>JARQOC010000011.1:41961528-42674149 GCA_033576535.1 Allobates femoralis | reverse complement strand
AACAAAAAGCATATTCAACTGTGTTTAAAGCTTACTCAACAACATTTATAGAAACCTGTGAAAATTCTGGAAATACTAGAAACTACAGTCTGGTGAGATGAGACCAAAACTGAACACTTTGAATAAAAACCATGTTTGGAGACAAAAATGCACTGTATATCACCCCAAAAACACCATACCAACAGTGAAGTTTGAAGGTGGGAACATCATCAAGGTGTGGAGCTGTTTTTCAGCATATGGCACTGGCAAACTTCATATCATTGAAAGAAGGATGAATGGATAACTATACCAAGACATTCTTAATAAAAATCTGCTGCCATCTACCAATGATGATGAAGATGGAATGAGGGTGGACATTTCAGCAAGACAATGACCCCAGCCAATAAAACTCTCAATTGGTTTCAGAGAAAGGAAATAAAGCTGCTAGAATGGCCGAGCTGATCACTGGAGCTGAATCCAATAGAGAATTTATGGAAGGAACTAAAGCTCAGAGTTCATAGAAGGAGCCATGGGAGACTCAAGATTTGAAGAATGTTTTTGGTGAAGAATGGGCCAAAATCACACCTGAGCAATGCAGACCACTAGTTTCTCCATACAGGATGGATCTGGAAGCTGTATCACCACCAAAGGCTATGGTACCCATGAAGTTTTAGTACATAATGTGGTAATGTGGAATATATCCTGAAATAAGTGAATCAAGTGAAACAGCTTTTTTTGTATAAAGACTCGTGTTAAATACAAAAATGCAAATAATAAAGAACAATTTAAAACAAAAATCAATGTGAGTAAAAAAATAGAAAAACCTAAAGTTTGCTGTGACACTGCTTTTGGCACCCTTTACATTAAATTAGTATGGAAACACATTTTGACTCGCCCGTGGTAAATCATAAGTCAGACGTATGTAATAAGTTGTTGGTGCCTAAAAATTCATCAACATGAATTAGCCAATGAATGATGACTTCAGTGTTTTAAAAAGCCACATGTTAGGCCCCGTTCCTTTGTCACAATGGTGAGGACAAAGGAGCTATCTGAGGACATCAGAACTGCTATTATTAGCAAACACGCAACTTCCAAAGCATATAAAGCCATTTTCAAAGACCTTGGTATCCCAGTTTCAACACTGCGTAATGTTATTAAGAAGTCTGCCAAGAATGGAACCATCAAGAACCTCTCTGGACGTAGGGAAAGAGAAAAATTAACAAGAGATGTCTTTGAAGGTTGGTGGACAAAACACCATGTCAAACATCCAAAGACCTGAAGGCCACCTGGAACAGCCTGGGGACATGGTTTCAATAAGTATCATAGACCACACACTAAACTAAAAAGAGTTTTATGGGCAAATGCCACAGAAGAAACAAATTCTGAAGAAAAGATATAAAATGAATGACTGATCTCTCCCAAAGAGTACCTTTAGAAACCACAAACCTGCTGGGAAAATATTCTGTGGAGAGATGAAACAAAATAGACCTTTTTAGCAGCAAAGCAACAGTTTATTTACAGGCAGCCCAATGAAGCTCTTAAGGAAATGTATACCCTACCGACAGTTAAGCATGATGGAAGATCCATAATGCTGTGGGGTCGCTTTGCTGTTTCTGGTAAAGATGGAGAGTGGCTCCGTGTACTCCTGGAATGGCTGATCCAGCCGGTAGTGGTATCTAGACGGTTCTGTGAGGAGAGACTTGGCAAGCCTGGAGTAGGGTCTGGAATGTCCAGAGAGATCCAGGATAAGGAACTGCCAACCGAGGATTCTGCAAAGACAGAGGTATTAGTATAAAGTAAGGAAACAGTTTTCCAAATGTAGATTACTGCAGGAGTGTGACCTGTCCTCTAACTTGAGTCTGTTGCAAGGTGTGATAACCCCAAATGCCCTTTCATTTTATATAAAAATGCATAAATCTGATATCCCGAAATGCCCCTTTCATTTCATATAAAAACGCATGAATCCATGTGAAACATTTAATCCTGTTTTGAATGTGTCAAAGGTCGTTATCAATTTGTATTCCCAAATTCTTCTCTCTCTGAGATTTGAATTTGCTTTTCAAAATGAGCAGCCTCATATCAGATTTAGTATTGTGGTCAGGGATGCAAAAATACTTTGCTACAGGTAGATCCATACGCTTTTCTTTTATTGAGCGATAAAAATTAATTCTTGTTCTGAATTTTAGTCCGGTCTCCCCTACGTGCATGCCACCTGTTGGACATTTGGTACATATAATTAAATGCACCACATTACTTGTGATGCAACTGAAGTTAACTGGAATCTTGTAGTCCTGATCTGTCCCAGGAATCTTTATCTTGTTGGTCCTCTGAGGTCCTTCTCTCCTGGGCATTGACGTTGGGTGGTTCACTCTTGTGTGTATCTAAAATAGTGCATTTTACCAAATGTCTGAAAGTGTCTATATATTTATCCAAATGAGAGTTGCAATCAGATTTAAGTGTCTAGTCAGACCTTTTCTTGGTTGTCAGGATCCCTCTTCCTTCGGCCCAGTTGAGTCCTCTTTGTCGATGTAAAATTCCCTTAGGTGTAGTCTCCTGAAGTAATCCTCCATGTTGCTGCACAGTTCAATTTTACTCTATTGTATACAGCCAGGCCATCAGATACAATCAGATATGTTCTAACCCTACAGATAGAGACAATCACCTTGAGGACCTCAGAAAGACCTTTTTGAACCAGGGCTACCATCCAAGAGCAATTAAGAACCAGATTATCAAGGAATCATGTCTTACATTACAAAACTGGAGAAGAAAACAACAGAGTTCCTCTCGTAGTCACCTACAATCCAAGTCTGGAGATGCTAAGAGGAGCTGCACGGAAACTGCAACCACTCCTACAAAAAGATGCCCCACTAAAATCAATATTTTCGGATCCCCCACTCTTGTGTTTTAGACAACCTCCGAATCGAAAAGATGCACAACTAAAATCAATATTTCTGCATCCCCCACTTTTGTGTTTTAGCCAACCTCCGAATCTAAAACACATCACCCTGTCCTCTCCAACAGCAACAGGATCCACTCCCTGCAACCAGAAAAGGTGCAAAACCTCCATCTATAATGTCAACCGACAAGATAAAGATTCCTGGGACAGATCAGAACTACAAGATCCCAGGTAACTTCAGCTGCATTACAAGCAATGTGGTGTATTTAATTATATGTATCAAATGTCCAACAGGTGGCATGTACGTAGGGGAGACATGACTAAAATTCAGAACAAGAATGAATTCTCATCGTCACTCAATAAAAAAAAGCATATGGATCTACCTGTAGCAAAGCATTTTTGCAGCCCTGACCACAGCAGTGAAAGTGATATGAGGCTGCTCATTTTAAAAAGCAACTTCAAATCTCAGAGAGAGAGAAGAATTTGGGAATACAAATTGATAACGATGTTTGACACATTCAAAACAGGATTAAATGTTTCACATAGATTCATGTGTTTTTATATAAAATGAAAGGGCATTTGGGGATATCACATCCTGCAACAGACTCAAGTTAGAGGACAATGAACTTTTGACACTTCTTATGTGAACTGTGTCGCTTCGATTTATTGCCCTCTACAACTGACTGAGGAATCGTCAGGTCTCCACAGGCCACTAATCATAGAACAATAATAGAATTAGTTCCTCTTATCTTAGAATTTTGACTTTGCTTTCCCAGCTCCTCTTCTCCTCCCTAGCCTGACTCTGCTTTACTTCACCTGTCGTATTTACTACATCACCTAACTCTGCTTATGTATATATGTGTATGTGCCTTCAGAATCTGTGTCATTATCAGCCTGACGAAGGGGCCCTAGTGTCCCGAAAGCTTGCTAGGTTTACCATCTTTACAGTTAGCCATTAAAAGGTATCAACCACTGAGGACTCTCAGATTCCGATATTTTTCTATCTACTGGCTAACACAATATAAACATTCTTTACCTTAATACCGTGTTTCCCCGAATATAAGACCCCCCCGAAAGTAAGGCAGGGTAGGGGGGTGCCCAGGGTTCTCCAATGTAAGGCACCCCCGATTGTAAGGCCACTTTCGGGGGGGTCGCGTGGAATGTAAGGCCGCCTATGGTGGGGGGTAGCTGGGGAATTACCTCATTGTTCTGGCCCCTCCATGCTGTCCCCCGCCTGCCTGCGGGCTTCTTGTGGCCGGCTCCGCCATTCTCTCCCCGGGTCACGGGCCTGCAGGCTCGCAGCTGATTGGCCATCAGCTCGAGCTCTGATTGGCCGATCAGCCGCGACGTCACTGCCCTGCAGGCTCGCAGCTGATTGGCCCAGCGTCTCCTGCACCCGAAGGCTCCCACCGGCACCGCAGAGGAATCGAAAGCAACGGAACGGTAAGTATACCGTTCCTACCGTGTGTGTGTGTGTGTGTGGGGCTGCGCCGCGGTGGTGGCAGCACATGGGCAGAGTGGGGGTATGCAGTGGGATCATGCACACAGGGATCGGGGTATGCAGTGGGATCATGCACACAGGGATCGGGGTATGCAGTGGGATCATGCACACAGGGATGGGGGAGCAGCAGTGGGATCATGCACACAGGGATGGGGGAGCAGCAGTGGGATCATGCACACAGGGATGGGGGAGCAGCAGTGGGATCATGCACACAGGGATGGGGGAGCAGCAGTGGGATCATGCACACAGGGATGGGGGAGCAGCAGTGGGATCATGCACACAGGGATGGGGGAGCAGCAGTGGGATCATGCACACAGGGATGGGGGAGCAGCAGTGGGATCATGCACACAGGGATGGGGGAGCAGCAGTGGGATCATGCACACAGGGATGGGGGAGCAGCAGTGGGATCATGCACACAGGGATGGGGGAGCAGCAGTGGGATCATGTACACAGGGATGGGGGAGCAGCAGTGGGATCATGCACACAGGGATGGGGGAGCAGCAGTGGGATCATGCACACAGGGATGGGGGAGCAGCAGTGGGATCATGCACACAGGGATGGGGGAGCAGCAGTGGGATCATGCACACAGGGATGGGGGAGCAGCAGTGGGATCATGCACACAGGGATGGGGGAGCAGCAGTGGGATCATGCACACAGGGATGGGGGAGCAGCAGTGGGATCATGCACACAGGGATGGGGGAGCAGCAGTGGGATCATGCACACAGGGATGGGGGAGCTGCAGGGGATGCTGCACAACAATGGGGGAGCTGCAGGGAAAGCTGCACAACAATGGGGGAGCTGCAGGGGATGCTGCACAACAATGGGGGAGCTGCAGGGGATGCTGCACAACAATGGGGGGCTGCAGGGGATACTGTACAACAATGGGGGAGCTGCAGGGGATGCTGCACAACAATGGGGGGCTGCAGGGGATACTGTACAACAATGGGGGAGCTGCAGGGGATGCTGCACAACAATGGGGGGCTGCAGGGGATACTGTACCAGAAACAATGCTGATACAGTATATTTTTACCCCAGATGAGCACTTCCGGTTCAGGCAAAAGAAAAAGCTACTCCGTGGAGTACAAAAAAGGGATAGTGGAAGAATCCCGGGGCAAAAATCTTGCTGAATTCTGCAAGCAGAAAATGCTGGCTGAACGTTTGGTGCGCAAATGGAGAGCTGATTATGATCACCTGACTGAACAAGCAGAGACCGGAAAGGCAAAAATGCGGAAAGTTGGATGTGGTCGCCAACCAATGTTCACCGAGCTGGAAAGCCTGGTCTCTGAGTGGGTCGCTGACAGGAGAGCAAAGACATTGGTGGTGACCAGGGCTCAGATCCAGGAATACGCCCTTGCAGTGGCCCCTCAGTTTGACATTTCCCCTGAGGAATTCAAGGCGTCACAGCACTGGGTGGATAACTTTCTTGAGCGCAATGACCTCTCACTGAGAAGATCCACTACACTCTTTAGGCTGGAGGATGCGGAGATTATTAAACGGACTTTTGCCTACAAGAAGTTTGTGGATGACACAGACTTCTCACAATACAGTCTTGCCAATATGATCGCCATGGATGAAACCGCAGTGTTCATGGGTCAAGCAGCTCAAACCACTATTGAGCAACGAGGTGCCTCCTCCGTATACGTTCCCTCCACTGCGTATGAAAGTGCCCGTGTCACTTGTATTTTGGCTATTCGGCTGGATGGCACTAAAGTCCCACCGTTACTGATTGCAAAGGGCAAGAAGGACAAAATTGAAAGGGTTTCCGGCATTTATGTGCTGGAAACTGAGAAAGCCTGGGCCACACAGGCGGTTATAAGGAAGTGGCTTGATCTAATGCTGCCGCTTGTTATGCGAGGGAGCCAAAGAGGAATGTTGATCTGGGACGCAGCCAGCACACACCGTGCCAAGGACATGAAAAACTTCCTTCATGAGCGGAGAATTGACCAGATCATGATTCCTGCAGGGATGACGGCGTATCTCCAGACTCTCGACATCGGCATTAACAAGCCCTTCAAGGACAATCTCCGTGCTGAGATCAATGACTACATCGAGAACAGAATGGAGAGGAATGTCCGTGGAAACTTTGTGAAGCCAAAACTGCCGGAGATTGTGAACTGGGTCAAAAATTCATGGGCTAAGATCACGGACACTTGCATTCAAAATGCCCTACGAGCTGGCTACCTGGACAAGACCTGCTCATTTCTGGACAGTGCCGTGGCTACACATGACAGATATGGGCCCATGATTCTGCAGGAACTTGAGTCCCAAGCTATTCCAGAGGAACCTCAACATTTGGATGTGTTTGATGATGTTCCAGAAGAGGATGACATGGTTGTCATTGAATAATCTTGCTTTGTGTTACAGGGTTACATACGGTATTGAGACTGTTCCTGACTGTTCATTGTTCATTGTTTGCATGTTATACATGGAAATACCGTATTAAAACGGTAGTACCAAGATATTCTTGAGACATTTGTTATTTGTTTGGCCATACTGTTCGGCCTGTTAATAAATGTTAATTTTATTGTTAAACAAAAAGTGTCATTTTTTTTGTCTAATGTAAGGCCTCCCCCGAAAGTAAGGCAGGGTAGGACTTTTGGGGGTAAATTTAATGTAAGACAGGGCCTTACTTTCGGGGAAACACGGTAGCAGATGAAGGAAATCAAGAAATCCTGAAGTATCAAGAAAAAACAGAAGGTGGAGCTGAAGAGCTATCCATTTTCAGACTAGAAAATTAAAGTTTGTGTAGAACATAGATGTACAATACAAAATTATATTGTGGTATTGTATTAGTCTGAAAAATTGCTGTAAATACTATTATGGCCAAAAATTACAAAAGTATTCGAGGAGTGATGCCTTTATTAGATAACCAGAATATTTATAATTGTAACCTTTCAATGTACAATTGTTCCTTCACCTATGTAGAACATGGAAAAAGCAATGTGATTAGAATGTAAGTTATTTTATGTAACTCTGTATTTATCGTACTATCTACAGTTTTAACACCAAAGGGAAATTCCCTTTTGTACAGTAATTCACACTACAAAGCCACTTAAAGGGAACCTGTCACCCAAAATCACCCTTGTTAGCTGTAAATACATGTCCCTGAAGCATAACACCACAGTCCTACACATCCCTTTGTGGTGTTTTAGTTCAATATCAAAGTGCACTTTAGTCGTTTCAAAACTTACAAAATCCGTGGCAGTGGGGCGTTCCCAAGCCTTCTTGTCTATGAGGCGGTTCCCCTGTGCCGCTGTATTACGCCCTAATGGGCGTTGTTTCAAACTTTGTAGCGCGGGCACGATTCATAATATCGCGGCCGCGACGTCACGGTCATGTGATGCCGTGACGCGTCATTTCCGGGCGGACGGGGCGCTGTTGTCTGACGCGCACCGGCCGACTTCATAAAGCGATCTGCGCATGTGCTGAAGTTGGCCAGTGCGCGTTCACAGACAGAGGCAGGTGGGCAGGCTACGGTGAATCCCCCTCCCTCCCCTGTGTCACCCTCCTTCACTGTCTCTCGCTCTCTGTCTGTGACCCCCTCCATAACTGTGCCCCCACTGCTTCACTCCAAGTAATAAAAAAAACAAAAAAAAAATGTCAATATACACTATATATATATAGATGTGGTTATAATATATATATATATATAAATATATATACACACATATATATGCATGCACACACATATAATACTGTAACACATATATGTGTGTGTGTAATTTTTTTTTTTTTTCACAAACATATACATTATATATATATATATATAATGTATATGTGTGTGAACAAAAATACATATTTACACACACACACATATATGTATTACAGTAGTATATGTGTGTGCATGCATATATATGTATATATAAATATAATATATATATATATATATATATATATATATATATATATTTAATACACATACACAAAAATGTACAACTTACATATATATGTATATTTATATATATATATAAATATACATATATACTAATATAATCGATCTATATATGTGTGTGTGTAAATATGTCATTCTGATCACACACATATACATTATATATATATATATATAAATGTATATGTTTGTGAAAAAAAAAAAAAATTACACACACACATATATGTGTTACAGTATTATGTGTGTGTGCATGCATATATATGTGTGTATATATATTTATATATATATATATATATATATATATATATATATTATAACCACATCTATATATAGATAGTGTATATTGACATTTTTTTTTTTGTTTTTTTTATTACTTGGAGTGAAGCAGTGGGGGCACAGTTATGGAGGGGGTCACAGACAGAGAGCGAGAGACAGTGAAGGAGGGTGACACAGGGGAGGGAGGGGGATTCACCGTAGCCTGCCTACCTGCCTCTGTCTGTGAACGCGCACTGGCCAACTTCAGCGCATGCGCAGATCGCTTTATGAAGTCGGCCGGTGCGCGTCAGACAACAGCGCGCCGTCCGCCCGGAAATGACGCGTCACGGCATCACATGACCGTGACGTCGCGGCCGCGATATTATGAATCGTGCCCGCGCTACAAAGTTTGAAACAACGCCCATTAGGGCGTAATACAGCGGCACAGGGGAACCGCCTCATAGACAAGAAGGCTTGGGAACGCCCCACTGCCACGGATTTTGTAAGTTTTGAAACGACTAAAGTGCACTTTCATATTGAACTAAAACACCACAAAGGGATGTGTAGGACTGTGGTGTTATGCTTCAGGGACATGTATTTACAGCTAACAAGGGTGATTTTGGGTGACAGGTTCCCTTTACGTTAACTTTGCATATTGTATACAGGTGCATCTCAATGAATTAGAATATCATCAAAAAGTTAATTTATATCAGTAATTCAATACATAAAGTAAAACGCATATATTATATATAGTCATTACACACAGAGTGATCTATTTCAAGTGTTTATTTCTGTTAATGTTGATGATTATGGCTTGCAGCCAATGAAAACTCAAAGGTCATTATCTCAGAAAATTAAAGTAGGGAGGATGAAGGGTTAAAAATCGCGCTGCCGTATTCCATGAGGCATCAAAGGGTGAATATAATATTGATTTATTAGTCAACACATTTCAGAACTCCCTGAAACATTGCAATATGATATTGATTTGTCCTGGGGAAGAGGCCAGGGAGCACTAAAACACGTTGACTAATAGATCAATATTATATTCACCCTTTGATGTCTCGTGGAATACAGCAGCACAGTTTTTAACCCTTCATCCGCCCTACTCTATATGCACCACGCTGGGGACTGCAGCAGCCGTGATCTGCTTTTATAGTGGTTGTGACTCTCACAACCACACCTCTGATACCTATTTAGGTCATACTTTATCTCTCAGACCCTTTGGGTTTTCATTGGCGGTAAGTCATAATCATCAACATTAACATAAATAAACACTTGAAATAGATCACTCTGTTTGTAATTACTCTATATAATATATGCGTTTTGCTTTATTTATTGAATTACTGAAATAAATGAACTTTTTGATGATATTCTAGTTCATTGAGATGTACCTGTAGTTCCTTTTCTAAGGTTTTAGCACAGATAACGCCGTGGACAGCCCCTGTGAATTCTGCTGGTTCATTCTTACACGTGGTTTATCTGGACTCCGCAGATGGAAATGTTACCTAACAGTTCAGCTCTGTTATCTGAGCTCCCACAAAGCTCTGTTCTCTAGTACAAGACTAGAGTTTAGCAACCCCGTCTTTGTCAGGTTTCCACAAATTTACCCGGGGAATTAGAATTACATCTACTGTAATTTATTAGATTCGGATGGAATGTGCATCATTAATGTTAAAAAATATAAAATATATTGTACTCACCTCGCCTCTCACTTGTCCCTGCTGCTGCAACTCCCCTTCGTTCCTCACTCTTTTGCGCTGACTGGGCTTCACGTGACGTCATGACATGCACCGGCCTGCAATGTTCTGATGCTACGTGAGGCCAAGTCAGCTCTAGAGGTGGGGAAGGGTAAAGAAGGCTGGAGCAACGGAGGACAGGGAGTGAGGTGGCTATAATATTTTTCTCAGTATAAAAATAATAGAAAAATCTGTCCTCAAGTATTTTGCTACCCGATCCGTGAGCAGCATGTTGTAAGGCCAGAAATGCGGATTCCAGTAATGTATCACTTATCACTGCTTTCTGCACTTTTGACATAAAAACAACAAAAAAAACAACAGTTTTTTCAGCAAATGTAGCAGTTCTCTGCTGAGCTCCATATAATCCCCCCCCCCACTGATTGACAACTCTCTGTGTACACTGCTAATCAGTGGTGGGGCATGGTTAGACTACCTAGCAACAGGTGTACTAATCCTCTAGTGATAATCTTCTAATGATAAAAGAGTGATTTTATCAAAAGTACAGCAAACAGCCCAGTACGTGACACATGGCTGGAATCAGGGTCTCTGTCTCCACATCGCTATGCTTTTAGATTAGGTGATAAATGGTAAAAACCTAGTGACTATTTGCATTGATTAACCATAAAGAATAGTTTTATTACAAAGCTTGAAGAAACCTTTGGGAATCTCTGAGTTATAGGATACAGATTTCTTCCCACCTCGCCCCCTTCACCACAATTTGGATAAAAAAAAACTAGTGACACCACAATGACTAAAGGTGCTGTCACACGAGCAATATTGCTAGGCAATTTCACTGGCAATTTGCTGGTTGCAGTGAAATCATGGACACATTGTTACATTTGTACACAGCAACAAAATAGAACAATGTGTCCATGATTTCACTGCAACCAGCAAATTGCCAGTGAAATTGCCTAGCAATATTGCCGCGTATGACGGTACCTTAAAGGGAACCTGTCACCCAAAATCAGGTCCCTAACCTGTTAATATCTGTCCCTGCAGCCTTACAGTACTACCTAAGCTATCCCTGTCTGACCATTTTTAGTAATTTATGAGTAGAATAAAGTAGTTTGGAAACTTACAAAATCCAGGACAGTGGGGCGTACCTCTCGGCGTTTGTGACGGGTAGACGGTTCCCCTGTGCCGCGCCACCCCCGCCTCGCCGCTCTATTACACCCTAATGGGCATCATTCCATCCTGCACAGCGCGAGCACAATTGAATTCTCGCGCTCGCAACATCACCGTTGCGAAGCGGTCACGTGACGCCGCGATCGCGTCACTTCTGGACGCCGCTGTCCTCACACAGGTCAACTTCAGCATGCAATCTGCGCATGCGCTTAGTCGGCCTGTGAGACCTGCGGCGCCCGGAAGTGATGCGATTGCGGCGTCACGTGATCGCGTCGCAGCAGTGATGTTGCGGCCGCGAGAGTTCAATTGTGCCCGCGCTGTGCAGGATGGAATGACACCCATTAGGGCGTAATAAAGCGGCAAGGTGGGGATAGCGAAGCACAGGGGACCCGCCTACCTCTGACAAACGCCGAGAGCAACGCCCCACTGTCCTGGCTTTTGTAAGTTTCCAAACTACTTTATTCTACTCATAAATTACTAAAAATGGTCAGACAGGGATAGCTTAGATAGTACTGTAAGGCTGCAGGGACAGGTATTAATAGGTTAGGGACCTGATTTTGGGTTACAGGTTCCCTTTAAGGATTCACAGACAACATGTCTGTTTAAGAATCTAATGGGAAACTCTGTTCTCACTAAAAGCAATGTGTTACAAAGCTCAGTGTCAGGAACTGGTTATGTAATAACTTCACATTATTGTGTTCACAGAAGCGTTCACAGGAGTTGATAGGATTACAAAGACCAAAACAAATTGTTCAAGACAGCGCTTAGCTGCAATACTACACACAGCCTGTTCACAATATGGCGCTATTCTCTCAGAAATAAACCTGGTGTGTGCTTTGTTGTAAATGTCAGCCTAAGAAATTCATTTTTAGTTGAGTTGCATGCTGCAATCAGACCTGAATATCAAAATTCATTTTGCTAAATGTGGGTCCAATTCTATCACATCAGGTGAGCGGTGACATCATAATGGGGACGGGCTCTGTGGCATTGGGGACGACAGCCATCTCTCCCCCTGTGCGGTCTCTCCCCTCTGTCAGCTGTCTCTGTCCCCTGCCGTGCTCTTTCCCAATGTATTTAAATAGATTTATTATTACTTAAAAACCTGCTGCTGTTTTTGTTTTTTTATTAATAAAGGGTTTAATTTCCTGGTAAAAATGTGTAGGGCATCTCTGTATTTTCTATTGCCAGCACAGGTAAACCATGCATCTATTGTCTGCCAACCCCCGCTGGCTGGTGATACCTTCGCTGTCAATGAAAAAACTGGGGAGCTTTATTTTATTTTTTTAGTTATTTAAATACATAGTTTTAAAAAATTGGCGAGGGCTTTGCGGTATTTTTGTTTACCAACCAAGGTAACCCAGGCAGCTGGGGGCTGAAATTCTCAGCGTGGTGAGGCCCAAGCATTCTGGGCCCCCCATGCTAAAAATAGCAGCCAGAAGCTGCCCCAGAATTGGCGCCTCCATGTGAGACGCCAAAACTGGCAGTTACCCTGCTCTTCCAGCTGCCATGTATTGGTGGCAGACTGGGTTATAAAGGGGTTCATGTCAGCTTTTTTGGCAGCTGACATCAAGCTCTATTGCTAATATCAGCTGTCAGTATGACAGCCAGACATTAGCAATACTGTCTGTAAAGAAAAAAATACCACACACACAGAGAAATCCTTTATTGCATACAAAGAAGATAGAGACAGCTTGTTATCCACTTTATTAGCTTCTACCAAGTTCCCTTGCAACGTAATCCTGTAATTACTGTAATTTTGTGGTGGAAGTGGTGTGATTCATCCCGCCACCATCTTTGTGTACCAAAGATGGTGACGGTGTAAGTATACATGGGCTCTCTCTGCCCTCCCCCGTGTACTCTATCTGCCCCCCTATGCTCTCTCTGGCCCCTCTCTGCATGCCCTCTGATCCTCCTGCATTCTCTGTCCCCCTCTGCACCCTCTATGCCCCCCGTGTGCTGTCTCTGCCCCTCTGCCCCCCTCTTCACTCTCTCTGCCCACCTTCTGAACTGTTTCCCCCTGTACTCTCTCTGCCCCCCCTGCACTCTCTTTGCCCCCCTTGCACTCTTTCTTCCCCCCTACATTATGTCTAGCCCTCCTCTGCTCTCTCTGGCTCCCCTGCATTCTCTCTGTCCACTCTCTGTGCTCTCTCTCCTCCCTGCACTCTTTCTGCCCCCTCTCCTTCACTCTCTTGGACTCGTCCCCCCTGCACCCTATCTGACCCTCGCTGCACTCTCTCTGCTCCCCATGGCTGCAGTCCATGTCACTGCTATGAAACAATTTAGTACTAGAGGACTTGTGTTGACTGATCACATGACCATGGCATAAACACAGGTCCTGCAGCAGTGTCTCAGGTATTTCATTGGCGGCAGTCTGATTAATTGGGCCTACCCATGGTGATTGCGCAGTTAATCATTTTGTAGCGTCTATTATTCCGTCGTTGGTGTTTGTGGCGGGCGGCAGGCTACCGTGTTTGGTGTGTCAGTGTGTGTTGTGTTGGTGTCTCTTTTTAGTGTGTCACGTCAGTGTTGTATGCTTCGACCCCGCTGATGGTACCGCCAACAGGCGCCCTATTGACACACATATCTCTTGGGTGTGCCAATTAGGGTTCTGGCATGGCTTCTGGCAGCAAGGTGACTTCTGGGATATGGCCTCATCCAGACGGAAGTTGGTGACAGACGCCACTTGGCAATTATGTAAGTAGATAGTTATGAGCTGATCTACCAAGCCATGAAACTTGAATAGGGGTAAAAATGTAGAACTTTTTAAGTTCCTCCACCAGACCTTAATCGAACAACATGGGGAAAGGTGTATATGGGGAGAAGCTGGAGACATACCAGAAAGAACAACTGGAGAAGATGTGGAAGGTGAAGGCAGTAGTGATTACAGTGGTGATTGGAGCAATCGGAGCAGTGACCCCTAAGATGGAAACATGGCTGCAAAAGGTCCCAGGAGAAACATCTGAAATCTGTCTAGAAAAGTGCAGTGCTGGGAACAACTAAGATCCTGTGAAGAACCCTCAAGCTCCCAGAATGCCACTGGTAGAGGACCCGAGAATGATGAGGGACAAATAACCACCCCACAGGGGTGAGAAGGTAGTTTTTTTCTAAAATAAGAAAATAACAAATAATTAAATTAAAAGTTAGAATGAAAGATGATTTAAATCAAATCATATTGGTATATTACCGTACTGTTACAGCTGTGAAATTGCAGTTAGGAAGTCAAGTGGAAGTGGACGGCAAGTTATGATGCGTTAAATTTAATTTAAAAGAAGCTGTACCACCATGGTGGTGATTGGGTTGAGCTTTGGGGGCCAGCCTAAATGATGTGATAATGTTAACGTCATTCGGGGGCGGTCTAGGTGTGAAGAACAGGAATGAGGATCTTTGGTAGGGTCTTTCAAGTTCTTGAAGTAGACTGCCTTTGCTACAGTGCCATAGTGGCAAGTTAGAGCGTGCTGCCCTGGGCTTGCTACCTTCCGACTGCTGTATGGCAGTCAGCTCCAGGATCTCATGGCATCTGTGAGTCTCATAATATACTTACAGTATGTAGCAATTTCACCTGACTCTTACTATACTATACTCATGTGATTTTTATAAAGTATAAAAGCTGTGGCCTTTTCTGATCATCATAATGGGAGACCCAGACAATGGGGTTTAGGGCTCTGCCCTCCGGAGGTCACACTAGGTACTACAAGTTTGTAGACACCGCCTCCTCCGCTTATAAACCCCCACCGTAGGAGACATCCTCAGTTTTAAACTTAGTGTGCTCGGAGGATCACGCTTTGCTTGCACTTCACTGCATTCTCACAGCTTACGTGATGGCGTATGAAGACAAGGTAAAATGGTCCCATTCGGGATCCTCGACAGCCTCCCCGCTCACCCTTGTGGAACACGCTGGTGGAGGTACCGGAGGGCTTTTAGCCTGGACACTTTAGTGTTCTCCCGGTACGCTGTCGCGCTCCTTTCCTTTCCATCCCTCCATGGAGGCTCTGGATAGGGGGAGCCTGGAGCCTTGCACAGCTCCGCTCCGTCCGAGGCCTCCCTAAATGGTGCTTACAGACCGGACGGAGCCAGCCCAGTCCGAGGCCTCCCTAAATGGTGCTTACACTCCGGACTGGTGCTGTACCCCCGTCCGAGGCCTCCCTAAAGGTGCTTACAGACCGGACCGGCACTGAGGCACCTGGTGTGTCTCCTGTGTGCCTGGGGGTAGTGTCTGTCACTGTGGTGTCATGACACTCAGACCGCGCGGTTACCCTCGGGTCCGCGGTTCTGGCGGTGACCCTGTGCTGGGGTCGCCCTGGCTGACCGCCCTGTGTTTCACAGGGGCTGAGGCTGTAGACTGCGGGTGTTTTTCTGTGTACAAGCAGTCTGAGAGTGTGTGTGGTGATATTCACTCTTGTTTCCCGCGCTGCGGGCTCCGGCACCTCCATTGCTGAGGCAGTCTGGAGGAGGAGGAGGCAGCCCTTATGGTGACATCACCGCTGGGCGTGTTGTGTGTTCTTCCCGCGTGTTCCTGGCTCCGCCCACATCTTCACTGTCGGCGGCCATCTTCTCCCTCACTTCCCGGCTGGGATCTGAACGGCAGCGCGTGGCTGCACTTGCAAGGGAGACCGGAACTCGCGGAGGTCACACACACACACCGCTTCCTCCTACCGCTTTACTGCGGTCGGTAAGCCACCGGGATTCCCGGTTTGTTTGTGAACTTTGGCTTATATTCCCCTCACTGTGGAGATGTCCTCAGCTGGGAAGCATGCTGCTAAGGCGGCTGTGGCCACCATTGTCTGTACTACATGCAACGGGACACTGGTGGAGGGGTCCTGCAATAACTGCGGACGCCCAGAGGCCCGATCTGCTACTATTGAGTCTGCAAATCC
This sequence comes from Allobates femoralis, assembly GCA_033576535.1. Classification (NCBI taxonomy): domain Eukaryota; kingdom Metazoa; phylum Chordata; class Amphibia; order Anura; family Aromobatidae; genus Allobates; species Allobates femoralis. Next base: position 42,657,894 of record JARQOC010000011.1, on the reverse strand, counting down.
GGGATTATACCCTGAGGTTCAGGTGATCCCAGGGCCATGGGAAACGCAGAATAAGATCAATGAATCTCTGCTGTCCCAGATGTCCTCCATGTCGCAAACCCTGGAGGCACTGCATAGGAGACTGGAGAACCCAGCTACTCCTCCTAGTTACCCCCGGGTGTCTCTTACTTCTGCTGTAAGACCCCCTAAGCGAGCCCGTGAGGCCTCTCCTGAGCTCCAGACTCTCTCTGAGGAGGAGCGTTCCTCTGATGGTGAGGAAGATGATGGGGGTTCTACTCTTGGGTCTATGTCTGAACCTCCAGATGGGGTGGAGGATCTGGTGTCCTCCATCAATGAGACATTGCGTCTTGTCACTCCTCCTGAGGAGGTGACTGTACACCCCAAGGAGATCTATCAATGGCTGCGGCCAGAGGCTAGACCAAGTGGCTCCTTCATGGACCACACTAATTTCGGAAGGGTGATTAAAGCTCCCAGGTTGCATCCTGGGCGGCGTTATGTCCGTAAAACTAAGGACAATCGCTTTCCCTTTCCCCAGGAGGCGCTCCAGGAATGGTCGCAGTCTCCCAAGGTGGATGCTTCCATGACTAGGATTGCTGCGCGCTCCTTGTTTTCTGCCTCTGATAGCTCCTCGTTGAAGGATGCTACTGATAGACAGGTCGAGCAACTCGCCAAGTCTTCCTATGAGGCTGTGGGGTCTTCATTTGCCCCTAATTTTGCCGCAGTCTGGACCCTCCAAGCGATCACTATCTGTTTGGATGGTATCACTGATCTAGCTAGGTCCAGCCCAGAGGTCCTGGCTCTCACTGAGAGAGCAAGGGCCTATGCGGACTATGCCAGGACGGCATCTTTGGAAACTGCCACTCGCTCTGCTGTGGCCTCGGCCAATGCAATTGCGATCCGCAGGCTTTTGTGGCTGCGTCTCTGGGACTCAGATGCCACATCTAAGAAGATTTTACAAAATCTTCCGTTCGCTGGTGACAGGCTTTTTGGCACCGAACTGGATAAATTGATAAAGGATTCTGCTGAGTCTAAGATACCGCAGAATAAGCCTAAGCCACGGTACACCGTGAAAAGGAACCCTAAGCAGTGGTCCTTTCGCTCCGGTTCACAGTCATCAACGGCGTCCACTCGCTCAGACCGAGGGGGCAAGCCTGCTACTCAGTGGCGTTCCAAGAGTCGTCAGAAGAAGCCGGCGGGGGCAGCGGCTGCCACCCCCAAGCCCGCTTCGACATGACTCGCTATCTCATCCTGCCTCCCCACAGGTGGGGGGCCGCCTGTCCCGCTTTCAGGACACGTGGCTTCTTCACATTCAAGATCAGTGGGTTCGAGACGTAGTCTCAAGAGGATACAGGATAGAGCTGACGTCACAACCAATACACCGATTCCATCGGTCGGTTCCATCTCCAGAAAAGGCTCAGGCTTTTTACCTGGTGTTGGAGGGACTCCGCAGAGACGGAGTGGTGGTCCCTGTGCCCACGGAAGAGAGGTTCAGGGGTTTTTACTCCAACCTCTTTATTGTCCCAAAAAAGGACGGCTCTTTTCGCCCGGTTTTGGACCTCAAGTTGTTCAACCGTCACGTGTTGGTTCGGAAGTTCCGCATGGAATCCCTGCGCTCAGTGATCGCGGCTGTGTCACAGGGAGACTTCCTAGCGTCCATCGATATCAGGGACGCTTACCTTCACGTCCCCATTGCACCAGCTCATCAGCGCTGGTTGAGATTCGCAGTGGGGGAAGAGCACTTCCAATTTGTGGCACTGCCATTCGGGCTAGCCTCAGCACCACGGGTGTTCACAAAGGTGATGGCCTCCATGATGGCTCTCCTGCATGCGCAGGGACACGCCGTCATACCCTATTTGGACGACCTGTTGGTCAGGGCGCCATCGGAAGACCTTTGTCGGGTAAGCCTGGAGGTGACCATGAAGTCCCTGGAACGGTTCGGGTGGCTTATCAACATTCAGAAGTCGACCCTGGTTCCGACCCAGTCATTGACATATCTGGGCATGGACTTCCACACGGACTCGGCCCTGGTGTCCCTACCTCAAGCCAAGCAGCTTGCGATCCAATCAGGAGTGCAGAATGTCCTCCTGTCTCCACAGTCATCCCTGCGGGTATTGATGAGACTGGTGGGTCGCATGGTAGCGGCGATAGAGGCGGTGCCGTTCGCACAGTTTCGTCTCCGTCCTCTCCAGCTGGAGATTCTTCGCAGATGGGACAAGAGGACGATCTCTCTGAATCGGCTGGTGACACTGTCACAACCGACCAGGGACTCCCTGCAGTGGTGGCTCCTGCCACTTCACCTGTCACGGGGCCGGTCCTTCCTAAAACCGTCATGGTTAGTGGTGACCACCGACGCCAGTCTGAAGGGCTGGGGGGCGGTGTTCTTGCACCACAGGGCTCAAGGCCTCTGGACTCGGTCGGAGTCGGCGTTGCAGATCAACGTGCTGGAGATCAAGGCGGTCTATCTGGCGCTACTGGCGTTTCAGAAATTCCTGTCAGGACAGCCCATTCGGGTACAGTCCGACAATGCGACGGCCGTCGCCTACATAAATCATCAGGGAGGGACCAGAAGTGCTCAGGCCCTCGCCGAAGTCCACCGCATTCTACTCTGGGTGGAGGAAAACGGCTGCCTGATCTCCGCAGTTCACATCCCAGGGGTCGAGAACTGGGAGGCCGACTATCTGAGCCGACAGGGGATGGACGCCGGAGAGTGGTCTCTACATCCAGACGTCTTCCGGGACATCTGCGGCAGGTGGGGCACTCCGGACGTGGATCTGATGGCCTCACGGCTGAATCATCAGGTGCCCCAATACATGGCAAGGTCTTGGGATCCCCAGTCTCTGGGGGCGGACGCCCTGATTCTGGGCTGGTCCAGATTCCAGCTGCCATATGTGTTTCCGCCTCTGGCTCTGATTCCCAGGGTCCTGTGGAAGATCAGGACGGAATGCAGAGTGGCCATTCTAGTGGCTCCAGATTGGCCCAGGAGGTCTTGGTACCCGGACCTGTGGCAACTGTCAGGCGGACACGGGTGGGCCCTTCCAGAACGCGCAGATCTACTCGCGCAAGGGCCATTCTTCCACCTCAATTCCAGGGCTCTCAGATTGACTGCATGGCTCTTGAGGCCTGGCTGCTGACATCCAGAGGTTTCTCTCCTACAGTGGTTGCCACTATGAATCGGGCAAGGAAACCTGTTTCCAGGAAGATATACCACAGAACGTGGAAAATCTTTTTTACCTGGTGTGCCTCTGGTGGCCGCTCACCGTGGCCTTTGTCTATCCCGACATTGCTGGCCTTCCTACAGTCGGGGTTGGAGTTGGGATTATCCCTTGGCTCTCTGAAAGGTCAAGTATCAGCACTTTCAGTGCTGTTTGACAGGCGCTTGGCGCTCCTCCCGAAGGTACGTCAATTTCTGCAGGGGGTGTCTCGGGTGGTCCCGCCCTATAGGCGACCTCTGGACCCTTGGGATCTAAACATGGTCCTGACGACACTGCAGAAACCGCCGTTTGAGCCTCTGAGAGACATCTCTCTCTCTCGTCTGTCCCAGAAGGTGGTCTTTCTGGTGGCGATTACGTCTCTGAGAAGGGTCTCAGAATTGGCTGCACTCTCGTGCAAGTCACCCTTTCTGGTGGTTCACCAGGACAAGGTGGTGTTGCGCCCACGGCCTGAATTTTTGCCGAAGGTGGTTTCAACATTCCACTTGAACCAGGAGATTGTTCTTCCATCATTTTGCCCCGCTCCCGTTCATCAGGTTGAGCGCGACCTCCATACTCTGGACCTCGTGAGAGCTGTACGCATTTATGTGTCCAGGACCGCCTCCTTTAGGAGTTCGGATTCCTTATTTGTCCTCACGATGGGTCGCTGTAAGGGGTCCGCGGCTTCCAAGTCGACCTTGGCCAGATGGATCAAGGCTCCCATTCAGGAGGCTTACCGGTCTTCTGGTTTGCCTCTCCCGGTGGGTTTGAAGGCACACTCTACTAGAGCTGTAGGTGCCTCTTGGGCCTTGCGACATCGAGCTTCTGCTCTACAGGTGTGTCAAGCGGCCACTTGGTCCAGCCTGCACACTTTCTCTAAGCACTATATGGTGCATGCCCATGCCTCTGCGGATGCGAGTTTGGGCAGGCGGGTTCTCCAGGCGGCGGTTGCCCACCTTTAAAAGGGAACCATGTGTTATCCGTCTTGTTGAGGAACTCTTCCCGCCCTGGGGTATTGCTTTAGGACATCCCCATTGTCTGGGTCTCCCATTATGATGATCAGAAAAAAGAGAATTTTGTTTACGTACCGTAAATTCTTTTTTCTTGAATCATCAATGGGAGACCCAGCACCCACCCAGTTGTTCCGTTGCATATTTTGCACTTGTTCTGTTCTCTGTTGAGACAGTGTTTGCCGGGTTGTTGAACCGTCTGTGCACGGCATTCTTCCCGATGTTTCGGGTGTGGTTTAATTTCTCCTCGCAGCTTATGGACTAAACTGAGGATGTCTCCTACGGTGGGGGTTTATAAGCGGAGGAGGCGGTGTCTACAAACTTGTAGTACCTAGTGTGACCTCCGGAGGGCAGAGCCCTAAACCCCATTGTCTGGGTCTCCCATTGATGATTCAAGAAAAAAGAATTTACGGTACGTAAACAAAATTCTCTTTTTTTGTCACCAAAAAATAATGTGTTGTATGTTTTATTTTATTAGGCTATGTTATGGTCATTTGATAAATGAGGGTCCATCCCATATCCAGAAGCCACACAAATTAACCCTATATCTTCAGGTTAGTGTTAGTGATAGTGTTATTGAATACGAAATGTTCCAATTAAATATCTTACTAAGTGTACTATGTGGATGCAGCGAACAACATGACGATGAAGATCTAAACTGCGCGTATGTAGTGTCGTATGGGGGTGGTAGTTGTTGGCGAGGTCTGCATCTTCTGCCTCCTGGCACGCTATATTAAAGATGGGGTCTTGGCTGGGTGTGTAGACCCGTGTGGAGGAGGTGGTATGCCCTTGCAGACCACATGACCAGACATTAACCAGTACATCGAGAGAAACCACCAATTCTTTAATTCAATGTTGCATGAATACACGATTCTCATTACACAATAACGCACAACACAATACACTTTACATCTTAACAATAACATCGGTGTCTTCAAGGGTAAACATAGCTATATGTCCATATCCTTACACATAACTAGAGGGAATGTGAAAAGGCACAGAACAGGGCAGCTCCAGTGACTAGGTCATAAATTTACAATTCGGAGTAACCCAAGTGTAAAATTTTCAGAGGTCTGGTGGAGTCATAGCTGTTTTGGCAGTACAAGGTGAACCCACAAGTTTACATTGTAATCTTATGGATGATCAGCATTTCATATACCATTAATGCAACCAGTGTAGCCGAACAGGGACCCAAGAGGTTAGAGGGCCCACGCTTACCTCAATAGGAGGTGGAAGTTTGCATTATGATGATCTAGGGGCCCCCTTCTGTCTATATCCACCCCTGCTTTTATTTGGTTAAAACTTGTAATTAGCTCAGATATTCAGTATGGGGTAAATTACCTTGAGTACACGCAGTGAAGGTGTTCTCGTTAGCGATAGATAGTTACCATGGTGATAGAACTCTCAGAACTTTTCAATATCACTGTCTACTGTTACATTCCACTCCCACACATTACATCTCACTGGTGACCTGTATCAGCTTTAATGATAGAGAAGGGGGGGATTAGCCATTCCAAATCACTGAGTCTGCACAGCTTGGACCAAGCAAATCACAGAGGCACAGAATAATATTTAACAACACATTATCAAACATAGCATTAATTGTGCAGATACCAATAACGTGCACAGCAGTCATGATGTTATAGACGGCCATAGATTACATCCTGCAAAGTATACATGGACCTAGGGACATTTTATATTGAAAAGCATCTAAATCATGTTAAAGAATTATCAACAAGGAAATTAAGAAAATGTAAGTAAGTAGATTTCAGGGGATTGTCCAGTGAAGAAAAGTTATCATGTTTCCGAAAGATAGGTAATAATTTATAGATTGAAGTCGAACATTGACCGCGCTACAGAGGTACATCTGTGATTTTCCTGAGGAAGGGGCCTGAGTGCCCTGAAACGCGTAGAAATTAAAATCACATTCTATAATCTTTACTACAAGTATCATTTGTTTTGGATGGAAGCGTAGTCGAAGTTCCACTTCCCTCTTCGTGTTATGTTTGCATTTCGCCATGTGGACGTCTGCTGCATACCGTCACCACCAGGATATCAAAGTGATATCACAGTCGTCTGCAGTAGTTCTGACTCTCCCACTCTACACTCACTTCTTTATTTTAAGTTTAGCGGGTAAACCCTATATAGTGCCATTTTCTTTTTCAGCTCTCTGATTGAATTTATAGATTGAGGAAGGCTGACTGCTGGGACCTACTCCTATCAGCAGGAAGAGGCACTTTAATCTGTTAGAATAGTACACATGCTCTATGGTACTGGTGGAAAAAGCAAAGTACTGAGCTCCTCAGTCCCATGCAAGATGAATAGAGCGTCTGTCAGGCATGCGCAATACCGCTCCATTCTAACAAGAACTGCCCCAATCTGCTGATCAGTAATGGGATCTCCTCAGCTCTACAACTTATAACATATCTTGTGGATAAGTGATAATTTCTCCCCCTGGGTGCAGTGAATAAATAAAAATTGTGCCCCCTGCTGTGTCTCAGAATCAGCCTCAGCTGTGACCACACACAAACTTGCCCACTATCAGGGCATGAGAGTAAAGGTGCTGTCACACATAACGATTGCTCCAACGATCCCAACAGCGATAACGACCTGCCGGGATCGCTGGAGCGTAGTTACCTGATCGCTGGGGAGCTGTCAAACAGGCAGATCTCCCCAGCGATCAGGCCATGGGAGCCACCTCCCACATCGCTCCCTGCTTAGCGCTGCCTTATAGGCAGTGCTAAGCAGGAGAACGCTGGTAACTATGATAAGCAGCGGGGTATCCAGGCAGCGCGCGCTGCCTGGATACCCGCTGTTTATCATAGTTACCAGTGTTCTCCCTGCTTAGAGCTGCCTGTAAGCAGGGAGAACGCTGGTAACTATCATAAACACCGGGTATCCAAGCAACGCGCGCTGCCTAGATACCCGCTGTTTATCATAGTTACCAGCGTTCTCCCTGCTTACAGGCAGTGCTAAGCAGGGAGGACGCTGGTAACCATGGTAAACGCCGGATATCTAGACAGCACGCGCTGCCTGGATACCCGGTGTTTACCATAGTAACCAGCCCTGTGAGGTCACAGATCGCTGGTTTCTTGCAGTCACACGCAGCGATGCATGCTGACCAGCGGGAAACCAACGATCTAAAAACGACCAAGAGCACTTTGCAGCGATCAGCGACCTCACAGCAGGGGCCTGATCGCTGCAAAGTGTCACACATAACGATATCGCTGGAGAGATCGTTGTAACGTCACAGTTACATCGATCTCTCTAACGATATCGTTATGTGTGACTGGGGCTTAAGTCCCGTCCAGGGATTGAACTCACAACTAAGAGCTGCTCTCTAGGTTGAGCTACAGCCAGCCCCTATAGTTGTTGAAGGATTTAGTTATCTTAACCTGTAGATGGGGTAGGATACCTAGATCACACTTATAGATGTTTATTAGAATGGATTTCTAGAAGTAAAGAAAAAGTCATATTTTTTTGTTTTTATGAAACTACTAAAAATAATAAAAAGCAATTACAAAAATGTAATTTTCTTTTTTTTTTTAATATTAGTCTCCTCTGTACTCAAACCCACAAAGCTTTAGTTCAGTTGAATTACAACCTACAGCATAATGCTATATGCCCATGAGAGTGCATTTGCTGCTCATTTTTACAGTGATTGCACAGCAAATGCACACAGTATATAGGCTAGCCAGCAAAGTCTACGTGACTCTGCCTGGTGCTGTGCCCACATCTGTGCATTTTCGCGCAGTGTAATAGCTGCTTATTTTTACGGATCTTTTGATCCATAAAAATAAGTAGCATGTCAATAATTTTGCACATCGTATCAGAGATTAATATTAATAATTAACAGTCCTTGGCATCTGCTGAATGTCTTTCACTTGTAAATGGGTGTGGATAGGTGTGTGACCAAAATGTGTTGCAGCGCGCAGTACGTCGTGGTACTTCTTTTGTCCCTCTTTTTCTTCTTCAAAAGTTGGGAGGTATGTGTATGTTAGGAGGATTATTTTATAAACTGTAAAAATACTGTCATTATCATGTACAGATTTCATACCTAGTAATAGCATACTTACTAATCATCCTGGTTTAGCCAGGACTATCTGACTTGATGAAAGGCATGGGTATGAAAGAGACCCATTGGCACATTGGAAGATACAGTACATCAGGTGTACTCCTGCCTGGTTAGCACTGCAGCCTTGCAGTGCTGGGGTCCTGGGTTCAAATCCCATCAAGGACAACATCTGTAAGGAGTGTGTATGTTCTCCCCATGTTTGTGTGAGTTTCCTCCCACATTTCAAAGACACAGTGAGAGGAGATTTAGATTGTGAGCCCTAATGGCAACAGTGTTGCAAATGTATGTAAGGTGCCATGCAATTAAAAGCTCCATATTAAGTAATAAATATTATTATGATGTCACTAACACAAAGTATGAGCACCTGCGCATGCATACTACAATACTTTGCTCTACCCCTCGCAGGGCAGAGAGGAGTAATCATACGCAGGAGCCAGGGGTGCATCGAGCCTCCCTGCTGCCTTAGCCGAAGTGAGGAGCGTGGAGGGAATGGGGGGGTGGGGTGGGGGGATGTTATCAGGTAACAGCACCGCCGTCCTCCTGCACCCTTAAGTGAGGAGCGGAGGGGGTGCTTTCAGGTTACAGCACCGCCGCCCTCCTGCAGCCTTCAAGCCTTAAGTGAGGAGCGAGGGGGGGGGGTTGCTGTCAGGTTACAGCACCGCCGCCCTCCTGCAGCTTTAGGTGAGGAGCGGGGGGTGCTGTCGAGTGCTTCTTACCCGCTGAAGCTGGCGGCGCTCATCACACAGGAAGCCAGTGTGTGATGCTGGCACCGCCCCCTTCTGCACTGCCGCTCCCCAGCCTGACTGCCGCTTGATCCTCAGGGCTCACACTGTCCAATGGACGGTGCGGCCCTGGCAGGAGCGCAATGGGGGGACTTTGTGGATGACATCAAATTCGTCATGCACACAAAGCAAGAGGAGAGGAGGTGCCCAAACAATTCCCGTGGAACCCATCAAATTGCACCGCCCCATAGGTGAGTATAATAAAAGGTCAATTTTACATTATGTAAATCGACTTAGAGATTCATATACAGTATTCTAGAATGTTATATATAAGGTCAAACAGGTAGTGACTGCACTTTACATGGGAAAAACCTGGTGACAGGTTCCCTTTAAAGTTAAATTCTTCCTGGCACCAGGGTTTGAAGTGTAGGCGCCAAGGAGGTACCAAACGCTATTAACTTGCAGATTATTCCTATATCTGCAGGATAATAGCTTTAGATTTCTTTCGTGTGACCCTTTAAATACAAAAATATTTTTTCCACCAAATCTGCAACATTTGGCTATTATACTTGGAACATGAAAATTTTATTGTGGACTTCAAATTTGATAGACGTAAACTGTAGAGAATTCAGCAAAAATGACTTTACTTAATACTTTTGTAGATATGTACAGTAAATACCACGTGTTGTCATATCATATGTAGAGTAAAACAACTAGGATCTTTGCCCTGCAGAAAATATGTATCTTTGAGAGATAATGTCCTTCTGTAGGAAACAATTCTATGTGTATCCTTAGATAACCTCTGACTAAATAGTTAATTGTGAGAAAATTACATATGTCACTGCCAACAAGCTGACATTTGATACTTTCATGGATTTAATGAATTTGAAAACTGCTTTATCATCTCTAGAAGATGATTAATACAATGTGCAATGTAAACCGAACTCATAGAGAAAACCTTCCTATAATTGCAGGTATCAAGCAAGACAGACATGGGCCGAGGAAAGTCTCATTCATTTTATTTTATTTTACTCACTTATGTGGTGCTATTAATTCCACATTTCTTTACAGACATCATCATCACTGTCCTCATTGGGGCTCACAATCTACATTCCCTATCAGTATGTCTTTGGAGTGTGGGAGGAAACCAGAGAACTCAGAGGAAACCCACACAAACACAAGGAGAATATACAAACTCCTTGCAGATGTCTCCCTTGGTGGGATTTGAATCCAAGACCTGCAAACTAACAGCGCCAATGTCGCACCCCGGGGCAGGGGCACTCAGAGCCGGGCCCTCTCCTCGTCCAGTTCAGGGCTTCGGGTTGTCACGGCTCTGTGAGCCCAGGCACGGCAATAAAAGGGGTTAGACTAAGGAAAAGGGAAATGAAGAGTTTTATAAAATGTTTGTGATGCCACCCATGGGTCGTGGCCAATGTGACCACCGCTGTCGTTCAGACCTCTGGGGATGATGATGATGGCGACAGCCGGGATGGTGAGCCCTTCACGAGTAGGGCTATGTTCCCAGGGCAGGTGTAGAGGTTGTAGAGTCAGTACGTTGCACTCAGCCCCTTCAGGCAGTTTCCACTGCGGCTTGTAAAATCAGTGTGTGGCTCTGCAGGTGAGCCTCTACTGTCACTGCGCCAATAAATCTCACACACAAAGTCCTGAGTTTGACAGGGTATTTTACTCTTAACTCTCAGCAGTTCACAAGGTACAGACAGTTCAATGCAGGTTCAAGCACAAACTTGCAGCCGGTACGGTTCAGTGACCGCACTCTGTCTCTTGTCCCTTTCCGGGCCTCTTTCACTTTTCCGAGTGCTAGCTATTGTCCAGTGGTTGCGGGTCTTTTCCCGAGGGAGCTCAGTCTGTCCCCATGACCCTGGTCTGACAGCATTTCCTTTGCTGCACTGGAGGGTAGGTTCCGGACATGGAGTCCCTTCACCCCGCCGGTTAATCTGTGGTTGGGGCATACAGCTCCCAGCCACTTCAACGGGGCCAGCATCCCAGTGCCCCCGCTTCTCTGGAAACACCGTGAACCCCTTCTTCCTTCTTACGGGAAGCTGCCTGGGACTCGGACTAGCCATATGGTGGCACAGGCCGCCGGGTCCGGGTACTTCTACTCTCCACTCACAGCCTGTTAGGCTTTTTGGGTGTTTTGGCTTAGGAGTTCTATCCCTTCTCCCATTACCGCTTGCCAGGAAGTCGAACCTGCGCGCACTACTTGAGCTCTCCCAACTTAATGTTCCTGGGTTTTGTTCCAGTTCCTCCACCCCCTTTCCAGGCTTTTTCCTCACTCTCCACCCTCCACTTAGTCCCTCCCACTACCCCTTTCCTGACATGAAGTGATTAGGACTAGGGGCCGAGGGATGTATCAGGTGTTTGTGCTAAGTGTCCCACCTTCCAGTCCCAGCTGCAGTACCTTACTGTGGACACCAGCCTGCAGGGGCACCACACTAACCACTGAGCCACCTTGCTGCATATCCACTTCTCCCAGCTTTCTAACTAGATTCTTATCTGCTTTTTTCAATATTCTATTCAAAGAAGCGAAAGAGAATTTAATCAGTCAGTACATGACCGCTAGTATGGAAATCAACACTCTCAAACTGGTGATCATGGGACTGCCCACTCCATCTGGCAGTAGAAGGGAATCCTGACAGTGTGCATAAGGCACAATGTCAGAATTGACTAAATGCACACTCACATTGAGCAACTGCAGATATTTTGCCGAAAGCCGGAAAACCCCTTTAAGGAATTGAGATTGAACACCCCACTGGAAGGGGAGACTGAGAAAAGTGAGGAAGAGGAGGAGGATCTTAGTGCACTGCTGTTGAAAATGGTGTCAGGAAATATACGCAACAGGAAATCAATTACCATGTTTCACCGAAAATACGACTGGGTCTTATATTATTTTTTACTCTGAAAGATGGGTTATGACTTATTTTCAGTGGATGTATTATTTTTTGTCCATGAACATCAGTCCACATTTATTCTTGAATGAACAATCAACATTTATTCATATATAATCATGTCATCAGACACTACACATACACATGTATGCAGACACACACTACAAATACACATATATATATATATATATACTGTGAGGCAGCAACCGGGGAACCCGCTTGCAAAACGACAAGAACACGTGTTTATAAGGTTAACCAATGTCTACCCGTTTATTTTCACATATTAACACATAACCCGGGTAGCATGTTTGACACATATCACATTGATTAACAACACTTTACATAAATACACCATACATTTACATTTAATATCACATAACACTTATATTGCACATAACGTTTTATAGTAACCCGGGACCTGTAACCATCTCTGTCCCCATTGGAGCTCTACTAACAGCTCCCGGGGTGGCTACGGCCTCCGGCCTACTTACACTATACATAAGTTACAGTACGATGATGACCCTTCCGGGTTCATGACAGGGATTGGCAAACCCTAGTAACCCGTGGGGCTGCGGCCTCCGGCCTAACCACGCGTTACCCAGTACGGGAGCCCTTCTAACCCCTGCTTCTGACCTTCGTTACATACGCCTCAACGGGCCCTGTGGGTCCCAATGGCGGTACCTGCCGCCTGGCTTTAGTCACCCCAGCATGATAATATACATTCACCCGTAGTCAGGAATCCTGCCTGACCGGGACCTTACACACCGTATGTGATCCATCATTCACACGTCCATGGATCACACACCTGCTCACAGCCCACATCCATGGACTGTGGCCCCTCCATGGCCCATTACAGGGATTGGCAAACCATAGTACACGGGAACCACATCCGATACCTACTAGGAGCCCTATTACCCCTGTCTCTGGCACCACAGGCACACCCACACCATTAGAGGTCGTGGTTGAGGGACGGGTACCCTCTGCATGCAGCAGGGCAAGCCTCCCTCTCGTCCCAAGGACGGAACGCCTCCAACATCATCCATACCAGCTGGGTCACTGTCTCTCCACATGATTATACATGGGTCTTACATAGGTCATCATCTCTCATTCAGGGCCATTACCTAAGCCCTAATACACATAGTTTAAACACGTTCAGATTCATCAGGTCCTTTAACTGAGCACTCTGACTCGGACCTAAAGGCGGTCTATGCCCACCTGGCATTAATCACACACGGCTCACTCCGTTACACGGGAACCGCTGTCTTACCGGGCACGGATCCGGGTCTCGCTACCTGTATAACGGGTCCACCAAGCGTCCCCAAGGCTCCTTTCCCGGACGTGGTTCCCTCCACGCCCGGACCAGTCTCCACCGGGTTCAGCCACGGCTTCCCCACCAGGTGCTCCCAACCTCGGACCTCGGCACCGGCATGGAGCTAGCATGCTCCCTTCACCATCTCAATCATGGCGGCTTGTGCTTGCATTCTCCAGTCCCTCACACAGACTGGCTCTGCTCAGCTCTCAGGCTGGTCTCAGCTTCCAGGATCAATCACTCTCAGCTTCCAGGATCAAGCTCAGCCTCCAGAATGAATGAATCTCACAATCACTCAGGTGGCTGGCTCTTATCGTGCCAGCCACTCCCACATGGACACACCCCCTCAGCTGCTAATCATCAGCTTCCACACAGCTCAGGTTAACTCCCTGTGTTCCGGGTTGTCAGCACTCACTCATCACATCCTATTCCTCATGGACTCCTCTCACTCTCACTGCCGCTCATTAGGCTCATGAACTCATTGTGTTCAGGTTGGTTCATACAGTATTACCATCACAGGAAAAAACCGGCCAGTGTGCACAGGATCATCCTCTGATCCTACATGTGACGCGCCCCGGCCATGTGGACCATGCCGGCGGTGCCTCACAATACACACTGCATACAGTACATAACAGCCTGTTTCGTCATCAGTTCCTCTTGACTGCCATAGTTAAAGGTTCTTTGGTGACATCATGGTCATTTGACCATGATGTCACCAAAGGTCTTTAAGCAGTCTTAACCTCAGAAAAGAAATTTTGGGGGCCCCCAAAAGAGTGTGGACCCTGTGCAATTGCCCAGTTTGCCCCCTCTGCTAATGCCAGCCCTGACAGTAACTAGTTCTTATTTTTTAAGTCTGCCTTATACTTCAAGCGTGCTCCAAAAATCCTGTAAAATCATGTTAGGGCTTATTTGCAGGGTAGGTCCTATTTTTGGAGAAACACGATAAAAATCATTGAGACCTTTGGAGCCACTAGTGGTATCTTGACAGGTCAAAAATGCCCAATTTGCCCCCTCTCCTAACCCCGGCCTTGACAGTAACTAAGGCTTATTTTTTAAGTCGACCTTATATTTCAAGCATACACCAAAAATCCTGAAAGATCATGTTAGGGCTTATTTTCAGGGTAGGTCTTATTTTTGGAGAAACACGGTAATAATGATTGAGACCTATGGAGACCATAATGGGTAACTTGACAGGGCAAAAATGCAAAAAATAAATAACATTGCAACATTTTTTCATGTTTTTTAATCCTGACAAATCTATAGTTTCTAAGTGTAACATTTAACATTTCCATCGGAGTGAACAAGTTTTGATTGCAGTTAGATGAGCTCCTGACATTACCAGTCAGTATCCCATCTACAGTATAATCGTGGGCGTTATGTGGAAGTAAAATCTTTGTCTAAAGATCAGATATTATAAGAACAAAGATAACGCCTCTGCTACTTTCATTTCAGCTCCAGAGATAAAAGGAGAATTTAAAGCAGTTTCCCGAATACAAAAAATGAGCAAAGTAAACAACCAGTTCCCATAACACATGAAAGACTGGATTATCTCCAAACTAATGCCATGTGCAGAACATTCCACACAGAGCACAGCGAACACACACATGTCAATGTCACACACAACTGCAGCACATTTGTGCTCAATGTGAATCCATATTTTGTTATAATGTTTCCCAACATTTTTCCCTAATTTGTTCCAATCAATTTATTTTTATAGTGGGGGACATTGCAGCCTTTTCTTGCTTGGGGAAAAAAACTGTGAAAAACCTGTCACTCCTCCAACCCACCAAAGCCTATGAAGGTAAAAGAGCCACCTTCAGCAGCACTAAGGCTGCATTCTATGAAGGTGGCTCTTATGTGTATTATCCCTAGCTACACTGAAATAATCACTCCTACATATCTCCTCATTGCCTCCATATCTCTACTGAGACCGGGAGGTGTGTTCTCACCCCAGGATTCAGATGCCTTGCTGCTGTCCTTCAACCATATCTGTCCCCCGGGCGCCACCTCCTCTTTTTCTTCTGAGCTAATTGGTGCCTGCTCTGTACATTCAGTTCTCGGGCATGTGATGTGCCCCAGGGCCGTGGGGTACTCAAAACCGGGCTGCGGTGTTTCTGGGGAGTCACAGAGGTCGAGACCCGGCTCCATTACCCTGGGTTCAGCTATAAAGAGTTCTTGGGGGTATTATAAAAAGGATTATTCGTGATGCCACCCATGGTTTGTGGCTATGTGTGGCCACTGCTTCTGCAGAACCTCTGGGATGATGGATGGGCAGCTAGGATGTAGTGGCTCCCCACAGGTGGAGCAGATCCCCAGGGTAGTGGAAGTTGAAAGGGTGTAGGGTGCAGAATGGAGGGCGCAAAGTAAATGACAGACTTGTGGTTTGTTGGTTCCTCAAGTCCTTTACTGGTGATACTGGCACAAGGACAGATGATATTGCTGGAATCCTTCAACCTGGTAGCAACTTGGGGGTCTCCTCACCTGGCAAGTTCTGAGGCTTCCTTGCTGTGCTTTCTTAGTCCCTGTGGCTGCTGAAGCTAAGTTGCGGCCCTCTCTCTCTCTCCTGCTGGGTGCCGTATGACAGGCAGCTTGAGTCTTCTCCAGCCCCACTTCTCTTGCAATTGCTTCTGGGCTCTTCAGGCTGCTGCGGGCACTTGGAATCCCCCACCCTCTGGCATTGGCTATCGGGACGTTAGGCCCTGCACAGCCTCGGACTCCGGTGTCTGTTTCTTGGCACTTACTCTTCTGGGGTGAGCTCGACACCGCTCCTCTCCCCAGGCTCTCCTCGATATCCTCAGAAACTTGCCTACAGGTCACTCAAGCTAGGTCTAGCTATCCTGGGATGAGCTTAGCACTGCTCCAGTCCACAGGATGTTTCCTCAATCCTCATAAGAACTGAACTCGCTAACTCCACCCCAGACCAGAATTTATAGCCCTGAACCCAGGCTTTGAGCTCCCCCTTCAAGCTTGGAGGCAGAAAGGTGTTGTGTGCTTTGGTTTTGCATGGTGTGAATACACTCTGTTGCCCTCAAGTATGACACTACCCCCCGGGGGAGATAATGACATTGTGGTATCCGGACACTGGGGTGCCACATTCCCCCCTAGTGAAATTCAGTTCTCCTGGACTGAGGTAACCTTTTTGCAAAAGAAAACATTAACAGTATTAATAACAATATAAATGTACAGAGTCTCAAAAAGCAAAAATTACAAAAACCAAGAAAATTTGAAAGCTATGAGGCTGCACTATATGGAGATTTTTTTGAGGCTGCATTATTCTATGTGAAGGGCTATGCGGCTCCATTATACTATATGGAGGGATATAAGGCTGCACTATACTATATGGAGGGATGTGAGGCTGCATTATACTATATGGAGGGATGTGAGGCTGCATTATACAATATGAAGGGATGTGAGGCTGCATTATACTGTATGGAGAGATGTGAGGCTGCATTATACTGTATGGAGAGATATGAGGCTGCATTATACTATATTGAGAGATATGAGGCTGTATTATACTATATGGATAGCTGTGAGGCTGCATTATACTATATGGAGGGATCTAAGGTTTCATTACACTATGTGGAGGACTATGAGGCTGCATTATACTATATGGAGGATAATGGAGGTGCATTAAAATGATTGGATGACTATAGTGGCTACCTTATGAATGGGGGACTATGGGATGCATTATAATACATAGACTACTATGGGGGTACATTGTAATGTATGGAGGAATGTGGGGATGCATTATAACAATTAAAGAACTATCATGGCGGGAGGAGGAAGACCATAATAAACCATGATGAGGGACATATATACCACAATAAGGGCCATATTCCAGGAGGAGGACCATATAGAGCAGGATGAGGGACATTAATACATAATGAAGAGGGAGAGTGGTCAATCTGTGAGTCTTTAAAGTATTTAGAACATTACACAGAGCCCATACATCTGACCAACAGGTGCGTCTGGGGGGAACAGGTCTAAATTTCGCACCTGGACCCACCATACACTAGTTACGACACTGGTAACACTGGTATACTGAAGTATATACTTAGTCTTACCATGGAACTGACAAGTTCACTGTTAGCAGGGGGTTGTTCTTTCTGTTCTTCTTCATGTGCGACTTCTGATACCTCAACTTGCGGTTCTTCTTGTCTTGCTGGTTCAGGTACCACTGTTTGGGGACAAGCTAACATAGGAACGACAACTGCTCTATTGTACTGTGTCCACGTCTTAGGAAAGTCTCTTAGAACCGTATTGATTACTTCTTTTGGTTTCACAGGTGAAGTTACTTCTGGTACTTTCTCTTGGTACTTCAATGTATCAGGACATACCTTAAGATGGTCTCTGGAAACTGCTGCTTTCCTTTGTCCTTACTAACAAGACATACTTTAGTATCATCAAATTTCGATGGTAACACCGTGTATGGTACTGCTTCCCATTTGTCATCAAGTTTAATGGTACATCTTTTTCTCTTAAATACTTGCTCACCTGCTTGTAAGGGAGTTGCAGGAGCATTCTTGTTATAGGATTTCTCCTGTCTTTCTCTTGCTTGGGACAATCTTCTCTCTGCGCACTCTTGTACTTTGTGATATTGTTGCTGGCGTTCTATATTCCAATCTGAATTTTGTGACTCTACATCTGGTTTTACTATCCCCATATCCATGTCAATGGGTAATTTGTCAGGTTTTGCTCTCATAAGATATGCTGGAGTACAATTGGTGGAACTTACAGGGACGTGATTGTATAAGTCCACTAGATCTGTCAACTTTTCTGGCCACAAGCTTCTTTCTTCCAATGACAATGTCTCCAGCAGGTCTATGACTAACTGGTTTGTCTTTTTATACATTCCATTTGTTTGTGGGTGGTACGGAGTGGTTCTTATCTTCTTACACACATACATGTTACAGAACTCTTGGAATAACTCCGCTTCAAAGGATGGTCCTTGGTCTGTTAATACCTGTCCAGGATAATCGTGGGGTCTACAAAAATTAGCCTGGAATGCTTTAGCCGCTGTTTTGGCTGTGAGGTCCTTCACAGGTACTACGACCAGAAAATGAGAGTAATGCTCTACTATGGTGAGAGTGTAGACATGGCCTGATCTACTTGGACTCAGTTTCACATGATCCAAGGCCACAAGTTACAGTGGTTGCCTGGTAACAATTGGCTGTAGTGGGACTATCTCAATCCTTCCTTCTCAGGTTGCATGGTCCACAGTTTCTGCCCCAGTTTTCAATGGCTTTCCTTATGCCAACCCAGTAGAATCTTTCTCTCAGCAGTACCTCCAACTTCTTCCACCCAAAATGCCGAGTGCCATCATGGTAAGCCTCTAGCACCATCTGGACATCTCTTCTTGGCACTACTATTTGCCAGACAAGCTCATGGGTTCTGGGATTTGTGTAGCATCTGCACAGCTTACCTTTATAAAAGAACAATCTGCTCTTCTCTTTCCACAACTGTTGTGCCTCTTGTGGAGCATCTGGACCAGGATATGAGCCTTGGTGCTTCAACAGTTCCTTGACTAAGCGAACAGCTGGGTCACTGTCTTGTGTTTCTGCCCATCCATGGTGAGGTAGTGGATTCAGTGTGGCTTCTTGACGTTGGTCTTATACAAAGTTTTTACATTGCGTCACATGAGGGCGGTGAAAAGGTAGCTCCTGCAAATGGGGCATCCTGGACAATGTATCAGCATTGGCGTTCTTGTGGCCTGCCCGGTACTTGATGGTAAAATTGTAATTTGACAGTCGGGCCATCCAGTGCTGTTCTAATGCACCTACCTGTCTGCAAGTGAGTCAACGGGTTGCTGTCCGCGAAGATGGTGAATTTCACTGTAGCCAAGTAATGCCTGAAATGTTCTGTGACCACCCAGATTATGGCTAGGAACTCTAACTTGAACGCGCTGTAGGTTTCTGGGTTCCTTTCTGTAGGATGGAGCTTCCTGCTGGCAAAGGCTATCACTGTTTCTCTTCCTATTTGCACCTGGGTTAACAGGGCTCCTAATCCCACATTGCTGGCATCAGTATACAACACAAATGGCTGGCTGTAATCAGGATAGGCTAGGATCTCATCCCCCATCAAGGCCCACTTAAACTGATTGAAGGAGTTTTTTTCTTTTCTGCCCCACTCGAATGGAGGACTCGGGTTCTTTGCCTTCTTGGACTGGCCTACCAGGAGATCTTGCAGGGGAGCTGCCATCTTCGTAAACCCCTTGATGAATCTGCTGTAGTATCTTACCAGCCCAAGGAACTGCTTCACCTATTTGACTATGGTGCGTCTTGGTCAGTCCCTGATGACAGGGACTTTCTCTGGATCTGGTGCTACACCTTCAGCACTGACAACATGACCGAGGTACTGAACCTTAGGCTTCAACAGGTGACACTTGGATGGCTTCACTTTCATGCCATAACTGGACACTTCAAACACTTCAGCCAAGTGCTCCAGATGGTCTTCATACATCTTGGAGCAGACTATGACGTCATCTAAGTACAGTAAGACGGTTTCAAAGTTCTGGTGCGGTAGGCAGCACTCCATCAACCTCTGGAATGTTCCCGATGCGTTACAGAGTCCAAATGGCATGCAGTTGAACTCACAGAGGCCCATCGGTGTGGCAAATGCTGTCTTCTCTCAGTCCGCCTCTGCTACAGGAACCTGCCAATACCCACTGGTAAGATCTAAGGTGGAAAAGTAGTTAGCAGTTCTTAATGCAGCTAGTGAATCTTCAATTCTGGGCAATGGGTATGCATCCTTATTTATAATATGGTTAATCTGCCTGTATTCTACACATACTCTCATTGTACCATCCTTCTTTTTCACCATGAGTAGAGGAGCTGCCCAGGGGCTACAACTATCTCTTATCACCCCAACCTCCTTCATTTCCCATAACATCTCTTTGGCACATTGATAGTGAGCTAGCGGTACAGGCCTTTATCTCTCTTTACTGGGCGGATGATCACCTGTGGGGATTTGATGTTGAACCCCTTTTACCTGCCCAAAGTTTAAAGGATGTTTACTAAAGACTTGTTTATATTCCCGCACCACCCAGTAAACTCCATGTTTTTGGGGTGAAGGAGTGGAGTCAGTGACTACAAGTAACTCCTTGCACCAATCCTACAGCCTTCCCTCAGAGGCATTGTCTATACTGGCTATATTGGCTATACTGCCTTGATGGAATTGTTGTTGAGAGTGTATAACTTAGCAATGGTAGCATACCTAGGCAATTTAACCTCTTCTTTACCAGTTTAATACACGCACAGGTACCCTCCCCTTGCGGACATCAACTACTCCTCTGGCTGTCAGGACAGTGGGCCTTCTGTCTGAGTACATGGGCTCTACAGGGACTTGGTAATCTTGCCCTCTAAGGCCTATTGCTGGCGTACACCATATTAACATTTCACTCCTTTGGTGTATTACAATGGATACCAGATCACTTACTCTTACACTGCCGACTTCTCCTCCGGACAACTCTACCTGCTGTCTTAGCATTAATGGCCACTTTACACGCGGCTACATTTCTAGCTTATCCACAGGTAACTTACTGGCTGCAGTGAAATCATGGAGACAAGGTTCTATCTTGTTGCTGTGTACAAATGGAATCATGTCTCCATGATTTCACTGCAGCCAGTAAGTTACCTGTGGATAAGCTAGAAATGTAGCCGCGTGTAAAGTGGCCATAAGACCTTTATTTCTTTCTGCAGGTCCCGTTGCTGCCTGTGGTTGGCAGTTTCGGCAACCTGTTGTAACAAGACAATAATCTCCCCAAGACAATTCTCAATGACATTAGTACCTAAGGTTATCATTGGGTTACTTCCTCGTCGGTCAACATAAAAAATGATCAATCCCTTGGCTTTCAATTCCACCTGCCTCACCCTTATGGTTATTTCTTTAAGCCCAACCTGTAGCAAAGGCTTGCTATTACTAGCATAAATAGTAAAATCGTCATCTGGGCTGCGTAAAATGTCAGAGTCTGCCCAGTATCTCTTATAAAGGATATACGGTATTGATGTCACCTGCGAACCAGTGTCCAGCAAAGAGTACATGGGGATGCCATCTAGCACTACAGGCAGGACTGGGTGTCCTCCCACATACCTGTCATGCCAGTTTAGAGGGATTCATGGTCTTATTCCTGAGGGGTGGTCCGCTGCCCCAGGGTACTTTCGTTTAAAGTACAGAGTCTTGCAATATGGCCTGACTTGTCTCAGTGGCGGCAGAAGGGATTTCCTTCAGGGTCATAGCAATCGCTGGGTTGTTCTCTGGTCAGTGGGTTCCTCCTCTGTCGCATCCACGGGACGTCATCTCAACTGGAAGCCAACTCGATCTTCTTCACCAGCTTGAATCCCTGCATCTCTTTCATAGCTTTGGCCATTTCTGCCATGTTCTTAGTCAGTGCCTCAACCTTTAAATGCTGAGCCTCAGTAGTGATAGGCTCAAGAGTCTGTGCACTGGCCCCTGCTGTGGCCTGGGGGTTTTGCACCCCCTCTTGGTGGTATGTTATGGCCAGGCTTTGTGCAGGTTCTGGGCCACTGGCTGTTTCTTCTTGCAGTATCCTGATGGCCCTGTCTTTAAATTGTGCAAAGTCTAGATCAGGGTTTTGTATGGACATCATACGCAGTTGTACTCTGTGGGTAGGGGATAGGAGTCCCTCAATAAACTGTTTAATGAGAAATTTGTTCTCTTCTGGCACACCATTAGGGTCTGTCTGTTTGATTGCCCTCAGTGCTTCTTGGAGGTGTAAAGCAAAGTCTCTAATGCTGTGCTGCACCCTCTGTTTACACCCAAAGAATCTTACTTTCAGCTTTGCAGCAGTATGGGTATGAAAGGTGACTTTCAACCTGGCCATTAGATGTTCAACAGTGTCTTTATCAGTGTCCGCCCAGGACTTTACCTCCCGCTGGGCTGCACCAGTTAATTGCCCTATTAACATACTAACTCGCTGATCTTCTGTCATGGGGTACACGCTATATAAACTGTCCAGTCTAGACCCGGAGAGACCGCCCACGCGTCACCCACACATCTAAACAATGGGGGGAAGATAATTTGCGGCACATCCAGCAGATATCGCCGCACCTGCCGGATCTGCTGCCTAATGGCCAACTTGCGACACTGATCGGCAAGCCCCATTCATTCTCTATTGGGCTTGCGGTCAGATGCCGCGAATGCGGTTTTGCCAGATCCGGCACTTGTGGCACCGCAATAAACCGCACTTGCTGCACATAGAGAATGAATGGGGCTTGCCGGATCGGTGTTGCAAGTCAGTCATTACTCCAGCGATATCTTCTTCTCCCTCTGATCTCCTGCGGGGAGAGAAGCAGCGTCACATCTATCACTGCACCAAGTCTGAGACATGCTGACAACCTCTGTGCTTCTGGGAGCCGCCCTGCACACTTTACCTTCAGCATCTGCTCCCACTGCCGGTATCTCCAGTGTTCCTCACTTTCAGGAGATCACAGGCAGCAGCCCTTTGTAATGGCTGGGGTCAGTTTGGCCGGTGCATTTCTGTTTGGTGGGCGGGAGAGCAGAGTGTATGCTCTCTCCACCCACAAACAACGTGCTGTTGCTGTCGTGATTTTGTCACAGCACAGCACAGCCTTGCTCCAACAAGGTATGAGCTGCTTCCTGGGCTGCCCGCTGATTGGTGTGCGTCTCCGTGACCAGTGAGTCACTCTCCCTCTCATGACGTACAATACCGGCAACTTGGCGGCCGGTGCCTCTGACCCCGCTATGCTGCCGGGCGGCAGCAGCCACAAAATCATTTAAGAGCAGCCAGGCCTGCGGAGGGAGGAGCGGGCGGCCCCCGCACCCCGCCACCGGGCGGGCCCATAGGGAAAAGTCCCGATCCTCCCGCCTATCAGTCCGGGCCTGGTCATTACGCTTCAGATCCGGCAGGTGCAGTGACATATGCCAGGTCTGCCGTGAATTACATTTACCGCTGATGTGAAAGCAGCCTAACTGACATGTTAGGGAATGTTTCTGGCAAACAATGTACTAGACCTCAGTAGGAGACCCAATAGCAAATGTTGACATCCTCATCGGCGAGGTGCTTAAGGCCTTGTCACACGCAGCAACCAAAGCTGTGATGTCAGAAGTAATGCGCAGGATGTTGCCGGTGACGCCGCAGCGATGCGGGCGGAGACATCACTCGCTGGGCTGGGATCAGCCCAGCGAGCGATCCGCAGCAATACTGCGTCATAGGCTGAATCGCCGCCAACATCGCTATTGCGGTGTCAGACGGCGCGATCCAGCCTAATCACTGGTTGCAGATTGACAAGTTTACCTTCATGCTGGTAAACCTGTCAACCTGCGACCAGCAATAGATCGCAGTTGCGTTGCGCTGTCACACAGCACGACGCACTTGCGATATCGCTAGCGACATCGCTGATGCTTCACTTTTCGACGATGTCGCTAGCGACATTGACACGTGTGACAGGGCCGTTAGAGTCTTAAGACCCACCAAGGGGCCTTAAATGGAATATGTAATCCAGTTAACCCCCTATCCTATCACTACCTGTCCCTGCTGCTTCTTACTACATTATTAACCATCTCTCTCTAATCTAAATGTGCATTATTAGAGTGCAAAAAAGCGAAATTCCATGACTTTCATACTAAGTTTTATTTACTTATCTAGATTGCTCTTCTAGTTCATACTTACCTTGGGAATTGAACTTGCTTTGATCTCTGTCCAGCACCCAACCTAAGCCACATTGCCATCTATACATTGGGAAGTGATCACTGCATGTTCCCAGAATACACATCACAAAAATGATGGTAATACAGCCTTATTGCTGTATTCTAACAATCTTTAATGGACAACCATTGTGAAAATGTATATAAAGTAGCAAAAAAGAAGAGTTGATTTCTCATAGTAATTAATCAAACTTAAAGGGGTTACTGAGTGGATAAAAAATATTTTTGAAAGGACCCAGACTTGTTAAAAAAATAAAAGACGCAATACGTACCCTCACTTATCCCCCAGAACGCCTGGTCTTTACTTCCTAGTCCTGTCTCAATGGCGGGAACTGCCGATGCGTCAAATCTGAGGCTATTAATTGGCTGAGTAAGCATTTCATGTGATCTCCAATGGGTCCGGACAAAGCCAGAAAGTTGTTGTTTTTTTAAGTAGACTGAGGAAATTGGAAAAGTACATTGTTCAACCCCTTTAAAGTGTAAATGTCAATTCATTGAAAATAAAAATCCAATACTGCACTGGTTGTTAATGATAGGTCACATAGCAGCTAAGATAATGCTTTGTTTGTGTCATATGACTTTTCTCACATTTTCCTGTGCTCTTTTTAAAACTTCATTTAATGGCTGGGTGGGCTTGACCAGAGTATGCTGATAGCGAGCTGTGTGGGGAGCCAGCAGAAAAGGGTTAACAGAGATTATGACTGAGCTGTGTGGAGCCAGATGACCAGTCAGAGAATCTTGTGCCAACGAAAGAGGAGTTTGCAGTGATCCTGACATTATGACATTGCTCAGCACTGTGCTGTAACCTAAAGTAATTAGATACATTGTCACAAGCTCATCAGCTGTAGTCAGCCGTGTGGACATTTTGTAGGCCCAGCTCCCTTTACCCTTATATGGTTACATGCACTGTACTCAGTGTGAGAAGCATGAGCACGGATCTGACTGATAATGAACATATGTCTGCTTCAGACACAGTCTAGTGAGGACACCTTGTGGAAGGTTTATGAATGGTTTTCAACCAGAATTCATTTAAAAAGTATATTTGAAAGTTTATTTAAATCACCTGCTCTACATTATTGTTAAATAAATATGTAAACACCGGTTATGCTTTAATCTTTCATTCAGTATCACTATAATCATTTGGTGATACTTAAACATTATATATTGTTTATATGTGTATACAAATTCACAAAGATATATGTAAAGCATAAACTCTGATGGATAATGACATTCATCATACTAGTACATCTAAAGTTAATCCCACAGTAATCTATGTATTTATGTGATTTCCAGCTGCACGATCAGTATTCAGTATGGGGATTAATATACTGGATTAAAGGCAGTTGTACTTAATTCCTGTAACATAAAAAAACACTGCAATATTCCAATAGATACCTATACTGTATTATATAATAGCCTAATTAGCAGACTTGTGGTATAGAGAGTAGCCTGCAGCACAGCTTGTCCTTGACTAGGCTCATAATAATAGGTAATGCCAAGAAGAAATGTTCTCATGTTAGATTTTTTATCTTTTTACTCCAAGCATTAAGAGATATTTATTAATACAGTATATTTCTTTTCTTTAACAAAGGCTTTGATCCAGAATTTTAGCAAAAACATTTTCATTAACCAACATAAAGTTGGGAGTCCTAATCAGATGAGGGTATATCCAAACGAAGTCATATGTCCCTTAACCTTATTTATATGGTTCTCTTCCTCCCACCCCCATCATCTTCCAATTATTAGAATGCACCCCCATTATCCTTCATATAGTATAATACAGCCTCAAAGTCCTCCATACAGTATAATGCAGCCTCATAGTCCTCTATATAGCATAATACAGCCTCATAGCCGCCTATACTGTATAATGCACCCCCCATAGTCCTCCATATAGCATAATGCACCCCATAGTCCTTGATATAGTATAATGGAGCCTCATAACTGTCTATATACTGCACTATAAGGCTCCCCCTCTCCTCCTCCCCCTATAATTCTCTGGCCACTGTGTACTCACTTATTAAAAAAAACTAAATCTGTTCTCACCTCTCCCGGTTCCCCCGCTGCTCCGGTCTCACTGCGAAAACTGAAAACACAGGGGTCCTCAGAGACACATATCCATGAGAAGTGGGCGCTGGGGTTGGTGGGCGCGGGCCCCTGTGCCTCCGGGCCCTGTCACAGTCTCGACCCCTTTGTTATGCCCCTGTGTGTTTATCTCATGAAGGGGACAGATTTGTACTCCTTACTAAGCAACTTTTTTGTACGACCGCAAGCGGGGATCTTGAAAGGCCATTAGACATTGGTGTAGAATGTACAGTTTATTGGAAAATTGCACAATTGATATTGTTTATCTACAATGTGATATCTCTTTAATGCTGCATCTGCCACCTTGAATATCTGTGAATTCCTACAATATCATGTTTGCATTCCATTTAAATGAGACGTGCAGAGTGTTGAGAGACAGTCAATCCTAAAACCAGTTTTACCACTTGCATCAATGTCTTGCACAAAGCTTCTATTTAGATTAACTTAAGAATGTTGTCTTTACCCTGCGCATGAAAAGTCAGCCATGAGAGCAAAAACAGGCTCCAAACTAAAGTCACCTACTCTGTTTTATCTGCTTTGTTTATTTTAATGTTTAATTCTATATTAATTTGTTTATTAATATAGTTTATTAAGTCCAACATGTCAGGAAAAACGTCATTTCACTAATTTTTCTTTCCTTTGTTTTTTCAAACGAAAGCATGATACTATTTAAATAAGCAAATCATTAAATGTAGGGATATTGTGATTGGTTGTCTCAATTTAAGTTTCTTCTTGTTTTATCCAAGGCTAGAATACTAGAATGAAATAAGTGGAATACAGTTAACATACGCCATCATATTCACCTGCAACCAACTACATAGGATATCATTTATGTACAGACCGTAACAAGGCAGGTGTGGGACGGCGGCTGTTTCTTGTTACTTCTAGTTGCCAGGAAGACAGTCAGTAGGTAGAAGACTATATAGTAGTCACTTTTACATGACAGAATATCTGTTCTCACATTAATATCAAAGACAAGTGGAAGCTTGGAGTAAAACTCAGGGGAGAGAGGAAACACTTAAAGCCCCACTCCAGAGGTTTTTTTTATTGTACCATTGTAATGGTGCTTGTAAGCCCCCTGCTCCCGGTCTTATACTCACTTTTCGGCATGTTCTTCTTTTTCCACTGTCGCTTCGGTCATTCACCGGCACCTTATGACTTGCCGGCAGCTCCAATGTTTCATGGGGCACTGGAGGTCACAACTCAATACATCTCTATAGGAGCCTTGTTTAGTCTTCATTCTGGCTCTCGTAGAGTTGTATTGATTCTTTGTGACATAACTTCCGACTTCCAGCCGATCAGTAGTTACAGACACAAGATGAAACCGTGGACTGAAGCGGTGTCGAAAAAGGATGAAGCCGCCAGAAGGTGAGTATAAGACGGGGCAGGGGGCTTAGATTTAAAGCACCACTACAGAGGTGGAAAAGAAAAACCGCTGAGCGATGCTTTAAAGATCTACTGCATGTCAGAGCTCCTTCAGACAACCATATTTTCCGATCGGAGTGCTATCCGTGAGAAAGGCAGTATGCACTCTCAACAACAGTTTTCAAAGGGGCAGTGCAGACAATCTATTAGTGAAAAAAATTACAATACTCTGCTTTTTTACTCTGATATCGGATGAAACTCAACCATTCAAGTCTATGAGCTTGAGAAAAAAAATCAGATGACGCAGTATAGCATCCCATATTTACGGATACGTTACAATTCTGTAATGTAGGAAACTGTACATGATTAATAACTGCACATAGACATTTATGGGTTTATCCCAACCCAGAAATTTGTGGTATGGGGCTAGAATATACCAAAGGTTTCTGATTTCAGGGTGCCGCCTGCTGTACATCTGATCAAGAGAACTACAGCAAAGATTTATTAAATTAAACTGAATTTGCACCTCTCGCCATCTATCATCCTGTATGTCCCTCTATTTGCTCCTGCAGGACACCCTGTCTGTACACCTCACGGCAGTGTAGTGTTCTTGTATGCCCCATGCAATACACAGTTTCCAAAGTAGATCTGGCTGTTTAGTTCCTATATGATTTTCTTAGATCCGATACAATTGTAGGAAATTCTATTAGGGTTCTTTTAGCTTCTGGACATAAGCGAGAATGTTCTCATTGAAAAACAGAAATCTTGGAAATATTGGGAAATGGAAACAAAAAGGATATTAAAATAGATTGTATTGGATTCAAAGAACTCAGCGTTTTCCACTCCTGACTTTATCTTTTCCCTTTTTTCCCTTCTTCTCTCTCCCTACTTTTCTCACTCTATTTCACACTCTTCTCTTTAGTACTTTATGTTTTACAAATGTTATACTTGTTTATTATGAGTTGTTTAATTTTTTTCATCCAATTTGATTATACATAATAGCAAAATAGCATATTCTTTGGACACAACAGGTTATGGAGGAGAACTAGACCTCTGTAATGTACTGTAGGATTACTCAGGGATCTATTAGCAGATGGGAGCACAGACATACTAAAACCAAGTTAAAGGGTGAACAAATCTATGATAAACACACGTGACAGTTAATAAACTTGAGATGCAGCAAGTGAGGAAGTTCATCAAATAGCAACAAACAGGAAAGCCTTTAGAGACAATTCTCATCAGAAACATTGTAAGTTTGGTAACTCCTGTCCAATGTACTTAAAGTAAAGTCCCACAAGTCCAGCAAAAGCCCAAAGAAACTACAACTGCACAACTGCACAAACTGGGAAGCTGCAAAGCTTACAAGCACACGGGCTTATGTTTCACAGGGCAGGCAAGCTGAAGCTGAGTCTGAAACACACGGCACAGTACAATACGTCACCATTGTAGCTTCATTTTGATTGATGACACCTAAATGCCGGTTTATATATAACCTGGCGGCACATGGCAAAGATGTACATCTTGTGGTGGTCCTGATGAAATAGATTTTTACCTTAAAACGCATAGAAATAAACCACTAAATGAGTTTTTAATAACCTAATTGAAACTCATTCATTGGAACAGGGAGCTGCTACAAAGTCCCCTTTTCCTCCTTATACGTCTTTGAACACAGAAGCAGGTTGGCAGGAGAAGCACTGAGCAGGTGTGGAAGCTGGAGAAGGACTGTAGACACAGGAAAAGCTGGAGTGGAATGCCAGAGGAGGTTCACCTGAGGATCACAGGAATCAGGGAGCCAGGGATTCAACTGAATACTCGAGCATGGCTATACAGTAGGCTGAGGTTTATAAAGGCAGGAGGAGGATCACATGAAGAAGCGGACACCATTTTGATAAGGGCAAGATGTACAAAATGTCAGTAGAAAATCCAAAGTCCTAACAGCCTCTCTACTTGGAAAATGAAAAATCCTAATATAATGATGTTAAACTTTCTAACTGAATATGAGATATAAGAGATGAGAACTTACTCACTTACATACCAAATCGTTGCTTGTAAGATGACAATGCTAATAAACTTGATCTACACAAAAAACTCAGTATACTGTTGGTCCCTAATGGTCTTTGAGTACTTTTCCACAGTCATATGGAAGTATCACCGCTGAGGTCAGTGACTGGCTGCAGAGTTCACGTGAACATACATAACACCAGACCAACAGTAACTAAACCAAAATGGGGAACACAAGAGCATCGCACTGCAGTGACAAGGGATTTACCATATGAGTATTGGTTATTTTTTTTTATTTGATCCATTTCTTGTCCTTAGGACAATTTTTCTGAAATGCTGGAAAAAATGTGAAACATTTATAACACAATGATAGCATTTATTTACATACAACTGAAATGCTGTCAAACAGTGTGGTATAATGGTTAAGAGGATAAGGATGCTAGATGTTAAGATGGGTAAAGGGCAATCCAGGGAGCTAGCCTAACCCTTAGACTGGAGATCCCTGGCTCACCCTGTTCCCGGAATTACCTCTGATGGTGAGGACGTCCGACAACCACCCTTGCCCTTTGCTCCTGATCAGCCCTAGGCTAAGACCCCTCACCTCCATGCACAGATTGGTAAGCACAGCAACTCCCACCAAAGAAGGAAAACACCAAGAAGGCTTGCAGAGACTAAACTCTATTTAAAGGCTGGGGGAGTTGACCACTATGTAGCTAACACATCCAGCAACAGCAGCAGCTCATCTGTGCCTGGAGAGCCATAAACCCATAGACAGAAGCAGCTTGTGACATTAACAGTGAATGCACCAAAGGGAATTTACTCTCATTTAAACTCTGCAGGGCTTTTCACATGGATTGCAGCGCAGTCAACACAAAACAAAAACTCTTTTAATGCTCATTAGTAATAATACTAATCATAATAAAAATAATAATTATTAATACCTGGAAACACAGGACACATTCTGGCATATTAGCACATCACACATTTCTGCATAGTTTCCTATTGTAAAATTTAAAAATAAAAGCTAAACAACATTCCTGCGATTACTGAGGAATTTCCATATAATGATTAACTTGGAATTGTCGTTACTCGGTAAATGGTTAACTCGGCTTTATTAAGATCTGTTGTTTGACTGCTTTTACTTTTGCCCTTACACGTACTAAGATGGAAGAGAATCAAATACGGTAGATACTGACCAACTTGAACTCAATGCTAAAGCAACCTCTTAATGAGCTTCATCCTCCCACATATCTGGCCTTCCTTGGACATATCTCAAATAAACTGGAGAACAAAAGACATTCTGCTCGTTATTTTACACATTTTAGGCAGTTTCCGTAAATCCTGTATCTTTCTTCTCAACATTTAAAAAGTTGCCTGTGATATCCTATTCCATCGCTCTTATTCACCTATCAAGAACCATCCATATACCTGTCCAATTCCATCTATATGAGAGTGAAGATCGCCTGCTTTTATTGGTTCTTTCATTACAGCCCCATCTTCATCCTGGAACATTTTTGCCTCCTCTACTTCCTATTTGAAGACAAGGATGGTATTACCACCAGTTTGTTCTTTCTCCTCTTAGATGAGAATTATGCACTGAATTGTGGACTGATTGAATTTGGAGGTTTACACTACCATTTATAAGTATCGGAATTGACTCGACCACATTTTGGGCTTTCATCTTTACAAGTCAAAAGAACATTGAAACATTTGAAACCTTTAAATTAACATTTAAGTGTGGGCACGATGAGTTTGTCTATGACTGACACCATCTACACTAAACCCTTTGTCATTCATTGTATCCACTCTTATAAATCTGTCCCTGCTGTGTACTGTGTAATTGCTGTGTCTGGCCATGCAGAGCTGCTCTATTTCATGGTCTGCACATACCACAACTCCTGGCCAGGGGAAAAGCATAAGTCAAATATGATTAAGTGAGTATGAAACAGCAGGGGTTCATAGCTTCTGCTTTCTGGGGTGACACATTTTCCTGCCTATTTTATCACAGGAGCGAGTGTTTCTCCTGCATGAGCGGTCTTGTGAGTGTATCAATAATTAAGTTAGTGACATATAAGCTCAACGATTGCTGGTGCTCCTGCATCACTTGATTTATGATGAGCTCAGAGGGCTAGAGACATGTTACCTTAGGCGGGGAAATGTGTTACCTCAGGCAGAATAATGTGTTACATTAAAAAGAAGCAGATGCGAGCCCCTCCTGTATCTTCTGTATACTCCTTATAATTGGTGTATGCTCCCTCCCTCCTCCATGGTCGGCAGCTTTGGTATTCACCAACCAAGTACTAGGGCAACTCTTCATGGACTACACCAAATTCATTTTTACCAAGAAACCTACTTTATTCTTAATAATTTCTAAGGTGCTCATAAATGTTAGACTAAAGATAATAACAATGCACAATATCAACCAAAACAGCAAAACAGTTATTGATTGGGTCGAATTTAACCACAATCAATCATTATAAGCCAAAACTATGACTCACTGTCATAATCTGGGAAGAAGTTTAAACTTTTCATCCAATAGTCCCTGGCTTGCAATAACTTTGTGAATTAATTTTCTTAAACATTTTGCCATGTCACTGAACATGTATGGCTAAACTGAATGATTAGAATGGCCATATAGACTAAATATTTCTGGCTCCGTAGCAATCATTCACTACACTATCATGTGGTCAAC
Source organism: Allobates femoralis (assembly GCA_033576535.1). NCBI lineage: Eukaryota > Metazoa > Chordata > Amphibia > Anura > Aromobatidae > Allobates > Allobates femoralis. The sequence continues at coordinate 42,625,861 of JARQOC010000011.1, read as the reverse complement.
CATCGATCTACTTCTGTCTTATATTTATGGGAACCTCTAACTTTGGCATATCTTGTTTTTACAGATGCAAAAACCTCATTAGATAAAAATGAGGCAAACTTGCTTTAGTTTAAAATACTATTTTAAAATTTAATGGGGCTTTTCCATGAACAAAGTTCATTTTAAAGTTAATTTTAATTGATAGATCTTGTAATAATAATACATTTCACAATTGGATGTGATTAAAAAATGTCCCTGTGCTGAGATAATCTTATATATGTGTCCTGCTATGTACTGTGTAATGAATGTGTCTGACCATAGAGGGACATGGTCTGATCATACCACATCTCTTGTGCTGAGAGAATCTTATATATGTGTCCCTGCTATGTACTGTGTAATGGATGTGTCTGACCGTACAGGGACATGGTCTGATCATACCACATCTCCTGGCTGAGATAATCTTGTATATGTGTCCCTGCTATGTACTGTGTAATGGATGTGTCTGACCATACAGGGATATGGTCTGATCATACCACATCTCCTGGGCTGAGATAATCTTATATATGTGTCCCTGCTATGTACTGTGTAATGGTTATGTCTGATCGTATAGGCTCATGGTCTGATCATGCCACATCTCCTGTTCTGAGATAATATTGTATATGTATCCCTGCTATGTACTGTGTAATGGATGTGTTGACGTTCAGGAACACGGCCTGATTATCTCAGCATAGGAGATGTGGTATGATCTTATATATGTATACCTGCTATGTACTGTGAAATGGGTGTGTCTGACCATACAGGGACATGTCTGATCATACCACATCTCCTGTGCTGAGATAATCTTATATATGTGTCCCTGCTATGTACTGTGTAATGGATGTGTCTGACGATATAGGCTCATGGTCTGATCATAGCACATCTCCTGGGCAGGGGGGACATAAAAGAGTATACAGACACATTACAGCACAGGATTATAGTTGATTCTTTTTGTGACGTAAAACATTTCTCTGCCTGATTGTAAAACATGTTTTACCTCAAAGAAATAAATATTTGTGATCCGGTGCTGTAATGTCTGTGCTCTCTTTTGTGTCTTCCCCTGCCAAGAGATGTGGTATGATCAGACCATGTCCCTGTACAGTCAGACACATCCATTACACAGTACAAAGCAGAGACACATATATAAGATTATCTCAGCCCAGGAGATGTGGTATGATCAGACCATGTCCCTTTACAGTCAGAGACATCCATTACACAGTACATAGCAGGGACACATATATAAGATTATCTCACCACAGGAGATGTGGTATGATCAGACCATGTCCCTGTACGGTCAGACACATCCATTACACAGTACATAGCAGGGACACATATATAAGATTATCTCAGCACAGGAGATATGGTATGATCAGACCATGTCCCTGTATGGTCAGACACATTCATTACACAGCACATAGCAGGGACACATATATAAGATTATCTCTGCACAGGAGATGTGGTATGATCAGACCATGTCCCTGTATGGTCAGACACAGCCATTACACAGTACATAACAGGGACATATATAAGATTATCTCAGCAAAGAAACAATTTTTTTAAACATCCAATTGTAGAAATTATTATTCCAAGATCTATTGAATAAAATTATCAATAAAATTACCTTTGTTAGTTGGAAAACCCCTTTAAGAACCTAGTTAGCAGAGGATGAAAGGATCACTAAAGCACTATATAACCTTTCCTAATTCCGATTGATAGGAGTGCTGTGTCAGATATTGATCACTGTCCTATAAATGATTAGTGCATTTCATATATTCCTAGAGTTTTTCTTTAAACCAACATTTTGCTGAACCTCAAACTGCAGACAGATGGTAAAGAACATAGAATGTTTACATGTCTTCATTTCAGTTAAAGTAATCCAGTCTTCTAAGCACAAAAAAGGAAAATTCGTGTGAAAGATGTTGCATTCTCTCCTTTGAAATTGATGAAAATATATTATTACAATGACTCACTCCATCTGCCAAAATTTACTGTATGCGGCAATGTGGAGAACGTTTTGCTGCAGTAATGTATGTGACAGCTTTTTGTTGTTCTTTATAAAGTTTAGTTTTATGTTTGGTATCAAAATAAAAAATGTTACTAAAATAACTTCAGATTGGTCGGTCCTAGTGATATCGGTAGGAGCGTCATCATACCAAAACTTTTAATGTAAGAAACTTCAGGTTTGATACACACCTTCAGTTAATTAATCTGAAGTTCCTAAACTTCACAGTAAAATCCCCTCCAAATTATTACAAAGTATAAAACCCACACACTGAAAAAATACAAGAGGAGCTGTCAGGAGAATAATGCTTTTGTTACGCTCATCGATGTGAGCAAGGGGACAAGTGGATGCACTGGACCAAGGAGGAGCGCACCTGAGCAGCTACCGAGTCTTCACTAAAGCTGCAGATAGTGGGGATAGGCAGTGCTGGTAGGTAGCCACAAGGGCAGCACCAGGGGATTCCAGTATGTCAGTAGCTGGTGCCACAGAACGAGGTGCAGGAACAGGCTCAGGTGTGGGTGTCGTAGATGCAGGCAGGTGCTGGGAGATGCTGGCAGGTTCAGGTGGACATAGCGGAGCGGATCAGGAAGATAGGGGTTAGATGGTGCTGGTAGAAACAAGCGGGTACTGGCTGGTTCAGGCAGGGACAGTGGGAGCACTGGACAGAAACGGAAGCACAGGCACTAATTAATTCACAGAAGTGGATTAAAATCTCGGGGGATCTGGCAGCTAGCTAAACAAAGCAGTGAATAACTTAGACACATTGTCCAGCACCTCCCAATGAGGGAGGATGCCTTACATACACTGTGCCTTTCAGCCATAGGCTAGGAGGCAATTCCGGGTTAGGTAGCGTTGGCCTTTAAGACAAGGGAGAGCATTGCTGCCATACCCTAAGAGTGCTCCCGAAAGCCCTGCTACGAATGCACGTACCTTGGGAGCCAGAACAGACGTCAGAACAAGCAGGGAACCAGCACGGTAAGACCAATGGCGCCCTTGACATGTGGAGTGCTGAGGTGCTGACTGTATAATAGCTCTCCTTACTACGGATATCTTGAAATACAGACAAGTTCTGTCATTACAATTAAAGGGGTTGTACCACGAATAAAGAACATTTTAATAAATAGACCTTGGAATCACAATAATTTCTACAATTGGATATTTAAAAAAAACATATTCCTATGGTGAGATAATCATATAAACGTATCCCTGCTATGTACTGTCTTATTTTGCAGCTTCTGCATTCTGAGGTAACACATTTCCCTGTCTGTTTTACTACAGGAACGAGTGTTTCTTCTTTGTCTCTAGCCCTCTGGCTGCTTAGCTTGTATGTCATTGACTTAATGTCTTATCACCATCAGATTATCACTGCCTAGACTAGTTTCCTCATGCCAAGTTGTCTGACCACATCCACTTCTTTAATAAGTAGTTCATTGTCAATAGACAATGTACACAGAAGGGCCGTGGTGTAGGTGGGGTTAGCTTTCTTAGCTCTGATACATGTTTATAAAGAGTGCAGTAAGATGAAAGGATTAAAAGCTGCACTGCCATGGGAAGGAGACAAAATCCAGGCTGATAAGATTCATGATCTTTATTTGGCAACACGTTTCAGAGACAATTCTCTTTCTTCAGTAAAAGAATGACATTCTTATCAGCCAAGATTTGGTATCTCTCCCACTGCAGTGCAGCTTTTGTATCCTCTTCCTGCACTGTTTATCCTCCATGGGTCTTACTCAGCTGTTTGACACTCTGATATAGTAGTTGTGACTTTTACAACTACAAAAGGTGAGCCTTTTTACTCTATTTGGGGCTTATTGGTTTATCTCGGATAAGACCCTATCTATGCTTCTTTTGTCTCCCCAGTTTTTCACATGTTTATCTAATGCTGTGTTCACATGATCCAGATTAGCAGAGTTTTGAACACAGTGCTGCTTCCAAAACACTGCATTGTACAGTACCAGCACAGTGGGTGGGATTTTAAGAATTCCCATGCTCACTGTGCTTCTCATCACTGCTGCGTTATTTCAGTTGTGGGTTATTGGACTTCTGCATCTCTGCTGTATGTCAATTTAATGCTGTGGAGTTGGAAGCGATCTCCAGTGTGTGAATGCAGGGAGAAGCCGCCCTGCCCCGAACACAGATCATGAGCACAGGGTGGCTGCGATCTCCCTGCATTCACCTATGGCTTCCCTCAGGTTCAGAAGAACTGTGTCCAGGACACAGTGTCTCCAGGTTGTGTGCACATACCCAAAAACTCTCAACATGTTACAACTGCTGCACCAAGTTATCTAAGTGATACATTGTTTGATTCAGAGTCCTCTCTACTCATCTACTGTATCCTCACCCATCCCTTGTAGACTGTGAGCCCTCATGGGCAGGGTCCTGTCCCATCCCTTGTACACTGTGAGCCCTCATGGACAGGGTCCTCTCTCTTCACCTACTGTATCCTCCCCCATCCCTTGTAGACTGTGAGCTCTCATGGGCAGGGTCCTCTCTCCTCATCTACTGTATCGTCATCCATCCCTGGTAGACTGTGAGCCCTCGCGGGCAGGGTCCTCTCTCCTCTTCGTCTATATCCTCTCCCATCCCTTGTATACTGTGAGTCCTGATGGGTAGGGTCCTCTCTCCTTCCCATCTGTATTCTCACTCTTCCCTTGTAGACTGTAAGCCCTCGTGGGCAGGGTCCTCTCTCCTCCCCATCTGTATCCTCACCCATCTCTTGTAGACTATGAGCCCTCACAGGCATGGTCCTCTCTCCTCATCTACTATATTCTCACCCATCCTTTTAGACTGTGAGCCCTCGTGGGCATGGTCCTCTCTCCTCACCTACTGTACCCTCACTCATCCCTTGTAGTCGGTGAGCCCTTGCCGACAGGGCCCTCTCCCCTCCCCTACTGTATCCTCACCCATCTCTTGTAGGCTATGAGCCCTCATAGGCAGGGTCCTCTCTCCTCACCTACTGTATCCTCACCCATCCCTTGTAGACTGTGAGCCCTCACAGGCATGGTCCTCTCTCCTCATCTACTGTATTCTCACCCATCCTTTTAGACTGTGAGCCCTCGTGGGCATGGTCCTCTCTCCTCACCTACTGTACCCTCACTCATCCCTTGTAGTCTGTGAGCCCTTGCGGACAGGGCCCTCTCCCCTCCCCTACTGTATCCTCACCCATCTCTTGTAGGCTATGAGCCCTCACAGGCAGGGTCCTCTCTCCTCACCTACTGTATCCTCACCCATCCCTTGTAGACTGTGAGCCCTCATGGGCAGGGTCCTCTCTCCTCACCTACTGTACCCTCACTCATCCCTTGTAGACTGTGAGCCCTCACAGGCAGGGTCCTCTCCCCTCCCCTACTGTATCCTCACCCATCCCTTGTATACTGTGAGCCCTCGCAGGCAGGGTCCTCTCTCCCCCCCCCATCTGTATCCTCACCCATCCCTTGTATACTGTGAGCCCTCGCAAGCAGGATCCTCTCTCCCCCCTCCCCCCCCGTCTGTATCCTCTTCCATCCCTTGTAGACTGTGAGCCCTCACAGGCAGGGTCCTCTCTCCTCCCTGTCTGTATCCTCTTCCATCCCTTGTACACTGTGAGCCCTTGTGGGCAGGGTCCTCTCTCCTTCTGTACCTGTCTGTGCCTTTTATTGTTGATAATTATTGTACTTGTCTATGTATGTCCCTTTCACATGGAATAAATGACGCTATGTTAATAAATAATAATAATAAATGGTGTTGATGGCAGATTTCCAATGCCCTAGATCAATGAAACTGGGCTATCAAAGTCCAGGCACACAACAACAACGACACCGGATGAGCAGTAGAGGTATACTATAACAGAGCTCTCCGATACAGACACAAGGTCTCAGATATGTGGGATGACAGCGCTGTCTCTGCCATGTAATGTCATTTTCACCATTTCCCAAGAAGTAATGAAGTTATGCTCAAGTGACAACATCAGGTCTCGGCAATACAGATATTAGGGGCAGAAGTTAAGACATGGAACAATTTAAATTGATATTACAACTATAACTCATTTCCGCTTTGCATTATGAAATCCCAGTTCATTCACTGATATCTGTTCCAAATCTATTAATGTTGTTGTGTTTACAGTTTGGAGACAAAGTAAAAGTGAGAAGTTAATATCGGAGTGTTTCATTCGCTTGGTGTTTCGCTTTCCGCGTTAACCACAGGATACATCATAATGAGGTTTTTGATAAGTTGAAACCATAGAGATTGAAACCACAAACCACACGAATCTTTATTAGTTTCTGTCCTTGTATTATAAAGACTCGTTCAGTCTTCGGTCTAACACTTCAAGAGGATTATTCATACCAGCTATTATTGTGACGTGGTTATAGTTTGTAAACTATCATAAACTCTGCAGTGACATTAAGGAAACAATATTGTAGGTCTTATGGGCCTAAGAATGTCTCTCTAGGCTCCCAAGGCCTACTTACCGGCCCATTATGGGTGGGATTTTGGAATACCTCTGGAACAATTAAGGGTTTGTAAGGAGGAAATGTTGAATTTGATACCTGTCAGCAGGTTTTTGCTATGTAATCTGAGCGTATCATGATGTATGGTCTGAGACCTGATTCCAGCAATGTGTCACTTACTAGGCTGACACTTGCTATTTCAATGAAATCAGTGTTTTATCTGCTGGAGATTATCACTACAGGACTAGCTGCCCTCCTGGTCCAGAAAGCTGACAATCAGTGGTGTGGTCGGGGCTATACAGAGCTCAGCAGAATGCTGAGCTAGATCTGAAACAGAGACAATAGTGATTGTGTCACAACTGCTGCAGTAAACTAAGTGATAAATTGCTGGAATCAGGGTCTTGTTCCTACATCATGTTGCTGGCAGATTACATAGCAAAAATCTGCTGGCAGATTCCTTATAACATATCTGTTGTCTCCAATCTTTTTGATATCTCTACAATGAATTATTCTTCAAATGGTCTTAAAGGGAACCTGTCAGTCCTCTCTGCCCTCCAGCCAAGAGGCATTTACATCTTTATGACTAAATTCCATGCCTAACCAGCCCTGTATAATGTTCTTCACCCAAGAAAATATAAGCTCCACATTCACTATGCTAATTAGTGCTTTGACTAGTCGATAGGGTGTTAGCTTCCCCAGACTTGTCGGCCCTCTTTCCATTTTATCACTCCCCCATGGGCGTGATAACATGATTTCCACGAGGCTGTGTTATTGACAGCTCCTGGAAATCTTGTGCATGCTCGCGGACCATATTGGCAGCGTCAATGTGCTTCTGAAGACGGGTGAACGCGCTCCGGCTTCAGAGGGGTGCACTGCTGAAGATTGGGTCTAGTTAGGCATGGAATTTACTCATACAGATATGAATGCTGGAGGGCTTAGAGGACCTGACAGATTCCCTTTAATTAAATACATTGTTTTGTGTGTACATGTCTTATGCAGACCTATGTGTTTCCATGATCACAAATTAAAAAAAACAATAAAAGACGGTGACTTCTGATATTAAATTCCTTTTGTTCCTTTTTTTTCTTACATACAACTACCAAATATACTGTACATTGTCTATATTGTATAGAGACATAATCTGGTGTCAATAGACTTACATGGCATAAAATAGTATTGTTTTTATGAATTCAAATAAATTCTCTAGAAAAACAGTGACATGCGGCAGCGCATGGGCGGTCATACTATATGAAACCAACTCAGAAGATGAGCGGAGGCATAACCACATTAAAAGCAGATTCTTACTGTGTATTGGATTGCATGTAAAGGTTGGATATAATGAGTTTGAAAGCTCATAATTAAAGGGGACCTCATGGGAGATACTTCTTTTTGTACTGTCCCTGCCCTCCTACATGATGAAGCAGAGCTGTACAGTTCTAGGGTCTATAGATCGCATATAAATCTATAAAATCATATCTGCTTCTCTGCTCTCACCCCTCCCTTAGGGGACAGAGAGAAGATTCAGTCTCATGCTACAGCATTTACCCCATCTGCCGGATCTGCCGCCTAATGGCTGCACTTGCGGCACACTTGAGTCAGGCCCCATGCATTGTCTATGGGGCTTGCGGTAAGTGCAGTATTGCTGCCATCCGACACTTGCGGCAGTTGCAGATGGGGTAAATCTGGGGGATCTGCCGTACATCAGAAAAAACGCCGATATAAAAGGCCTCTAAGGCTGTTTTCACATCAGCGTTTTTTTTAAATCACGGCAGATGCGGTGAAAAAACGCATCTGCCGCGATTACCGCATACCGGCTGCACTTGCGACACGGTTGCGGCAAGCCCTATACAATGTATAGGCGGGCTTGCGCATGTGCGGCAAGTGCGGTTTTTGCACTTGCGGCAGGTGCGGCCGCGAAAAAAACTGCGGTCAGCCGCGTTTTTCTCGCGCCCGCACCTGCCGCAAGTGCCAAAACTGCACTTGCCGCATCTACCGAAAGCCCGCCTATACATTGTATAAGGCTTACCGCAATCGTGCCGCAAGTGCAGCCGGTATGCTGTAATCGCGGCAGATGCGTTTTTTCACTGCATCTGCCGCGATTTCAAATAAACGCTAGTGTGAAAGCACCCTAAGGGCCCTTTCACATCAGCGTTTTTTTAAATCACGGCAGATACGGTGAAAAAAACACATCTGCCGCGATTACCGCATACCAGCTGCACTTGCGTCGCGGTTGCGGCAAGCCCCATACAATGTATAGGCGGGCTTGCGGCAGGTACGGCAAGTGCGGTTTTGGCACTTGCGGTAGGTGCGGCCCCGAAAAAAACGCAATTGCCGCACCTGCTGCACACTTACCGCAAGCCCCATAGACATTGCGGCCGTTATGCGGTAATCGCGGCAGTTGTGGTTTTTTCACCGCAACTGCCGCGATCAGCGAAAAACGCTGATGTGAATGGGGCCTTACTTGAGTATTTATTCTAGCATTCCTATACAGTCTTCTAATTCAAGGTTTCTATCATTTTCAGATCTTGCATAAGAAACCACATCTATGTATTTTTCCATATTTCTCTATTTCCAAATCATTATATTCACTAATATCCAATCAAAATAGTAGGCGACATGAATGTTCTATAGAGAAGAAATATCTCCTGAGTTTGGACCAGCGCAGGCAGAGTTCTTGAATAACAGATGGATTCTTGTACTTTATAGCCACGAGTTCTCTTTGCCACATGTACAAATAATATTTGCAAAGATTTATCACAACGTCTTGGAACATATTATACAACTAAAGCTACAGACTAACAATTATTTCAGGAACGTGTCTCCAGCTTTATTAAATGGATGTCAGGGGGCCAAAATCAAGTATGAACTGCAAGTCTGGGGACATGAATTCAGCCCGAGATGTTGCCAAGTTCGGATGTTATTTTACCCTAGATAACTTTTTTCTTCGACTGTTTTCACATCTGTACTTTGTTAAAGATCCTTTAAGCTTCTCCAATCTCCTGAAAGTGAAATTTTGCATTTGTGTTTAGAAATAGATCAATATGGAAAGGCGTCAACTAATAAACGGTTAAATAAGACTTTGAGCTACTACCAAAATAACATCACCAAAGTTCACACATGGATATACATTCCTTCTCGGATGGCGGCCATCTGACATATAAAGGAGCAGACTTTTTTTTCGCTATATCAGGGGATATTGACTGTGGTGACTCTGATGTCACTTAATCGGCTGTTTGCTGCAGTTTGGATAAAATCCCTGTTTTAGCAGGAGATTATCTTTAGAGGACTAGTAAACCTGCTCCCATGTATTCCTCCTTATTCATGAGCTCTGTACAATCCTGCCTGATTGTCATTTTAGTGCCTATGCACAGTGTTCACATAAAGCTGCCAATCAGTGGTGTGAGCAGGGTTATACAGAGCTCAGCATTCAGAGAACTGGTAGATCTGCAGCAAATAAAACAGGGATTTTTATGAAAACTTAAAGCGTAACCACAGTATAAATGTTTAGTTAATAATAATGTAGAGCAAGTGATTATATTAAACTCTCAAATATACTTTATTAGAGAATGGTTGAAAACCTTCCACAAGGTGTCCCTAGACTGTGTCAAAAGCAGACATATGTTCATTATCAGTCAGATCCGTCTTCAAGCTTCTCATACTGAAAACGGGGCATGAAACCATATAAGGGTAAAGGGGGTGTGGCTTACAGAAAGCCTACACTGCTGACTGCAGCTGATGAAGTAACAATGTATCAGATTACTTCAGGATACAACACAGTGCTGAGCAATGTCAGGATCACTGCAAACTCCTATTTCCTTGGCACAAGCTTCTGGTCTGTCATCTGGCTCCACACAGCTCAGTCAGGATCTTTGTTAACTCCTTCTCTGCTGTCACATTGCACTGCTGCCTATCAGCTGCTGGCTATGCCCACACAGCCATAAAATGCAGTTTTTAAAAGAGCACAGAAAAATATCAGAAAATAAGTCATATGGCACAAAAACAAGCATCATCTTAGCTGCTGTGTGACCCATCATTGTTTTTTTTTTAAATTTGGAACCCTTCATGAATTTATGTGTCATCTTTACGCAGGGGCCATGCTAATCTCTGCATCGTTCCAATTTATATATTTATATTTATAATTTATATGTGCTGCTAAAGCGAGCACTATGTGACCCATCATTAACAACCATTGCAGCATTGTGTTTTGTTTTTTCAATGAAACGATGTTTACACTTTAAGCAGGCAACACAATAATAACACATCGCTGGAATTGGGGTGTCTACTCCTACATCATAATAGTCTCAGATGGGGTAGCAAAACCACATTTTCTTGAAATATTTTGGTAGAGACACAAATAATAATAATCATCTTTATTTATATAGCGCCAACATATTCCGCAGCGCTTCACAATACAAAGTTCATGTTTAAACAATCACAAGAAACAGTTATTACAAAATACAATACAATGCAAAAAAACAATACAATGTAGTACAAAGCATAATAAAATACAATAATTAGAGCAAAATAATGACAACCCTACTCATAAGAGCTTACAATCTAACAATGAGGTGGGGGTGACACAAAGTACAGGTGCTTATTTACAATGAGGAGATGAGGAACAGATAGGAGGAGTATGAGTGACCACAAACTATTATTTGTGATGCATTTGAGACTGGTGGAGCGGATAGGCTATGTCTAGATGACTGACTAGGGATCATGATAGGCCACCCTAAAAAGATGTGTTTTTAGGGATCGCTTGAAACTATGTAAGTTGTGGATACACATAATTTCTTGGGATAGAGCATTCCAAAGAATTGGTGCAGCTCGGGAGAAGTCTTAAAGCCGGAGTGGGAGGCTCGGATTAATACAGAAGCGAGTCTAAAGTCACTTCCAGAGCGAAGAGAAGGGGTGGGGTGATAGACAGAGATGAGGGAGGTGATGTAGGGTGGTGCTGCACTGGGAAGAGCTTTGTGTGTGAGAACAAGCAGTTTGAATTAGACCCTATAGTGTATAGGCAGCCAGTGCAATGACTGGCATAGAGCAGAAGTGTCCGAGTAACAGCTGGATAGGTGATCCTGGCTGCTGTATTAAGGATGTACTGGAGAGGGAAGAGTCTAGTGCGGGGGAGGCCTATTAAAAGAGAATTACAATAGTCAAGGCGGGAGTGAATCAGGGCCACAGTGAGGGATTTTGTGGTTTCCAAGGTGAGAAAGGGGCAAATTCTAGGAATGTTCTTCAGGTGCAAGCGGCAAGAGCGGGCTAGAGATTGTATATATGGGGTGAAGGAAAGATCAGAGGCAAACATAACACCCAAACAGCAAGCCTGCTACCTAGGCGTTGTTGTGGTGCCGCACACAGAGAGAGATGTCAGATTTAGGGAGGTTAGTGGAGGGCGGGAGCAGAAGAAGTTCAGTTTTGGAAAGGTTGAGTTTCAGATAGAGAACAGACATGATATTGGAAACTGCGGTTAGACAGTCATTGGTGTTATTTATTAGAGTGGGAGTAAGGTCAGGGGAAGAAATGTATAGTTGTGTGTCATCAGCATAAAGATGGTACTGAAAGCCATATCTGCTGATGGTCTGTCCAATTGGGGCTGTGTAGAGAGAGAAGAGAAGAGGTCCAAGGACTGAACCCTGAGGGACTCCAATAGTGAGAGGAAGAGGGGAGGAATTGGAGCCAGCGAATGATACACTGAAAGGGCGGTCAGAAAGATAGGTAGAGAATCAGGAGAGAGCCGTGTCCTTTATGACGATGGAGTGCAGTATGGAGAGTAGGAGATGGTGGTCAACAGTGTCAAAGGCTGCAGAGAGATCAAGAAGAATAAGCAGAGAGTGGTCACTATTACGTTTTGCCATTAGAAGGTCATTTGTCACTTTGGTGAGAGCAGTTTCTGTAGAATGTAGGGGGCGGAAACCAGACTGTAATGGGTCTAGAAGAGAGTGAGTGGAGAGGTAATGAGTGAGGTAATGAGTGAGGCGGGAGTAAACCAGGCGCTCCAGGAGTTTAGAGATGAAGGGGAGATTGGAGACTGGGAGACTGGTTGGTAGTTGTTTGGGCAGGATGGGTCGAGAGATGTTTTCTCTAATAATGGAGTAATGATCGAGTGTTTGAAGGAGGGGGGGAAGATGCCAGAAGAGAGGGATAGATTGAAGATTTTGGTTAGGTAAGTGGTGACCACCGGAGAGAGAGACTGGAGTAGGTGTGAGGGGATGGGGTCAGCAGTGCATGTGGTGGGACGAGAGGAAGAGAGGAGCCTGGAGACTTCTTCTGTGACTGGATCAAATGTGGAGAGTGAGCCGGAGGAAATATGGGAAGAGGTTGGGGTAACAGTGATTTGAAGTTGGGAGTTGATTTCCTGACAGATGTTTTCTATTTTCTCTGTGAAGTAGAAAGCCAGATCATCAGCACAGAGATCGGTGATAGGGCCTGCACTTTAGGACTGAGGAGAGAATTAAAGGTGTAAAAGAGTTTTTTTGGGTTGCTGGATAGTGAGGAGATCAGAGTGGTGAAGTAGGTTTATTTGGCAAGGTGAAGGGCAGCGTTGTAAGTTCTCAGCATAAATTTATATTGAATGAAGTTTTCTGGTGTGCGGGTTTTCCTCCATAGACATTCAGCACTCCTAGAGCATAGCTAGACTAATCGAGTTTGTGATGTGAGAAAGGGCTGTTTCACTCTGTGTTTGGAGGTTCGGAAGGTGAGGGGCTCTACTTGGTCCAGAGAGCTTCAGAGAGAGTCATTTAAGTGATTTACTGCCAGATTGGGACAGGACAATGAGGAGATTGGGGACAGTGATGAGTGTAGAGAGTCTGTGAGCGCATGAAGATTAATGGCCTGTAGATTTCTGAATGTGTGATAGGTTGGACTGTGCTGGGGTGGGCGAGGATTTGTGAGCGTGAAGGAGAGAATGTTGAGGTCAGAGAGGGGAAGAGGTGAATTATTTAAGGAGGAGGTTGAGCAGAACCGGACAAAGATCAGGTCAAGGGTGTTACCATCCTTGTGTGTCTCTGAGGTTGAGAGCTGTGAGAGGCCAAGAGATGTGGTTAGAGATAGGAGCTGGGATGCAGATGGGGAGATGGGGCTGTTTATGGGGATGTTGAAGTCTCCCAGAATAAGGGTTGGTAATTCTGAGGACATGAAATGCGGCAGCCATGCTAAGAAATGGTCATGGAGCTGGGTGGGTGAACCTGGGGGGCGGTATAACCACTGCTACTCTGAGGGGGAGGGGACGGAAGAGCCTAATGGTGTGAACCTCAAAAGAAGGGAATGAGAGTGATGGGACTGGAGGGATGACCTGGAAAGCACATTGTGGGGACAGGAGTAAGCCAACTCCACCACCATGTCTGTTCCAAGGTCTCAGGAAATGAGAGAAATGGAAGCTGCCATTAGAAATAGTGGCAGGGGACACTGTGTCTGAATTCTGGATCCAGGTTTCAGTGAGGGCCAGGAGGTTAAGAGAGTTAGTGAGAAAGTAGTTATGAATGAATGGAAGCTTATTGCATACAGACCGTGGATTCTAGAGAGCACAGTTAAAAGAGGGCGATGAAGGTGAGCAGGTAATGTTAATAAGGTTAGCATGGTTTCTATGTGTGGTGGGAGAGGGATTGAAGTTGGTGGAGGGCGGACCAGGATTTGGAGAGATATCACCTGATAGGAGCAGCAGCAAAAAGAGAAAAGGAAAATAGTTGTTGTAATTGTGACTTTTTTCTGATGCAATACCCTGGAATATGATGGTCTGAGATTATTCAGTACATTATAGAGAATATGGGAGCTCAATAAAGTAGAGGGAAGGAAAGGGGCTGATGTGGATGAGGGGTGATGGAGGAGGGATGGGGCGGTAAAGGTGAATGGCAAGAGCACATAGGAGGATAGACATTGAAGTAAAGGACATGGTAAAAGGAGAAAGGGAATAAAATGAAAGAGAGTGGCTTACCTGACTCCCGCCCTGACTAACTGCCATGAAATAACTGCAAGCCACTTAGCATTCAATGCCACTTTGCATGAGATGCCACACGTGTCTGACCCCCCACACGTGTACCCCTTAAGACTGCACTAAATTTATAGGACACACTACAGAATCAGGTAAGGGGGATTGTGGGAAGTGACATGGCTTCAGGTAATTAACAGCTACACAAAACAGCAGGGAAGACATAGATGATGAAAGGCCACAGATCAGACATTAGATAAAGCTGCCTCCGCACTATCACACCTCCAACAAGATAACATTTACAATGTGGGAAATAGTCATATACTGGTGAGTAAAGAATATGATGCATGCAGATGGCATAGGAGAGTTTACCACAAATGCAGAGCTGGAATATTACCATTAGCCTATGTGAGTCAGGCTGATATTGCAATGGAGTTCAATACAGCCAGCAGAGGTAGATTAAAACCCAACACTGAATGTCAGCTCTAAAGGTAACTATAGAGCTATAATGGCTGGCAGCTATCTGTGTGTTTGGGCTACAGGTAATCCTCACATCTCTTCCATATAAATTCACACTACATGCTTGTGCTTTTAATTGTACATTAGAATAAGAATCCTGTCATGTGCCTTTCTTTAGTGAACAAAGGAAGTCAACATATCTTATCCTTCTTTCCTCTGACATTAGTCTTCGGGACAGCTCCATACACCTTAGAAAGTTGTCAGATCATATGTTTGACCGAAATTTCTCAAATATGTATGTGTATATTTAAGAGGTTGGGGGATTATCTGGGATTTTTAATGAGGGAGAAAAAGCATCAAAATAAGAACATAAACATTGATCAGCTAATCAATTCCACTGGCGCTACATTGATGGTTCCATGCCATAATTTACATGACTGCTGCAGAGACGTGGACAACAAAGAAGGAGATTTTGTTAGGACCTGGGATTACTTATGGGGGGATATATTCTAATTTTTCTGCAAACAACGCAGGGAACTTAGAATATTGCAAGTGTGACCCTAGCCTTATTCGGTGGTGCGCACTTCTCCTTGCCAGATTGGTGAGACATAGTCTTTTTCTTGCTTCACAATCTTCAAGGTCCTCCTGGGGTCTATAAGTCCCATTCCTGGTCCTATACAGACCCAACAACATTTCGTCACTCCTCAGTACAGCACACAGCAGTCACTTTTGCAACAACAAAGAGCCTGCACAGTAACTGTAGTCCCTCAATATCTGCAGGCACTGTGACCTTTCACACACATAGTCAAGCTGCTTCTTTTAGCAGCACAGCTCTATACTCAGGCTGATCTCCTCCTTTTGTTTAAAGTGGCAGCATGCTTCTTACTGTCCATAGCAGTGACACCCCTACATCAGCATAGAAATGGATTCTATAATAGGCGTCAGGTAATAAGATATGTGACTAATTATAGAAGAGGGGAGTGGCCACAAAATAACTGAATGTGAGGATTAAGGCCACAAGTAAGAGCCAGCAAGTTAAGAGTCCTTAACCCTTGCAGCACCAAACGAAATCAAATACCGTATATTTAAACAGCACTCCTTTTGTCTCTTGTTTTTGATATTTAAACACCAGTTGTAGGCCAGCGATCAATAGTTAGGCGTTGTGACCTTCTGGTCCCAGACTCCCCAGGGTGTGAAGAAGTGAATAGATTCATCAACACTTGGATTATTATTATCATTTACTCATTTATATAGCACTGTTCATTCCATAGCAGTTTACATCCATTTGCAATACACTGTCTCTTTTAGGGCTCACAACGTAAACATCTTATCAGTATGTCTTTGGAGTGTGGGAGGAAACCGGAGAACCTGAAGGAAACCCACGCAAACACAGGGAGATATGTGTATGTAAATTAACTGTTTTGCCGAATTGTAAGACCATTGATGAGAACCTGATACCAATGGCAGACCTTTCGGATTTTCAAAAAGGCCAAATTGTTGGTGCTCGTATGGCAGGTGCTAGTGTAACAGAAAGTGCCCGAATGCTTGGCGTGTGAAGAGGTACTGTCTCCAAAGTAATGACTGTGTTTGAAAGAGAAGGAAAAACATCCGCAGCAAAGCACAGGTCCGGCCGAAAGTCGAAGTTGATTGAGAGACCGTCAGACTCTAAAGCGAATTGTGAGAGCGGATCGCAAGACCACGGCTCCGAAAATCACTGCTGAGCTCAATGAACACCTACAGAATCCAGTGTCCACGAAAACTGTTCATCAGGAGCTGCACAAATCTGGATTCCACAGAAGATCTGCAATTAGAAAACCGCTGCTCTCAATGATAAATGTTTCCAAGCGTTTACAGTGGTGTAGAAACCTCCAGAATTGGTCCCTCGAGCAGATGAAACATGTGATATCCTCACACCAATCATCGTTTACCCCATTTTCCGACCTCCGGCCGAGTGTACGTTTGGAGACAGCTGAATGAAGCTTTCCATCCAGACTGCCTTCTCCCAAACGTAAAACATGGCAGACATCTGTGACGATCTGGGGTGCTATTTCGTGGAGATCCGCAGGGCCAATTATATCACCTTGTATGAATCCATACCTCAGAGAATTGAGGCTGTAATCGCCGCAAAAGGTGGACCTACACCATATTAAACTAACTTTTGTTGATTTTTCCAGGTGTTTCCATTATTTTGTCCAACCCCTGTACAAACTCCTTGCAGATGTTGTCCTTGGTGGGAATTAAACCCTGCAAGGCTACAGTGCTAATCACTGAGCCACCAAGTGCAGTGCTAACAACTGAGCCACCAAGTGCAGTGCTAACCACTGAGCCACCAAGTGCAGTGCTAACCACTGAACCACCAAGGGCAGTGCTAACCACTGAGCCACCATGTACAGTGCTGACCACTGAGCCACCAAGTGCAGTGCTAACCACTGAGCCACCAAGTGCAGTGCTAACCACTGAACCACCAAGGGCAGTGCTAACCACTGAGCCACCATATACAGTGCTAACCACTGAGCCACCATATACAGTGCTAACCACTGAACCACCAAGGGCAGTGCTAACCACTGAGCCACCAAGTGCAGTGCTAACCACTGAGCCACCAAGTGCAGTGCTAACCACTGAGCCACCAAGTGCAGTGCTAACCACTGAACCACCAAGTGCAGTGCTAACCACTGAGCCACCAAGTGGAGTGCTAACCACTGAGCTACCAAGTGCAGTGCTAACCACTGAGCCACCATGTACAGTGCTAACCACTGAGCCACCATGTACAGTGCTGACCACTGAGCCACCAAGTGCAGTGCTAACCACTGAGCCACCAAGTGCAGTGCTAACCACTGAGCCACCAAGTGCAGTGCTAACCACTGAGCCACCAAGTGCAGTGCTAACCACTGAGCCACCAAGTGCAGTGCTAACCACTGAGCCACCAAGTGCAGTGCTAACCACTGAACCACCAAGTGCAGTGCTAACCACTGAGCCACCAAGTGGAGTGCTAACCACTGAGCTACCAAGTGCAGTGCTAACCACTGAGCCACCATATACAGTGCTAACCACTGAGCCACCATATACAGTACTAACCACTGAGCCACCGTGCCACCCAGATGCAATCTGAGTGGTGTTGATTTTTTGTATTTTTTTTGCATATACGACATGGTAAAAATGAACACAAGGACCTAACAATCGAATCGATATTGGATCCAACAGACTGATCAAAATTGATCCATCTGGTACATAAAAAAGAAACAGATATCTGAGTGAGGCCTGATTTGAGGGAGCAAATAAATAACAATGATGAAATGTAGAAAATGTGCACATCAGATGGATGCGATGAGAAGTTTCTGAACATCTTTACGGCTGTTTGCCTGTTGCCATGGGAGATAAAATCAGGCACAGCTGTACTCTGCGATTTAATGACATCGACTGTATAGGATTTTCCCTGTTACGGAGGACCCTAGGCATCTCTAAATCTGTCATTCCATGGATTGTGTTAATAATACAGGTGCATCTCAATGAATGAGAATATCATCAAAAAGTTAATTTTTTTCAGTAATTCAATACAATAAGTGAAACACATATATTATATAGAGTCATTACACACAGAGTGATCTATTTCAAGTGTTTATTTATGTAAATGTTGATGATTATGACTTACAGCCAATAAGAAACCCGAAGGTCATTATCTCAGAAAATTAAAGTAGGGAGGATGGATGGTTAAAAACTGCGCTGCCGAATGCCACAAGACATCAAAGAGTGAATATAATATTGATTTATTAGTCAACGCATTTCAAGGATCCCAGAAATGCCCTGAAACATGGCAATATGACATTGATTTGTACTGGGAAGGGGCCAGGGAGACCTGAAACGCATTGACTAATAAATCAATATTATATTCACCCTTTGATGTCTCGTGGAATACGGCAGTGCGGTTTTTAACTCTTCATCCTCCCTACTCTATATGCACCACTCTGGGGACGGCAGCAGCCGTGATATGCTTTTATAGTGGTTGTGACTCTCACAACCACACAAGGTGAAGCCTCTGATACCTATTTAGGTCATATTTTATCTCTCAGACCCTTCATCCTCCGTACTTTAATTTTCTGATATAATGACCTTTGGATTTTCATTGGCTGTAAGCCATAATCATCAACATTAACAGAAATAAACACTTGAAATAGATTCATCTGTGTGTAATGACTCTATATAATTTATGTGTGTCACTTTATGTATTGAATTACTGAAATAAATTAACTTTTTGATGATATTCTAATTAATTGAGATGCCCCTGTAAGCACTCATTTTCAGGGTTCTGGAGAGGTACCATGCCCAATGAGGGTGCATTTTACATCATAACAATTCAATACAGTAATTATGAGATAGAAGAATGTGCATTGCCTGCATTCCCACAAGCTGTTATCCAAAATTAGTAGTAAATACATGGCATTAAGGAAACCACACCTAGGTAAAAGAATAGAGAACATGGGAAACATAAGGGTGTGGTCTGCCGTGTCGTGACACAATTAAAAGGTAAAAAAAAATAGATTTTCTGGTAAGTGCCAGGTATTAAACTGCGCACAAGAGCAGAAATGTTTCCATAATAAGACAGATAATCAGAAAATGTGAAATAACAGTTATGCAATCAAAACAGCACTGAATTTAGGAAGAGATAGGCAAGCTAAGAACTTAACTTTATGGCTAGGGTCACACTTGCGTTTTTTTATTCTTAAATCCTGATCCGGTTTGGATCAAAAAGCTCAAAACCGCATCAGGAAACGCTCCTCATAGGAGCCCATTATAAAAACTGGATTGCATTACATGCAATCCGATTACCGCGTCCGGCTCTGCAGCCTGCGTGAAAAATCATGCAGGCTGCAGTTTTCGGAGCGGTTCTAAGCGCCGCAATGCGGTAACCGGATTGCTCAGGATGTGTAATTCTGAGCAATGCGGTTACCGTATAGTTTGCTTATCCCGGCTGCCACTGAGATGAGCAAACTGTTAACAGTGTAAAAAAAGCTTTAATGTTAATAATAATTGTGCCCATCATGTCTCTAGGGGGTGCCCACCCCCCTAGAGACAGGCTACCTAGAGACATGCTGCGCAGCCCATAGATCTACTGTAAAAGTCTACAGGACCTCGGACAGCAGCACATACTATACGTACATTACGTATAGTATGTGCGCAGCTGTGAGTGGAGCTGCGGCTTCATTCACAAAATTGTACAGAGCCAACAGGAGCCGCTTACTGTACAAGCAATATTAACCCATAACATGCCCACCTGAGTAGGTAGCATGTTTCTAGGGGGGTGGGCACCCCCTAGAGACATGATGGCCACAATTATTATTAACATTAAAGCTTTTTTTACACTGTTAACAGTTTGCTCATCCCTGCGGCAGCAGGGATGAGCAAACTGTACGGTAACCAGATTGCTCCGGATTACACATCCAGGTCCTTCTGCCCGATGATGTCGCATCCTGGGAGCCGGTGACAAGGTGATGTATACTCCAGGAGGAGCTTTTCTTTTTTTAAGCACAGAGGGAAGAGAACAGGGGACAGGATAGGGTTTAGATCAGGATAGAGGAGCGGGGGGACAGAATAGAATAGCGGGGGGACAGAATAGAATAGCGGGGAAAAGAAGATGGAGGAGGCAGGAGCAGGGAGAGACAGGGGACCGCAGGATCCACATGGATCCTGCATAGAATTGGATCGGATGGCTATTTGCCATCCGATTGCAGGGATCCGAGTGGATCCGTGGCTGTCCGTGGGTTCCTCCTTCAAACTTGGATCCCACGGACAGGCACTATATCGTGATGTGAAAGCAGCCTTAGATGGTGTGGCAATGAAGATGTAAAACCCTTCCCAACTAGGGCTGGCTTCCACGGGCAAATGTTCAGTATTTAGTCAGCTTTTACCTTAAAACCAGGAATGGAACAATCAGAGGAAAAGTATAATAGAAACACGTCATCACTTCTGTATTTATCACCCAGTACTGGTGTAAATACTTTTGCCCGAAAAAACATAAAAGTATTCTAGGAGTGATACCTTTATTGACTAACCAGAAAAATGATATCTGCAGCTTTCATAGCCCAATGGCTCCTTCGTCAGGCTGATTACAAATGAATTACTGAGGGTGTTTTCACAACTAAGGTTTGTGTGGGTTTTGCTAAATTTGCGTTTTTAGGCGTTTTTACTGCTAAAAACGCATAAAAACGCTAGCGTTTTTGGCCCCATTGATTTTAATGGAAACACATGTACAAACGCATGCAAAAACGCATGTGCGTTATCAAAATCGCAAAATGCATGACAGTGTTGGCAAAAATGCATGCGTTTTGCATTTGTGAAAACACACATGCGTTTTTGCATGTGTTTTTACATGTGTTTCCATTAAAAACGCGTTTTATGCGTTTTTAGCGGTAAAAATGCCTAAAAACACAAATTTTGCAAAGCGCACACATGCCTTAGATGTGGAACAGGCCTGAGACAAAATCACAATATTTAAATAAATGTTATAACAGGACATAGGAAAAATTGGAGATGTCTGTTTAAGATAAGCCAAGGAAACAGGTGGCTGTTAATGGCCACCGGAGGACTGGCAGGCACTGCACCTTTTAAACTCCTGCGGTCGCTGCGTGCGTGATAAGGGACATTAAGGCTAGGGTCACATTTCCGTTTTGACCATAGCCTGCCGGATTCCGGTTTTAACTTAGAACTTTTTCCAGCACCGCATAGCGTTACCGCTATGCGGTGTTGGATAACGCTGCCCTTAGTTACCCTATGTTTACCTTAACTACCTGTCACACAAGCAGCTGCTTGGAGTGCGCTTTACAGCGCCGCACAGGAAACGCTGTCTGCAACGTTTCCTGTGCGGCGCTGTAAAGCGCACTCCGAGCAGCTGCCTGTGTGACAGGTAGTTAAGGTAAACATCGGGTAACTAAGGACTGCGTTTTCCGGCACCGCATAGCGGTAACGCTATGCGGTGCTGGAAAAAGTTCTAAGTTAAAACCGGATTGTTGTAGGCTAGTGTCAAAACGGAAATGTGACCCTAGCCTAATACATAATGAAGGGGAGCGAGGTCAATTTGTGAGTCTTTATAGGATTTGGAACGTTACATGGGGCATATACATCTGACCAATATGGGCGTGCTAGGGAAGGGGGGCGCCCAGTTCCAAATTTTGCAATGGGGTCCTTCAGACTCTAGTTACGGCACTGTATTTCACTGAATACAGATTATACCTGTAAATTGAGAATTTTGAGAATCCTAGAGGAGAAAGAAGCAGATTCCTTAAATAAGATATATTAAAAAGTTGTTTAATTTTCGAGTATACGGTACTTATTGAGTTATGAAAAATAATAAAATAAAGCGATGTTAAAGAAATATAATAAAAACAAATGAGCAGAAAACAAATAAAAAACATGACATCGTGTTTAGATCTTTTTTCTTGTGATCGGAAATGAAGTTAGTGATCAGCAGTCGCCTGTTGCGAATATTGTGAATTAGGTTTTACACTGGGCGACCAGAAGGAGGCATAAAAAATAAACTATGGTAATTACATGTTCCGTCATAGCCCTGTAATCAGCTCGCAGCTGTCTGGGATTTCAGAAGAATATGCGTGAAATTATTTAAACAGTCTCAGGGAAAAGAAAACTCGCTGGTTGTGTCGGTTCAAGTAAATATTTCCATTACGGGGAGGTGTTTCACCCTGCATTTGCATAAGTAAGCTGCGCCGCTGAAGGACGTCTCCCTGTGTTCATATTAACAATACAACAAACGTCTTGATTTTCAGGGTTTTATAGGAAAGGACATTGGAAATTTGGAAAACCTCAGGGTTATCCCCGAGGAAGGGGCAGAGGCTGCTCCGAAACGCATCGGTATGAAAACACCATTGCACCAGACTTCTCGAGTTCTGGTTCTTTTTCCAGCAGTGCAGATCACGACACTTCTTCCTGTTTTCCTGGTCCATAAAGAGGACCAGATTAGATGATGCTGCAATATTTTTAAGTCTAAGTCCCCTGATCCCTGTCTTATACTGGCCTTTTGGCAGCTTCACCTTTCTCCAGGTGGTCTGAAGGGATTTGTTACCTACCAGATCAGTCTAAGGGTACCTTTACACGCCGCGACCGCGGCGAGAAATATTGGCAGCAATATTGCAACCTGGAAATATCCTCCCAATTGCCTCCTTATTGCGGCGTGTAAATCAGGAATTTGGCGGCGATATGTCGCCTCGCTCCAGTAGCCTGGTTTTGGAGCACTGCTCTGAAATCGGAACCAAGCGACAGTTGTCTTATCGCCGCCAAATTCCCGAATTACACGCCGCAATAAGGAGGCAATTAGGCGGCGATAATTCCAAATATTACTGCCAAAATTGTCTCCTATGGTTGTGGCGTGTAAAGGTACCCTAATGTTTCATGGAGGTCACTTTTTAATACAACTCTATGATAGCCTCGTTTTGACTCTCATAGAGATGCATAAGCTCTTGTGATGTAACTTCTTACTTCAGTCAGACTATGGGAACTATGGGACCAGAACGGTATCGATAAGAGGTGAAGTCACGGGAAGGTGAGTATATGACCTGTGCAGGGAACTTACATTTAGGCCGGTGTCACGCAAATGAATCGGATGAGTGCAATGCAAGAAAATCAATGTTGCTCAATCATGTAGGTAACATGTAAGAGTTTTTCCCCAGCTCTAATACAACTGAAGAAAAAAATTGCAGCATGTTGCAATTGTCAGCATGTATCGGATCACGCCCATACAAGTACAGTGCAATATATGCAGAGACAGACAATGGAGAAGATGGAGAAATGAATCTCTCCTTCTCCTCCTCATCTGTGCTCCGAGTCTTGCATGTGAGCCGGAGTGAATGACGCTCTGTCATGCTCGCAGCAGAGCCTGAGCTGAGTGTCATTAGCATGTTTCATCCAAATCTCTCGCATCGGATGATGTACGCTAGTGTAACCCCGGCCTTAAAGCCCCACTCCAGCTCTGGAAAAAACAAAAAAATGCTGGAGTGAAGAAGTTAATGACTGCAAAATAATTTTTTATTAAGCCAATGAAGAGCAAATTAAAACTATACATAAACAACCTCCTAAGGCTTTGTGTGTACAGCTCCTATGCAGAGCTATATTTTTCCATACGGACTAAAGTGGATAAATAGCTCATCGTGCAATGAATGATAAACTCTGTCCTTTCTATGCAATGGCTGCCATGTCAAATACTGCTGACAATCGAAAAATAGAGTCCGAAAAAAATAGATAAAATCTTCAAATTTTATTCCAGAAGTATTAAACAATTAAAACCCAAATGCTGGTAATAGGATAAAAACTGTGTTATGCGTTTCTTGCACCGTGTGCATTAAGTGTTCCCTCTATGATTAAGGGCGCGCACAGTGCCAGAAACGCCTCTGTTACCACCATTTCAATTTTAATTGTTTGATATTTATGGAATAAAATTTGAAGATCTTATCTAGTTTTGGGAAATGCCATTCAACTTTATTTTCCTTGGGTATATTTTTCCATAGTACCACACTACACACAACACCTGTGTATTCTAATACTGCAACCACACTCCCTTCTATTGGTCTTAGGGCTCATACAGACGTCCATACCTAGACTATGAAGCTGTTCTTATTTTGTTTTTACAGACCCAGAGATTCCACTGAGACATGTCTGATATTGATCTGGATGTCAGATCAAACATGGCAAAACAAGCCTGTGGGTATGGAACACAATCAGACAGCACTTGAATATCATTGGTGTGTGCCAGGGGCACAACTCCTTTAAAATGAAGCAATTGAAACTTATAGATGAGCAGTGGGGTCGGGCAACCAGCACCAATATGATCAGCTGCAACCAGATCCTGCGGCTGCCAAAACTACACAGTATATTAAGTCTGAACACCGTACCTCCGCATACTGTGTGGTGGCCATGCTCATCAGGGGCGGCATAGCGGACATATCATTGGTGCAGCCTCTGCAGCCAAACAGGGGCCCATTTCCACCTCCAAATCAACACACAGCTATTTTCATAGACAGAAAAATTGTATTGTGAAGGGCCCATGCATTGTTCTTGTGTGGCGCCCCTGAGGTCTGGTCGCCACAGAGAAGTAGTGCACCCATCCCACAGGTGTGGTATTCCTGTTCTCAGTAAACAGGATGGTAAGTCCAGACACGCACAAAAGCACCCAACACACCCAATCCTGGGGACAGCGGGCGGACCCGATAGGGGGAGGGCCCAGTTAGTCAGTGGGACGGTGGGGAGAAAGGTGGAGGGTGGGAAGTTAGTGAGAGCAGTCAGAGAAAGGAGAGTCGAGAGGAAGCAGTGGAAGGAGGAGGATCTAGAGGATCTGAGCAGCGAGGAGCTCGTCCTGGGTCTCGGAACAGCCAACTGCAGTGAGTGATCCACCTGTGCACCCGAATCTGAAGTGAAGCGGAAGGGCAGGTTGAGAACCAGGGGACCAGCCCTGAAGGTGGCGAGGAGACTCTATGCTCCAACAACGGAATCAGAGGCCACTAGATCTAGAGGAACTGTGGCCGACTCCCGTCACATCTGCCAAGAAAATAGCCATACTAGTGTCAGGGGATATGGCCGGTCGCCCGACAGGACCCGTGGCTGCTGGATTGAGGCACTGTGTGCGGAGGCACGAGCAGGAGGAAGAGGTGGACAGGCCTCGCTGAGAGAGAAAGCAACTTGAGAAGGAAGGAACATATAGGGATGTCTTGGACGAGCTGTCACAGTTGCTGAGGACTATTCGGACTGAGATTGCGCAAGGACAGTGCTCTGTGTGCCAACAAGGTAACAGCTAAGTAAACCAGGTATAGAACTCAGAATTGTGAGACTGCGGAGTGGTAGACTGATAGGACACACAGGCCGCTGGAGACCTGCCTGTGAGACGTTCCAACCCCCCTTTCCTGCCAGAACAACCCTGCTGTCCTTCCACAACCTAACACCGATCCACCTGTGGGGAGCGATACCATCAGAGCTGCACTCCCATCATCCACAGAGGTCCCACACCGCATCGTCGGCCATCAATATCCGAATTCCATGGGTGGCGTCATGACAACCATCCCTATACCCGTATTCCCAAAACTTTTATTGACACCGCTAGGGCCACAGGGCTGGGTGTCGACCCCCGTGACTCTCACAGCAAAACTGTTAGACCAGTCCCGAGTATCCCACGGCTCTGGGAAGGGGGTGTCACTTGCACAGGGGACCTTTTCTGTTTGTGTCCACCACTGGTGCTCGGGTTCTGTAGATCATTTTCACAAAAATGGTGAACTACACAGTGTGCGGAGACGTTTAGTTCCAGCTCTATAAACATCTGGAGGTTGCAGGACTCGGTGGTAGACCTCTAACAATCTGATATTGATAACCCATCCTAAGAATTGCTCCTCAGTATCTAAATCCCTTAAATTCAAAGAAACAAATTTTAAAACTATAAGATGAACACAGCTGTAGTATCAGGAGTTAATACCTACATATTCAATATTTGTTTAGTTATTTTGTCGTCATCATACTTATAATTACAGCATTATGCAGAACTGTTGGTTTAAGAATAAGATATATAATTAATGAGTACAAAGTAAAGTTATTTATTTCACAAATTTACAATTATGTGCATACACACTTTTATTTTAGATTTATGTAGGATTTGTTAGTGCTGCCAAACTGTTCTCATCATTGTTGAGAAGCTTCTGTGTGGGTGTTAGTGCGAGAACATCGTCATCGTATTTTTAGCAGTTGATAGCAAATTCCATTACTTTAGATGGATTAGGTAAAGTTATAGTAATCCGTTTGTAATGATTATAGGATATTGTTTTCGTACCTTTTTGAAGTATTTACTGAACATGTGCTAAAGGTGTGATTACCAGACATCTAACTGGAAGGTCCACCACTAAACGTGTGAAAACTGGTGTATAGACCCTATTCCTGGCAGTGAAGGACGGTGACACAAGCATGAGCTGTCAGGTTCTGTCCGGTGTTTAGCAAGAAGCAACGGACAGAACCTGACAGCCCCGGACAGAACAGAACCGGAGGGAAAATATGCCCTTCAGTCCTGTTTCCTGCTGGCAGATCGCAGCTATCAGGAGCGGTCCCTGCTAAAATTTCAAAATCACGGCTAGCAGGAGCTAGCCGCGGTCCTGAAATGTCAGCAGGGAGCTCTACACGGTGCTGAAGTTCACCACGGTGTTGAGCCTCAGCACCCGGCATCCGGGAGCCGGATTTAATTTTCTGCTAGATCCGGGACGATCCATGTTAGGGGGCACCGGAACGCGCTGCATTCGGGAGGATCCGATTTGTTCAGATTTTTGCCCCGGACAGAAAATCGCAGCAAGCTGCAATTTGGTGTCCAGGAGAAAAACCTGAATTCTCCCGGATCCTCATGGACAGATGGAAACCGGATGGCAAAATAATGCCATCCGGCGCCATAGGAATAATATAGGGGCTGAAATCGGATCTGGGGCTGTCTGGTTCACACCGGACAGCCCCGGATCCCGAAAACCATGGTGTGAAGCCGGCCTTTACTTCCATAGAGGGAATCTGTCAGCAGGATTTCACTCCAAACTATTTGTATATCTACTGTATATATACAGTGTATACATATATACTGTATATATTATTATTATTATAACTGTTGTTTGCATCTTTACATTTTCAGGCTTTTACCTTCTATTTTGCATTTTAAATGCCTGAAGCAATGAACAGACATGTACAGGAATGTGTCGCTTCCTCTTTCCAAAATGTGAAGCAATGTAATATGTCCAATACACGCATCACAGCATTGCTTATTCAATCATGTTACATGTAGCGGCTTGCTTAGAAAAGAAAAATAAAAGAATCCTCATATATTATGAATATTGCAAAACAAACACCAGGAACAGACCTTTAAAGGCGCAGTCATGTAATTCCAGTGTTTTTAAATAGGATGTAAGAGAAATGATCGCTGTTCAACCGGTCTGGACATGCGGGGACAGCTGGAGAATCACGGACTGATGGTCTGTGTTGAGAAAATAACAGCCAGCACCAGTCTTATCCATTTTGTGGAAAATACATTGCACACTTTAACCCCTTGGCGACATTAAGGCCATGTTCACATTGTGCGTTTTTGATCCGTTTTTTGGATCCGTTTTGGCAGTGAAAACAAATCACTTTAATGGAATCCCAGCAAGTCAATGGGTTTTCAGGTTTTGCTGTTCAATCTGTGCTTACATGACCTGCTGTGTTTTTTCCCTTGGAAAGTGATCCGCAAATGAATGAGCAGTCACTTATGGCTGTGCTTTTCAGATCTGCTTCTCACATTGAAACCATTGTGCATGGGCTAAAAAAACTCACCAGAAAAAGCACAGCAAAACGGATCAGAAACGGATGATCAGTTTGTGATCTGTTTTTTTGACAAGCCGATCCCGATGAAAAAGAGAAAAAACGCCCAAGAAAAAACGGATCAAAACCACACAGTGTGAGCATAGCCTTACAATGGATGTACACACCAAATGAAGTGGGCACACCATACAGTGCAAAATAACTCTTACAATGGAAGCAAGCTCCAATTGCAACAGATTAACGGCTATGTTCACACACAATTTGCGTTTTTTTTAGCACTCTTTAAAGCACTTGCGTTTTTTTAAGAGTGCTAAAAAATGTCCCTTGTGTGTCTGAAAGGATTTGCCACGTTTTTGGACTTAGTCATTTTTTCACCAAAAACGCAGGCAAAAACGCAAGCGTTAACGCAGGGTGCATAAATGTGCCTTTTAAAAACGCATGTGTTTCCCATAGGGCCCCCATGTTAAAAAAACGCATGTGCGTTTTTTCAAAAACGCATGCGTTTTTTAACATGAGCCCCTATGGGAAACGCATGCGTTTTTGAATGGCACTAAAAGGTACTAATGTACCATGCGTTTTTGCATGCGTTTCCCATAGGGCCCCATGTTAAAAAAACGCATGCGTTTTTGGAAAAACGCACATGCGTTTTTTTACAGCACCCAAAAACGCTGCATGCAGCGTTTTTTGGACTAGGGGTAAAAAACACAAATGGAGCTGAAAAACGCAGCTACACTCAAATGTACCCTGCGTTAACGCACCTGCGTTTTTTTTAACAGCCCAAAAACGCAGAGATGGTCAAAAAAACGCATGTGTGTGAACATGGCCAACCTCTTAAATACCACTGTCAATTATTAAGTAGGGATGAGCGAACCCTAACTTTAATGTTCAGGGTTTGCAGAGGACACCTAGCTGCATCCCTAGCATCCGGTTCCAACCCCTGAACTGTACATCTGTGTCACTGTTTGGGTTCAAATAAAATTTGTTGAAGTCTGTCTATCCTCAGTGTTTCCCAGAAACTAAAGGCCGGG
The DNA here is from genome assembly GCA_033576535.1 of Allobates femoralis. Taxonomy (NCBI): domain Eukaryota; kingdom Metazoa; phylum Chordata; class Amphibia; order Anura; family Aromobatidae; genus Allobates; species Allobates femoralis. The sequence continues at coordinate 42,596,701 of JARQOC010000011.1, read as the reverse complement.
TTACACGCAGCGACATCGCTACCGATGTCGCTGCAACATCACAGGTTTTGTAACTTTGCTGCGACCTCGCTAGTGAAGTCGTTGCGTGTGACATGCAGCAGCGACCAGCGATGAGCTTGCAGATTGCTGTGGAATGGCCAGGACCATTTTTTGGTCGTCGGTCTCCTGCTGGGCAGCATATATCGGCGTGTGTGACGCCCCTCTAACCCGATGTGTTCCCTGGTAACCAGGGTACACATCGGGTTATTAAGCACAGCGCACTGGTAATCAGGGTACACATCGGGTTACTAAGCACAACGCACTGGTAATCAGGGTACACATCGGGTTACTAAGCACAGCGCGGTGGTAATCAGGGTACTCATCGGGTTACTAAGCACAGCGCGCTTTGCTTAGCAACCTGATGTGTACCCTGGTTACCAGTGTTCTCCCGCTTACAACAGCCTATCAGAACACAGTAGTGGGACCTTGACATCGTGGAAAAGAATAGTTTATATTATTTTACACAATGTTGAGGTCGTTACACAGGTTGCTGGTCGCTGAGGAGATCTGCCTGTTTGGCAGCTCACCAGCGACCACACAGCCATGTTCCAGCGATCCCAGCCAGGTTGGATCGTTGGTGGATTGCTGGAACATCGCTACGTGTAACGTGGCCTTTAGACAGCAAAATGAAGCAAAATGGGGATAAAAGCAGGACAATTATGCACACCTTGTTTCCCTGGAAGATAAGACCACTGTCAGACTGTTTCCTGACCTGCTCAATAAATCTAATGAATATTCTCTGTTTCCCATGCCCACCCTTTGTGACAGCATCTGTGATTAATTGCAGTCAGACTGCTATACACCCCCCCACCTTCTGTGTCAGTGCCTGTGATTGGTTGCAGTCAGTTTGCTGTTTCCTGCTCATCACATTGGCTGAGTGTAGTGGAAAAATAAATAAAAATTACCTTGTAGTCCCCCATATTTTTGATAACCAGCACAGATAAAGCAGACAACAGCGGACTCATATTATCAGGGTGGGATTGTCTATGATTATTGGCCCATCCCAGTCAAAGAATATTAGCCTGCACCCGTCCCAGAATTGGCACATCACATTAGATATGCCAAATCTGGCATTTTACCTGACTCTTCCTCATTGCAATATATGAGGTTAATGACAGCTATGGTTTATGAAAAATCAGAGCTGCCATGAAGCACTAGATTAGAAATGAAGAGGCGTCTATGAGACACCCCCATTACTAATCCTGCAAATCACAAGAATAAGCACAAACCAAGAAAAATCCTTTCCTTGAAATAAAATACACAGGCGCCCTCTTTCACCAATTTATTAACCACAAAAAAAACTGTGTTCCCAGCTAAGTGGTTCCCACAGTACCTAGTGTGAAATCACTGCTGGACTCCTCTGCCGCCATGGCACACACTTTTTTTCTTTATCAAAAACAGTGTTTACTAAGTTTCCTATTTTACTTATATGCACTTGCTTTTAACTTATGTATTTACAGCAAGGTATTTATTTGTATTATTTTTATGTTAGGTTTTGTCTGCTAATACCTGGTGTGAACAAGCTCTTATACTTTCCATGTAAACCAACTCATGCTCCGGCTCATTTTTTTGTTATGGTTAGAAACCAACCAACGAGAAAGTTGTTGTGCTATTGTTATTCAACCATCATCACCGTTGTACTATTGATCTCAAGCCCATTTTAAAATAAAGATGAATATCCTTCTTTTGAACTTAACATTTACTGCAGTAAAAAATGTGAGTCAATTATGGGTAATTATAAAAAAAAACACTTTGAAATTACGTACCGCGCCCAGTACATCAGGAAAAGACAGATCTGACTGAACACGCTTGACCTTTGTAGTCAATCCTTAACGATTAGAGTGAAGAAAAATCTCTAAAGTAAATCTAGAAAATAAATGAAAGTATAGTGTGGAGTGTATCCTATAGTGAGGGGAATCAACATACAGAATCATAATTCACCTCAATATGTACCCTTAGTCATTCTATAACAGAGGCTGCCACCAGGAATTTTTAGGGCCCCTTACTGGCAACATTTTCTGGCCCTCGAGAGTCCACTCTAGCTCCACCTCCACCACTCGAATCTTTCACAGCCCCACCACTGACTCTTGGAAAAACTCCACTTTCCTCACCAACCACACATTAACAGTTCCCATAAAAAACCAGATCACATTCACAGCCATCAGCTTTCATTTTGTCCAAAATAGTTTTTACGCCTGCCACCACGACAAGGTAGACTCTTTTGATGGGACCCTACTCTACTCTTACTCTACTCTACTTACATTTTTTTTAAATATCCATTGCTCTTTTAGGTATATTTTGACTTAAGTTTCTCTAAGGGAATATGTCACATACATTCTTTAAACTAATTGAAATCAGATTGTGATTTTTATCACCTGTATTTCTGATTATTGTATTGATTCCTGTACATGTATGGAAGCTACTCTCTTGCTCCCTTGCCCATTTGGAGATCTGGATATTGAGTATATACACTGTGAGGTAGCAACCGGGGAACCCGCTTGCAAAACGACAAGAACACGTGTTTATAAGGTTAACCAATGTCTACCCGTTTATTTTCACATATTAATCACATAACCCGGGTAGCATGTTTGACACATATCACATTGATTAACAACACTTTACATAAATACACCATACATTTACATTTAACATCACATAACACTTATATTGCACATAACGTTTTATAGTAACCCGGGACCTGTAACCATCTCTGTCCCCATTGGAGCTCTACTAATAGCTCCGGTGGTGGCTACGGCCTCCGGCCTACTTACACATCTTACAGTACCTTTATAATAAATACATTTGATATACTTCGATGATGACCCTTCCGGGTTCATAACAGGGATTGGCAAACCCTAGTAACCCGTGGCTGCGGCCTCCGGCCTAACCACACGTTACCCAGTACGGGAGCCCTTCTAACCCCTGCTTCTGACCTTCGTTACATACGCCTCAACGGGCCCTGTGGGTCCCAATGGCGGTACCTGCCGCCTGGCTTTAGTCACCCCAGCATGATGATATACATTCACCCGTAGTCAGGAATCCTGCCTGACCGGGACCTTACACACCGTATGTGATCCATCATTCAAACGTCCATGGATCACACACCTGCTCACAGCCCACATCCATGGACTGTGGCCCCTCCATGGCCCATTACAGGGATTGGCAAACCATAGGAGACGGGAACCTCTACATCCGTTACCTACTGGAGCCCTCTTACCCCTGTCTCTGGCACCACAGGCACACTCACCCCATTAGAGGTCGTGGTTGAGGGACGGGTACCCTCTGCAAGCAGCAGGGCAAGCCTCCCTCTCGTCCCAAGGACGGAACGCCTCCAACATCATCCATACCAGCTGGGTCACTGTCTCTCCACATGATTATACATGGGTCTTACATCGGTCATCATCTCTCATTCAGGGCCATTACTTACGCCCTCATACACATAGTTCATCGGGTCCCTTAACTGAGTACTCTGACTCGGACCCAAAGGCGGTCTATGCCCGCCTGGCACACTACATACAATTGCCTCCACGGGCTACATACATTCCGGTTCATCAGGACCTTTAACGGACTCCACTGAGTCAGTCCCAAGGGCGGTCCATACTCGCCTAACATGATTTACGCACACCAGGTGCACAGTTCACACTATCGCTCGGGAACTGCTTTCTTACCGGGCACGGATCCGGGTCTCGCTACCTGGGTCACAGGTTCCACCAGGCATCCCCACAGGCTCCTTTCCCGGGCGTGTTTCACCCCACGCCCGGTCTAGCGTCCACGGGTCAACCATGGCTTCCCCCTCTAGGTGCGGACACGACCACGGACCTCGGCACCGGCATGGAGCTAGCATGCTCCCATCATGTCATGCACACAGAGCCTTGGACTGCTCTGCACTCAGGCTGGTCTCAGCTTCCATCTGACTCATTCTCAGCTTCCAGAATCTATCTCAGCCTCCAGCCTTCCAGAATGAATCTATCTCCTCTCACTCTCACTGCCGCTCATTAGGCTCATGAACTCATTGTGTTCAGGTTGGTTCACACAGTATTACCATCACAGGAAAACCGGCCAGTGTGCACAGGATCATCCTCTGATCCTACATGTGATGTACCCCGGCCATGCGGATCATGCCGGCGGTGCCTCACATACCCCCCTCCTTGTTTACACCCGTGGGTAGGGGCTAAACACACGGCCCTGACAAGTCGGGTGACAGCGTCGCTCCTGGCTTGTGAATAAGGGTCACACACACTGCCGGCTTGTACACCTAGGACACCAGTAAACCGTGTCCTAACCTCCCCCCTCCTTGTTCAGACCAGTGGGGGATGAACACACTGCCATAGGAGCCGGGCCACCACACAACACCTTGTGGCACCGCTCTCGGTTTGTATACCTGTGACTCCTGTCCAACCTCCCCCCTCCTTGCTTAAACCAGCAGGGGCAAACACAGTTCATAGAATCCGGATGTGGCGTTGTCTTGGCAACTTCGTGACCCCTCGGGCCACCGGAACCTTGATCACGCCGACTTTGACTTCGGGACCCCTAGGGCCGCCCGATACTTTGAGTACGACGTCTTCGTGACCTCGCCAGGTCACCGGCAAGATGCTAGGGTGCGTCGTGCGGTTGCCCATAGCAACCAAGTCCATATAAAGTGCATCAACAGAATTGTCCATATAAGGTGCCACTATAACACAGCCCTCGGCTGTACCACCCCCGAGTTATCCTTGTTCTCACTCAGCGGGCTGGCATGCCCGCATTCTCCACCATATGTGAGGTAGCAACCGGGGAACCCGCTTGCAAAACGACAAGAACACGTGTTTATAAGGTTAACCAATGTCTACCCGTTTATTTTCACATATTAATCACATAACCCGGGTAGCATGTTTGACACATATCACATTGATTAACAACACTTTACATAAATACACCATACATTTACATTTAACATCACATAACACTTATATTGCACATAACGTTTTATAGTAACCCGGGACCTGTAACCATCTCTGTCCCCATTGGAGCTCTACTAATAGCTCCGGTGGTGGCTACGGCCTCCGGCCTACTTACACATCTTACAGTACCTTTATAATAAATACATTTGATATACTTCGATGATGACCCTTCCGGGTTCATAACAGGGATTGGCAAACCCTAGTAACCCGTGGCTGCGGCCTCCGGCCTAACCACACGTTACCCAGTACGGGAGCCCTTCTAACCCCTGCTTCTGACCTTCGTTACATACGCCTCAACGGGCCCTGTGGGTCCCAATGGCGGTACCTGCCGCCTGGCTTTAGTCACCCCAGCATGATGATATACATTCACCCGTAGTCAGGAATCCTGCCTGACCGGGACCTTACACACCGTATGTGATCCATCATTCAAACGTCCATGGATCACACACCTGCTCACAGCCCACATCCATGGACTGTGGCCCCTCCATGGCCCATTACAGGGATTGGCAAACCATAGGAGACGGGAACCTCTACATCCGTTACCTACTGGAGCCCTCTTACCCCTGTCTCTGGCACCACAGGCACACTCACCCCATTAGAGGTCGTGGTTGAGGGACGGGTACCCTCTGCAAGCAGCAGGGCAAGCCTCCCTCTCGTCCCAAGGACGGAACGCCTCCAACATCATCCATACCAGCTGGGTCACTGTCTCTCCACATGATTATACATGGGTCTTACATCGGTCATCATCTCTCATTCAGGGCCATTACTTACGCCCTCATACACATAGTTCATCGGGTCCCTTAACTGAGTACTCTGACTCGGACCCAAAGGCGGTCTATGCCCGCCTGGCACACTACATACAATTGCCTCCACGGGCTACATACATTCCGGTTCATCAGGACCTTTAACGGACTCCACTGAGTCGGTCCCAAGGGCGGTCCATACTCGCCTAACATGATTTACGCACACCAGGTGCACAGTTCACACTATCGCTCGGGAACTGCTTTCTTACCGGGCACGGATCCGGGTCTCGCTACCTGGGTCACAGGTTCCACCAGGCATCCCCACAGGCTCCTTTCCCGGGCGTGTTTCACCCCACGCCCGGTCTAGCGTCCACGGGTCAACCATGGCTTCCCCCTCTAGGTGCGGACACGACCACGGACCTCGGCACCGGCATGGAGCTAGCATGCTCCCATCATGTCATGCACACAGAGCCTTGGACTGCTCTGCACTCAGGCTGGTCTCAGCTTCCATCTGACTCATTCTCAGCTTCCAGAATCTATCTCAGCCTCCAGCCTTCCAGAATGAATCTATCTCCTCTCACTCTCACTGCCGCTCATTAGGCTCATGAACTCATTGTGTTCAGGTTGGTTCACACAGTATTACCATCACAGGAAAACCGGCCAGTGTGCACAGGATCATCCTCTGATCCTACATGTGATGTACCCCGGCCATGCGGATCATGCCGGCGGTGCCTCACAACACATATACAACATATATATATATATATATATATGTATATATATACACACAGAGTGTTGTGAAAGTATTTGGCCCCCTTGAACTTTTCAACCTTTTGCCGCATTTCAGGCTTCAAACCTAAAGATATCAATTCTAATTTTTTTGTGTAGAATTAATAACAAGTGGGACACAATCTTGAAGTGGAACGAAATTTATTGCATATTTTAAACTTTTTTAACAAATAAAAAATTGAAAAGTGGGGCGTGCAATATTATTCAGCCCCTTTACTTTCAGTGCAGCAAACTCACTCCAGAAGTTCAGTGAGGATCTCTGAATGATCCAGTGTTGTCCTAAATGACTGGTAATGATAAATAGAATCCACCTGTGTGTAATCAAGTCTCTGTATAAATGAAACTGCTCTGTGATAGTCTCAGGGTTCTGTTTCAAGTGCAGAGAGCATCATGTAGACCAAGGAACACACCAGGCAGGTCCAAGATACTGTTGTGGTGAGGTTTAAAGCCGGACCAAATACTTTCACAAGGCACTGTATATATAATATATAATATACATATATATCTCACAACACATTATAGTGGACTCTTTTTCTTTTCCTTGAGAGCGTTTCTATATATGTTTTCATATTTAGTGACACATGGATATCATTGTGCAGGAAGGGGGAAGAGGTGAGCTGTGACACCACCTACTGTGAGTGGTGGATTCTGTTATCTCTCATTGTAATCCTGCTTCCTATGATAATAAGGTGACTGCTGAGTAGGGATCTTTTCTGGACTTGTCAGTCTATTAGAAAGAGTGGATAAAAATGAAGTGCTGAATAGGGTTTATCCTGGTGACAAACAACAGAGCAGAAGTATTGATTTGCTCACCTAGTCGGATCGTGACTCAACCAGTCAGGGGCGTATCTAGGGGGGTGCAGCCGGACCTTTTGCACCGGGCGCCAGTCAGTGGGGGGCGCAGCGCCGCCGCCGGAACTAATCTCGACGCATATTGTGCACGGCCACGGGCGGCCGCGGAGCTGCGTGCACACAACCATCCCCTGCTGCTGGCCTGGTCCGCCCCGCCCCCTGGCAGCAGTTAACAACCCCCCCCCGGGCACGTCGCGCTGTGGCTGACGTCACCCGGCGCGCCGCACAGACGGAGTCACGGAGAGGAGAAGAAGAGAAGCCGAGGTTAGGAGCTGCTCACCGCTGTGGCTTGCCTCCTCCTCCTGAGTCCCGACTCCTGACTCAGATTTAGTCGTCCGGGTCCCGGTCCGTCCTAGGCTAGCTGCGCGGCTGTGCCTACAACTCTACTCGTCTCTCCAGTCCTAATAAAGTAAAAAGTAACCCTAAACAGGCGGGGTGGGGGGTGGGGGGGGTTGGTGCCTGTGGGAGTTATCAGGCAGGCACACACTATGAGGTGTATATATGTATACATCATCAGACAGGCACACACTATGAGGTGTATACAGTATATGTATACACCAGGCAGGCACACACTATGGGGTGTATATATACTGTATAGCTATGCATCAAATAAAAATTGGCATTGGCGGGTGTAATGGGGGGGGGTGCCAAAATAAATCCTTGCCCCGGGTGCCAGAAAACCTAGTTACACCTCTGCAACCAGTTATAATTGCATCAAACAGCTGCTGCAGAAATCCATGTACCGCACAGCAATTGAAAGCACAGAAAACTGAATATAAGAGGTGGATAAGAAATCCATGCTGCTGTATGATGAAGAGAAGGACTGAAGTATAAAAATGATAGGCGGTTTTATTCGACTCGTTTTGAAGTGCTTTCCTCACTTCTTCCTTAGGAAGGTTGGTTGGTTTTCTGGGGAAGAGGTGAGGAAAGCTTTATGATATATCTTATCAGAGAAATTTGGCACTTTCTCCTCCTGGACTGATCTTTCACTCTAAATTCTCAGTAAAATCTGTATTCAGGGAAGATAGATTATTTAATTACTGAGATAGGAGATGATAGTTGGTGCTTGTAAACTTCTATGGGGGTGGAGGGTAAGGAGGAGCCAAAGACTGACTCAGACATTCTGCTGCAAGTCCTGAAATAAACACAACAGGCCTCCATAGAACATTCTAAGCACCAATTGTCCTCTATGACAGCAGTGGAAAAATCTATTCACTGAAGGCAGATTGTAACTGTGAATTCAGAATTTTGAGAACAAAAGATCAGTCCAAGAGGAGAATGAAGAAAAGTTCTCTAAAGATATATCATAAAGTTTCTTACTTATTCGTGGACTATTGATTCATGAAACACTGTAACAAAGATTGCCGGGAGATCCTTGTGTCGAGCCCCAGGGCGTAGGGTACTCGGGTATCAGGCGGCAAAGGGTTAACTTTGTCACGGGGAATGGCGGCCGCGCCTGATCCTGTGTCCTGGGTGACACTTCAAAAGGGGAAATTATTTACAAGGATTATGTACAAGTTTGTCGTGACGCCACCTGCAGTACCTGGTGAGATGTCACCAGCGCCGCTCCAGTCCTCCAGAGGGTGGTGGTATTGCGGCTGTGATGGTTTAGTCCTCCGCAGGCAGGACTGAGACCTCCGGGGCAGAAAATCTGTTGAAGGAATGAGTTCATGCAAAGAAAGATGTAGCAGAGTCAAAAGTCACTTCACCGGGCACTTTACTGGAACTTAGCAGAGTCATTACAGTCCTCAGTGCAGTATGATGCTACAATGACAAGTGACTACGGGTGGCTGCAAGAGGATCTCTGGTAGATAGACGGAACCCCCTTTATGTGCCTTTCTTGTTCCTTTTCTTCCCTGCTTCCCAGTAGCTGTGTGAAGCCTGACCTCATGAAGAAAAGATCTAACCTCATGCTTTCTTTCTTTCTTTCTTTCTTTCTTTCTTTCTTTCTTTCTTTCTTTCTTTCTTTCTTTCTTTCTTTCTTTCTTTCTTTCTTTCTTTCTTTCTTTCTTTCTTCTTCCGTCGGGTAACCTTCTATTGATCACTGCTGTGAGCCAGCTGTGTCTGGTCCTCTCTAATGGTCGCTTAGGAATCAGGGCCGTATCTAGAGATACCCCCGTGTCGTGGATTTTCTGCAGGCCATAAAGGTTCCTACAGGTGTGGGCTCCGGTACCCGGTTTCTCTATTTGAGCGAACTCCCTCCCAGCTTCTTACTCCCTTCTCTCTGTCTGGGATCTGTTCAGCTTTTCCCTGGGTCCCTCAACCGAGGAGACCCTCCTTCCTGCTGCAGGCTCCCTGCCTTGATCTCCACTAGTTCTCCAACCGGGAGGCAAAGGCCTGAAGCCGGAAAGCCTGCCGGCCACGGACAAAAGACCAAGGACCTCCTTCCTTCCCCTGGGGGTGACTATATACCCTCCTAGGTTCCCTCCCACTGCCTGTTCTAATGTGGGATGTGGGTTTAGGGTTCCACCTACCATCCTGAAATCTACTTGCAGCTGGGGTGACTACACCACTTTTACGGGTGCAGTACCCCCCTGTGGCACCTACATAGTGGGACGCCACACTTGGACCAGTGGAGCGTGAGTCTTGGGAGATTTAAATGCTGATACATACAGTAAAGATTTGTAGAATATTTATATTTTAAGGGATATGAGGAATGATTTTGATAGATTATTATTTTCAATCACTATTCCAACAATATTTTTGCTGCCAAGAATAAAAGGTGACTTAGTTGTGCTCTCACAATGTAATTACAGTAAAATGTGATCTACCACATCATCCTGCATTAGAAAAGCCCCTCGGATTGGAGATACTCTTTAAAAAAAATATAGCATTTGACAGTGCATTTGCTGAAAATAGCTTCATGAATTGCAAGCATATTGCAAAGTGCTTGACTCCAGCATGCCACGTCCTCAGAGAGGGCATGAATTTTTTAAAGGAACTCAGAACATTTCAAGGTGATGTAATTAACTATTGGGTGGCTTCAGTGGCGTAACATGAAACTCATAGGCTTCAATGCAAAAGATCCAACAGGGCCCCCAATTATTGCAAATCTTTAATAGCAGTAGTCTTTTTCTATAGGTCAAAGGGCCTACTAAGCTTGCAATTGCAACCCCTGCACCTATTGTAGTTACACCTGTGGGCGGGTTCCTTGCAGGAATGCCCAGGAATTAGTTCTACTATAACAATTATCAATGAGCAATATAAAGCTGACAGAATATACTGATGTGAGAACAGACCCTATACTTGTTGGAAGACCACCTATTGTCTTATCAATGGCCTCATTAGTGAAAATAGTTATGTAGACTTTCATATAGTGTGTATGTAGTGGTCTTCATGATGCCGGTCTGTCCCTCAATCTGACTTGAAGATCTAGGTCTTGTCCAGGAAACTTGGGCAGAACAAACACTACATGCCAAAGTCTTGGCTTTAGCATACCCCCTAGGGCAGTGATGGCGAACCTTTACGAGACCGAGTGCCCAATCTGCAACCTAAAACCTAATTCTTTATAGTGAAGTGCCGATAGGGCAATTTATCCTAAATGACAGCAGTGGCCGTCACAAGAGCTGCACAGGGGAAGAGTCAGCAGCTGACAACTCTCTTGCCTGTACAGCACTTGTAGTATTGACACCCTGATGATAAGTTCTATTATTTTAACAATTAATTGATTTTAAACTTTTGCAGTCTTCTCTTCTCTTCAGCAGTGGTAATCCAGCTCATGTGTACTGCACATTGAAGCGGAGCTGCTCCCACTGCCCTTTCCAGACACAGCAGGTGGACTGATCTGTATGAAGAAAAAATGGAAGAATATTAGAGATAGATAGATAGATAGATAGATAGATAGATAGATAGATAGATAGATAGTAGTTATGTGCCCAATCCTGACCCTTTCCTTGTAGCTATGTGCTCCATCCTGCCCCTCTCCTTGTAGTAATGTCTCCATCCTGACCTTCTCCTTGTAGTTATGTGCTCCTTCCTGACCTTCTCCTTATAGTTATGTGCTCCATCCTGACCCTCTCCTTGTAGTAATGTCTCCATCCTGACCTTCTCCTTGTAGTTTTGTGCTCCTTCCTGACCTTCTTCTTATAGTTATGTGCTCCATCCTGATCCTCTCCTTGTAGTAATGTCTCCATCCTGACCTTCTCCGTGTAGTTATGTGCTCCATCCTGACCCTCTCCTTGTAGTAATGTCTCCATCCTGACCCTCTCCTTGTAGTAATGTCTCCATCCTGACCTTCTCCTTGTAGCAATGTGCTCCATCCTGACCCTCTCCTTGTAGTAATGTCTCCATCCTGACCTTCTCCGTGTAGTTATGTGCTCCATCCTGACCTTTTTCTTTTATCGATGTGCTCCATCCTGACCCTCTTCTTTTAGTTATGTGCTCCATCCTGACCTTCTCCTTGTAGTAATGTCTCCATCCTGACCTTCTCCATATAGTTATGTGCTCCATCCTGACCCTCTCCTTGAAGCTATGTGCTCTATCCTGACCCTCTCCTTGTAGCTATGTGCTCTATCCTGACCATCTCTTTGTAGGTACGTGGTCCATCCTGACCCTCTCCTTGTAAGTACGTAGTCCATCCTGACCGTCTTCTTGTAGTTACGTGCTCCATCCTGACGCTCTTATTCTTGGTACGTGGTCCATCCTGACCGTCTTCCTGTAGTAATCTCTCCATCCTTACCCCCTCCTTGTAGTTATGTGCTTCATCCTGACCCTCTCCTGGCAGTAATGTCTCCATTCTGCCCCCTTTCTTGTAGTAATGCCCCATCCTTGTCCACATATAGTAATGGCCCATTCTGCTCCCATCTTGTAGAAATGCCCCATCCTTGTCCCCTTTCAGTAATGCATCATCCTTGTCCCCTTCCAGTAATGCCCCGTCCTTGTCCCCTTGCAGTAATGCCCCATCATGCCCCCTCATTGCAGAAATGCCCCATCATGTCTCCTCCTTGCAGTAATGCTCCATCATACCCCCTCCTTTTAGTAATGACGCTTCATGCTTCCTCCTTGTAGTAATGCCCCATCATGCCTCCTCCTTGTAGTAGAGCCCCATTATGCCTCCTCCTTGTAGTAATGCCCCATCATGTCTCCTCCTTGTAGTAATGCCCCATCATGCCTCCTCCTTGTAGTAATGCGCCATCATGCCTCCTCAAAATCAAAATGTTATGACTCTTGGAAAAAGGGGAGGAAAAGATAAAGTGCAAAAGAATGAAAAAAAAAATGCCTTGTCCTTAATTGCTTAATTAAACGTGATTGCAAAAATGTTTTTTATTTTTTGCCCAAAAATATGAATTTTAAAAATTGCCGCTAAAAGTGTCCATAACTTCTAAAGGGATGATCTGAAGTAGAAAAACACATTTTAAAATACAGTATTATGAGTTACAGGGGTTGTGCCACTAACAATTGATAGATCTTAGAATAAAAATAAGTTCCACAATTGATCTGTGATCCCCAGCTGTAATGTCTGTATACTCTTATATTCTGTGATCCCCGGCTGTAATGTCTGTATACTCTTATATTCTGTGATCCCTGGCTGTAATGTTTGTATACTCTTATATTCTGTGATCCCCAGCTGTTATGTCTGTATACTCTTATATTCTGTGATCCCTGGCTGTAATGTTTGTATACTCTTATATTCTGTGATCCCCGGCTGTAATGTCTGTATACTCTTATATTCTGTGATCCCCGGCTGTAATGTCTGTCTACTCTTATATTCTGTGATCCCCAGCTCTAATGTCTGTATACTCTTATATTCTGTGATGCCTGGCTGTAATGTCTGTATACTCTTATATTCTGTGATACCCCGCTGTAATGTCTGTATACTCTTATATTCTGTGATCCCCAGCTGTAATTTCTATATACTCTTATATTCTGTGATCCGCGGATGTAATGTCTGTATAGTCTTATATTCTGTGCTCCCCGAATGTAATGTCTGTATACTGCTATACTCTGTGATGCCGGCTGTAATGTCTGTATACTCTTATATTCTGTGATCCCCAGCTGTAATTTCTATATACTCTTATATTCTGTGATCCTCGGCTATAATGTCTATATACTCTTATATTCTGTGCTCCCCGGATGTAATGTCTGAATAGTCTTATATTCTGTGATCCCTGGCTGTAATGTCTGTATACTCTTACATTCTGTGGTCCCAGGCTGTAATGTCTGTATACCCTTATATTCTGTGATCTCCAGCTGTAATGTCTGTATACTCTTATATTCTGTGATCCCCGGCTGTAATGTCTGTATACTCTTATATTATGTGATCCCCGGCTGTAATATCTATATACTCTTATATTCTGCGATCCCCGGCTGTTATGTCTGTATACTCTTATATTCTGTGATCCCCACTGTAATGTCTGTATACTCTTATATTCTGTGATCCCCAGCTGTAATGTCTGTATACTCTTATATTCTGTGATCATTAGCTGTAATGTCTGTATGCTCTTATATTCTGTGATGCTCGGCTATAATGTCTATATACTCTTATATTCTGTGCTCCCCGGATGTAATGTCTGAATAGTCTTATATTCTGTAATCCCTGGCTGTAATGTCTGTATACTCTTATATTCTGTGATCCCTGCCTGTAATGTCTGTATACTCTTACATTCTGTGGTCCCTGGCTGTAATGTCTGTATACCCTTATATTCTGTGATCTCCAGCTGTAATGTCTGTATACTCTTATATTATGTGATCCCCACTGTAGTGTCCGTATACTCTTATGTGGCACCCCGCAACGAGTGCGTCACAGGAGGGTATTGCAGCCATAAATGCAGCCGCAATATTCTCTGACACAGCAGTGATCCGGTTAACTGAGAGATCCAACCCTGCATGCATCACCTAGAACAGAGGACCAACCCAGGGTCCTGGTGGGCGGAGTGCTAGGGAAGTGTGTAGGAAGTACAGACACTTAGGAGAAGAGAGTCTGCAGAGTCTAGAGAAGAGAGAACTTGAACTTGGAGTAGGAGCGGGGGCTCTGCACCGTTGTGCAGCCCCAGGGCCGTCACCAGTCGGGTGTCAGCACCTGAGGCCTCAACAACCGGGATCAGACATCATCAACCATGGGTTCCAAAATACCCCCGTGCCCAACTCACAGCCGGTTCACTGGTACCGAAGCTGGCAGCAGTTCACCTCTGCTACGCGAACCAGAAGCGTGGAGGAGCAGCTTCACAGGAGCACCCCACCACCAGCCAACTTCCAGTCGTCTAACCAGCGGTGTACCCACTGAGGGATCCAAGGCTCCCCAAACATCCATAACGTATAGCTTGGATAGGGATTGAAGCAGCCTCCCCGTACCCGATCTGGTATTCCTGGGCGACAATGGCAAAACCACTTAGCTAGAATGGAGGAACACTTGCGGATCTCTAAGGGACACCATCACTGCTGAGTCCACCCGGTCCACTACCCGTAAACTGTATACCATGTACTGCCTGCTGGTTACAGTAAAGACCCGTTGCAGAGACTTTCTGTGTCCATGCTTCCTTATGAACTGTCCGTCCGCACTACAAGGTAACCGCAGCTGCCGAACAACATCTTAAGCAGCTCCAGCCTCCGGGGATCACCGCTCAGCCTGTAGGGAGCGTTCCATCTTGCTGCTATCCATCCCCCGGAGGTTCCGCAGCATCGGTAACGATTACCGAAACTACTCATAGGTGGCGTCACGAATAAATTAACCCCTTTAATCTGTTCCTACAAGACGTCTTCAACTTTTGATCTGCACTCCACAGGGCCCGGCTACCGGCAGGCGCGGCCCACCAGTAACAAGGAGGAAGGAGCTACAGCCTGTCTAAACCGGAGTCCACGGGCCGACGGTGAGTCACTTATATTCTGTGATCCCCAGCTGTAATGTCTATATACTCTTATATTCTGTGATCCCCGGATGTAATGTCTGTATACCCTTATATTCTGTGATCTCCAGTTGTAATGTCTGTATACTCTTATATTATGTGATCCCTGCCTGTAATGTCTGTATACTCTTACATTCTGTGGTCCCTGGCTGTAATATCTGTATACCCTTATATTCTGTGATCTCCAGCTGTAATGTCTGTATACTCTTATATTATGTGATCGCCGGCTGTACTGTCTGTATACTCTTGTATTCTGTGATCCCCACTGTAATGTCTGTATACTTTTATATTCTGTGATCCCTGGCTGTAATGACTGCATACTCTTATATTCTGTGATCCCCGGCTGTAATGTCTGCATACTCTTATATTCTGTGATCCCCGGCTGTAATATCTATATACTCTTATATTCTGCGATCCCCGGCTGTTATGTCTGTATGCTCTTATATTCTGTGATCCCCACTGTAATGTCTGTATACTCTTATATTCTGTGATCCCCAGCTGTAATGTCTGTATAATCTTATATTCTATGATCGCCTGCTGTAATGTCTGTATACTCTTATATTCTGTGATCCCCACTGTAATGTCTGTATACTCTTATATTCTGTGATCCCTGCCTGTAATGTCTGTATACTCTTATATTCTGTGATCCCTGCCTGTAATGTCTGTATACTCTTACATTCTGTGGTCCCTGGCTGTAATGTTTGTATACTCTTATATTCTGTGATCTCCAGCTGTAATGTCTGTATACTCTTATATTCTGTGATCCCCGGCTGTAATGTCTGTATACTCTTATATTCAGTGATCCCCGGCTGTAATATCTATATACTCTTATATTCTGCGATCCCGGCTGTTATGTCTGTATACTCTTATATTCTGTGACCCCCAGCTGTAATGTCTGTATACTCTTATATTCTGTGATCGCCAGCTGTAATGTCTGTATACTCTTATATTCTGTGATCCCCACTGTAATGTTTATATACTTTTATATTCTATGATCCCCGGCTGTAATGACTGTATACTCTTATGTTCTGTGATCCCCGGCTGTAATGTCTGCATACTCTTATATTATGTGATCCCCGGTTGTAATGTCTGTATACTCTTATATTATGTGATCCCCGGCTGTAATATCTATATACTCTTCTATTCTGCGATCCCTGGCTGTTATGTCTGTATACTCTTATATTCTGTGATCCCCACTGTAATGTCTGTATACTCTTATATTCTGTGATCCCCACTGTACTGTCTGTATACTCTTACATTCTGTGGTCCCTGGCTGTAATGTCTGTATACTCTTATATTCTGTGATCCCTGCCTGTAATGTCTGTATACTCTTACATTCTGTGGTCCCTGGCTGTAATGTCTGTATACTCTTATATTCTGTGATCTCCAGCTGTAATGTCTGGATACTCTTATATTCTGTGATCCCCGGCTGTAATGTCTGCATACTCTTATATTCTGTGATCCCCGGTTGTAATGTCTGTATACTCTTAGTCTTATATTATGTGATCCCCGGCTGTAATATCTATATACTCTTATATTCTGCGATCCCTGGCTGTTATGTCTGTATACTCTTATATTCTGTGATCCCCACTGTAATGTCTGTATACTCTTATATTCTGTGATCCCCAGCTGTAATGTCTGTATACTCTTATATTCTGTGATCGCCGGCTGTAATGTCTGTATACTCTTATATTCTGTGATCCCCACTGTAATGTCTGTATACCCTTATATTCTGTGATCCCCGGCTGTAATGTCTGTATACTCTTATATTCTGTGATCCCCGGGTGTAATGTCTGTATACACTTATATTCTGTGATCCTCAGATGTAATGTCTGTATACTTTTATATTCTGTGATCCCCGGCTGTAATGTCTGTATACTCTTATATTCTGTGATCCCCGGCTGTAATGTCTGTATACTTTTATATTCTGTGATCCCCGGCTGTAATGTCTGTATACTCTTATATTCTGTGATCCCTGGCTATAATATCTGTATACTCTCTTATTTCCTCCCCTGTCCAGGAGCTGTGATATATCTGACCTGTTTCTACATGGGTGGACACATACATTATACAGGGGCACATAAAATATACCTGATGAAGACTGTCTAAGTCGAAACGCGTTGTGTATGTGTGCTCAAATAAAAGTTTTTGGATATAACATCATCTCCATCGATTAGTGGGAGCGCAAGGAACCTGGAAGTTTTTCCTGTATCCATACCCACCTACAATTGTGCCAATGGTGCTTTCCATAGTAGCCAGGAAGGTGCAGCAGATGGACGGTGGAAGGAAGCTACTGCATGGATCCATATGAACCGATATGCGAAATACTTAAGAACACCAATAGGAGAGTGCGATACTTTATACTTTGCACTGAGTTGAACGAAGGCGCTACATTTAGATCTCTGCGCTCTTTATTTTTGTCTTTCCCTATCTTATATATGGAGAAACAGGGGCACATATATAAGAATATCTCGGGACAGGAACATTTTTTTTACAAATCCAATTGTGAAAAATATTTTTATTCTAAGATTTATTAATTAAAATGTACAATTGTTCGTGGCACAACCTGTTTAAGAAAAGGGGTCTCCCATTCATCACTCATCTATTGCCATAGCAGGCTCTACACATTGTCTATGTCTGCGGAGGAACCAGCCTGTCCTTGAATTACATAGGCAGCCTATTAATTTTAATGAGAACTTCTCTGAGGGATGTGGGTGCATGGAGTTTTCACATGTTCCCATTTTACGACTCATATTAAAGATAGGGTGTGGAAAGCAGGACATGTTATGAGTTTTATATGATATTATACCGGGATATGTACATCTCTTTAAGTTGCCATCAAGTAGAAGCCCTTTATAAACTATGCCATGAACGGATGATGACACTGAGATACAAGAATTTTACACACACAGTAATATAAGTATGTATAGAGTAAATCGTACCCAACATCAGCAGCTCCACAATCCATCACCACAACACAAAGCCGGAGGCAACACCCAAATAAACATTACCAAAGTTTTACAGGAGGGGAACATTTGATGAATATGACTTGTGCCATAAAACTCCGGTAGAGCTCATTCTGCAATATAAAGCTGTAAAATGTGAAATGTATCATCATCACCAGTGGCATAACTATAGTATGATGGGCTCTGATGACAAAGTCAGACCTGGGGCCCCTGAACACGTTGGTCAGATGAACAGGCCCTTGTAGCATTCGAAATCCCATAAAGACTTATGAATTGTCCGCTTCCCCCTTCATTATGTATTAATGTCCCCCATCCGGGTATATGTGGCGCCCCTACTGACCGGTCACCACTAGACGGCACAGCAGCTGGGATTGGTAAGTCGGTCACCCCACACAAACACCCAACACACTCCCGATCCTAAGTCTAAGTGACTCTATGTCTAGCAACGGGATATTGAGAGGAGCCAGGTGGAGGGTGGAGAGTTAGGATAGAACCCAGTTAGAGGTGGGATCACAAGAACAAAAAGAAAGACACAATACCAAGTTCTGGAAGGAGAGTTGAGTTAGTTAAGTGGAGAGAGAAAGGAGACGGAGTGAGTAGGAAGGCGAGTAGCAGGAGAAAAAGAGTTGAAACCCGTCAGCCAAGTAGTCAGAGAGATCAGACTGAAAGAACCCGGATCCGGCGACCTATGCCACCGTTTGGCTAGCCCGAGTCCCAAGCTGAGGACCAAGGAAAGGCAGAGAGGGTAGAAAGTGTGTCCGAGTCAGCGGTAACACTGAGGGACTGGGCCGGAACCAGAGTGCCAACTCTGCAGAAGTGGCCGGGAAGCTTTATGCCCCAACCACGAATCCTGGCGTGGTGCGGGGTCTTTATGTCCCGAGACCCAACCTCCGTGCAGTGAAAGGAAGGCCATGGTATTAGGGATAGGGGACCGAAGAAGTCACCCGCAGAAAAGCCTGTGACCGCTGGACTTTAGCTAGCATGCGGAACAGACCGAAAAGGCCCGAAAGGAACACGAAAAGGGGTGCTGCAGACGACCCATCTTAGCTGCTGGATAACACCGGAGCCGTTACTGTTTTGACTGTATTGTAACCATCTGCCGGGCAGGAAAGGAAACCCAGTTAAAGCTTGACACTGTGAGAGACACTGATTGCCGCGCCTGAGAGAAGATAAACTGATTCAATGAGCCGGCAGCAGGAGGCTGCCTGATGGTACTGAGAACTTTGCACTACACCTACGCTGACTATACAGTTGCCCTAGGAACCAGCCCTACCCGTGGAGGGCTGAACATCTCAGCTGCTAACCCCCATCATCCCCAGAGGTCCTGACGGCAGCGGTGGCTACCCATAGCCGCAAACCACGGATGGCGTTATGATAATTCAAAAACTGTTTAACCCTCTTTTATTGACCACCCGGAACCACGGAGCCGGGTCACGACACCATGACAACCTGCAGCCCTAGACGACAACAGGGCCCGGTTCTGAGTACCCCAATGCCCCAGTGGGCAGATCATATATATGTCACCATCCTGGTATATATGTTTCCATTCTGGTATATATGTCCCCCATCCTGGTATATATGTCGCCCATCTTGTTATATATGTCCTCATCCTGGTATACATGTCCCCTATCCTGGTATATATGTCCCCCATCCTGGTATATATGTCTCCCATACAGGTATATATGTTACCATCCTGTTATATGTGTCACCATTCTGATATATATGTCCCTCATCCTGGTATATATGTCCCCCATTCTGATATATACATGATCCTCCATCTTGATATACATGATTCCCATTCTGATATATATGATCCCCATCCAAGTATATATTGTACTCATCCTGGTGTATATGTGTTACGTATTGACTGCCTTGCTGTATGGAAGTGCTGCTGCTGTGGTTTAAATGAAGCCTTTTTTCCCTGCTCTCAGTGAGGAGAGAGGAAGCTAATGAGCGGAAGCTGAGAGTGCAGGTGTGTGTGATGAATATGACTCATGCTTAGGTGAGCTGAGGGGCATGCCTGGGCTGGTTACTCCCCACCCCTCGGCCATAAATAGGTCAGCTCACATCCACCCGATGGCACTGATTCAGTTCACTTCTGGACTGTGACCTGTTGTGAGCGGATGTTGATCCTGAGCTGCTGCTTTGCTCTCCATTGGAAGTTGTTGGGTTCTGTAGTCTGTGGGTGGAGGTAGGGGCTTATGCCTAGGGCTTCTCAGGAGTTAGGGACTGGTGGCTTGGATCTACTCACCTTTACAGGTACCTCCGAGATCAGGGTGAGTCAGGGACCCCAGTATCAGGGCCAGAGCAGTCTCCCCTGACTCCCTACGCCTACTCCCTCCTACTTCTGGGCACCCCGCCTTCCCCCAGCGTGACATAATCAGCGACCCACTATTTTTTCCCCGAAGCGGCTTTGTCAACACGAGCAATTGCGCACCTGGTGGTGGAACTCTCTCAGGAGGTGTCTACCCTGCGAAACCAGGTGGTGCATCAGCTTCGAGAAGTGGTTGGGTATCTGGCTTCGTTCACACGCTGGCTGTACCAGAACCCAATATCTCCCTTCCTGACAGATTTTCAGGAGGGAGAGATAAATTTTAAGTTTTTAGAGAAGCCTGCAAATTATATTTCAGGTGCGTCCTCGTTCTTCGGGGAGCGAGGAACAGTGCGTGGGGATTATACTCTCTCTTCTTAAGGGGGATCCCCAGGCCTGGGCCTTCTCTCTTCCAACCGATTCTCCATCTATGCGGTTGATAGATGAGTTTTTTGCAGTGCTTGCCCTGGTGTATGGTGACCCTGATGCTGTCTCCTTTGCTGAGTCTAAACTACGTAAGCTCAGGCAGGGAGCACGACCAGTCGAGGAGTATTGCTCTGAGTTCAGGAGGTGGGCCACTGACACTCAATGGAACAACCCTGCTCTGAGGAGTCAGTTCTGTCTGGGATTGTCAGATCGGTTACAGGACACCATGACTCAGTACACTGCACTGGAGACGCTGGAGGCTGCAATGGCGCTCGCTATTAGGTTGGACAGATGCCTAAGAGAGAGACCGGATCCGACCCTGCCCCCGGTGACCATCCCTGCTGTGGAGGTTACACGTGTGGGCTATGATGTTCCTAAGCAGTTGGGGACTGCGGAGTCTTGTACTAACCCATCTGCAGGTCATTAGGTTGGGCAGTCTTGTTTCTTTTGCGGTCAACCTGATCACCTATTTAGGGTCTGTCCATACCATGCTAACCCAGCTTCTCAGCTGCAGACGTCCCATGTGGATAAGCGCGGGAGTGCTGCTGTGTCTGCCGTGTTGGTCAGGCCTGCTCCTATGTCTCCATCGATGGTGGTTAATCACCCACCGGAGGATAGGAGTAAAACCTGCCGGCTCCTCATATCGATGCTGGACTCAGAGGTTGTCCTGAGAAGCGTGTTAGTGGAAAGGTGGTTACCCCGACTAAGCCTTTGGTGAGAATGTTTCCCGAAACGAAATTGGGAACCATCTCTGCCATTTGATCCACTGAGAGTGAACCTTCGGTCTGTGACCGCGTGAATGGCAATAAATGTTCAGGTCCAGACCTGAGTGTGGATGACTATGTGTGCGTGCTGTCAAAACACCTAAGGTGGAAGTATACAGCTGGAGCTCCTACTACTGGAGTACTTGGTGCGTTTAAAATTGCGGCCGTTTGCAACCCTGTGTTCCAGCTAGCCATCCCCCCAGTGCTTTGCACCCGTAATATCTTCCATAGGTTGTCGCTCAGGAGGTTCAGACGATTGCCGGACGTGTCCGGTTTGGAGTCCGGAGGCCTCTCATGAAGAGGGGGGTACTGTTACATATTGACTGCCTTGCTGTATGGCAGTGCTGCTGCTGTGGTTTAAATGAAGCCTTTTTTTTCCTGCTCTCATTGTGGAGAGAGGAAGCTAATGAGCAGGAGCTGAGAGTGCAGGTGTGTGTGATGAATATGACTCATGCTTAGGTGAGCTGAGGGGCGTGCCTGGGCTGGCTGCTCCCCACCCCTCGGCCATAAATGGGTCAGCTCACATCCACCTGATGGTGCTGATTCAGTTCATTTCTCGACTGTGACCTGTTGTGAGCGGATGTTGATCCAGAGCTGCTGCTTTGCTCTCCATTGGAAGTTGTTGGGTTCCGTGGTCCATGGGTGGAGGTAGGGGCTTATGCCTAGGGCTTCTTAGGAGTTAGGGACTTAGGCTGGTGGCTCAGACCTCCTCACCTTTAGAGGTACCTCCGAGATCAAGGTGAGTCAGGGAACCCAGTATCAGAGCCAGAGCAGTCTCCCCTGACTCCCTACGCCCATCTCCCTTCTACTTCTGGGCCCCCCGGCCCCCCCAGCGTGACAATATGATCCTCATCCTGGTATATATGGTTCTTCTTCTGGTATATATGGTCCCCATCCTAGTATATATGATCTCCTTCCTGGACAGATAAGAACAGAATAGACGCTGAATGACTTGAGAGAGGACATCTTGAGACTCCATAAGAGGAACCCTGAGCTGGCAACATCCACCCTGTAAACCAAACTGGACTGTGTCTTGTTTATGCCATCAACCGATACTGAGTAAAGTGGAGTTAAACTTGAACTGGTTTCCGTTATTCTTCCCGCCACAGCCCGGAGGGCTCAGCATCAGCAGCAGCTCAGCAGAGGGGTAAGAACTGCAGCACCATCCCCATCACTGCCCTCCCTCACCATCTTCCTTTATTGCTGCCCTGAGGTAAAGCTCCACCTGTGGGGAGCTATACCACACTTTGCTGCCCCATCCATCACCTCATTGGCCGGCTGGCAGCGCCGGTACCAAATTATCGGACACTACAGGTGGCCTCACGATCCCCTGTAAATAACCCCTTTTATCCCCCATCATCAACATCTACCCCAGTTGATCACCAGGGCATGGCACCGGGATTCCGTCCATCCGTGACTCCCTATTCAGTAAACCTGGTGACCGAGTACCCCTTAGCTCTGGCCGAATCATATCTGCGCCATGATGCATTTCAGATCGATGCACTCCTTGGCCAGGACACACATTCATCTGAAGTAGGCGCTGGGGTTGGCCCCCGTACCCCTCCCGAGCTCGGTCATGGCCAAACCTCTGCAATCGTTATGCCCCTGATCATCACATATTCCTGCCATTACAGTTCTGCAGAGCTACAGATTGTCTACAGATTGTCAGCTCCTATTCCCAGGTGTGGATGGGCCACTGAGACAAGATCCTTTCTGTAGAAAACTCCGGGGACTGTCAGACAGTATTGGGAATGGCAGGACAACCAGCAATACAGGGTCGTCCATATTGTGGAGGACTGGCAGATACCATGCATTGGGCTTGTACTTTGGCTCTTGACTGATAACTTCTGCTATTAATAAAATAAAGCTTAATAAAATTGTATCAGCTATCAGAGCCCCCGTCATGCCCGGGACCGGTCGGCCTCTGCCAGGTGCTGAATCTTCCTATCGGCCCCATTATTTTCCTAATTCAGCAGCTTTACATTTTCCAGTCCAATGTTCTCCCTAAAAATATTAATGAGCGTTTCTAATCCTGGTTCGGGAGAATGAATGTTATTAAAATGGACATTCTACCCCGACTCCTGTATATCTTTCAAACAGTCCCTATTCCCCCAGACAGAAGGTTTTTCGCTAAATTACAATCTCTTATTATTAAATTTACATGGAACGGGAAGAGACCTAGGTTGGGGACTAAAATCCTTTCGCTACCTAGATCTAGAGGAGGGGTCGGGTTACCTAATATTAATAGATATTTTTTAGCTTCTTCTCTTGTTAGAGCCCTAGATTTGCACTACTGCGCGTCCTCAAAGAGATGGGTAGAGGTGGAGCAGGATGGTCTGGGGGTCCCATTAAGACATCTACTTTGGATTCCTCCTGTAAGTATAAAAGATCTACCTCACCTCTCCGACATGTCCAGGGCCACTCTACAAGTATGGCACTCAGTAACAAAACCACTTTGTGCAGATGGCAAATTCAGTCCACTCGGCCCCCCTCTTTTCTAGCCCTGCTTTTCCACCTGGGTTTGGAAGGCAAAGATTTCTGTGCTGGCAGAGTGTGAACAATACTCGATTGGGACAGACCCTATCCAATGGGGATTTGCCCTCGATGAGAGAGATTCAATTTACTGATCCTACTAGTCCTCTTGGATGGTTGGAATACCTCCAATATAAATCATTTCTATTTCCGTCTGGCCGTTTGTGCAGGGTGAGATTGATACCAAACATACTAGAGAGATTGTTTCAACAAGATGCTCCCCCGAGACGCAAAATCTCGGCCTTATACCTGGCCATAGGATCCCTACTAGATCAGGACACCTTACACTTCCAGCGGGCCTGGGAGAGGGAATTAAACAGGACTATTACAGACAGTGATTGGCAGAAAAGCTTTTTATTTACACACAAATTGGCCAGCGCTTGTGTTGCACAAGAAAGGAGCTATAAACTGCTTACCAGATAGTATTTATGTCCTGTTGCCGTACACCGCATGTTCCCTGAAACTTCAGATTGTTGTTGGCGTTGTGGGAAGGAGCCAGGGACGACGCTCCACATTTGGTGGAGTTGCGGCGAGATCCAGCGGTTCTGGTCTGGGGTGTTCGGCATGTACACACAAATTACAGGTAAAAGGATTAAATGTTGTCCTGAAGTAGCTTTACTGTCCATTTTTCCAGGTCCTATTGGACTTAATAAAAGGGATATCCTTCGTTTCTGTGTCTCAGCCGCCCGCGCTCTAATTCCGAGATTCTGGAGAATTCCTCAGGTACCTACCATGCTTGACTGGTTCAAAGAGATGATGGATCTGTTCCGGATTGAGGAGCTGGCGGCTGACGCTTCAGGTTCTCGTGACAAATTTTCGGTGATCTGGACTGAATGGATCCTCTTCCAAGACTCAAGTGAATTTGGGAGAACTTTCACTGAGATAGAGTCAGTGGTGCGATAAATGGTCGGCACGGGGACGAGGTATGCCCTATCCCATAGTCACCTCCACTTTTTAGACCTACTCTCTTCTTACTCTGACCCCGAATAACTTAATTCTGTCCTTACTTTCCCCTCTAATATCTCTATCTAATTTTCCTTCCTTTTCTTTATGTATACTCTGTTATTCAATAGTCTCAGTTTTAAGTATTAGTTTTTTCCAGTTTGTTCTTTTAAGCAAACCCAGTACAACTGACGGGAGCAATGAACCTGTTTTCTTGGAAAACCTCGCTAAAGGAGAACATACTCCAGATGGACCGGATTTTATGTCGGTCCTACGAGGCCTAATTCTCACTGGTATACTAAAAGCAGTACAGATTTAATAAGTATTACTCTTATAGATACCAGTTTGTTCTTGACCGAACTGACATAGGGGAGTTTGCTACTATAATATACCTAAAGGGACAATTAATCCCCTTCTATACGGTAATCCCCTTGTCTAAAACAGAGGTCCATTAACCCCTATCTGTGGTATATGAACACGGGAACAGATCACCTTACATCTAGAGAAGATACATAAATCTGGGAATGTATACCGAATAATACTTTGCATTGAGGTTTTTAATGTGAATTCCTTAGCTGTACGTTCGGACTTTTACTTACCGTATTTCTATAACTTGTACTGTCTTTTTTGAATTAATAGAGATTAACCAAAATGAGCGTTCCTAAGATTCAGATGATTTTACTCTATGGTTAATAATTACATTTGGGGGAATCCATCATTAGATTAATGTAGGATTATTTTATGTGACTTTTTTGGCTTTCCCACCACTTCATTACTAATTAGACTGTTCATCCTGAGCTGTCTGGTTCTTGGATATAGTGAGGACTGAAATAGGATTTGGGGTATTTATATGTCATTTAGGGTCTGTGTTACCGCCCTGTGGGCACTACAATGCCTGTAATGATTGGATGAGAATCTGTGTGAGGTCGTTCAAAAGGGAAGGAACATATTAAAAGGGAATGTCCACAAAATACATTTTTGCCCCCCATCCAAAGGGCTCAGACTGCCTTAAAAATGAAGATAGTAACATTCACTTGACAACCATTCTTCCCCCAAGATCCTGTTCTGATCCTCTACACCCGATCCCGTCTGATCGCTCTAAAAAAAGGCAGGAAGTGTCGGCTCAGCCAATCAGAGGCCCCAGCAGGGACCTCCTCAGTCAGTGATTGGCTGAGCAGGCGTAGTCTGCCTTTTTCATTGTGTCAAGGACAGAACCAAAAAGTGGAGATCACCCCAGGTCCCCCCTATTGGAAGAACGAGGGTCCGTAGAGCGGTAGTAACACTGTTCCTTCCACAAAGTTGAATAGATTTACACACACACGTTCGTCTCCTCTCCAATCCTCTCCGATCCCGCCACCACCATGCATTGATTTGCCATGAAGGCCAAACGTGGGGATAACTTGGTAATGTTTACATATGATCTTCTGATAATAATGCCATATTAATTGGGACAGGGTGGGCAATAACGTCCTGATCAGGTGGCACCCCACACTGGGAGGCAGATCGGGGAGGTTTTAACATGGATGGGACACTATAATCCTATTACAAGATGAAGCCAATAGTCACATGACTGACCACCATTCAATCTCTATGGGGCTGCTGGAAAATAATGAGAATAGTGCTCAGCGCCCACATAGGGAATGAATGGACCGGTGGTCGAGCATGAGCAGTGATTAAAAAAAGTCCTCTGTTTTGCCAATCAGTCCTGGTGGTCAGGTTTGGATAAGAGATAACTTGATTTCACCGGATAACCCCTTATAATGGATGTTGATACATTAATCAAATACTGTAATCCACTTATGAAACTATATTATAGCCACGTTCACCATCTTGGAGCTAGTACAGTATCGGGCAGTTATGATGACATCATAGACTCTGAATGACATCACAACTGATATAGAATGTGCAGAGATCTGCTCCGGAGGCATATTGTGCCACTTGGACCTCACAGCTGGAGGAGACGAGTCCAGGTAGGGAGAGCTCTACTATTACGGGGTTATGGAAGCCAAAACCTCCCGCAATCAGCTGTTATTGCAGGGGGATGTCTCTGTCCCTACAGGACACATGCGGTACTGCAACCCTTTTAGGGGAGAGGAGAAGGGGCAAGTGCTGGACAGCTACAGATTGTCTACAGATTGTCAGCTCCGATTCCCAGGTGTGGATGGGTCACTGGGACAAGATCCTTTGTGTACAAAACTCCGGGGACTGTCACAGTATTGGGGACTGCAGGACAACTGGCAATATAGGGTCGGCCATATTGTGAAGGACTGGCAGATACCATGCATTGGGCTTATACATTGGCTCATACTGATAACTTCTGCTATTGATAAAAATAAGATTAATAAACCTGTATCCGCTGTCAGAGCCGCCCGTCATGGTCAGGACCAGTCGGCCACTGCCAGGTGCTGAATCTTCCTATTGGCCCCATTATTTTCCCAATACAGCAGCGTTACATTTTCCAGACCAGTGATTCCCTCAAAAAATATTAATGAGCGTTTCTAAGATTCAGATGATTTTCCTCTATAGTTAATAATTACATTTGGGAGGATCCATCATCACATTACTCGTATAGTTACCAAATGTAGGATTATCTTATGTGACTTTTTGGGCTTTCCCACCAATTCATTAATTGCTCTGTTCGTCCTGAGTTGTCGGGTTCTTGGATACAATGCCAGAACTACAGCGAGGACTGAAATAGGATTTGGGGTATTTATATGTCATTTAGGGTCTGTGATACCGCCCGTGGGCACTACAATGCCTATCATGATTGGGTGAAAACGTGTGTTTGGTCATTCAAAAGGGAAGGAAGATATTAAAAGGGAATGTCCATAAAATATATTTTTTGCACCCCATCCAAAGGGCTCAGACTGCCTTATAATAATGAAGGTAGTAACTTTTGGATAGGAGATAACTTGATTTCACTGGACAACCCCTTATAACAGACTTTGATACATTAATCAAATACTGTGATCCACTTATGAAACTATTTTATAGACACATTCACCATCTTGGAGCTAGAACAGTATCAGGCAGTTATGATGACATCATAGACTCTGAATGACATCACAACTGATATAGAATGTGCAGAGATCTGCTCCGGAGACATCTTGTGCCACTTGGAACTGACAGCCGGAAGGAGATGAGTCCAGGTAGGGAGCGCTCTACTATTAGGGGTGTTATAGCAGCTAAAACCACCCGCAATCAGCTGTTATTACTGAGGGAAGTAGCTTCCCCTACAGGACACGTGGTATTATGGCCCCCTATATTAGGAGGGTGACTATGTAATAACGGTTTGTATAGTATAACGGTTTGTAGAGTCTGCTCTAATAAGTTGAATGTACATATGTATGTATACCCGCATATCTATATGTTATATAAACACATACATACACACATACTGTAGATGGGGACAACTCCATATGGCTCCATTTTTGGGTAGTTTTGCCTCTTTCATGGACAAATTATAGCATTTTGTAACAAATCTAGCTGTGAATGCTATTACTCTCTGTTGTCAGCTCATTTTTCCCTGTTGTTGGATCACCGGTTGACCTGTGAGTTGTCAGGAATGGGCAGTATGGAGTCCTGAGTTTTCCTTTAGGACATAGGTCACTAAATAATATGGATAAAATAGAAGGGGCCCTTTAAATGTGTATCATGATTATTAAATGAGGGGTTTTGCTTATATATTAAATCAACTCTCCCTAGATCCATAAAGCAGGCGAGTCCATTCTGATGACATCACAAGGCACATGACATCACCGACATTCCGTGACATCACCGACATTCCATGACATCACTGACATTCTGTGACATCACGATTAGAATAGAAAGGACAAAGTTCTGAACCTGAATCACTTTGATTTTAGGTCCTGACAGTACGAAGGTGACAAGTCTAGGTGAGTATCTCTCCCCTCCAGGACACATGATGTACCATAGGACAGATGGCACAGCATCTACAGAGTTAATCGTCTGAAAGCCCAGCTCGACTACCCATCTGTCCTAAAGACCCAACAGGTTTTTGAGAGTTGGGTGGAGGATATCATTTCTGAAAATAGGTTCCACCATTGATTCCATGGTGCTGTACATAAGAAAGGGATACCATTACTCCATTCAATTACCTGGATAGATAAGACTAAATGTCATTAAAGAAGGGGTGAATGCTTAGTCTAAAGCTATGTTCACATGTTGCGTTGAACCATAGGATGATGACATCAAAGATGATAGCCCAGCTCGACTACCCATCTCTGCTAAAGACCCAACAGTTTTTTTGGAGAGATGGGTGGAGGACGTCATCTTTGAAAATAGGGTCCCAGCTGCTGTCCCCCCTCAGTTTAGCGCCCTCGTATCAACGAGGTGATCAGAATTTACTGTGTGTTGATGGGACGCAGGTCTGGACAGATGTCGTTATCCTATTAGCTATTATTATCATTATTATTATTATTATTTATTTATACAGCACCATTGATTCCATGGTGCTTTACATGAGAAAGGGATACCTGTGGTGCCCCACTGGTCAGGCGTCACAGAGGGGTATTGCACCCGTAAAAGAGGTGTAATTTCCCCAGCTGCAAGTGGACCCTAGGTTGGTGGGTGTCCCCATTCCAGCACTCCCACATTAGAATAGGAGTGGGAGGTTACCCGGGAGGGAGATATATTCACCTCAAGGGGAACAAAGGAGGTCAGTCAGGAGAAAGAGTAGTCTCTTTAGTCAGTGAGAGAGAGAGAGGACAGTCGGAGGAGGAGAAGAGGAGAAGGAGTGTGGAACGAGACGGTAGGTTTTACCCAGACGGCTCTACGCTGAAAGGAGAAAGAGGGTCTTGAGATCCTGAAAGAGGGCGCCCGACGCGAGGAGTCCGGGCCCTAGAGAGAAAGGGGGAACCCCAGCGTAGAGCGACCATACTCCAGGGAGTTCTCCAGACCACCACGGGAACGCCGGGCCCAAGGATCCGGCCAAGGTCTATCTTTGCAGTCGGCAACCGGCTACTGTGGTCCGTTTATCGCCACAGCACCCTGCCAGACGGAGCAGTCTGCCTGCTTCCTCACTATGAGGGAGGGGACCCCCAAGTCTACCTCCACGGAACTATTGGGTATAGACTCATCCTAGGCGAGGAAGAAAGGACACGGGTTCGTCAACTAAGTTTTACCACGGGTCCCACCATACCACCTGGGATCCACTTGCAGCCACCCGTAGAGCTACCTGTTACTTTAACAACTGTTGCTGAACTGTGGACTCTGTATTTGCTACTGAACGTTTACAGTAAAGTACCTGGGAGAAAGTGACTTTGCTTGTGTGTGGTTATCTCCATCAATCTGTTCCCTTTCAGGAACGCTGCCCAGGAAGATCAGTTTCACCTGTAGGGAGCTTTGCCATCTCAGCCGCATTTCCATCGACCTCTGGAGGACTGTGGCGGCGCTGGTGATCCCTCACCAGACACGAGTCCGTGGCTCTGGGGGTCGGTGACTTCTTAAATACAGTTTTTGTAAGAATGGTTTGTGACGTCACCTGTAGTACCTGGTGAGGGATCACCAGCGCTGCTGCAGTCCTCCGGAGGGCGTTGGTATTGCGACAAGGGTGGTAAAGCTTCCTACAGGTGAAGCTGGCCTCCGGGGCAACACTAGCTGAAATAAAAGTTCAATGATGGCAGTACAGAGACACAAAGGCAGTTTCACTCTTTCCGGGTACTTTACTGGGAACAAGCATCCAACGAATACATAGTCCACAGTTCAGCAATGATGTAATTCACAAATAACCTTTCAGGTGACTGTAAATGGATGCAAGGCGGTTTTGAGGTACCCGCGGTATGCCTTCGTTAACAAACCCGTGTCCTGTTAGCCCTGCCACGGATAAGTCTCTTCCCAGTCCCGCTGAGGTAGTAATCGAGTTCCTCTCTCTCTCTCTGCTACCTGGACTCCAACCTCTAAGGAGGACGGCGTGGACCGCTCCATGTGTAGCAGGGTACAGTGGCTGGTAAACAGGCCGCAACAACCAGTTGACGGCTATAGAAATGGACTCCGGCTGTTTCCTCGGATCCGGCTTTCCTGGTGGACTGGGGAACCTCCCCAGTTTATGGTCGCTCCGCTCTGGGGTTCCCCCTTTCTCTATCGGGCCCAGACTCACGCGTCAGGCACCCTCTCTCAAGGTCCTCTCAGGACCCCCTTTCATCTTCCCTCAGGTCTCATCTGCAACTCTCCTGTTCTGACCTTCCGACTCCCCTAACCCTCCCCCTAGGGTACCACCCCAGCTTGAGTGTGGGAGTGCTGGAATTGGGTCCCTCCTACCGACCCTGCACCCACTTACAGTTGGAAAAATTACACCGTTTTTATGGGTGTAATACCCCGGTGTGACGCCTGACCAACGGGGGCGCCACACTAGTACTACCACCAGTGGCTGGCAGGACATGCCAGGTGAGCATGATAGTACCATAGAGGCTGGTAGGACATATTTGGCATGATTCATGCCTAGTATGTCCTGTCAGCCTCTGTGGTACTTTCATGCTCATGCCCTGCATGTCCTGCCAGCCACTGGTGGTAGTACATGCTGGGTATGATAGTACCACCAGTAGCTGGCAGGACATGCTGGGCAATGGGCATGATAGTTCCACGGATGCTGGCAGGACATACTAGGTATGAATCATGCCAAATATGTCCTGCAAGCCTCCGTGGTACTATCATGCCCACCCAGCACGTCCTGCTAGCCTCTGTGGTACTATCATGCCAGCATGTACTACCACCAGTGGCTGGCAGGACATGCTGGGCATGAGCATTAAAAAACCACAGAGACTGGCAAAACATTCTAGGCATGACAAGTATGTCCTGCCAGCCACTGGTGGTATATGATGCTAGTACTACCACCAGTGGCTGGCTGGCAGGACACGCCAGGTGAGCATGATAGTACCACAGAGGCTGGTTGGACATACTTGGCATGATTCATGCCTAATATGTCCTGCCAGCCTGTGTGGTACTTTCATGCTCACCCAGCATGTCCTGTCAGCCAGCCACTGGTGGTAGTACTAGCATGATATACCACCAGTGGCTGGCAGGACATGCTGGGTATGAGCATGAAAGTACCACAGAGGCTGGCAGGACATACTGGACACGAATCATGCCTAGTATGTCCTGCCAGCATCTGTGGTACTATCATGCCCACCCTGCATGTCCTGCCTGCTACTGGTGGTAGTAGTAGCATTATAGTACCACAGAGGCTGACAGTACATACTGGTCAATGAGCATGATAGTACCACCAGTAGACTGACTAGGTGGTCTCCAGGGCTCCGTCTCCCCTCCTCGTTGCTGTTAGGCTAAGTTAACATTGTGTTAATGCTGTGCGTTACAATGGATCCGTTGTAAATCAGCACAAACGCAATGTACAGTAGATGTGCATTGCTAAAATGCATACTAACACTTGCAAAAATAGGCATGCGTTTGAAATTATATGTTATTTGGAACGCACAGGAAAACAAGGTTGGCAGCTGGAGGCCAGCTGTAAAGTGAGTGCTTCTCTCACAGCTGTGTTCTAGTGTCATTCTGCTCATCTCTGTCAGCAGACATATTTGTCTGATGGCAAAGATGTAGCAGAGCTGAAGACAAAAGACCTGTGGATTATATCGGAGTGAGGATTTTTTAAATTAAAGATAGAGTCCCTAAATGTGTTTATTTTTATTAAAACATTTTTCTCTGTGTTGTGTTTTTTTTTTCTGTTTACTAGAAATTCATGGTGGCCATATCTAATTTGGTGTGACACCATGAATTTCAGGCTTAGTACCAGCTGATAATACAAAGCTGGTACTAACACCATTATTACCCAGCGTGCCATTCCCCACCAAGCCGCTGGAAGACCCGGATAAAGCGCCATTTCCAGGGGTGACTGCGGGCTGCTGTTTTCAGCGTGGTGGGCCCACAACGCTTGGGCCTTACCATGCTGAGAATCCCAGCCCCCAGCTGCCTGGTTTAACCTGGCTGGCGATCAAAATATGGCGGGAGCCCACGCATTTGTTTTTAAAATAATAAAAAAAAACATTGGGCTTTCCTGTCTTTTGATCACCAGCCAAGGTAAAGCCCGACAGCTGGAGGTGGCAGCCCGTAGCTGTCTGCTATATCTGAACTGAGAATCAAAAATTCTGCAGAGCGCTATGTCATTTTTTTTGTATTACTTATTTATTTTCACACTTCTATATGTGTGACGGACTCAAGAGCTAATCACAGACGCTGACACAGAGTATGGGCGTCTCTGATTGGCTGCTTGAGTAACGTGAAAGCAGCTCATACATAATACCATACTAGAATGTATGGGCTTATTGTAGATTACTCGAACAGCCAATCACAGGCGCCCATCCTCTTTGACAGCATCTGTGATTGGCTGTTGGGTCTGTCACACATATAGAAGTGTGAAAAAAAATAATTTTTAAAAACATGAAGTAGCGCTCTGCAGAATTTTTGATTCTCACCACAGATAAAGCGGACAGCTACAGGCTGCCACCCCCAGCTGTCGGGCTTTACTTTGGCTGGTGATCAAAAGACAGATAAGCCTAATATTTGTTTTAAACTTATTTAAAATATTTTTTTTTTAAATGCGTGGGCTCCCGCCATATGTTGATCACCTGCCAGGTAAAACTAGGCAGTTGGGGGCTGGGATTCTCAGCATGGTAAGGCCCAAGCGTACTGGGCCCACCACGCTGAAAATTGCAGCCACCCCTTAAAATGGTGCATTCATCATAGCACCATTTCCAGATGCTTTATCTGGCTCTTCCAGCGGCCCTGGTGGTGGGTAGCACCCTGGGTAATAATGGGGTTAGTACCAGCTTTGTATTATCAGCTGGTACTAAGCCCGAAATTCATGGCATCACTTCAAATTATACATGGCCATCATGAATTTATTGTGTGGTGCCCCTGCGACCAGGGTGGCCACAGGTTGGAACTGCAGCCAGGCAGATAGGAGACAGTTGTTTCACACACACCTTCAAAACACACATCCACAGAATACAGCACTCAACCCGGAGCCCGGGACTCTAGGCGGGCAAGGGGTGACAGGGTTTAGAGGGAAGTGGGTGGAATGTGGGTCAGGTGACAGCACTGGGATATAAAAAGGGAAAACTGGGAGGAGTTAGTTAGTAGGCCAATGGATGCCGAGATGCAAAGACTGAACAGCAGAGTAAAGAGAGAAACTTCCTGAGGGTTTGGGCTCCCTGGAGGTGCAGAATCCTGCGAGACACCGTTCCCTGGAGAGAAAGCCCGCTCCATAGCCTGCAGCCCAAGGGAAGGAAGAGATAGAGACTGGACCAGGACAACTGGGTTCGAGGAACATGGCAGCGGTGTTAGAGAATGACGGTGAGGAGAATCCCTTGGCAGTGCAGAAGTCACACGGGTAGGAAAGGGCCCGGTGAACCCTTGCAAGATAGGGACACCCAAGGCTAGGCTGGGACCAGAAAGTCGGCCCTGGGTGACCGTAGCTACAAGCCGATACACGGACACATCGACGGTGAGGCACAGATTCCAGGTCTGGTCACCCAACACACGGGCTGGAGGATCAGCAGCGCATAGGACCCAGGCTTACCACCCACACATAGGGGGAAGCCAGACAAGGGACCAAGCTGCTCCCATACAGCCCACAGGGAAGAGAAGCACAGAAGAGAGCCTGAAAGGTATAGAGAAAGTGAAGGGTTTCAAAGAGGAAATCTGGCTGCAGAGGGTTCAGAGAGTGTCCGGAGTTAACTGTGAGAAAGAACTGCATTGTGAACTGTTTGAACAAAGAAAGAACTGCTAGTAAAACCTGGTGAACCCTGCTTCATTCTCCCGTGTGTGATTCCCTGCAACCAGAACTTTATTACACCTTTTCACCCTGTCAGGGGCAGTCCTGACCCGCAGCGGGCTCATCCATGTAGCTGCAGCACCATCCATCCATCCTCCTGGCAGAAGTTAGCAGCAGAGGTGGTCCCCTCACTGACCACAACCCGTGGGTGGCGTCACGACAAATCCTTGTAAATATCCCCTTTTACTTATGGGCTTGGGACACGGTCCGGACCAAGGACTGCCGTGATATTTGTCCCTTGTATGTGGTATTATTTGGTCACTATGTGATGGTAATATGTGGTCTTCTCATGGTGTGGCAGTATTTATACCTTGCACATGGTAGTATTTGATCACTATGTGGTGGTATTATGTGCTTTGGTCATGGTGTGACGGTATTTGTGCCTTGTATGTGTTATTATTTGGGCACTATGTGGTGGTAATATGTGGCTTTTTCTGGAAGCCCCAATGATGATGAATGGAGCTGCGGTCACTTAATTACCGGCCGCTGCATTTTATAATGGGGAGAAAAGCTCCACATTCTGCTGACAGTGCAGTTTACACTGTTCGGATTCCACCAATAAATCAGTAATCACCTTCCGAACCTGCGGATCGCTGATAACTTGTTTTCACCAAAAAATCCCTTTAATGCAAATTACAATAATTGTACATTGCCTTTATGGTGAATGCACAGTGATGTGCAGGAGCTGACGCTATAATTGGTATAACGGCTAACAGGTATTTGCATATAGCTGAAGAATGGGTGGGCCCAGGTGGGTGGGCCCTTGGAGTTAATTTCCCTGGTGGGCCCCAGACACCTCAGTCCGGCGCTGATTATATTACATCTGTATGGTTGTATTATATTACATCTGTATGGGGGTATTATATTACATCTGTATGGTGGTATTATATTATATCTGTATGGCGGTATTATATTACATCTGTATGGTTGTATTATATTACATCTGTATGGTGGTATTATATCACATCTGTATGGGGGTATTATATTACATCTGTATGGTGGTATATTATATCTGTATGGTGGTATTATATTACATCTGTATGGCGGTATTATATTACATCTGTATGGTGGTATTATATTAGCACTGTATGGTGGTATTATATTAGCACTGTATGGTGGTATTATATTACATCTGTATGGGGGTATTATATTACATCTGTATGGTGGTATTATATTACATCTGTATGGCGGTATTATATTACATCTGTATGGTGGTATTATATTACATCTGTAGGGGGGATTATATTACATCTGTATGTTGGTATTATATTACATCTGTATGGCGGTATTATATTACATCTGTATGGTGGTATTATATTACATCTGTATGGGGGTATTATATTACATCTGTATGGTGGTATTATATTACATCTGTATGGGGGTATTACATTACATCTGTATGGCGGTATTATATTACATCTGTATGGTGGTATTATATTACATCTGTATGGGGGTATTATATTACATCTGTATGGTGGTATTATATTACATCTGTATGTTGGTATTATATTACATCTGTATGGGGGTATTATATTACATCTGTATGGCGGTATTATATTATATCTGTATGGCGGTATTATATTACATCTGTATGGTTGTATTATATTACATCTGTATGGGGGTATTATATTACATCTGTATGGTGGTATTATATTATATCTGTATGGCGGTATTATATTACATCTGTATGGTGGTATTATATTACATCTGTATGGTGGTATTATATTACATTTGTATGGGGGTATTATATTACATCTGTATGGTGGTATATTATATCTGTATGGGGGTATTATATTACATCTCTATGGTGGTATTATATTACATCTGTATGGCGGTATTATATTACATCTGTATGGTGGTATTATATTACATTTGTATGGGGGTATTATATTACATCTGTATGGTGGTATATTATATCTTATGTTGTTTTACATCGTATGGTATTATATTACATCTGTATGGGGTATTATATTACATCTGTATGGTGGTATTATATTACATCTGTATGCTGGTATTATATTACATCTGTATGGCGGTATTATAATTATTGAAATCTTGTATGTTGGTATTATATTACAATCTGTATGGCGGTATTATATTACATCTGTATGGTTGGTATTATATTACATCTGTATGGGGTATTATATTACATCTGTATGGTGGTATTATATTACATCTGTATGGGGGTATTATATTACATCTGTATGTTGGTATTATATTACATCTGTATGGCGGTATTATATTACATCTGTATGGTGGTATTATATTACATCTGTATGGCGGTATTATATTACATCTGATATGGGGTATTATATTACATCTGTATGGTGGAATTTATATTACATCTGTATGTGGGTATTATATTACATCTGTATGTTGGTATTATATTACATCTGTATGGGGTATTATATACACTGTATGGTGGTATTATATTACATCTGTATGGGGTATTATATTACACTGTATGGGTATTATATTACATCTTATGTGGTATTATATTACATCTGTATGTTGGTATTATATTAATCTTGGTATGGGGTATTATATTACATCTGTATGGGTATTATATTACATCTGTATGGTGGTATTATATTACATCGTATTGGTATTATATTACATCTGTATGGTGGTATTATATTACACTGTATGGGGTATTATATTACATCTGTATGTGGTATTATATTACACTGTATGGGTATTATATTACATCTTATGGGTATATATTACATCTGTATGTGGTATTATATAATCTGTATGGCGGTATATATTACATCTGTATGGTGGTATATATAATCTGTATGGTGGTATTATATTACATCTGTATGGGGTATTATATTACATCGTATGGGTATTATATTATACTGTATGTGGTATTATATTACATCTGTAGTTGGTATTATATTACATTGTATGGGGTATTATATTACATCTGTATGTGGTATTATATTACATCTGTATGGGGTATTATATACATCTGTATGGTGGTATTATATACATCTGTAGGGATTATATTACATCTGTATGTGGTATTATATTCATCTGTATGGTATTATATTACATCTGTATGTGGTATTATATTACATCTGTATGGGTATTATATTACATCTGTATGTGGTATTATATTACATCTGTATGGGTATAATTACATCTGTATGGGTATTATATTACATCTTATTGGTATTATATTACATCTGTATGGTATTATATTACATCTGTATGGTGGTATTATATTAACTGTATGTGGTATTATATTACATCTGTATGGGGTATTATATTACACTGTATGGGTATTATATTACATCTGTATGGGGTATTATATTACATCTGTATGTTGTATTACATTACATCTGTATGGGTATTATATTACATCTGTATGGTGGTATTATATTACATCTGTATGGTGGTATTATATTACATCTGTATGTGGTATTATATTACACTGTATGGTGGTATTTATTACATGTATGGGGGTATTATATTACATCTGTATGGTGGTTTTATTAACTGTATGGGTATTATATTACATCTGTATGGTGGTATTATATTACATCTGTATGTGGTTTAATTACATCTGTATGGTATTATATTACTTGTATGTGTATTATTACATTGTATGTGGTAATATCTGTATGTTGGTATTATATACATCTGTAGGTTTATACACTTTATTATAACACGTATGTGGTTAATAACTGTGGTATTATTACATTGATGGTATTATATACCGATGGTATTAATCATTATGGTATTATATACATCTTTGGTATTATACTCTGTATGGATATTATCGTAGGTATAATTAATGGGTTATTTCTTATGGTATTATTACACTGTATGGTATATATAATCTGGGTTAATTCCTATGGATAATACATCTGTATGGGGTATTATATTACATCTGTATGTGGTATTATATTACATCTGTATGGGTATTATATTACATCTTATGGGTATATATTACATCTGTATTGGTATTATATTACATCTGTATGGGGTATTATATTACATCTGTATGGGTATTATATTACATCTGTATGGGGGTATTATATTACATCTGTATGTGGTATTATATTACATCTGTATGGGGGTATGATATTACATCTATATGGGGGTATTATATTACATCTGTATGGGGGTATTATATTACATCTGTATGTTGGTATTATATTACATCTGTATGGGGGTATGATATTACATCTATATGGGGGTATTATATTACATCTGTATGGGGGTATTATATTACATCTGTATGGGGGTATTACATTACATCTGTATGTTGGTATTATATTACATCTGTATGGTGGTATTATATTACATCTGTATGTTGGTATTATATTACATCTGTATGGCGGTATTATATTACATCTGTATGGCGGTATTATATTACATCTGTATGGGGTATTATATTACATCTGTATGGGGGTATTACATTACATCTGTATGTTGGTATTATATTACATCTGTATGGCGGTATTATATTACATCTGTATGGCGGTATTATATTACATCTGTATGGCGGTATTATATTACATCTGTATGGCGGTATTATAT
This sequence comes from Allobates femoralis, assembly GCA_033576535.1. NCBI lineage: Eukaryota > Metazoa > Chordata > Amphibia > Anura > Aromobatidae > Allobates > Allobates femoralis. Next base: position 42,557,200 of record JARQOC010000011.1, on the reverse strand, counting down.
TACATCTGTATGGGGGTATTATATTACATCTGTATGTTGGTATTATATTACATCTGTATGGCGGTATTATATTACATCTGTATGGCAGTATTATATTACATCTGTATGGGGGTATTATATTACATCAGTATGTTGGTATTATATTACATCTGTATGGCGGTATTATATTACATCTGTATGGGGGTATTATATTACATCTGTATGTTGGTATTATATTACATCTGTATGGCGGTATTATATTACATCTGTATGGCGGTATTATATTACATCTGTATGGCGGTATTATATTACATCTGTATGGGGGTATTATATTACATCTGTATGTTGGTATTATATTACATCTGTATGGCGGTATTATATTACATCTGTATGGCGGTATTATATTACATCTGTATGGCGGTATTATATTACATCTGTATGGGGGTATTATATTACATCTGTATGTTGGTATTATATTACATCTGTATGGCGGTATTATATTACATCTGTATGGGGGTATTATATTACATCTGTATGGTGGTATTATATTACATCTGTATGGGGGTATTATATTACATCTGTATGGTGGTATTATATTACATCTGTATGGGGGTATTACATTACATCTGTATGGTGGTATTATATTACATCTGTATGGCAGTATTATATTACATCTGTATGGTGGTATTATATTAGCACTGTATGGCGGTATTATATTACATCTGTATGGGGGTATTATATTACATCTGTATGGGGGTATTATATTACATCTGTATGGCGGTATTATATTACATCTGTATGGGGGTATTATATTACATCTGTATGGGGGTATTATATTATATCTGTATGTTGGTATTATATTACATCTGTATGGGGGTATTATATTACATCTATATGGGGTATTATATTACATTTGTAAAGCGCTGCGGAATATGTAGTCGCTATACAATATGTTGCTGCTGTACAGACAGTGACCCTCCCTGGCAGCCCGGACACTTGCTGGCCCTTGTAGTGCAGTCGCCGCCTGCCCTGCTGCTGTGGGTACAGGTGGTCGCGCTCCGCCGGGCATGCGCACTGGCTCCTCGTCGGGGGCGCGCCCTGGGAAGTTCTCCGCCGTCTCCTCCTCTCTGGCCGCAGTCACAGCCGGCACGGGAGCGCGCACAGCCCGGAGCCCTGGATTGGCGGAGAGTCGTGGACGCGCTCCGCTGGCGTTTGGCAGTTAGTTATTTGGGAAGAACGAGGAGGAAGAAGGAGCCTGAGCCGGGGGAGGAGGGAGAGTGATGGCGGCACGGCGAACAGCGGCATAAGGAGCCCACGTTACTGCTCACTTCTCCCCCCCAAACTCCCGGTTGAATCACTCCTTGGCTTCATATTACTACACGGGACGGATCCACCGCGCGCTCCGGCGGGAGGACTGGAGTCAGGTAACTTTGTAAAGTTTGTGGTGAGGTCGCATGGAGCCTGTGGAGCGGGGCCGGGGTCTGTCCTGATGGGTGGGGGCTGCTAGGGTCAGTCCCAGTGGGGGTTGCTGGGGTCTGTCCTGGTGGGTGGGGGCTGCTGGGGGCTGTCCTGGTGGGGGTTGCTGGGGTCGGTCCTGGTGGGTGGGGGTTGCTGGGGTCGGTCCTGGTGGGTGGGGGGCTGCTGGGGGCTGTCCTGGTGGGTGGGGGGCTGCTGGGGGCTGTCCTGGTGGGTGGGGTCTGCTAGGGTCAGTCCCAGTGGGGGTTGCTGGGGTCGGTCCTGGTGGGTGGGGGGCTGCTGGGGCTGTCCTGGGGGGGGGGGGGGACTGCCGAGGTTTGTTCTGGTGGGTTGGTGGGTCCCTGGGGGGGTTGCTGAGGTCGGTCCTGGTGGGTGGAGGGTGCTGCTGCGGTCTTAACTTTCTGCTGGGTCTGTCCTGGTGGGCTACTGTGGGGGCTGCTGTGGTCTTTCTTGGGGGGTAAGGGGGGGCTGCCATGGTTTGCTCTGATGGGTTGGTGGGTCCCTGGAGGGGGGGGCTGCTGAGCCCAGTCCTGGTTGGGTGGGGGGGGGGGGCTGCTGTGGTCTTAACTTTCTGCTGGGGTCTATCCTGGTGGGACGGGGGCTGCCGGGGTCTGTTCTGGTGGGACGGGGGGGCTGCCGGGGTCTCCGGTGTTTTCCTCAGGTTCTTCTCCTTCCCCTGTTTGCTCCTCTGCATCCATTGTGCTCCTCATTGTCTGCTCCTCCTGAGATCTCCCCGCCGGGCTGCCATCCAAGGAGCCTTGGAAGCTCTTTGTAGTTGTTGAATGGCGGTCTGAGTCCTTCTATAGTATCACAGCAAGTTCAAGAACAAATTGTCTTCAGCAAATCTCTGATCATTTTCATGGAAATGATGTTTGTAGGCATCAGTGGAATATGTAGGAGGATTCGTCCCCAGTGATCACCCCAGACAGGGCCGGCACTCACCAGGCACAGGCTGCCGCTCTCTGGCCCTGTCCCGCAGCCTCTCTCTGGCCCTGTCCCGCAGCCTCTCTCTGGCCCTGTCCCGCAGCCTCTCTCTGGCCCTGTCCCGCAGCCTCTCTCTGGCCCTGTCCCGCAGCCTCTCTCTGGCCCTGTCCCGCAGCCTCTCTCTGGCCCTGTCCCGCAGCCTCTCTCTGGCCCTGTCCCGCAGCCTCTCTCTGGCCCTGTCCCGCAGCCTCTCTCTGGCCCTGTCCCGCAGCCTCTCTCTGGCCCTGTCCCGCGGCCTCTCTCTGGCCCTGTCCCGCGGCCTCTCTCTGGCCCTGTCCCGCGGCCTCTCTCTGGCCCTGTCCCGCGGCCTCTCTCTGGCCCTGTCCCGCGGCCTCTCTCTGGCCCTGTCCCGCGGCCGCTCTCTGGCCCTGTCCCGCGGCCGCTCTCTGGCCCTGTCCCGCGGCCGCTCTCTGGCCCTGTCCCGCGGCCGCTCTCTGGCCCTGTCCCGCAGCCGCTTGTCGTAGAAGTCGTGGAAAGTTGTCGGCGACATCAGCCTTTAATGCGGTTCACGGTTTGCAGCTTTAGTTGTGAAAGAGCAGAAGAAACTGACACAAAGGCAGAATTTAAAGCAAAAATCCCAAACACTTGATCCTATGACACTAGCTGTCCTTGTTTACTTTTCTGGATGTGACAACTGCAGCCAATCACTGCCCTCATCAGTCATGTGCTAGAATCACCAATGATTGCAGTGATTGTTTGCAGCGGTCACACATCGGTATGGCACGTCCTCATTCCAGGAGAGTAAACCAATATCATAGGAGGTAGTGCGGAGGCAGAGTAATGTGTGTATTTGTCTTCTAGCATTTCCTACAGTCAGTTCTATAGGAGGCCACATAGCCTGCTGCCAGATTATACACACTATCACCCTGAGAATGATGGATTGGGCATATTGATATTTAACATGCCTGATCCTTTCTTTTTCTTCAATGCAGATAAGACAGTACACATAATCCTGCAGGAATGGATGGGTTTGTCAGACTTTTCTCATGTGAAGGAGGAAAAATGAGGGGGGTCACACAGGTAGGAGTGATGTCCCAAGTCTTTTAGTATATGGGCTGTTATAGATGTGTGTGTCTCTAGGTTGGGAGATAATTAGATACCTGTATTGGCCAGGGTTCAATTTTGTACTATGAGATCAAACGTGCAGAGAAATTGTTTAGAAGATGATCCTGACTTTTCACCTTTGCTGTTCATCTAATGTGTATGGGGCAGAATTTGGTGAATCTGTCACCAGGTTTTCCCCATATAAGCTGCAGCCCCCACCAGTAAGCCCCTATATACAGCATTCTATGCTACTGTATATAAATCCACATGCCGGTGTGTATAAAATAAAAAACTGCCTTTATTATACTCTCCTACGGGGTGGTACAGTCCGATGGGTGTCGCTGGTCTTGATCCGGTGCCTTCTCTCTTCTTTCGATCGCATCCTATGTCATCCACACAGTGTCCTCCATTGTGCTGCTGTGCACACAAACATTTCTCTGTCTGCTGAGGGCAGGGCAAAGTACTGTAATGCGCAGGCATGGGGGAAGGTCCAAGAACAGCATGCGCAGTATAACACTTTGGTCTGCCCTCAGCAGGGCAAAGAGGAGTGCGCAGGGGCACAATGGAGTGCGTGACTGTGTGGATGATGTAGGACGCGTCATCCACATAAAGCAAGGAAGGAGGATGCGATCGGAAGAAGAGAGGAGGCGCCGGATTAAGACCAGTAACACCCATCAGACTGGACCGTCCCATAGGCGAGTATAATAAAAGTAATTATTTTAATTATACAGATCGGCCTGGAGACTTTTTTACAGGATTCAAGAATGTTGTATATAGGGGCTTGCTGGTGGTGGCCGCAGCTTATATCGGAAATACTTGGTGACAGGTTCACTTTAAACTCAGAAAATCCTTTTAAGCGGCCTCTTACAAAATTGACCCTATACTGATGTGAATGGTGACTCTTTGTGCAGAGGAACATGTGGATGCATTTTAGATGTTGCAATAATTCTGATGTGATGAGTTGTCCACATTCTTAATGGGTTTGTTTCCCATTTTAGCATTTATTCCCCGGATAGGAGATAAATGTATGATTTCTGGGATGATTCTCTGATCAAGAAAATTAAAGTCCCCTGTGTGAATGTGTCGGTAGTGCACGGCGCCATTCACTGACAGTCTGCAGGACTGTTGTAGATGGACAATGACTCTCCATCGTCCGCATAAACTGAATGGCTCGCTGCTCGCACAGAGAACAGTTGGTTGGACCTTCAGTACTTATGTCTAGGAGCACCTCCAATGAAAAAATGCATCAGATAAAAGTGTAACCTTTCGTCTCCCAAACTACAAGCCCCCTGTTGCAGTTCCCCGGAGCTGTCGTCTGAAACAATGTGATCTATGAATGTCTGTACAAGTGTCTTAAATACCCAAGGCCTTCAAGTATGTTAATTCTTGGAAAAACATTTGAAAAAATGACACTTCATGTCAAGTTTTGTTTGTAGCGGAAATAGTGTGTGTCTTGCATTCTTGGAGTTGGCTTTGGAGTTGGCTTTGGAGTTGGCTTTGGAGTTGGCTTTGGAGTTGGCTTTGGAGTTGGCTTTGGAGTTGGCTTTGGAGTTGGCTTTGAGTTGCTTGGAGTTGGCTTTGGAGTTGGCTTGTGAGTTGGCTGTGGAGTTGGCTGTTGAGTTGGCTGTGGAGTTGGCTGTGAGTTGGCTGTGGAGTTGGCTGTAGGAGTTGGCTGTGGAGTTGCTGTGGAGTTGGCTGTGGAGTTGGCTGTGGAGTTGGCTGTGGAGTTGGCTGTGGAGTTGGTGTGGAGTTGGCTGTGGAGTTGGCTGTGGAGTTGCTGTGGAGTTGGCTGTGGAGTTGGCTGTGGAGTTGTGCTGTGGAGTTTGCTGTGGAGTTGGCTGTGGAGTTGGCTGTGGAGTTTGGCTGTGGAGTTGGGCTGTGGAGTTGGCTGTGTGAGTTGGCTGTGGAGTTGGCTGTGGAGTTGGCTGTGGAGTTGGCTGTGGAGTTGGCTGTGGAGTTGGCTGTGGAGTTGGCTGTGGAGTTGGCTGTGGAGTTGGCTGTGGAGTTGGCTGTGGAGTTGGCCTATTAGAGCCTGATGTAGGTGTTTATTTTCTTAATGTCATCGTATTTCCCAGATCTTGTATAAATGATCTTGGTTCGTCCTATTGCAAATGTTCATCAAGCATTGGAGGCTCTTCCATAGGAGTTATGAAGATCTATTTTGTTTAACACACTCCTGCCACAAAACTGATGATAAAACCATCGAGGACAATCGTCTTGTTCCCTGTTATGATTCTGTTCTTCTTTCTTTCAGCAGATGGTTGTCTTGTGGCAATGAAATTAGACAGACAGCTGAGCGCGGAGGGAGTGATTCACTGCTTGGGATTTCCCATGAACCTAGCGCTGCATTAATTCCTGTGTTCCTCGTTGTACATGTGGAGAGGGGAGAGACGCTGAACATTTTCTCAAGCAGGCCAATTTTGTGACGGCAATAACGAAAAAAAAAAAAAAATGATGAAAACAGAAGGGAAAGGGGAGAGGAACCTCCGGAGTGCTTCTCCACACAGGAATGCATATAAGTCTGATTTTCAGGCCATCAAGTGTTCATTCGATGGAGTAAAACCGGAAATTTCCCCGAAGCCCACCACTTTGAAGTTAAATGCTAATGGAGCCCAGGGGGACCTTGCCCGTGGCCGTGCCTCCTATGGCAATCGGGTGCACAAGATTAAGAATATGTTCATGCAGATGAGCTCCTCTCCTCCAGATCCAGTGGAAAGTAAACTTATAAAGCCTGAGATTTTCTTCTTCTCCTCCTCCTCTTCCTCCAACAAACACTTCTGTAAGTGTGCAAAAAAACAACGCCTTAAATATCAGCCCCGATGTGCCGTGTCCTGATAAAGTCGTCAGGACAGCAGAAGAAGTCGATTTGGACAAAGTAGCCTTGGCGGAAAAATTTTCAGAAACCAGGAAAATCTTTGAAAGAAATCTCAACCGCCAGACCACTTTTGACAGGTCTTCTCCAACCAAGGAGGACAAAGTGATCAAGCTTGACCGCAGACATGGATCTATTGAAATGGAAAGCGACTCTTGTGACCGTAGCCCCAGTAGTGCTTCTGCAAAGTCCACCACGTCTACGTCGTCGGAAAACAATCAGTCCAACAGCCACAGGTCAACATCATCGTTGTCGTCATCTTCCTCCTTAAATGCGGGACCTATAAGCAGGAGATTGGAAAGTTTTCTTGCTGATAGTGACGGAGAGGAACCTAAAGACTTGTCCAAGACTAATGAAATTTTAATAGAGTCCGGGAGTTCTTCTGTTGTGACAGTTAACCACTCTAATGCTTTGATGGATTCGGGGATAAATAATAATGGAGGGACCAAAAACGTTACTGCTCAGGATCAAATGGTAGAAGAGGATCTGAGCTTGGATGATCCAAAAAATGCTTTACCCCTTCAGAATAACACTACACTTCAAGGTACTAAAGAAACTGACTCTGAAGCTCCGGTATTGTCCAAAACTCAAACTGCGATGGTGCGAGCGGAGCTAGTGGTGTTACAAAACGAGTCCTCCGAGAGCGAAGAAGATGCCAACTTAAAAGATGACGTATTTGAGGACATAAAACCTCTTGGTCCCAAGCCATGTCTAAATGATAGCTTCCAGATCGCCGAGAGGAAGGTCAAGGAAACACAGAAGGATCCTGTGGAACGAACAAGTCCGGTGGAAGACGTAACAAACCCAAGTGCCGAGGTTGTGCCAAAACCAACGGATGAAGAGGTGGAGAGCGACTACGAGGACGGAAGTGAATTTGAAGAACAGATTGATAACAACAAAAACTTAGTACGATATTCCACTGAAGCTTTTGGGATAGAAAATGCCGCCTTCGATGATGATAAAGACATTGAAGGGGAACAGCCTGCATCCGGAAATGCCACATACATAGTAAATGAAGACGCGGATTATGACTTCAGCAGCGATTATGAGGAGGTACCTGGTCTGTCAGATGAAGAAGACCTCATGCCTGCCAGGAAGGTGAAGTTTTCCACAGCTCCGATTAAGGTATTTATTGTTTTATTTTCCCCAGAATTACAAACGTTTTAGTTTATTGCTGTTTTGAGTATATATATTTATTTTTGCAAGTGCATATATGGGTTTTAAACATATTGGTAAATGTGGGTTTGATATAGTTGTTTTGCCTCTTTTTTTTTTTTTTTTTTTTTTTTTTTTTTTCCTCCGTTTGTTGGTTTTGTAGCCATGACTGAATCCTGATTTTCTGAATGATTTACTTTGAAATAAGAAAAGCCAAAGTAAAACAATTGTGGCTGTGTTCACGTAACTCTCATAGGCCACAATTCACCGGGTGTCAGTCAAAAAAAAGTGTATTTTTTGGCTTCCATCGGGTTGTGAAAGTCTGTATACCTTATTTTGTGACAATTATGGTACCATGAAACCTGTGGCATTTTGAAGAATTTTGCACACACAAAAAAAGTCTGAATATAATGAGACAGACTTTGTATGTAATGGGTAGAAAAGCTTGTGCTATCCTGGCAGGTGAATGGGAGCAGATCTGCAGTACTTGGCTGAGTGGACTGAGCTGGTGCCATTAATCTCCACAATTGTCTATGTCCCTCCATCCACTCATTGGTGAGGGGTTATGACCCACTGCAGATAGAGTTCAGTGTAATTGCAGTGGATAGTTACTTTCAGTAGCGGATGTGCCTGATATTACAGCTGTGTCCCATTGAAGTGAATGAGCGGATGCTACACTATCATTGCAATGAATGAGGACGGTCTTGCATGCCTGCTTTGGTCCCTTCAAACAGATGCTCCGTAGTGGTCCTAAAAGTCAGACCTCCAATCATCTCATATTGGTGGCCTATTTTAAGAGTGAAAAAGATATATTTTATTTTTTTGGTTGGGGAAATCCAGATGGACACTGGAATGTAGAGTATGGACTATGGCGTATGTTATTGATACGTTTCCTGTGAAGTAAGTGAGTAAGAAGTGGTTGCTCTATGGGTTAGACTAAATTTTTTTTGTTTTTATTTTATTTTTTAAGTGGATGAGTGTCTAAAGGTACCGTCACACGCGGCAATATTGCTAGGCAATTTCACTAGCAATTTGCTGGTTGCAGTGAAATCATGGACACATTGTTACATTTGTACACCGCAACAAGATAGCACAATGTCTCCATGATTTCACTGCAACCAGAGATCTGTGACCAATATCTGAACAGATATCTGTGTGTGTAAGGTGGCCTTTAGGGCCACGTCACACACACAGATATTTGTGCAGATATTGTTCGCAGATCTCTGGTTGCAGTGAAATCATGGACAGATTGCTCCATTTTGTGGCTGTATACAAATGGATTAATGTGTCCATAACTTCACTGCAACCAGAGATCTGCCAACAATATCTGCAAAAATATCTGTGTGTGAGACGTGGCCCTTGGGGTATTTTAAAAATTGCCATTCAATATTGAATTTATAGAAGAAACTTTCATAAAGCAAAAATAGTCTTTCATTTTATCTCTTCGTTGGAGTGGGGTTTTAAATCTAAGTCCCCGGTCTTATACTCCCCCTCCACCATCTTCACCTTCTTCCAGTGTCGCTGAGGTCAGTCTGGGGTGATATGTGATCTGCCGGCAGCTCAAGTGTTTTATGGAGTGCTTCGGAAGTCCTAAATCAGTACATCTCTATGAGATCCTTGTTCTTGGCTCTCGTAGAGATGGATTGAGCGCTTGTGCCATAACCTCTGGCCAGTCAAACGCTATGGACACAAGATGGCGGCGTCGATAAGAGGTGAAGGACGCTGGAGGGTTAATATTTGACTGGGGGCTTACATTTAAAGTGCAACTCCACCTCTGAAAAAAACAAACCTTGGACTTCCGTTTTGTCTACCTACATGGGGTATGTGTGGAGATTTCGCCTTAAATTTCAACTATTGTAAATCTGATTCCTACATGTAAAATAAAAAAATCTTTTCTCCGCTCCTCCTGCATCGGGCCTCCAGTGACGTCTCCTGGTGCTCGTATGGCGGTATTCCCCTGTCAGTCCTGAAGCCAGTGGACGGCCATCGATGGCTTCTTCACTTAGACTGAGACGTTGGAGTCCCAAACTCTGCCGCACCGACGATGAGATCACCCTTTTTTTTTTTTTTCATTTTCATTAGGGGACAAAAGCCTTTAAAAAGGGAATGTCCAAGTAGTGAACAACACCTGTGACCCAAACATGGGGGTCGGGATGGTATTTGAGACTTTACACCGAGGGACAAGATACCGGTCGCACCAAAATGCAGAACTGTTGTATAAGATGAATTCTTGAGATGGGAAAGAACATCACATCCTCTCACCACACATTATACTCAGTGTTTCTATGGTGATCTAATTTTATTAGTCTTTTTTTTTTTTTTTTTCCCAAAAATGATTTTATACTTGTTCCTTTTTATCTCCATGGTCATTACTGGTTCAGGTCTTTGCCCAAAATGCAGGACGCCCTGCAGCATAATTTAAGAAAACATGCAGAATGACAAGATTCCCTCCTGGAGGTGTACATAATTATGTTATTAGTCATAAAGCAGCATCGTTTTAAAAGGGGATGTCCAGGATTATTAAAACTTTACTGCATTCTTTTAAACACAGCACCACCCTAGTCTACAGGTTGCATGTGGTATTACAGCACAGGCCCATTCACTTAAATGGAGATGAGCCGCAATATCACACACAACCTGTAGACAGGGGCGGCGCTGTTTTTAAAAGAAATCAGCTATTTTTATAGAATTCTGGACAACCCCTTTTAAGGCAGGGGTCGAGGCACTAGTATACATGTATGTCAGTAATAATTCAGACTTTGTGTCGCGCTTTTTTTTTTTTAAATAATTGTTTTATTTGTAAGTGTGATGAGAACTGTGGCTGCAGATGATCGCCAGGATTACACATTCCCACAGACGGAGGGGTAATTCTCAGACGTAATAATCAGGAATGTCAAATTGATCCAAGTCATAATTGGATTTGTTGTCAGAGTTGTGTTTTTGTAGTTTTGGTAACGTGTCATTAATGAAATGTTCTGGGCAATGCTGTGTAAAAATAGGAATACGGACTAGAAAATGATGAGATTTTCCTACGTCTTGGCAAAAACATCAAGAAAGAAGGTCACGCACAAGTTGTAAGAAACATGTACAAATAAATATGATGGAGATGTTTGTGACTGAGGCCCCTGCCTTAAGGCCACGTTACACACTTCAATGGTCGAACGAACCGACCAACGATCCGACTTGACCTAGATTGCTTGAACGTCGTTCAATGATCGCTAGTGAGGTGTCACACGTGCTGATATCTTTAACGACGCAGCAACGATTGGGCGACAAGCGAACGATACTTGCGGTCGTTAGCTCACCTACATCCTACAGTTCTGAATAGGTGAAGTCGTTAACGACATCGTTATCAAGGTGTGACACACACTAATGCTGCAGGTTGGATGGATGATCATTGTTTGGTTTTGGGTCCGGTTCAAAAACCTCCTATCAATGATCAGCCAACTTATCATTGGTTGAATCTATGTGTCGCACGCAATTACGTCATTACAACGACTGAAAATCCGTGACGTTTCAACAATATCGTTAACAATATCGTAGCGTGTAACGGGTCCTTAAGGTCTGATAAAAGGGAATCTGTCAGCAGGATTTTGCTACGTAGCAACATAATGCAGGCAAAGAAACCCTGAATCCAGGGATTACTGTCTGAAGCCATTCTCATATAATCAAAGCATTTAGTTTTAGCCATGTAGCTGAGCTGAGATAGCTGCTGCACCTTAACTTCCCCCCCCCCCACACACCTCGCCAGTCTCTCAACAGAGACTGTGCATTGAGAGGTGTCAATCACAGCAGGATTGCCATGCAGGATTTTCTAGTCCTGCAATCTTAAGGCCCAGTCACACATAACGACGCACCAGTGATCCCGATAACGATGTGCCGAGATTGCTGGTGCGTCGTTTTTCACATCGCTGGTAAGATGTCAAACATGTATCTCATCAGCGATTGTAAAAACGACGCCCCAGCGATCCAGAATTATACCGAGGTCATTGGGAATTGTCACTCCATAGTGTAGCATTGAGGTCGTTGGTCATTGTCTCTGTCATACACAACGATGTAGAAATGATCCAGAGCAGTGTGTAATGATCTCACAGCAGGGGCCAGATCGTTTGGTGCGTGTCACACATAACGAGATCGCGAACGGGATCACTGTTGCGTTACAAAATCTGTGACGCAACAGACTTTGTGCAGCAGGCCTTCATGGGGAAAAATAGCTGCTAGGACACCACTGCTAAGGACAGGCAACAAGCAGAAGAGACTTGTTTGGGCTAAAGAACACAAGGAATGGACATTAGACCAGTGGAAATCTGTGCTTTGGTCTGATGTGTCCAAATTTGAGATCTTTGGTTCCAACCACCGTGTCTTTGTGCAATGCAGAAAAGGTGTACAGATGGACTCTACATGCCTGATTCCCACCGTGAAGCATGGAGGAGGTGGTGTGATAGTGTGGGAGTGCTTTGCTGGTGACACTGTTGGGGATTTATTCAAAATTGAAGGCATACTGAACCAGCATGGCTACCACAGCATCTTGCAGCGGCATGCTATTCCATCCGGATTGCGTTTAGTTGGACCATCATTTATTTTTCAACAGGACAATGACCCCAAACACACCTCCAGGCTGTGTAAGAGCTATTTGACCAAGAAGGAGAGTGATGGGGTGCTACGGCAGATGACCTGGCCTCCACAGTCACCAGACCTGAACCCAATCAAAATGGTTTGGGGTGAGCTGGACTGCAGAGTGAAGGCAAAAGGGCCAACCAGTGCTAAGCATCTCTGGGAACTCCTTCAAGACTGTTGGAAGATCATTTCCGGTCACTACCTCTTGAAGCTCATCAAGAGAATGCCAAGAGTGTGCAAAGCAGTAATCAAAGCAAAAGATAGCTACTATGAAGAACCTAGAATATAAGACATGTTTTCAGTTGTTTCACACTTTTTTGTTAAGTACTGTATATACTCGTGTATAAGCCGACCCGTGTATAAGCCGACCCCCCCCTACTTTTGCCCCCAAAACCTGGGAAAATCTATTGACTCGTGTATAAGCCGAGGGTGGACCCCAGCACAGGTATACAGCCCCCAGCAGTGTGGTATACAGCAGCCCCAGAGGTATATACATCAGCCCCAGTGGTAGTATACAGCAGCAGCCCCAGTGGTATATACAGCCCCAGTGGTAGTTTACAGGCAGCCCCAGTAGTATATACAGCCCCAGTGGTAGTATACAGGCAGCCCCAGTAATGCAGGGCCCCCCCAGCCTGACTCCGGTCACCTGTAAAGCAAATTATACTTATCACTGTCCCGCTGTCCGCGCCCTCCACTGCTGACATCCGCGATCCTCCATCTTCATGCGTCTTCTTCCTGTTTCCTGTGTTCGGCGCCGGCATTGGCTGCGCCGAACACAGGAAACAGGAAGAAGACGCATGAAGATGGAGGATCGCGGATGTCAGCAGCGGCGGGCGCGGACAGCGGGACAGTGATAAGTATAATTTGCTTTACAGGTGACCGGAGTCAGGCTGGGGGGGCCCTGCATTACTGGGGATGCTGGGGCTGCTAGGGCTGCCGTCACTGACTCGCGTATAAGCCGAGGGGGGTACTTTTCAGCCCAATTTTTGGGCTGAAAAACTCGGCTTATACGCGAGTATATACGGTATATAATTCCACATGTGTTAATTCATAGTTTTGATGCCTTCAGTGTGAATCTACAACTTTATAGTCATGAAAATAAAGAAAACTCTTGGAATGAGAAGGTGTGTCCAAACTTTTGGTCTGTAATGTACATCACTGGGGAGGGGAAAGTATTCATTGACCCTTGTTTTTTGCAAAATTGGTTAACCTAGAAGTTACGTAGAAGTGTAGGGTGCAAAACCTCCAGCCAAAACCAACCTGTTCTTTGCTCAGATTCTGTGTTGGCCCCATCACTCCAAGTGAATACAATTATTCTGTTTTTGCCGCCTTAAAGACTCTTATGTATTTGTAAGCGTCTTCCCTCTGCCCTGGCTCCCCATACAGAATTGTGAATGGCCCTTTCATCCTTCTATCGCCATGTTTGTTTTGTGACTTTGTCCTTTCCCAACACTACTCCTTGTCTTTATCGCGCTTTTATATCAGTAGATGATTTGCTGACTTGCAGCTGTGCTCGGCCTTGGTGAAACATTTCTCTAAAACTCCCATGATTAAAGATGACATCAGTGAATGTGTTCAGAAATGTGAAAGTTTTTTTTTGCTTTCTTTTGATTATTCAAAATCTATTAAATATATTCTTAACTCCTGAAATATCTACAAACATGCCACTGAATAGCTATGTACAGATTACTTGTTATCAGTGTTATCACATAAGTTTCCTGCAGAGAGAAAATGAGTGTGACCATCATAAATGTCTATATGTCGTACAATTCACAAACAATTATACCTAACCTTATACAATTTTATCCACTTTTGTTCTTGGTTTAGACATAGTGTAACTATATACATCGTTTGCATGTGGTTCCTGTATATTTTTTTTAAGCGTTTTTCAAATTTACCGTATTTTTCGCATTATACTTTTGTTCCCCCAAATTTTGGGGAAAAGTAGGGGGTGCGTCTTCTAATGCGAATATACTGATTATGTACTGCAGGGCCCAGGGGAGGTGGGGGCAGCTCTGGAGCCTGTCCGGGTGCTGGGGCGGACTGGTGGAGGCTTCAGGAGGCAGTGGGAGATCTCCTGCTCCCGCTCATATAATATGCATAGCTGCTCCCCATTACCGTGGTGCTGAAACCGCACCACGGTGATGGGCTGGGGGAGCGGCACATATTATATGGTCCTGTGCCCCCCCCTGTGATGGCACATGCCCCCCCATGTTAGATATGGCCCCCATGCTGCTGCCATAGTGAAATAATAAACTGTATACTTACCTCCTCCAGTGCTGATCTCCCGGTGTCTCCGATCTCCCTGCTGCTGCTGTGATCGCACACAGAGATGATGTCACTCTCTGCTGTGCAATTAACATGACCGCACAGAACCAGGAAGTGGAGGAGCTCTGCAGCATCATCTCTGCCCGATCACAGCAGCAGCAGTGAGACTGGGAGATCAGCGCTGGAGGAGGTGAGAATAGAGTTTTTTATTTTACTATGCAGCAGCATGGGGGCAATATCTAACACAGGGGGTGGGCATGTGCCATACCTAGGGGACGTGAGCCATGCATAGGAAATTTGTGCCATGCATAGGGAACTTGTGCCATGCATAGGGGACATATACTCTATATGATTTGTTAGACGGACACTGACATTATAAGATGGACCCCATTTAACATTAAAAATTATTTTTTTCTCTTTTCCTTCACCAAATCAGGTGCGTCTTATAAAGCGAAAAATACGGTACATTTATCATATCTAATGAAAACACGTGTTGTCTTGCAATCTGAAAAACCCTCATCCTGTTGTCAAGTGTAATCCACCACTAGCAGCAGAAAGGCAGAGATATATTACAGGCAGTGGGAGCATCTCTCTCTGCTGCTTTTCTCCAGTCTGTCAAATTGCATGAATAACAGGCAGGTTTTCAGTTTAGGGCAAGCACGTTATGACTGGTACTGTGCATGCTTAAAGTGAACCTGTCACTAGATTTGGGTGTTTTAAACTAAAAACACCACCTTCATCAGCGCCTATGCTGCATTCTAAGAAGGTGGCTATTACATTATATCCTGACTCCCACTGTACACCAAATAAGTTTTAAAAACTTCCCACCCTGTATTATAATTGCCTGTTTCCTTGTGATGGGTGTGATTGCTGCTCCATTTGGTCCCGCTTCTCCTCGCCATCGTTCTCGCCGTCGGTCCCGCCTCGCCGTCGGTCCCGCCTCGCCGTCGGTCCCGCCTCGCCGTCGGTCCCGCCTCGCCGTCGGTCCCGCCTCGCCGTCGGTCCCGCCTCGCCGTCGGTCCCGCCTCGCCGTCGGTCCCGCCTCTTCTTCTGAGTGACATCCAAATCGTGCGCCTGCGCACTGTGCTCTGCCCTAGTGCAGGTAAATCCTAAATCTGTTCTACAAATGTATGAACTGCTAAAGTTTCTGCGCAAGTGCACCTGTGCAATCCAGAGAGGCCTTTGCACAGGCGTGCAATTCGGATATCAGAAGAGGAGGCTGTCTGATGGCGAGGAGAAACTGGATGGACAGAACTGCAATCAAGCCCATTGGACTGGAAACGGGTAACTATAAGACAGGGCGGGAAGTTACTATACACCTAATAAATTAGTTTTTTTTTCTCATGCATATGTTTTATTAATTTTCAAATAACAATTCAAATAAATCACAAAACAGTCTGTAACAGTTTGCAATGCATAGAAGTACCAGTACTATGCATTCGGCGTAGATTAAGCACACCG
This sequence comes from Allobates femoralis, assembly GCA_033576535.1. Lineage (NCBI taxonomy): Eukaryota > Metazoa > Chordata > Amphibia > Anura > Aromobatidae > Allobates > Allobates femoralis. Next base: position 42,541,344 of record JARQOC010000011.1, on the reverse strand, counting down.
ATCCAAAGGAGAGAGAGGAAAAGGGAAGGGGGAAAAACAAAGGGCTAGGGGAAAGAATAAGACAGAAATATAGATCGGGAAAAGAAAGGGAAAGAGATGAACTTTGAATTGGGAGAGAGAAAAGCTATGAGAAGCAAGGACAGGGTAGAAAGAGGAAGAATAGAAGATACAGGTAGACAAAAGGTCCAGTAAAGTCAGGGGAGGGCAGGGCAGACCAACCAGGACACCCAGCACAATCCATCATTGAGGGAGAGAGACAGCCAAGGGGTGCATCGCCCAACAGCTCCATGCCTCTCGCACATATCTTGTGTGACCCACTTCCTGAGCCAGGTAATATTCAAATATAAATATAAGGTTTAATCTAGAAGTGAGATCCTTGATAGTGGGGGGAGTCGGGGACCTCCAGGCTGCTGCCACACATAATCTAGCTGCTATTAAGACATAAGTAGCTATATGACGAGGCACAGGGGGAAGAGCTTCCAGACCCAAGTGGAGCAAAGCCATCTGCGGCGTGAGGGGAGCAAATGTGTCCACAAGGCACTTAACCAAGCCCTCCACTAAAACCCAAAATTGGGCTATTCGGGGGCAAAACCACCAAATGTGGGCCAACGTACCCCTCTGACCACACAGTCTCCAACACAGGGGTGACGCTTCCCCCCCCCCCCCGAATCCTGCCATTCTTACCGGGGAGAGATACCATCTAAATAAATTTAGTTTTAATAACAGTCAGAGTATAATAGCCACATTCTTAGAATGCCGCATAGGTTCTGCTAAAGGTGGCGCATGATCTGCCACCATGTGACTCGGCCTCAGATAACACATGGGCGGTGCCTGTAAGCACTAGTACTACCTGCAGGTCCTGCCGGTGCCCGGAAGTAAGACCTCACCGGGACTTGACGTGGGATCGCAGTGTGTGTGTGTGTGTCTGTCTGTGTCCCCTGAAAACTGAGCAAAAAAGCAACACAAACAGTTGATGAGTCTTTGATGCTTTTTTTCAAAAAGAGGATCCGTGATGTGTGCAGAAACCACAAACTGATCAACAAAATACTGAGCACAAATGCTCTGTGTGAATGAGGCCTAAGCCATTTTGTTTGGTGAGAGATTAAGGCTATATGTGCGTATTTTTTTTGGGCTGCGATTGTGCTGCTTTTTTCAATGTTGGTGATTTAAAGCAGCACCCGAAACCACATATGTGGGCACAGCTTTTGGAAAATCACATTGACTTTGATTATAAAACTGTGGGTGCTGCGTTCTTGGTGCAAGAAATGCAGCAAAAAAAAAAGAGGAACCATGGAGGGCTGGTGGGTCTGTTTTGGGTGAGAGGTAATTGGGGAGATTGGTCCTCTCCTTACCCCCAGTGTTCTATCTGAGTTTGAAAGATATTGGTATAAAACAGTAAGTTGTTGCATTCCTTGCGGTTTTTTCATGGCCGCACCTACCGCAAGTGCCGAAACCGCAACTAATACCGCACCTGCCGCAAGCCCCCTAGACATTGCATGGGGCTTGCCGCAGGTGAACCGCAAGCGCGGCCATAAGCGGTAAATGCGGCAGATGCGCTTTTTTCACCGCAACTGCCGCACTTTTTTAATACCGCTGATGTGAAAGGGGCCTAACTTGTATTTTAGACAAATTACACATGAAATGCACTGCTAAAAAACCTGCAGCAAAACCCACTTTGTTACTGCCAGGAGAGCAAGTTTTGCTGTAGGAAGAAAGCAATGTGTGAACATGACCTTATTTCTTGTGATTTAGCTACTGTAGTGTAGTGCACCCCAGGGCCTTGGATGCAGCCCCAAAGTGGATCAAGGATGTCTCCATGGTCAGGAACTGTGTGATCAGCAAGTTGACCAAAAACATAAGATTTGTTTGGAAATTGGCCGTCAAAATAAGTACCGTATATACTCGTGTATAAGCCGACCTGTGTATAAGCCAACCCCCCTACGTTTGCCCCCAAAACCTGTGAAAACCTATTGACTCGTGTATAAGCCGAGGTGGACCCCAGCACAGGTATACAGCCCCCAGCAGTGTGGTATACAGGCCTCCCCAGTGGTAGTATACAGCAGCCTCCCCAGTGGTATGCAGGCCCCAGCAGTATATACAGCAGCCCCAGTGGTATACAGCAGCCCTTAGGTAGTACACAGCAGCCCCAGAGGTATATACAGCAGCCCCAGGGGTATACACAGCAGCCCCAGGGGTGTATACAGCAGCCCCAGGGGTGTATACAGCAGCCCCAGGGGTGTATACAGCAGCCCCAGGGGTGTATACAGCAGCCCCAGGGGTATTTACAGCAGCCCCAGGGGTAGTACACAGCAGCCCCAGGCCCCCCTCACTGTTTGGCGCCCCCACCTCAGGATGCCCCCCCCCGCACGCAGCGCTGCGCTCATACATTACCAGCCTGTCAGCTGTCATCCTCCGGTGGCGGATCGCGGCTCCCGGCTCCGGCTTCCATCTTCTTCTGTGTCTTCCTGCATTGTGACCGGGGCTCATAGCGATGACGTCATCGCGACGCCGGCCGGTCATGTGACATGCAGGAAGACACAGAAGAAGATGGAAGCCGGAGCCGCGATCCGCCACCGGAGGATGACAGCTGACAGGCTGGTAATGTATGAGCGCAGCGCTGCGTGCGGGGGGGGGGGGGCATCCTGAGGTGGGGGCGCCAAACAGTGAGGGGGGCCTGGGGCTGCTGTGTACTACCCCTTGAGATTTTTTTTTTTTTATATACCGTATATACTCGCGTATAAGCCGAGGGGAGACTTTTTAGCCCAATTTTTGGGCTGAAAAACTCGGCTTATACGCGAGTATATACGGTAACAAACACTAAAGCAAAGTATTTCACAATTCTGGTATTTTTTTTTTTTTTTTCTTTTCCGATAGTTACAAACATTGTATAATTTTGATACACAAACACTGGTACAATACAAAAAAGAATAACAGCAAATTATGTGAAATTTGAAGCATGTCTCCTGTTGAATTTCTAGAATGCCGGTTATCATTTGTATATTGGCACAAGAAGCTGCACAATACCCGGGTATGTGGCAGCTATATATGATACTGATGGGGTTATACTGACAGTATTTCTCCTCTTGTCCTGAATAAGTATTTTTAAAACCATGAAAGTTTTATTTCTGCTTAATAAATGCTATAACTTACAGAAATCTATAAGCGGTCAGTTGGGTGATTGTGATTAGATCCGGAGACGCCATTCCTGGAGTAGTCGGCCACTGTTCCTATAATTTAATATATTAAAAGAAAAGTATTAAAAAATGTATGTTCCTCTTTCCAAGGGAATAGTTTTGTTTCTTTTAGATTTTGATTGTGCTGTTGCTGGAGAGGCATGATCTAACCAATGCAATGCCAACAATGTTCTATTGTATAACAGAATCCCACAAATGGCTATTGCCATAGGAGAGCTCGAGTCCACGTCTGCTAATCCTGGCAGATTTTTGACCATGATACTGTAAGACAAATCTAATATATTTCTGTGGAGTTCACCAGAATGTGAAAATGTGTTCCTCATTTGGCAGTTCAGGGTGTTCTGCTCTATGACGTACAGGACGAGCGTCAGCGTCTCCAGAGAATCGTTTGACAGTATGGAAAGCCGCCTGCGTGTGATTAATCGCCTAGAGACCACCTTCTATAGGGAAGGTAAACGTTTTGCAACACGTCTGCTTTAACTCTTTCACATCCTTTGACCTAATGGTATGTCAAAGGTTGTGTTCCTGCCTTTGAAGTGGGTACTATGAGTGCATCTCAGCCTGGGGGAGACCTCCAGCAGGTCCGGGAACAGAAAATTAGAACATCTTATTGACTGTAAAGGCCACGTCGGACGCTTCAATTTGATGAATGATGTTGTTAGCGATCACATGCACGTGCGATCACTAACAACATCATTCGCATCGCTGGTGAGCTGTCACACGGGCAGACTCGCCAGCCATGAGGACCAGCGAGAACGCTGGTAACTATGGTACACATCGGGTTACTAGGCACTACGCGGGGCATAGTAACCCCATGTGTACCATGGTTGCCATCTCCCAGCATAGGCTGTGCCACTGGGATATCGTTCATCACGGTGTCACACACCATGATGCTGCAGATCGCTCAATGGATTATCGCTTGATTTGAAGTCCTGCTCACAAATCTTCCACCAAATAACCAAGCGATTTTTCGTTGACAGATCGCTCGGTTACACGCTACGACGCACAAACGATATCGCTTAAGCGATCAAAATTCTTAATTGCTTAAGCGACATCGTTCACAAGATTGAAGCGTGTGACATGGCCTTAAGTCAACTGGTGTTCAAATGTATTTGCTGTGCTTGTTGGCTATTTCTTGTGGCCTTAATCCTCAGGTGTAGTCTGGTGGCCACTCCCCTCCGCTATAAGTAGTCATGTGTCTTATCATCTGACGCCGGTTATAGAATCTGTTTTCTATTCTGACCACTTTGGAAGGAGCCTGTCTGTAGAAGAAGCTGGTGGAGTTGAGTTATATGTAGCTCTGGAGTTTAGCTTTATTGGAGGAGTTGGAGTGTTTGTGTCATTTTCCCCTCAGTCTGTTCACCTTTCCTTGTACTGTATTGTTTGCAGTGGAGAGTCTAGCAAACTTGCTGGCCTTCTCACTAGCCAGGGTGAGTTCAAGGTGAGTGAAGGGCTTAGGGATGGGGGGGAGGGAGGGGAAGACCTGTTTAGGGATGTTAGGGAGTGCAGAGCACAGACTCAGGTGAGTAGCAGGAGGTGTCCCCTTTCCCCACTCCCATCGCCAGGGCCTTCCTTATATTCCATCTCTATTATTATCCCTTTGTGTTGCACCGCACGCCAGGCGTCCATACGCCCTGGCATGACAGCAGGCTCACATACCAAGCCTGCATGTGACTGCTGATTTAATCAACCCTCATGTGCCTCTAACAGCTGTGGGTGGATTGGAGACCTGCCTGTGGCTGGTACCCTGTTAAATCCAGTTGTCAGTCTTGACAGCGATGCATAACACACACATAACGTCATTCCCTGCTCCCATCACAGTGCTAAAGACGTGATTGCGGGACGCTGATGGGTTGTCAAGAGAGCCAGGGGGCAGCTGGTGACCTCTTGTGTCATTACGATCCTCCTGTGAATGCTGGCTAAAAGCCGGTTTTCATCAATCATTTTTCTATGATATTGACTCTGGAGCACAACCTTATTATCGTTATTTTAGCCATTCATAAGTGCTGACGTACTGCCATGTATAGCAAAAATGAGTGGACAATCGCATCTTCAAATCTAAGTGTGCCGTTACACGACGCAACATTGCATGCAATTTCACTGGAAATTTTCTGGCTGCAGTGAAATCATGGACACATTGTTCCATTTTGTTGCCGTGTACAAATAGAACAATGTGTCCATGATTTCACTGCAACCAGCAAATTGCCAGTGGAATTGCATGCAATATTGTGTCGTGCAACGGTACCCTAAGGGAACTAATAAATACAATAAAAAGTGGAAAATGTGCTTTGTTTTTCCTGTACAGTTTTGTCACAAAACCTGAGATCTTTTCTAGTGCCAGCAAAGTAAATGAGAATCCTGAAGTCTCATGCACTTCTTGCAGCTGTTTTTGGTTCAGATTTCACTTAAACTAACGAGTCGGAAAAAATTTGCATCAAAAATCCCGTGTATTTTAAGTTGTATTTTTTTCCTGCCAAGAGATGCTGAAATCTCTGCATATGGAATGTTTTCTTTTTTGTTTCCTCCTTTTTTCTTTTTATGCAAGAAAAACAAATGCTACCTAATAGTAAAACCAGACACATGGACCTAAGAAGGATGAGAATGGGAGCCGCACACAGATGACTCCAGTGACTCATTACTGAGGATTTGACAGCCTTAGTTACATTGACAGATTTGGCTGCTGCATGTGTATTTGCCTCCCTCCCTAATAATAGAAGGAGCCCCCTTTCTTCCTACCTCCTTGGTTAGCTAGTGTTTGTTCCCCTTTCTTACTGTTTGTTTGGCACGCCTTCACCTACATGGATAATCCTTATTATTTGAGGAATCAGCCCACCCTACAACATACAGGCTTTAGAACAAACATTTTATTTGCTTGTAAATCAAGAACTAATCATCTAATTGTGTGCGGGGGCATTGTGCTCCTCATCCTTTGTAGGTGTTTTCGGTTTCGTGTGGACGTTTATATTTTCGGCTTTGAAGTTTAAAGAACGATCTTATAAAGTTTGTGGAGGAAAAACTTGTAAGGACGAGGAGGTTTTAATCATTGCTCATGTAGTCTAATGGTGGGTTTACACGTCCCGATATCGGCGTCCAACTCCGACCCAACTCCGACAAAAAGTCACGTGGGTCGCGAGTTGGAGCCGATATTGGGTGCGCGTTGTACTGTTTGAGCGTACAACGCGATGCTGGAACGATGCCAAAACGATATCGGAGTTGAATAGCAAAGCTATTCAACTCCCCGATATCGCAAGGCCGTTGTACCAGCATCGCTGCGTGTGACAGCCCAACTCCGATGCGTACTCGCACCTCACCCATTAACTCCCATGTTAAATGGTCGTTACTGGGTTGGTGGGCGTACACATCGGAGAGACGTTTCCCGATATCGCAGCGTGTAAACCGCCGATGTGATATCGGGAAAAGGGATGAAAAAATGTGCGCTCCCGCGGCGTTGCCTCTGATATCGCCGCGATATCGGGACGTGTAACCCCACCATAAGAGTTCGGATAACTATTATAACTATTATAGATACATCTTATGCTTTTAATTGTTATTTCCAATATGAGCGCCTTGGTCTGAAGTCCCCTGCCGTGGAACAGGAGTTCATGGTAACCAGAAATCTTTTTAAAGGCAACCTGTTATGTAATAAGAAAACAAAACAGTATTAGAGCTCTTTTAGATGTCCATGCAACGACTGGCCAAGGCTTTCCTGACCAGAGCATGACTGCTTCATATATATCCATGAGGCTGATACATTCCGCACAAGAGACCCATGGCCAGTTTGTGCCTAGACCGCAATGCAACAGACTGTCCATGGGTCTCCTGACCTGAGTATAATCGCCTCATTGAAATATTTGAAGCACTCATGTTCTGGTTGGGAGAGCCGTGGCCAGTCTATGCATTCTCGTCTGTGCACAGATCGTGTTGGACAGACAGATATGGGATTAAACTTACAGGTTTAATATCGTTCTAAAGCTTCCCAGCCGTTGCACTGAGACCCCAGCTACCAGGAGAAAATGAACTTTTTTCCTCCCAGCAGCCTCCAGCTTTCAGTCATAGAGGTGCAAACGGAGCAGTTTCTGTCATTGCTAAGTACATGGTGAGTGGCGGCTCTACCTATGCCCAGCACTGACTGACAGCCGGCTCTGTAATGATGTAATATAGAGGCGGCTGTCTTTGTCAGGGTGTGGAGATGTCAGTACATTAGCAGCACTGGAGAAGTATTTGCAGTTTCTATAGAGTGTGTAAGTGCTCATCTGCTTGAATTGGTAAAATTGCAAAGGGTTTGTCCACTTTTTAAAGGGATCTTGTCACCAGGTTTTCTCATATAAGCTACGGCCACCATTAGTAAGCCCTTATGTAAAATACTGTAGAATCCTGTATGTAAGTCGCCAGACCGATCTGCATAACATAAAAAGATTTTGGCTACGAAAATTAGGGACGTGAAAAAAGCGGACACAATCGGATCCCTATCAGTTTTACAATGGATAGCCATGGATCCCAAAACAAATGTGATGTGAAGGGGCCCAAGCAGTTCTTCTTTGTTTGATGGCTTGTGACTATCCATCTTCCTCCTGATTACATTCCAGAGGTTTTCAATGGGGTTCAGGTCTGGAGATTGGGCTGGCCATGGCAGGGTCTTGATGTGGTGCTCCTTTATCCACACATTGATCTAGCTGTGTGGCATGGGGCATTGTCCTGCTGAAAAAAACAGTCCTCTGAGTTGGCGAACATTGCCTGAGCAGAAAGAAGCAAGTGTTTTTCAAGGATAACCTTGTATGCGGCTTGATTCTTATGTCTTTCGCAAAGATTAGCCTGCCAAATTCCAGCCTTGATGAGGTATCCCCAGATAATCACCGATCCTCCACCCAATTTCACAGTGGGTGCAAGACACTGGCTTGTACGCCTCTCCAGGTCTAACCATTCGACGACCAGGTGTTGGGCTAAGCTGAAAATTAGACTCATCAGAGAAGGTTACCTTACTCCGGTCCTCTATGGTCCAATCCTTATGTTGAGAGGCTTTTTTTCTAGCTTTGCATGACTTGAGCCCTGCCTCTAGGAGCCTGCTACGAATTGTTCTTGCCGTGCACTTCACCTCAGCTGCCATTTGCCATTCATTTTGTAGGTCAATTGATGTCATCCTGCGGTTGCTGAGTGACATTCGAATAAGATGGCCATCCCGATCAGTGGAGAGTTGCTGTCGTCCTCTGCCGGTCTGTAGCTTTGTTGTCCCCAATATCTGCTGCTTGACCTTTTTGTAATGGACTGCTGTCTTCAAAATTTTAAGGATGGAGGCAACATGATGCTCACTGTATCCCTCTGTAAAGCCAGAATTGAGCCCTTCTTTTCCTCACTCAAGACTTTTCTTTGGAACTCCTTTGGCATGGTTAAAAGTTATTTTTTCATTCAAATTACTTTTGGGCTATTTCCTAGCACTTGTTTTGCCATCCAGATTGTCCTATTGCAAAGAGGATTGTGAAGACCACAGCAGGGTTTTTTATACTTTCCCTCGTTAAAAGATTTGGTTGAGGTGGTCACCTAAGTCAATAATTTGAGCTTCCAGACGATTCGAGTTGTAGGGGTTGTCAGACTAGCAAAATCGGAGATGGAAGCCGTGTCAGAGATGGAATTTGATATGAGGATTCTGATTCACGACATGGGGCGCGTACTAAGGTTCTGTTCGTGAGCTTAATACGAAACACTGTAAATCGGGGCTGTTGGTTATGCATGGTAGATGCGCCTGTAAAAGGGTCCCTTTACTACTGCCTGCTGTTAACATGTGATCTGTGTAAATCACTTTATGTCAATGGCTGCTGTTAACTCATTTGTGGGGTATGTATAATCACCTGTTGCTGCTTGATGTATATGAATCACTTACTGAAGGGCTTCCTGTATTAATCTATCCTGTTTGGCTCATTGTCAACCCACTCTTCAGAGAGTGCTGAACGCCCTTTCTCAACCATGCGGCAGAGTGGTCTGCCCCTTCTTGACCTGGGGGGCTGACTGCCCCTCTTCGACTGGAGGGGATGGGGGGCCACGGACTGCCCTTTTTCAGCAGATGGGTGGACTGCGGACTGCCCTTTTTTTTCCCTGGGGGGGGGTGGCAGACTGCCCTTTGTCGACCGGGGGAAGGGGGGAATTGGGGGTTCAGGGCGGACCAGATACCATGCATTGTATAAAGGCTTGTCAGCTAAATCCACTACACCCACAGATTTCAACAGGAAAGGTGGACAATGTGTATGAGGCATATATGGATTTTAACATGCCCTTGGTTTTCCCCACTGGAGACAAGCTGCTACCAAGATAGTCCGTCATCCGGTATTCCCACCTATCCAGTAATAATACATGCACGTTTGGCCAAGCTTGCATGTCTGTGAGGGAGTTGGGAGGAAAAGACTATCCAGCTGACCTCTGTCTTAGTTTAAAATCACATTTATACAATGCATTCAACTGATTGTAAACACCTGAGTTGCAAATAATTGTATTGAGGCATGTATGGGATTCTACCAAATAGACCAAAATGGGCCGTACGTAGTAAAAAGAAAAAAAAAAGTTCTTTCAAAGTGAGCCAACCAGCAGGATTTAAGGCTATGACGTGAAGCCAGTGCCTTACAGGCTCTGAGATGCTGAATGCAATCATACCTTTACCTGAATAATTCCATGTTTGATTGCAGAGAAAAGAGTCCTAAAACTCTTGGGAAAAAAAAGGCAGCAGATGATTGATGTGTGCAGGACTTTGTCACCATTTGGGTTTTTTCTCCTTCTCTGTTGACATACCTCATGGCTGTAAACCAAACTCGCCTCCCTCCGGCTCAGCTCTACCTTTAGCTTCTGGCTGCTGAGCACTGTCACTATACTCCAGCCATAGGGAGACTGACAAAGCAAAGTTGACATGAGAGGCCTGTAAGTCACTGGCTTCACTTTGTAGCCATAAACCCTAAATCCTGCCGGTTGGTTCCCCTTGTGTGTGTGTTTTTTTTAATTTTTTCCCCCCCTCCAAAAAAAGACATCCATATCAGTAGTCTCGTCTAGAGTGGTGAAAGCTATTTTGAAAAAAAAAAAAGAAAGTATAGGAACGTAAATAGATGAAAGCATGAAGGATGTACAAGTATTAACCTGTCATTCTTTAGATAAGTCATCCCAACTTGTTAATTTGGGAGGGGCGACCTACCCTCTTTGTCCAGCGTCCTCCTGTCTTTGCCCTGACAAATATGGGAATGAGGATCGTTTGGATCATTGGGGAGATGAGACACTGCCATAGTAAACATAGCTCTGTTGCATATTGCTGTGTATGGGGAGATGGCTGTCAGCCGGCCAAATGATCTGACCGCTATCTTTTATTTTTAAAGCGAGCTTTAAAGAGGTTTTCCATTACTAATGTTATCTCCTTTCTTTTGTCCTAAGTCTTCCTAACACCTTTCCTAATATAAATCTGCTACCTACCCTGCTTGTGTAATCTTATCTCTCTGAGTCTTGTAAATTCCTTTATTGTTGTAACTTTGATCTTCCGGAATGCAGACCGGATTCGGACCAACTGAGCAGGGCATGTCACTGTTGGGGACTGAGGAGAGTGAAGTGTGATCTGGGCATGCGTGCTTGGACTGCTGTCACAGAGAAGCAGCCCAATCCCCACCAGTGATGTGCCCTGCTCAGTTGGTCCGAATCCGGTCTCCAGGCTGGAAGGATCAATGCTACAACAACAATAAAGGCATTTATGAGCCTTAGAGGGATTAATGTACAGGAGCAGGTAGGTAGTAGAAGTATACTGGAAAGTGTTAAAACAAAAAAAGTGGATCACATTAGTAGTGGAAGACCTCTTTAGATGACTTGGCAGTCTTTAAATAAAAAATGTCCATAAACATTAATAGCTGATATTGCTTGTCTAAAGTCATTCTTGGTTGCCCCAAGCCTGAACAGTCATGTAAGTCACACACTGCTCATCTCCTATAATGGAGCCTTGCTGTCTCTACAGACTCTTAAACAGATAAACATCATAAATGATAATAAATGCCATATATACACATACCTCCTGAGTGGTTTGCAAAAAAAAAAAAAAAGATGAACCTGAACAGTTTATGCACCGTTCCATTGTATACCTCTGCACACTACAAAGTGGGCCTGAAGCTTTTAAATGCCGACTGCATGACTCAATGGCTCCTTTCTTCTCATCTTTCGGTCTTGCAGAGCTGCGCTTCTGTATTGGATGACAAACGACAGCGAGGCCATTGTCTGATACTGTTTACATGTTATGTGTAGCCGGATGGGAGCCAAAGTCAAGTGCGCCAGGTCGTACAGTATTTTATTCCTATGGTACTATTCTTTAACATTGTAAATTAGGAATATGCTGCTGTATACCTACAGGAACCATTTATAAAGACATTAAATACCTCCTGTCACCAGTAGGGTCTATGGAAACCCAAGTTTTATGTTTACACTAGAAAAAAAAAATTACCCTCATTATTCTACACCAGAAAGTGTAACCTCGCCATATGCACCTGTGCTCCAGGCTGCTGCATTTACCGGTGGTCCATAGTGGCATCACTAGTGTGCCGGCCTACTCATGTCCCCCTGGATGCTATGTCATCCCAATTTATTTTATTTTTAAATTGTATTTAAAATGCATCATACCGATCATGGATCTCTCTTAATTGTAATTTTAGTAACCCAAGGAAGTGTCTGTATAGGTTCAATGCATATTATCACTACCGGAAGCGGAGCACAGGGCAGTTGCAGTCTGCTTCAAATGTCTATCTTGCGTTGATACCTCTGTTAGTAACATAATAATCTGGAATTAGAAGCTTGAGAGTCTCCCCCACATGTTTCACCAGAGCACCAGCTTCTTCTGGGGGATTGAGGTTAATCCTCCCTCCCCTGATGAAGCTGGTGTGCCGCATTCTTTATGTACAATGAACATATAATAGATAAGAGAACGTTAATATGATTACAGTAATTAAAAGATTCTTTTTATTAGAGGTAGACAAAATAAGTAGATTCACTGTGCCCTTTATGGGCATAAATGTACAAATTATTTTAAATGTTTTATACATAAGAAACTGATTAGTATATCAGGAAAAGACAAAAAACGGCAGCACTCACCAACTTGTGACGATTCTTTTATTCAAGGTCCAATAGCAAAGGATCCATGAACATGCTTGGGGGAGGGAGGGGTGGAGGACATCAGACGACGGCTTGCCGTTTCGTGGCAGTTGCAAAGACCCGTGGAAGTGGCAACTGCCACAAAACGGCAAGCCGTCGTCTGATGTCTTCCACCCCTCCCTCCCCCAAGCATGTTCATGGATCCTTTGCTATTGGACCTTGAATAAAAGAATCGTCACAAGTTGGTGAGTGCTGCCGTTTTTTGTCTTTTCCCGCTATACTAACATAAATTGCTGTTATACGGATTGTGCACCACCTATGTGATTACTGCCGCTGGATTACCCCTGTATACACCTGATTAAGCTGCTAGCACTTGGTTAGTGCCCAGTGTTTATCTTTTACAAACTGTATAAGAAACTGATTATTGGTTAATGTAAGGCTAGGGGTCATACGACTATTGTCTGATCGATAGAGCTCGTGTTACACTTGATCATGCCTTCTGGCTTGTTTAACAGTCGCAGGGGCAGATGTTACTTTGTGCTTCTGTTTGGACCTAGTCGTAAGAAATATATATGTGCTGGTAATTCGCACCCTCTCTGTTGGGGGAATAATCATAGTACCATATATACTCGAGTATAAGCCGACCCAAGTATAAGCCGAGGCCCCTAATTTTACCCTCCAAAACTAGGGAAACTTATTGACTCGAGTATAAGCCTAGGGGGGGAAATGAAGCAGATTCTCATCACGGTATACAGCCCCTCTCATCATGATAAATGGCCCCCCATTACTGGTATATAATCCCCCATCACTGGTATATAGGACCTCCATCACTGATATACAGTTCCCCCCCATCAGAGGTTACAGCCCCCATCAGTGGAATACATCCCCCTCTCAGTGGTATTTACAGGCTCCCCTCAGTGGTATATACAGGCCCCCCATCAGAGGTTACAGCCTCCGTCAGTGGTATATACAGGCCCCACATCAGTGGTATATACAGGCCCCACATCAATGGTTACAGCCCCCCTCAGTGGTATATACAGCCCCCCTCAGTGGTATATACAGGCCCCCCCTCAGTGGTATATACAGCCCCCCCTCAGTGGTATATACAGGCCCCCCCTCAGTGGTATATACAGGCCCCCCCCACCCCCCTCATGGTATATACAGGCCCCCCTCTTGGTATATACAGGCCCACCCCTCATTTGGTATATACAGGCCCACCCCTCATGGGTATATACAGGCCCCCCCTCAGTGGGATATACAGGCCCACCCCATCAGTGGTATATACAGGCCCACCCCATCAGTGGTATACAGGCCCCCCTTGCTGCTGCACACCTGTAAAATAATACATCATTCATACTTATCCCTGTCGCTCTGTCACCGCGCATCCTCCGGTCTTTTTCCTGCTTGTACCCGGCTTCTATTCCTGCGCCGGTCACATGACGCCGGGTACAAGCAGGAAGAAGACCGGAGGACGCGCGGTGAGAGAGTGACAGGGATAAGTATGAATGATGTATTATTTTACAGGTGTGTGGCAGCAAGGGGGGGCCTGTATATACCACTGATGGGGGGGCACTTACATAGTGCAATGTAATGTGCACCGCTCCCCCTGCCGCTGATGGACAGGGGGATGCAGTGCATATTGCATTGCACTAATGAGCGGGTGCACGTGACCGCCCACTCCTACTGCATCCTCTCCCCGCCTGCTCCAGATCCTGATCACCGCCCCCCCCCACTGACACTTTTACAATGACTCGAATATAAGCCGAGGGGGCACTTATCAGCACAATTTATATACGGTAATTAGTGATCAGCGAGCACTCCCATACTTGGGTGCCCAGTACTCGTAGCGTGTAGTTGGAAGCTTGGGTGGGCGCGACTCGAATACCCGAGTATAATAGAAGTCAATGGGAAACGACTTCCATTATCCTCAGGTATTTGAGTCACCCCGACTAAATGACCCAGTCAGATATAGATTTGGCCATTTTCTCTTAGGGGTGTGCTCACTTTTGCTGCCTGTGGTTTAGACATTAATGGCTGGGTGTTATTTAGAGGACACCAAATTTACAGTTATACAAGCTGTACACAGACTACTTTACATTGTATCAAAGCATCATCATATCTTCACTGTTGTCCATGAAAAGATATAAAATATTTACAAAAATGTGAGGGGTGTACTCACTTTTGTGATATATAGTATACACACATTAACACTAGTATATATGTGTGTGTATGTATATATATTATAATTTTTTTATATCTAGAACTATAAACCTTAACAGCTTGCATTGATCACAGTTAAAAGAAAGAGAAAAGAAACACAAAAAAGCAATCATTATTTGCAGCTGACTTTATGCACAATGTGTTGCAGTGACCCGCACCGGGTCTCTGGTACCTCCAGGCATCTGGTTGTCATGGAAACGGTAAGTGTTTCCAGCACAACACATGACTGCTGTAAAGCGTTGCTCAGGCGCCTGCTGGCGGTGGCCGGAGCAGACCGGTGCTGATCCTCTGTGGACGTGGGATCCCTCCTTGCAGTTAGTTGGTATTCTCCCCTTGTGTACAGTTCCCAGCACACAGTGATGTACAGACCTCCGCGGACATCTGCGCTCCAACATCATTTACAATAAAGTCTCATTTCTATACTTGTAAAAGCACGCCGGCTAAACGAGAGCGTATCGTTTGAGATTTTCTTGGCTTCCCTTTTACTAAAGAGGCTTTTGGTAAAGAAAGGGGCATTGTGTGCCATAGTTGAGGTTTTCCTTAGCAACCGCTCACATTCTTTCTGCAGTCGCTGGCAGCGCAGACTTTATATTGTCGTGGTGTCACTTGTCCTCCTGGAGATACAGCCGGTGTCCTGTTCAGTTAAATGTCCAGTGATTATTAGGTTAATGGTGCGACGTAGAGATCTGCAGATTGTTAGAATTTTCTTTTCAGAACCCTTATATATTTCAGTAAATACACTGCTCAATATTCAAGTTATAAAACCAAGAAGGAAGTCTTGGATTTATGGAAATCGCAGGATGCATAGACATGTCAATGATCTGCAAGTGATCACAAAATGGAAACATTTTGAAAACCTCGTTAATTCAGTTTTGAGTATGAACCACGTGCAGAAATCCCACACAACGACGCACCTGTGATGTTACAACGATATGCTAACGATCTCGTTGTGTGTGACGGGGCTTTAGTCTTGGCCGCTATCAGATTAAAGTTGTTAATGATTGAGAAATAATCTGCAACGCCACATGCAGTTGGACGCAGAAATTGTCTAAATCCGCTGCTGGCAGATCACTTTGCTGTTGTCGACCAATAATGTTCCATATGTGCTCGATGGGAGACAAGTCTGGGGACTCTGCAGGACATAGTAGCAAGTTTAGAGCACTAGCAACATATGTCAAGAAATTGGGTTAATAAGTGGCTCATGGGGACACTTTGGAGAAATGGCCATACCGCAGGTTCCTCCATCATATCCGTGTCAATGCCGATCTGTTAGTGTACCTGGAATGAAGACTAGAGGAGTCCAGGTACCGTACAATATAACAGCCTCCATCCATAATCCCGGCAGTAGGATCGATATGCCATTCCTTTGTGAAGGTCTCTTTACTGACCTCACACCTTCAATGGTGGCTGAAATGGAGGGCTGTCCTTTTCAGCAATGAGTCCTGATTATGTCCTGGAAGCAATGATTATCCAGGATTGGTCTGCAGACCACATGGGATATGTCATAAAGAGCCTTTCACGAGCGAACGCCACATTCTTCCTGTGATTTCTATAATTCCATGAATTTTCCTTTTTGGTGTTTGAAGTTTTAATATTGAGGAGTCTAGTAAGAGGGACACCATTTATATTTCCTGTTAGGAAATCCACAATAAAATGGAGGGAATTGGAGAGAGTATAAAGTGGTTACCAAGTGAACTCTTGGGGTACCTTTATACGCCGCCACCGCGGCAAGAAATCGCAATCTGTAGCCCCGTCACCATCACTGGGAATTTGCCTCGAAATTGCGGCGTGTAATTGGGCAATTTGGCTGCGCCTAGTTCCGATTTCACAGCACTGCTCCAAAATCAGAGGCAATCATGAATTCGAAATTCCCGGGAATGGAATCTGCGTCGCCTACTGATTTCTCGTAGGTGTGCCACAGCGTGCAGGACACCGCGCCATATTTGAACAGTGCGCCATATTTGAACAGCTGCCCATTCACACTACATATTGGCAATGACGTCATGTAGTAGCCAGCCTTCCTGCGCAGGCTGCCCAATCATAATGCTATTGCGTTGTCTAATCAGCGTGTTTGGGGCGCGGAATACACCAGTCTGTCACGCCTATGTTCTTGCAACGCTGAACATGTACGCCCAAATTCCTTTGGTGATTGCGGCGTGTGAGGTGGTGACTGGAGTCTACCGGATATTTCCCGCTGTTGGTGTGGCAACTTCCGGGGCGATACATCGCCTTAGGTTGAGGGCGGAATTGCGGCGTGTAAAAGCGCCTTCGGAGGCAACCATGAAAAACGTGCATGCGCACGTTAGATTGCCTCCGAACGCCGCCAAAAGTGGCAGCGTGTACAGGTACCCTTAAACTATGGGGCTGATTTATCAACAGTTTTTGCAAGAATTTTGGTGTCTGTTTGGGATGGCGCAAAATATTCTCCCGCCTCATTTTATGGCTGCTTTGACCGGATGTGTGCAGAGAAGGCTGTGACGGTGCACGGCCGGGTGCAGCTGGCAAATATATCATTGCTCCACAAGAATGGTGTGAACTGTACTCTGGACGTTGACGGGGGTTACTTCCAGTGGTGAACAGCTGTAGAAAGATGCAGCAAATTCATTAAATTCAGTTTTGGTGAATCTGGGACATTGCAACCAGTGTTGTTCTTTAAGCGCTTTCAATGGATAAATAGCTCTTCATTTTTATTTTTTTAATATGCCTTTTTTGGCTGCTAATGTTCTGAATTCCAGCACCCCACCATAGGAAGGGAGCGCTCCAAGATCATCTCTATTGTGGCATGTGACGTAGTGATGGCTGCCTCAATCATTAAAGTTGGCCTCCTATTCTCTTTATGCATCATCTATGATGAAGGTGGCTGACTTAGCTTATGAAATGAGCCAGCCAGATCCCTTCATTGTATGAGTGTTCCTTTCATTTTTTTGTTGGGCTAAACATGGAAGTGTATCTTCTGGGACTATAAAGGGTTTGATACCGGGATATTGCTGCCAGGGCTGTGGAGTCGGTAAGCCAAACATCTGTCTACAATTCCCGACTCCTCAATTTCCCTGAATCCGATTCGGATGCCACCAAAATGGACACCCACTCAGACTCAACGATTCCGACTCTACAAACATGGCTGTGCAGTCGGTAAGCCAAACATCCATCTCTGACTCCGACTCCACCCAAAATAAACACTGACTCCACAGCCCTGATTGCTTCCAATGTGCATTATAAAATATATTAGCAAGTTGAATAATATTACATTTTATACATAGTATAGTATATATTTCTTCCACTGGGAAACTGCTTTTAGCTGCCAGTTGCAATTTAATGAAAGTTTAGCTATTACTATCCCTTGTAATCTCATTAAAGTACTATTCAGATTCTTGCGTTCTTTAATGCTCCTATAACCTTGCGCTCTTATTGGGGTTGGCTCATATCTCACCGGACAGATGCAACGGTGCAAAGTGCAGTAAATGATCTGTAGCCGCCTAGTAATGGACATATAATCAGCGCCTGTATTGTAGCTCTGTGCTTGGCAGGTCGCACCTGAGGAATGTGCTTCTCCTCATATGTCTACATTCCTGCTCTCCTGCTCATGTATTGCACACACCCTCCAGCATTGTTGGGCAGGTGAACGCTTCCTATGGCATAGTACACTCTTCCGGCCTCTGCTTTTTACTTCTGTAAACCTCATAGAGCATAATAGAAGTTAGGCTACTTTCACATCAGCGATTATGCCTGTTCGCTGCAGATCCGGCAGCTTTGCCGTATCTGCCATATAACGGCTCACTTGCTGCAAGCCTCATTCATTCCATATGTGACTTGCAGTCAGGTTCAGCAGTTGCGGATTTGCCGGATCTGGCAAATTCGGCACTTGCGGCGAAGGAAAAAAAACACTGCTAGCAGCGGTTTTTGACTTGCGCAAGTGCCGGATCCGGCAAAGCTGCAACTGCCTTACCTGGCCGCAAGTCACGCGGGGAATGAATGAGGCTTGCGGTAGGCTTGCTGCAAGTGAGCTGTTACATAGCAGATGCGGCAAAGCTGCCAGATCCGCCACAAACGGACAAAAACGCTGACGTGAAAGGTGCCTTATAGGTCCTCAATCTGCGCTGCTACAACTGCTGTAAATTGACAGCTTCCAGCCTCACCCGGCAGCTCTGCGTGGGCATTGTAGTTGCGGACCACTGATATAAGCCAATGTTGCTGTGTTGTGTATGAAGTCCTTACTGATGGCGAGGTCTTGTGTTTTGCCTGGCATTGAATGTTGGCTCTGTTCAGAAGAAGGGCGCTCTCCGCCATTTGGTAGTGCAAATATTCCTTTACGACATCCAGCTACACCTCCACATTGCCCACAGAATGCCTTTGCCATTGTGTTCAGCACAGCAATTGCTGCCACACATCTGGGTATACTGAAGGTGCAGTCTACCAACTGTAGTACTGAAGGTTGCAGCCTCCTCCCCCCCCCCCCCCCCCCCCCTCCCCCTCGTACATACATACTGGATTCATCACACATTTGTTATTGACCGGTTGACTTCAATGGAGGAAAAAAAAAATAATCAAGTACCATATTCTAAGAATTGCCTGTGTAAACTCAAGTCTTGTTCACACGATGAGTTTTTTTTTTTTTCTGCTGATAAATGTAGTGTTTAAGGGTAAGTGCACACTGGCCGGGTTTTCGGCGGTTTACCTGTGTAAACCGCCGTTTTGTTTACATTAGTTTTATGTTAATTTATGTTAATCCAAACCGGCGTTTGGATTAACATTAAAACTAATGTAAACAGCCCAAGGCTGTGCACACACCGGCGGTTACCCAGCGTCATCCGTTGCTAACCCGCAGGTTTCCCAGCGGGTTAGCAAAGAATGATCATGTTCTAAAAACCGGCGGTTCTGCAGCGGCTGCAAGCAGAATCATGTGCTGCTTCCAGCCGCTGCAGAATCGCCGCCGAGAACCCGCTGGGCAGCCGCCGGATACCGCCCCACATACCCGCCAGGAAGCCGGTGGACGGCGCCGGAGCTTCCTGGCGGGTCCCGCCAGCTGCCGCCGACAAACACGCCGGGTAAGTGTGAACTTACCCTTATAGTACTAGCCAAGGGAATGAGACTTCTTGACATCTCTTGCACATGCTGCTTATTTTTTCCTTGTGGATTTGAGCCTTTGAAGTTTTTAGAGATTTGCATCATGTCGATTGTTTCAGCATTTTCACCTATTTAAATGAATAGGGAAAATTATAATAATAAAAAAAATGCAAGTGTGTGTTAGGTGTTTTTACTGTAATCGCTCCAGCTCTTGCAGCAGATTTTTCTGATGCATAAACAAAAGGTGTGTAAATACCCCAAGTCTATGTTCAAGCAGGTCCATTCCCAAAAAACCTGAGAAATTGCTCAAAAGGACTTGCTGTATTTCCATTGTAAAATGACTTGTTGGTCATATGTTCAGTTTGAGTATTTTTCTTTTGCTCCAGGTTTTGAAAAATGGTAGAATGTAATAAAAAAAATTTTTTTAAGAAAAAACTTTTAAAAAAAACTCCTAAAGGTACCATATCACACCACATATAGTCTGCGAAATCGCTGTCAATTCGTGAGTTCTGCGATGTCGAAACCACATTGCAAGTGCGTTGTAGTGTGACAGGGGATCTTACGGCGAGAAATCACTGGTGCCACGTCGCCTGATTGCACTGCAGTAAAATCAGGCGATCTCCACCTCGCGATTTCAGTGTGACACGGCAATAGCGACGTAGAAAGCGATTTCAGAGATCCTGAAATCAATCCCGTAGGCGTCCCTGACGTGCTGTTTTCCGTGCCCGTCTGCCGCGATTGGTGGCTTGGTAGTAACACCGTTGTGTAGGCCAATCGGAGTGGTAGGGGTGCGGTGAAACACACACTGGCATGCCTATCTCCTCGCCGCGGTCAAACACTACGCCCACATCGATGAGGTGGTTGTGGCGTGTGACGCGGCGATGTGGAAAGGCAAGATCGCTTCCGGTCTTGGTCAGGCGATTTCCGGAATGCCTGATCGCTGCTGGAGGTTGCACGTGACATCGCTACGTGTGACATCTCCGAAGCGATCTGGGGAGAGTGCCAAAAACGTGCGCGGTCACGTCAAATCGCGGGAAATATCGCGGCATGTGGCAGTACCTTTAAATCTTTTCTAAATCACATCAAGAAATGGAAAAACTCCTAAAGAGGGATTCTAGAACAGGAGTCGGCTGGAAATGCAGTATTTTTTACCTCAAAATGAAACAAATAAAAGAAAAATAAAGCTACATAGACACACACGCCTATCCTTATGCATATTGATTTTTGTATATGAACTTCTAGGGAAACTTTGTAGACCTTTTTTATTCAGCAAAAGTCATGGTTCCAGTAATGGAGTAATGGTAAATGGTGCAATAAAGATGCAGAATGGTCCACATCCCTCCTTCCTTTTGCTGGTTGGGTCACATTCTGGGTTGAGCTGGCTCCCCCGGGTCACACAAGAATTTAGCATTACAGATAGCTGAAATATCACTCTCTATAGTGTGTACACGTCTCCTTTTGCATTACTAGTGCAGCCCAAATATCTTCTCCATTGGAGCAGTAATGAGTCAGAGTCTTGGGCCGGCTCTCGATGCCCAAACCATTCCTTGCATGCCAGTGGTGAGAGTCTTCGAGAGCCCGTCTCCGCACACCCGCCATTTACGGTAACAGGATCTGAAAAGCAGCTGCTTTAAAAGTAAGAATATGAATATAATTTTAAGTGAAGCAGAACGTTCACAATGGTATTACCAGGAATGCAGACACATTAAATGTTTGTGATTCTGTGGTCCCCGCTAGTTGTGTGGACCAGAAATAAGCGATCATATTCTAGGAAACGCTATAGCGTGTGATATCCAGCATGCACCGCTCACATTACTTAGGGCTTACTTTTTGGCACACTCCATTAGAAACTCAATTTTTTTATTTTCTCCTTTCCTTCAGTTTGCATAATTCTGAGAAAGTTTGGAAAGTGATATTTTTTTTTTTTTTATTCTTAGTACAAAATCTACTATTACAGTTAAGACAATTGGAGACAATGCCCAATGGAAACATTTCATGGCCTGAAGGACGTGTATATACAGTAGCAGAACGAGGACCGCTTCCAGTATTTTAAAGCACCACTCCAGCAGGTTTTGTTTTGTTGCCCCCCTGGAGTTTTGCTTTAAATCTAAAGTCCCCAGCCCTCTCTCGAATACTCATTTGCAGCCATCTTCATCTGTTATCACTGCAGCATCTGTTGGTCTCCTGTGATTAGTGGCCAGCTGGATGCTCCGGCGTTTGCAGGAGCGTGTCGGAGGTCACAACTCAATACATCTCTAAGAGCCTCGTTCTGGCTCTCGTAGAGATACATTGGGAGCTTGTGATGTAACTTCTGACTTCCAGCCAGTCAGAACTTGGTCAAAAGATAGTGTCGTGGGACCAGAGTAGCATTGAAAAAGCATGAAAACGCTGGAGGGTAAGTATAATGCAGGGGACTTAGATTCAGCACTCCAGTGCTGAAATCTCCCAAAACAAAACACTGGAGTAATGCTTTAACTGTTTTCCAGGAGAAGATGCCTAGTATGAACACAAACTCTTGACTAAGGCATATTGATATTTTTCCCCCATGTGACACTATATTCTGGCATCTATTGCATCTTCCAACCTTCCTCTACCCTCACATACTTTGTGTTTTTTGTTTTTTATAATGCACTTCTAAAGTAGAAGAAGAGTTTCTCCAGGAATATTAGTGCAATAACACAATAAAAAAAAAAAAGGGGGCAAATCAGACAAGTTTGGTATGAATCCCCAAAATCCATTATTATTATTATTATTATTATTATTATTATTATTATTATTATTATTATTTATTTATATAGCGCCATTAGGTTCCATGGCGCTTTACATGAGGATGAGGGAGACAAGAACAAGTACACTAAATCTAGGCGATCAGGACGTACAGGTACAGGAAGGGCAGGGACCCGGTCCACGAGGGCTCACAGTCTAAGAGGGGCGGGTTAGGATACAGTAGGATGGGGGAATGTCAGGTATGGGGCGGTCGCCTGGGTCTCATGGCAGGTTGTAGGCTTGACGGAACAAGTGAGTCTTCAGGTGACACTTGAAGCTACTCAGGGTAGGAGAGTGTCTGACGTGTTTGGGCAGGGAGTTCCAGAGTAAGGCAGATGCCCGGGGGAAGTCCTGGACTCGGTTGTGCGAAGAGGTAATGAGGGGGGAGCAGAGGAGGAGTTCTTGGGAGGAGCGGAGGTTGCGTGAGGGAAGGTATCGGGAGACCAGGTCGGAGATGTATGGTGGGGCCAGGTTGTGTATGGCTTTGTACGCCATGGTTAGTGTTTTGAATTGGGATCTCTTGGAGACGGGGAGCCAGTGAAGGGCTTGGCAGATGGGGGAGACAGGGGAGTAGCGGGAGGACATGTAGATGAGTCGGCAGCGGAGTTGAGGATAGACTGGAGAGGTGTGAGGGAGTTAGCCAGGAGGCCATTGAGAAGGAGGTTGCAGTAGTCAAGGCGGGAGATAAGAGCATGGATGAGTGTTTTAGCGGTGTCGTGGGTGAGGAAGGAGCGGATCCGTGAGATGTTCTTGAGCTGGAGTCGGAGGGATGTGGTGAGGGCCTCGATGTGGGGCTTGAAGGATAGGGAGGAGTCAAGGATTACCCCGAGGCACTTGGTTTGGGGGACTGGGGAGAGGGCGCAGTCGTTGATGCAGATGGATAGGTTGGGAGGTGGGGTGGAATTTCTTGGGGGGAAGACGAATTCAGTTTTGTCCATGTTGAGTTTAAGGAAGCGAGCAGAGAAGAAGGATGAGATGGCGGAAAGGCATTGTGGGATTTTGGAGAGTGGGGAGGTGATGTCAGGGCCGGACAGGTAGATTTGGGTGTCGTCGGCGTAGAGGTGGTACTGGAGGCCATGAGACTCAATGAGTTGCCCTAGACCGAGAGTGTAAATGGAGAAAAGTAGGGGTCCCAGGACCGAACCTTGGGGGACTCCGACAGAAAGGGGGTAGGGTGAGGAGGAGGTGTGGGAGTGTGAGACGCTGAAGGTCCGGTGCGCTAGGTATGAGGAGATCCAGGAGAGGGCAAGGTGGGTGATGCCAAGGGATTCCAGGATCCGGAGAAGAAGGGAGTGGTCAACCGTGTCGAAAGCGGCAGACAGGTCAAGGAGTAGCAGGATGGAGTAGTGGTGTTTGTTCTTGGCGGTCAGTAGGTCGTTGGTGACTTTGGTCAGGGCTGTTTCGGTGGAATGGAGGGGTCGGAAGCCTGACTGTAGGCGGTCGAAGTGGGAGCATGAGGAGAGGTGAGAGGACAGTTCAGAGTGGACGTGCTCTTCAAGTAGCTTAGAGGCGAATGGGAGAAGAGATATGGGGCGATAGTTAGAGACAGAGGTAGGGTCAAGTGAGGTTTTTTTTTAGAATGGGCGTGATTAGGGCGTGTTTGAAGGCCGAGGGGAAGGTACCAGTGCTAAGTGAAAGGTTAAAAAGGTGGGTGAGGGTTGGGATGAAAATGGAGGGTGTGGCTCAGAATGAGGTGGGATGGGAGCGGGTCGTGGGCGCTGGTGGTGAGGTGTGATTTTGACAGGAGGGGAGAGAGTTGGTCTTCAGTTATGGGGGGGAAGTGGCTGATGGAGGTGGAGGGCAGTGTAGGTGGGAAGGGGAGTTGTGGGGATAGTGGACCGAAGCTGCTTCTGATCTTGTCGATCTTCTCCTTGAAGAAGGTCGCAAAGTCTTCAGCAGAGATGAGGGGAGAAGGGGGGAGGAGCAGGCGGGCGAAGTAAGGAGTTGAAAGTTTTGAAGAGCTGTTTGGGGTTGCAGGACAGAGAGGTTATAAGGGCTGAGAAGAATACTTGCTTGGCGGTAGCAAGTGCTGTCTTGAAGTCAGTGATGGATTGCTTGAACAGAGCAAAGTGCTCGGGGGTGTGAGACTTTTTCCATCTCCTCTCGGCGACTCTGGACGCCCGTCTCAGGTTTTTAGTGAGGGTGGTGTGCCAGGGTTGCCTGTTAATGCGTGGAGCATGGAGAGTGAGGGGGGCGGCTATGTCGAGAGCGTTTGTTATGGCGGTGTTGTATAGGGTGGTGGCAATGTCCATGTCGTCAGAGCTGGGTATGTCGGTGAGAGGGAGGAGTGATTCAGAGAATAAAGGAAGATCAAGGTCTTTTAGCTTTCGGTGAGGGTGATCAAGTTTGCGGAGAGGGGGTAGTGTGGCAGGGGAGGAGAGGGCGGAGAAGGTCAAGAGATGGTGGTCGGACAGTGTGAGTACCGAGGTTGTGAGGTTAGGGAGGGAGCAAAGGCGGGTAAAGATGCGGTCAAGTGTGTGGCCTTGTTCGTGGGTGGGAGAAGAGGACCATTGGGAGAGCCCTAGGGAAGTGGTCAAGGAAAGAAGGTTGGAGGTGGCTGAGGAGGGAGTGTCAACAAGGATATTGAAGTCGCCCATGATGATGGAGGGGATGTCATTGGAGAGGAAGTGAAGTAGCCAGGTGGTGAAGTGGTCAAGGAAGGAGGCGGTGGGTCCGGGGGGGCGTTAGATAATGGCTATTTGGAGGTTGGCACATTTCCAAATCCTAAGGGTAAGCAACTTTGGTTTCAAGCATGTGGCGTTCATTCAAACTCTCCTTTGGTAAGTAGCAGATGTGGGCAATGGGAAAATCACACCTGAAAGCAGATAAAATGGGGAGAAGTTGACACACAGTTTGCATTGTGTGTGCCCCACTAAGCACGGAGAATAGAACGAGAAGAAGAGAGCTGAGGACTTCACAGCCAAAATTGTTAAAAAATATGTCAAAATTCTCAAGGTTACAAGTCCATCTCTAGAGATCTTGATGTTCCTTTATCCAACCCATGGCGCTGTAGCTAATCTCCCTGGGTGTGGATGGCAGAGAAAAATTGCTGAAAGGTTGCAACGCAGGATAGTCCGGATGGTGGATAAGTCGCCGCAATCAAGTTCCAAATAAATTCAAGCTGTGCTGCAGGCTCAGTGGACAACAGTGTCAGTGTGAACTATCCGTCCACATGGGAATGAAATGAAACACTATGGAGGAGACCCACTGCTGACAGACATGCCGTAGAAAATGCTAGACTGCAGTTTGCCAAAATGTACGTGAGTAACCAGAATCCTTCTGAGAAAGCGTCTTGTGACAGATGTGACACAACAGAGCTTTTTAGTAAAGCGATTTGAAGAAAGAGACAGCACTCACCGGGATGTGCAGGGTGGTCTTTTAATCCAGATTTTCAAGGATGATATCCCGTAACATGATTGTTGATACCGCTTAGTGCCCTGAATTTTCTTTTTTCTGGATTGGCTTTTTAGTAAAGCACATCATTCTACTGTTTACCGAAAATAGAATGAGACCTACATAGAAAAGAACACAGGACCTACAGTTACACATGGTGGAGGTCAGAGATGTTTTGGATTGTTTTCCTTCCTCTGACACTGGGGGCCTTGACTGTGTGCAAGACATCATGAAATCTGAAGATGACAAAGGATTTTGGGTCACAATGTAGTGTCCGGTGTCAGAAAGCTGGGTGTGCGTCCTAGGTCCATGGGTCTTCCAGCAGGAGAATGACTCCAAACATTAGGAATAACCCAGAAATGGATGGAAATAAAGCGCTGAAGAGTTCTGAAGTGGCATCAATGAGTCCATATCTAAATCCCATTGATCACCTGTGGAGAGATCTGAAATTGCTGTTGGCAGAAGACGCCTTCACATATGAGAGACAGAGAGCAGATTTATAAGAAAGAGTCCAAAATTCCAGGCGTACAACCAAATATTAAGTTGAGGGTGCTAGCAATTTTATTGTTTTGTGTGAAATTATGTCCAATTTGCCTTTTCCCCAAATATAGAGGAAGAAAAAGGGGGGGGGGGGGGGGAGAATCTTTTTTAGTATATTAAAAAAGGGGTCCGTTCTAACATCCATTATATAATCCACATAAGGCTTATTGCGGGGTACGGTGGAGCGAGATTACAGGAGTCTGGTTCATGGCTGAAGTAATTCTATTTCTGTATGGGCATGGCATGCTGCTGGCCCGAGGCTGAGAAGAGGGGGGTATTGTGGCGGTGTGATATGGGCGTCATTAATCTCTGGTTCGTGGACGCCATGTGCATCAGTAAAAAAGCTGCGGAGGGAGCGCATGCACAGAATGTGATCTCGGCCAAGATCTCGATCTGTGCGTGTGCCATTTATGACATGATAGACTTTAGGAAAATGGCTGTGGAGGCGGCACATACACAGATTGAGATCTCTGCTCTCCAAGATCTTGATCTGTGCATGCGCTGCCTTTGCAGCCATTTTACTGAACCACTTCGCAAGCACTGATCAATGGCGCCTGTATGATGACGCTGGGACACACCTTCCTCCGAGCCTTATGCCTGCAGCATTCTATGCTGTCGCATACTTCTTTCAGCTCCAAGCCTGCTCCACTGTGACCCCCAGTAAGATTATAAACTGGGGAGGGGGAGAGGAGAGTGTGTGTTATCTAAAAAATACAGTGCTTTGAAAATCCATGCCTGAATGGCTGCAGTTGCCCCCTAATCCTAAAATTAGGATCTGCTAGGATAACGTCCTGCATTATTTAAAAATCTGAACACATTTTTTTACACTCAATTTAAAGGGAATCTGTCTTTCGGTGATTTTCTAGTACAATGCTGATGGTCTCTTTACATAGATCTTAAGCAGCTCTTTCAGGATCAGTAACTTGTATTGCTGTATCTTAGGCTATGTTCACATGCTGCGCTATTGCTGGCTATTGGTCCACCTTGTACGAATTCGCTAACTGCAGTTGAACCCATTGAAATGCTGTCCCAGCCAACTCAATGCATTTCACTATTTGGCGCTTTTTACGGAGCCGCTTTTGGGCTGAAAAGCGGATTCGTAAAACGAATAGACATGTCAATTTCCTGGCGTTATTTCGGTTTGATTTACTCACCTCGCCGAGCTCCCCCGGTGATCTCCCCTCATACAGATGCTGCAGGACCTGTGGAGGACCTTGGACCGCACCTTGTGACTAAGCGACATCACCCGGTCACATAGCAGGCTGCCGGGTCCTAGAGTCAGCACTTGCTGTGGCCTCAGGTGGATGAGAGGTCATTGCCGGCGGTCACCGCGGGAGAACGGCGAGGTAAGTAAGCGCAGGCAAAAAGCACAGCGGCGTTCAGACACAGAATGCTGCGCTATGTGAGGATCCGTTCTCTGTGCAGTTTTTGCACCAAAACCGGATCCTCATAACGTGCAGCAATACACTGTGTGTGAATGCAGCCTTATCTTGTTGTACGCGCTGAAGAATTCAGTTTGACGTACTAAATAGTTAAGAAAATGTAAATATGAACTGTATATATGCCCTGCTTCCCCCTCCCGCCTCTGTGCTGGTATCAGTGATAGGAAATACAAACCTGAATTTGCACTGCTGCCCCCTCCCTCCCTGTCAGCAGTGATTGGTGAATGCACTGAGAGGTGGTAGGGGGAACACTGAATTCTCTGGGTGTGTAAAGCAAGGTAACAGGAGAAGCTACAGCAGTAAAATTCACTGATCCTGTTGGATATACTTAAGCCCTATTTAAGGATAACATTAGTATTGTACTAGAAAATCGCCCCGCTGGGCGTCCGCATTCTCCATGGGCTAGTACACCTCCTATTTTAAATGCCCGCCTCTTGTAATCATAGGATGTTCCGGCCCAGGCATCACATCTGGCCCAGTGCATTGTGGGGATGATCACGTGGCACGCGCTGGCTTCAAGATGCTCGCTGCGCATGCGCCGGAGGCCGGCGCGTACCACGGAATCATCACCACAATGCATCGGGCCAGATATGATGTTCCAACCTGGGCATCACATGATCACAAGAGGCGGGCATTTCGAATAGGAGGTGTCACAACCCAAGGAGAATGCGGACGCCTAGCGAGGCGTGTGGAGACAGCGTGAGGAGGGGAGAATGGAGCCCGGAGCTCACCTTTCCAGTCTTCAACTGGAGACTGTAAGTACATAAGTTATTTTTCTCCCTCATTATAGGACCCCTTTAGCACAGAGAGGGATGGTTGGGGTTTTGATAGGAAGGTGCAGGGACAGGTAGAGAGGTGTTGTGGTAGCCCTCTAACCTGACAGGTTCTCTTTAATCTCTCACTGTGTATATGGTGGATAACTACTTTGGTAATTACGTCATGACTATTGCCACCTTTGATTATTCATTTGTTTTGTCCTTTGTTACCTGTGATTTGTATTTGACAGATGTATTATCTATTTCACGGGTAGCTACACTGTCGTGTATTTTTAATGAATGGTGTTTTTTTCCCCTTCTAATAAATACACAGAATTTAGGGATGTCTTTGTTAATTTTGGGTGTAATTTTGTTGCCTGGCTCTTTCGTATGTGTTTATTCCATATAATATTCACATGATATTGTAGGCTGCCTGTACAGTTGGGATGAGCAGGCATGTGAAATTTTGGTGCTCTTGACCGGCTGAGGAGTGTCGGCTTATCCATTTAGTATATATAGAATTAATAAGAAATGCAAGGCTATAATGAGCAACAATACACACCCGCTCTCTGAACTGTTTGCGAAGCAGAAAAGCACATTCAGCAAGCGTCTAATCCAACTAAGGTGTAAAAAGGAAAGATACAGAAAATCGTTTGTTCCGACAGCTGTGGGGATGTTTAACAAATGTATAAGTGTAAAGCATCCCAAGACTATGTGAAGTTCTATGTGTATGGGGGAATAGGTGAGGTACATGTACCAGTCTACCCGCATCTGCTGTCCATATAGACTTATTTTGTAAAGTGTGAAATGTTCTTGATCTTTGTTCTGCTGCTGTAATACTGTAATTTCCTCCGGGATCAATAAAGTTTATCTTCTCTTATCTTATCTTAACCTCGGCTCCTTGGTAGGTTGATAAGACATAATGTCAAGATTTCACTTAAGACTGATTACACAAAGTGTTCCAGTGCTCCAACACCCACCGCCTTGTTTCAAGTTCTTCTAAACCTTACAATAAATGTTTACAGATGTTCTCTGTCATCTTGAGTCTCAACTTGGCTCCACCAAGATACTTGGGTAACGATAAGCAAGACGCTAGTAGAGCGTCGGCGTACGTCATCTAGTGACCGATACATGGGATACGTGCACGATGTATCACTGTCCTATTGCCATACAGCTGTAATAGGTTTATGGTTTATCGGATCATTGTGACTCTTATTGTCTGCAAATCAGGTGTTCTTTGCAGAGTACAAAGCGCTGTGGAAATGTTTGTTTTACAGCTGAGTAAATGAGAACATGTCTTGTGACCAGAATATGCCCCAATGTCTGATCAGAGTCCTCATCTATCCATGTCTGCAGGTAATTGCAAAAAAACAGCCCAAAAGGATTTCCGCATTCCATATTCTTCCATTGTACAAACATTCATCTCTGCCCGGCTTTATTTGTAGAGAGACTTGTTCTCGTGATTGCTGCACTTTTACAAACTACATATTTCTGTTTAGTTTTGACTTGTTCGGTATTGCAGTTTTCCTTAAGAAAAGGGAAATTAAAGTTTATTATCTCAGGTAAAGAAGTAAATATTACGAGTTCATCGCTTACTATGCAGGAGATGCATTTGTGCAGCAATCTTGTGAAATCTGTAAACTATAGGATGTGGTTACACCATTACTTACAAAATAAAGTGATTTGTTTTTACTTTCTAGTATAGAAAATAATTGTTTTTACTACAGGGAACCTATTCCTGTAGCGATAAATACTAATGGACGGGTGGGGAACTCCAGGCCTCGAGAGCCGTAAACAGGTCATGTTTTCAGGATTTCTCTAGCATTGCACACGGATTGGAACCATCACCAGTGCAGGTGATTATATTATCACCTGCGCAATGCTAAGGAAATCCTGAAAGCATGACCTGTTGGCTGCTCTCGAGGCCTGGAGTTCCTCCTTCCCTGGATTAGTGGGATTAGGGCAGAGGCATGCCATGACCCCTCTGGGCACTGGGTATTAATCGTAGACCTGTCTATAAAGCCCGCAGTTGATGTATGATCAACTTATTCTTGGGCTCAGGATTCTTATTTTTTTTTCTCAAGTCATTATTGTTTACAGATATGTATGTACAGTAATAGTCGTGTGATGGCCACTCAGATAGTCTGGTCTATAGAGCTTGTAGAACTGTCCTGTTTGTGTTTATTCTTGGAGATGCCACCACTTTCAAGAACAGGCTCTGGAGTCCCCCATTGGGCTCTGAACGATGACCGAACATGGACTCCGCTTCTCTTCACTGTCAATGGGACTGACAAAGATGGCCATGTGTATGTGTCAGTACCATAGTCAGTGAATGGTTCAGTGGCTTCTCCATTCAGAAAGGGTAACCCCAGAGCCTCCATCTCAGGATCATGTCTCAGTGCTTAGATCAGCAACTTCCCTATAAGTTATGATGGGGAGTCAATTCCTGTAAAGCAAAATTAGGAAAAAGTACAAAAACAAATTAGAAAATATCTCGGCACTCCATGCTTCCTCCACATGTTTTTTTCCATCCCTTATGATCTTATTTTGTCTTATACAAATAAAACTAAAAAATTGGAAATAAATATTCTCTGTGCCTGATGAGATCGAACGTGTTTTCCTTTCCACTCTTGTCCTTGCTGTTCTGTGCCTGGCTGTAGGACAACTGACTGCAGCCGGAGCCTCCCCCTTTTAATCTGTCCACTGTTGGACAAAAGAAAGATATTTTTTAAGTCATATCCCCCTTTTTATTCATTATTATTTATTTATATAGCACCATTAATTCCATGGTGCTGTACATGAGAAGGGGTTACATACAAAATGATAGATCTGGTTTACAGTAGACACACCCTTCCTCACACCCTCATCCATTTCCCAGATGAAAAAGCTACAACAATGAACTCCATCTTCGGTCTCTATCTTGCTGTTCTTCGACTGGCTGTAAGACAACTGACTGCAGCCGAAGCCTCCCTAACCTAACCTGTTCAGGTTTTTATTTATGTCCCTTTCTCGCACCCTCATTCATTTCCCAAATGAAAATATACCCCATCTTCTCTACAAATTGCCAGTATCAATGGTTTTCCCATAATTTCCTGCAACAGACATTGTGAATAAATTCTTTCTTTCCTTGTATAAATTTTCTCTCCTTTTAATCATCCGGTGACTGTATTCATTGGGTTTTGCACATGTAGAGACACAGTATCATCAGACTTTATTACCTCAATACTTGAATTCATGTAAGAACATGTATGGAAGTATTAAAATATATCACCTTGTATATTACCCCAAGGACAATTACTAATCTACTATCTTTGTTTTATTTTTCCCTTCAAGGTATTTCCTACATTTTCCAATGAAGACTATGACCGGCGTAATGAAGAGGTGGACCCGGTTGCTGCTTCTGCTGAGTACGAGTTGGAAAAAAGAGTGGAAAAGATGGATGTTTTCCCTGTCGAAATTGAAAAGGGTAATTTGTTTTCTTAATAAGCTGTTTTTGTTAAAGTGCTTGTGTTATATGGAATTGATGGGAATTTTCTGCAGTGACCTATGTAATCCTGGAAAAGCTGCATTTCATATAAATTGTACATCATAGTTGTGAGGGACTACAACTCCTAACATGATCCCCAATGATTAAACAAGTCAACTGGATCCAGTAGGTGCCGCTGGTCTTCAGTACCTTTTATGATGATGGTTGTTTTTTCTTTCTTATATGTGCTCTATCTCTGACAGGTGACAGTGGCCTTGGAATCAGCATTATTGGCATGGGGGTTGGCGCAGATCAGGGCTTGGAGAAGCTGGGAATATTTGTGAAAACCATTACAGAAGGGGGAGCTGCTCAACGGGATGGACGGTAAGACATCTTGACTGAATTGTTATATGTACTGGATAGGTGATTGATTGACCGGTGGAGTTTGGTCACAGAGACCCGACCACTGTTCAGAATAGGGAACATTCATCCCCATTACAATGGAGGTGCAGTGCACATTATTAACTGCCATTCATTATGGGGCTGCCAAGTTCTTCAGTTGGCCTTTTCGAAAGTAGTTTGGCATTGGATCTGCCACTCCAGTCAAAGTTATGTTCATATGTGGCCTTTTGCTGTTTCTGCGGCCAAAACCTGCTCTCTTGGCAGTAAAAAAAAAAAAAAAAAGCTGCTTCCAAAACAGTTTTTTTGTTGTTGCAGTTTTGTTTTGCAGATTTGTTGCTGCTGTTGCATTGCTGTTGTTGTTGTTGCTGCTGCAATGTTGTGGTTTCTGCAGTGGTGGTGGTGGTGGTGCTGCTGCTGTAGTGGTGGTGTGGGTGGTGGTGTTGTTGCTGCAGTAGTGGTGGTGGTGTTGCTGCTGTGGTGGTGGTGTTGTTGCTGCTGCTGTAGTGGTGGTGCTGCTGCTGTAGTGGTCATGCTGCTGCTGCAGTGGTGGTGGTGGTGTTGATGCTGCTGCTGCATTGTTGTTACTGCTGCTGCATTGTTGTTGTTACTGCTGCTGCTGCAGTGGTTGTGTTGTTGCAATTTTATTCAGCTGAATTTTTGGTGTGTCATTTGTTACAGTACATGTTTAATAAAGTGGTTTTCATTCACCACAAAAGCAGCAAAAAATCACTTGTGTTTTTGGAGTGTTTTTGCCCTCTCTCATTGCTTTCATTTGTGAAAAAAAGTGCAGAATTGCTAAAAGAATTGTCAGGAAATTAAAAGCAACTGTGTCCATGACATTTCTGTAATCTGAGCTTTTACTGGTACTGCAAAGAACAGCTTTTAACTTGCATTAAAACACTGCTGCAAATAAAAAAAAAAAGCAACATGTGTGAACATAGCCTAGAAGAAAAAAAAAAGCTTCCCAGGCCATCCAAGCTGTCGGACACTCGCCAATCCACAAGTTGTCACCTATGCAGTAGATCAGTCATAACTCGTTTTTACCAGAGAACTTCTTTAACATTCGTCTTTTTGAAACCTTTTGTTTTGGCAAATTTGGATCCTCATGAGAATTCGTCTGTAAACGTTCTACAGGTGATGGGTTGATATGAGAATCTGTACAGATCCAGACATTAACAACCAATCTAAAGGGGAATTTATAGTCTGTCATTCCTCTGGCAAACCTATTAGAGTATGAAATGTAACTAAAGGGGTTTCTTGTGATATAATGACACATTTCTCATTTGGAGGTTGAATGTATCATTGCTTTGCTCCATTCTAATCTGTGGGGTTATGGACACCTTGCCTGATTTTCTCGGATCCTAGATCTGGCATCCAGACATTTATGTGGCCTGGCTTCTCGAGTATTTTATCGTCTTCCTATACCTGTAATTCCAGGAATAATTCAGTACCACATGGAACGCTGGAGATTGTAGGTTCTCCTGGACTTGTGTTGCCGACCTCTCTGCAGATTGATGCTTTGTTGCCGCTCTCGGAACATACCGCCTGGATTTGCTGTTTCAGGTTATCGTGTCCTCTGGGCACGGTGTGGCATCTCCTAATACTATTATATTAAGGAATGCAGCCTTTGGGTCAAGCATTAGACTCCCGTAGCTTGCTGTTATTATTAATAATAAAGTAATATTCAGAGACTCCAGACGAGCAGCATTGTGTGAAGTTTTGCCAAAACCTTTTTTGAGTACCGGTAATTTTGCATTACAGATTTATTAGTAAAATAAAATACAAGAGAGATAAAGTATCTCACGCTCTGAAAATGTGACCTGTAATCGTTACTCATAATCCCAACACTTATTGCCATTGCTCATTTAGTATTATACAGAATTATCCAGCAGTGATCAGAACCTAAGTCACTTAAATAGGGCTTATCCGTCGTACCGGACTGAGACACCGCCATGCCTGGAAAACATTGATGGGGCCACGACATTTCCACGAATGGTCTGGGCTCCTGGCCATTAATGTAGCTTTACCTGGAAAACATCTTACAGGAGAGAATGTCTGCTCAAGATGACTGTTCAAACCAAACACAAGCGCAAGGTGCACCCTTAGTGTGGCCGAGAAGTTCAGTCCACCTTCTCCTGTACTTGTTTTCCACCCATCTCCATTCACTTCTGACCCTTCTAAAGTCAGAGCTGTCAATCAATGAAGAGGAGGGTGGCGATAGAAAGCAAGTGTGTGAGAAGATGCGCTGAACTATTTGGCCCCGCCATGATGCACATAGATATTGTGCTTTGTTTGAACAATTATTTTGTGCTGACTCCCTATTACTACTGCATATCAATAAATTAGAATATCATTAAAAAGTTAATTTATTTCAATAATTCAATACATAAAGTGAAACGCATATATTATATAGAGTCATTACACACAGAGTGATCTATTTCATGTGTTTGTTTATGTTAATGTTGATGATTGTCTTACACCCTAATCAAAACCCCTAGGTCATTATCTCGGAAAATTAATGTAGGGAGGATGAAGGGTCTGAGAGATAAAATATGACCTAAATAGGTATCAGAGGCTTCACCTTGTGTGGTTGTGAGAGTCACAACCACTATAAAAGCAGATCATGGCTGCTGTCCCCAGCGTGGTGCATATAGAGTAGGGAGGATGAAAGATTAAAATATGCGCTGCTGTATTCCACGAGTCATCAGAGGGTGAATATAATATTGATTTATTAGTCAATGTGTTTCAGGGCTCCCTGAAACGCCCTGAAACATGACAATATGATATTAATTTGTCCTGAGGAAGGGGCCAGGGAGTCCTGAAACGCGTTGACTAATTATTATTATATTTACCCTTTGATGTCTCGTGGAATACGGCAGCACAGTTTTTAACCCCTCATCCTCCCTACTTTACTAATAACCTTTGGGTTTTCATTAGCTGTAAGCCATAATCATCAACATTAACATAAATAAACACTTGAAATAGATCCCTCTGTGTGTAATGACTCCATATGTGTTTCACTTTTTATATTGAATTACTGAAATTATCTTTTTGCTTAGCCATTGTGTCATTTTATTTGGAGAAAACCTTTTTTTATACAAAAATAAAAAAAATTGCTCTAGAATTTGCTACTTTTCTTGTTTTTTGTCGAATTTGCTAAGTGACTAAAACAAAAATGGCCATTGGCCCAATGAGATGTTGCTATATTTAATAAAGGGACTCCAGTCACCTGTTCTTTAGTGTGTGAACCAATGTCCCCCCCCCTTTTTTTGGGCGCCCTTACTGCATCACACAATTGTGTCCATCATTCTCTAGCTCCCCTGAATATCACGAAAAATAACTTTTCATTTTCTCCCATGCTGTATGTAGATGATTTTGGTTCAGTCTGATGGGTATCATTTTCTTGGTGTCTATGCCGCTTGTTTACCCCTAAAAGCCATCCTTTGGCTTTGATTGATGTGGATGACTCTTCCTGCATCATCCAGGTAGCCTGATAAAGTTTCATGCCTGGGCATTAGCATCTCCGGCTTGTGTTGTCGCACTTTGCTCTGCCTTACTGTGGGCACAACATGAAACATAACCGCGTGTGCACCCGGGAGAAGTCATTCCAGAATTGGTGCTTGGAAAATACGAGCCGGAATAAGGTGTCCTGGGCGCATGCGTGGTTATGTTTCGTAATATAGCAGAGTAAAGTGCGTCTGCACGAGTGACAATAATGCACAGACGTGAGATTCCATGTGGATGATGCATGACGTTTCATCCACATCAATCAAAGCTGGAGGACGGCTTTTGGGAGCGAAGAGGCAGCACAGACGCCGAGGAAAGTACGCCCATTGGACCAGATCGAACCAAAAGCATTTTACATACAGCACGAGAGAAAATAAAAAGGTATATTTGCTATATAGGGGGAGTTAGGGGATGATGGACACATCTGTATAATGCACTACTGGCGCTCAGAAAGGGGGTGACATTGGGGGGTTCACACAGTAAAAAACTGGTGACAGGTCCCATTTTAGAAGAAAGTCTTAAAATGGGACGTATTGGCACACATTTTCCCATGATCAGATTTGTCTGGTAGCAAACATTTAGCACATCGGTCCAACTACCAGATCTCCTTATGCACTGGTGTATGTAACCGTATGTGATCTAGTGGAGGAAGCAGCAGGGTACGGCACACGATTGTTTCCAACAGTCCTATGGACTAGGAATGGATGGATTGGTTTTCCTATGGTTGGTTGATAAATGTCCATTATAGGATATGTGCCTGTATAGGTTATTTTTACCTCCTGTATTCCTTCATGTATTTGCTGTCTCTTGTGTGGAGTGTATCCTGTACTACTAGTTTGGGAGATGACTACACGGCACCATCAGTAATATAAACATTGTCATATAGACATAGGGATATAAATATAATCATGATAATAATAATTAGAATTCTTTGCAGTCATATCAATATTTGTATAATCTATATGATAATATGCAGTGACCAGGCTCAGGTCTGACAATCTGCTCTTTTAGCGCATGTTCCCATATACAAAATATACAGTACCTCCCAGAAAGTGTGCTACCTATAACAGATGAATTACTAAACCTGATCCGTATACTGTAGAAAAAATATACCCTGAATTTACGCTTAAATGGCAATTGGTCTTGTAGTTTTTCCCTACTTCATTTGAATTGAGATGTTTAAATTTACAGTAAACGTGAAAACTTTATTTGCTGTGGATTATCATAGATCTGAAAACTATAAAATAAATAAAAATCCTTAAAGGGGGAGTCCACCCACCAACTTACATTTTCATGATTGTCTTAAATTTGCACCCCTGCTGCCAGTGTACCTTTTTTGTGGAGCATATAGTGACCCCTGCAGCCGGACAATGGCCTCTGGTTGCAGCCCCTATGCTGAATGAAGAGCTATTAGACTGTTTATTTGTGCTGGCTATACAGGAAGGTGACCACTACAGCCAATCGGTGACTGTTGATTGTTTATAGCGGTGAACTGACCCTTGACACCAGAAGAGGAAGCCAGGAGATGGGCAGTGACCCTGGCAGCAGCGAGGTCTGTTAGGGGTGTAACTGATGCTGGGTGTTTGCTTGTTTATAACACGGTAGTGCACCCCTGCTGCCATCACTGGGAAATGAGGAAAGAACCAAGCGGAAAACAATATGTTGATTAGTTTTATTTTGTCCAACCCACATCAGCAACTTCACAGCTAAATCTTCATGATAATGTACCGTACATGTTTAGTGCAAACACATGGCTGCAAATTTGCCATCAATTCTTCCCCTTGTGAACACTCCCATAAGGGCCGTTCATACATCAGTTCATACAGAGACATGTCCAATATTGATCTGAGCGTCTGATCAGACTCTCCAATGGAAGGCAATGGGTCCGTCAAAAATCTCATCTGTCTGTTGACTTTTTTTTTGTATTAGACAAATGTGAAACTCTGACCACACTGTGATTATAAATCTTACACTGAGCAACCTCTGACATTATGATAAGAAACACTGAGACATGGACTTTTATTTTTTTTTATTTTTGCTTGCATATGAGAAGAATCACTGTCTGATCCCTAAAGAAGCGCAATCACACATCAGTGCTGCTCACAGGAAACTGATCAACAGTGTAAAGAATGGAGGACATAAATACAGGAGTGGTCAGATCAGCAGTGTAAAGCATAGAGGACATAAATATAGTAGTGGTCAGATCAGATGTGTGAACCATAGAGGACGTAAATATAGTGGTGGTCAGATCAGCAGTGTAAAGCATAGCGGACGTAAGTACAGTAGTGATCAGATCAACAGTGTAAAGCATAAAAGTACAGTAGCGATCAGGTCAGCAGTGTAAAGCATGAAGGACATAGATATAGAAAACAAGGATTCAGCTCACCATGCAAAGGCATGGCATGCAAGGGCCGGCGTCCTGAACAGCCAAGGATTAGTAGAAAGAAGAAGGTGGCCCAGCTTCCGTTTGAGTATCGACAATTCTTCATTAATTTCCCAGCACCTTCCAAATTACAACATGGTTATATGGATCAGCAGGTAGATGTTATGGCAGGTGGGCGCGGG
The DNA here is from genome assembly GCA_033576535.1 of Allobates femoralis. NCBI lineage: Eukaryota > Metazoa > Chordata > Amphibia > Anura > Aromobatidae > Allobates > Allobates femoralis. Next base: position 42,502,937 of record JARQOC010000011.1, on the reverse strand, counting down.
CGTCTGGTGGGCGACGCGTTTCAGGACAAAGTGTCCGAAAAACTTTGTCCAAAACGCGTTGCCCACCAGACTCCTTCACCCACCTGCCATGTCCTCTACCTGCTGATCCATGTAACCATGTTATAATTTGGAAGGTGCTGTGAAATGAATGAAGAATTGTCGATACTCATCAAACGGAAGCTGGGCCACCTTCTTCTTAGGACGTAGATATAGTAGTGGTCAGATCAGCAGTGTAAAGCGTGGAGGACATGAGAACAGTAGTGATCAGTACAGCAGTGTAAAGCGTGGAGGATATGTATATAGTAGCAGTCAGATCAGCAGTGTAAAGCCTAGGGGAAATAAATATAGGAGTGGTCAGATCAGAGTCACTTGGTTCTGCTATTCTCAAATAATAAAGCCTTGTCTTTCTATGTGTTGACTCCTGTAGAATCCTTTTAGTTGGTTAGAAGTATAGGTCCCCGTGCTGTCTGACTATAGTGACACCCTGTCCTCTGAGGGTGTGCAGTGTGTACGGTGGCATACGTTGTATATACTGACTTATGCACATATTGTGTGCAGGCAGCAGGCGGTGCGGTCGGTGGAGGTTTTCCTCCCTGCAGGGTGTGTTTAATGTTGGGAATTATGCATTTGTAAGACACATTCGTAATTATCACCTGTCACTCCCTGAATCTTGTAGGGATCTTTATGATCTTTATCTGGCCTGAAAATAAATCTGAGTTTTATATAGGAAGCCATTATGAGAATATTCCCACAGAAAGCCAATATCCTTATGCCAGCATATGCCTGTCATAGTGGGGGGATTCCCTGCTGCAGACCACCATGTGTGACCCAGAGTGAAGCCCAATATGTATTGGTGGCTCTGGACGATCCGGCCGTTTTATTGACGATGTGCTTGTGCTGGATTCAACATAGACACGGAAATGTTTTGTGTATGAACAACCTGTCATTGTTCTGAATTGCTCAGAATTTAAGGATCACTGAATACTAAAATACCTTTTTTTTCCCCACTTTTCATGCTCGGCACTTCTATGTAGAGCTGATCACTGCAGGACACCGTAGCCGCATGTCTCTCTGTCAATATTGGTTCTTATTACCCAATCATGGTGTTTCTGTTAATGATTGACGATCGCCACCATTCCGCACAGACGTTCAAGCTTTTTCTTTTCCTCACCTTTATTATAGTGTTAATCGTTAGATTGATTACTATTCCTTTTTTCTTTAGAATTGAAGTCAATGACCAAATAGTTGAAGTTGATGGTACAAGTCTAGTCGGGGTCACACAGCTGTTTGCTGCTACGGTACTTAAGAACACCAAAGGTACAGTCAGGTGGGTACGTCCTCAATTCATGGATGTGGAACTGTTGGTATATCAATTGGGTTAACAAGTAATTTTTAGGTTTTGTGTGTTGACACTGTATCTGTATATCTGTTTCTATATACAAAATGTTTTTATTTTTGCTACAGTTTTGGCACAAACTATCCAAATTTGAAAGAGAGTGAATGAGTATATGTAAAGGGGCTTTAGCGGCGCCTACCTGGCATTGACCATGAGTGAGATGAGGGTTGGTGCACACAAGATGTTTTTGAGGAGATCAAAAAAGGGCACCCCATGCCTTCTATAGCCTCCGCATTGCACCGTATGACTTCTGGCTGCAGAATGAGTTAACTGAGAGTCCATTAGTGAGCTCAGTCTGATAGGAGATGTTTAACTCTATCATCTGACATTAACTCTATTATCTGATAATAGAGAGAAACATTCCCTGTCAGACTGAGTTCATAATGGGATCCTTGGTTAACTCATTCTGATAAGGAATGTTTAACGCTATTATTATCTGACTTTTTCTTAGCTCCTCTCATCTGATTTATGACCAGCAACCACATCAAAGTTGAATGTGCAGGAAAAAAAAGAACATGTAAAAGCCAAACAGTGCAAAATTATTAATGCAATCGCATTCTAAAATTGATTATTGGCTCCAAATACATGTATTTTTTAGTAAAAAATCTCTCTTGCATGGTCTAGTTGTGTGACTCTTCAGCCTTCACGTGCTGTCTGGCCGCCCATAGCTGTTTTTTGCTCTTCAGTCCAAGGGCTATAATGAAGATCAGGGTGATGGTGTGATAGCGTCCGCTCGGCACGGCCGCCCTGGATGTTTCCCTGCTGATCTGATAGAGCCTTCTGTATACATACTCAGCCCTGTCATATGCCGGCAGCTGTCTCTTGATCCCCTATAACTAGAGCTTTCCCTCCCTCTACACTTGGTGGAAGTCCAGCTCTTATAAACCAGTGAGAATTAGTTTGACCAAATCTCACAAATAGTGACAGCATATCATAATCACTAATAATTTAATATACATTTACACTGGCAAGTATTCCGAAAAAAAAGTGGCACTCGCCATCCGTTAAGATGAAAGCGTTTTATGGAATAGTTTAAAACACATTCACTGGAGCAGCACGGAGCACATGGACAACAGCTGTTTCATGTTATAGGTCTCTCCTACAATGTGTCCATAACACGAAACAGCTGTTATCCATCTGCTCAGCACTGCTTCCATGAATATGTTAGAAACTATTCCATAAAGCTTTCATTTTGAAGGATGGTGAGTGCCACTTCTACTCTCTTGAAATTTCACATTTTGATTTAAATAATACCTACCTGCTGTGCAGTAAACAAAAAATGATGTAGTGTTGCTTTAAATGGAAGTCTCCTGCCCCGGTATTATACTCACCCGCCACTATCTTCATCTTTTTACAGCATTGCTTCAGTTGGTCTGTGTCGAGTTGTGACCTGCCGGCAGCTTCAGTGTTTCATGGAGCTCACCGGAGGTCACAACTCAATACATCTCTATGAGAGCCTCGTTACGGCCTCATTCTGGCTCTTGTACACTTTTATTGGGAGCTTGAAACGTAACTTCTGAAATTAGAGTGCCTGTGATTGTTTTGTTATCTTTTTCGGGTATATGGAATTCATGGAGCCAGGTCCCCGGAGTTGGGCACCTAATCCAGAATGGAGAGAAGCTATTATGGTTTGTGGTTCTGGCTCTGGTAGGCTGGAGGGGAGGGAAATTTATTTAAAGTGGGAACCTCGTCGCAATTTAATACATCAAGGTCATAACATCCTTTTTATAGTGAAGTCACATAAGATGTACAATTGCATCAGGGGCAAATCTGCTACAAAATTGTCATGTTACCTATGTGTGTTAAATGTAGAGTTGTCACAGAATTGTTGTGGATTTTACCATTTTATTGAAATCCATAGCAATTTCATAGCAAATCCATATCAAAATCCAGATATAAGGCATGTGGACATTGTCGCTGATTTGAACTTGTATAAGATGATGGCTGTCAACCGTTATCTGTGGTGTGTGGGGGCTTTAGAATGAATCAGATAATTGGTGGAGGTCTGCTATAGCCAGAGATGTTGCATTGGATGGTGACAATACACTTGTTGGGCGGGAGGGGGATGAGTCTAGGGCTCTGTCACCTTCCGCCTTAGGGAATGCTGTGCTATAGTACATATATTGATTTTTTATGGACTTGTGTGCATGTATGTTGACATGTTAGTTTTAAGTGTATATAGATCTGTGTATACAGTTCCGTGTATGCGACCATTCTGTGGCCAAGGTAAAAGACTGCCCTATGGTGCCTCTGGTAAACTAGGGTTAAATTAGCTAGTGAGTTAGTCCACCCCTTAGGGCCCGGTCAGACGTAACGACCGCAGTAGCAATCCCGATAACGACATGGCTCCCGGGATCGCTGATGAGTCATTATCGGTATCGCTACTTGGTATTCAAACACGCCGATCTATACAACGATATGTCCACCCTAGCGATTTCTTCAACTATATTGTTCAGTCGTTGTATTTCCTTCTCACATGACGATTTACCTCCACAGGACTATATTACGTCATCAAACGATATCGTCGGTAAGGTGTCAAACACAGCGATACAGCGTTCCCAGCGGGAGCGCAACGACCAAAAAATGAACCAGGAGGCTGTGTAACGATTGCCGATCTCGCAGCAGGGGACCAGATCGTTACACCCTGTCGCACGTAGCGATGTCGTTGCTGAGATCGCTATTGCGTCACAAAAGTAACGATCTCGTTAGCGATCTCGGTATGTGGGACATACCCTTTAAGGATGGAGTTATGGATTTCTTCTAGAAGTGAAAGTGTTATTAGGTATTATTATTACCTAGGGAGTCCACGCACTAGCGGTAGGGTTTAAGTGGCAAAACAAGCTTTTATGTACGTCTAGACAGGAGCTTCCACAGAGAGAAGTTAAAAGAAAGGATGGGAGCGCACATAGTTTTTATCCTTAATTTGAATGGCTTTGCCCCCAAGTTCGTGGGACTCCCCTTAAATGGTTGTGCAAGTCACAACCAACTGAACAGACATTAGATGCAATGGCCGCTGCAGATGCCTCGCTCTGATGAAGCTGAAATGGAAGATAAAAGGACCAGGCTGCTTTTGTCTGCGCAGAGCAAGGAAACGTCAGTCCAACATCACACAGAACCACTTTATTTTGCTGATACATTTCATTGAAGTACCTGCTGCTTTCTCAGGGCAACATGTGAGTGATCCTTGGAGAGGGGCCAGCAGTGTAAATGTCCCCCAATGTACAGCTCCTCCCGGGCACAAGCGCCATCAGCACCTGCCGCTGTGTGATATCGGACTGACGTTTCCTTGGTCTGGGCGGACAAAAGAAGCCTGGCCTTTCTACCTCCTATCAAAGAGAGAAGTGGAACAGCCCAGCATTTAATTCGACCAGGTCCTCTGAGTCACCCTAAGAATGGGGAATAGGCACTGGGAAGTGCATCTGTGGCGTTGATACTTGACCTATGTGGTTTCTCGGGAAGCAACTGACTCCTCCAGGAAGTGTGCCGTGGACCTCATCATAGACTTGGGAAAAATGTTGTTACGGTACTGGCAGTAAAGGAACGTTGTCTAAAGGTTGCCACATTCCGTTTTGAAAGTTGGTTGAGAACCACATTGTAGATGGAGACTTTCAAAGTCAATTTACTGTAGAAAACGGGAAAAAACTGGAAACAAACGTGTAAAGGTGGTGACCAGTAGCCACGTGTCAGAAGCAGGCGATCCACATGTGGATCACGAGATACAGTTTGGGACTGTTCTATGGAGCGGATTCCCATGGAGGAGACTGGGCTGGAGCCAGGAGAGACTAAATGAGTTTTCAGCGGGGTATCGTGGTATTGAAATGAGAGGGTGAGAGCCCATGGATAACGGGTCGGCGGGAACAGTCTGCACTACAGTTTGTTAAAGTAATTTTCCAAAAGAAAGTTATGTTCATGTTGTGTGTCCATGTTTCGTGAGACTGTTAGAGTAGAGAACTGTTGCAAAGCAGCATGGATTCTGTCTGGTCTGGTCCTCACTGAGGGCGATGGTGAACTAACCTGGTGTACTGCAAACCTAAGGCTCTGCCTCACGCCGGCCCCCCAACACGCCTGGCCTCAGGTCCACTCTCCTACTTTGGTTTATCAGCGCTGCCCGATCATTGTCTTTTTCCTTGAGTCGTATTTTGGGATCTAAATGATGATAGGTGTTTGGTTTACTACTTCCGAATTGTACATGTTTTTTTATACATCTCCGCTAACATTGCTTTGTATTCTCTACAGTAAACGATCTGACTTATTGTGCTTTGACACTGGGGTCTTTTTAGTTTTCCTTTGGATCAGTGTTTCATTCTTTGTTCTTTTTGTGTATATGTCTATTGGGTAGAGGGCAGCTCATGCTTTTACAGCTCTGCTGGTGAAAGTGTATATTTAATAATCATGTCATCAGTGTATTTATAATAGAGGTATAGTAATTTAATTTTTTGATTGTGCCCACCCCCCACACTTTACCCTAATGTGCTTTTCTTGCTCATATTGAAGCATCATTTGCCGCTCACCCCCAGTGATCCTTGGTCATGTCCAGTCTGCCAGAGTATCATGAAGGCTGTCTAATAAGGGGGATAAGGACGTAGTGGTTTACGCAGGGCAAACTATTTGTTAAGATCTCTTAACCGTCCATTGTTTTTTTTCTTTTTTTTTTTTGTATCTTCTCTTTCCACGAGAAAAAAAAGTTTTGCATTTCTTCATTGTCTTTTCTAATTTTAGGTTCCTCATTGGGAGAGAGAAGCCCGGAGCACAGAGTGAGGTGGCTCGTCTGATCAGTGAGACCCTGGAGCAGGAGAGATGTCAGCAGCAGATGTATGACCACCAGTACTCAGAGGGCAGCACCGGGCAGGTAAGAGGGGAAATTTGTGTCCTGTCCCCCCGTGATATAAACTTTATAGACAAATGTATTGTGCCCCTTTCACATTGCACCCAGGAGCTTTTCTGATATCCCACTCTAAATCCATAGATAATATGTAGCTAGTCTATCTCTACAGCTACCACAGTTCTAATTGGAAGGTTTTCCACAACATTTTGGAGGGTTGGTGGGAATTTTTGCCCATTCATCTAGTAAGCATTTGTGAGGTGACCCTGATGTGCAGGAGACGCCGGGCTCACAATATTCATCCTAGTTCATTCCAAAAGTGTTGGCTGGTGTTAAGGTCAGGCCTAATATTCCTCCATCAGTTCCCCCAACCATGTCTGTAAAGACCTTGTGCACAGTATTGGGGAACAGAAAACAGTCTCTCCCCTTCGCCCCCCCGCACCTCCAAACTGTTTCCACAAAGTTATGTCTTGTATGCTTGAGCATTAAGATTTTTCTAACTGGACCTAAGAGGCTGACCCCTGAAAAGCAACCCGATAGGATATTTTCTCCCCATCTGTGGTGGGCACAATACAGCCAAATGAGTAATGTACTCCTGGCATTCACGAAACCCAGACTCCTCCATCAGATGCCAGATAGAGAAGTGTGATCCATCACTACATAGAACACATTACCAATACTCGAGTCCAGTGGTGGCGGCTTTACACTCTTATCCATCAATTTACATTGTGCTTGGTGATGTAAGGCTGCATTATTGTACCTTTTCACTAAAAGTAGCAGTTGGAGATTATCCAGGACACTTTGTTGAGTCCACTGTATCGATGAGGGCAGCTTTCACCCTGCCTCCTGTGTGATTAGCAGATAGCTGCTGTTTATGCACAAAAAGCAGAAAATTGATCACTGTCTGCAGGGTCCCCTATACATATACTGGACTCCAGGTGCCCTGTGTGTATCTCCTCATTGCATCTGTTAGTCAAACGGGTGCCGTTTTGGCTAATAGGCAAACCTGTCCATATCTCGTTTCAGGTGACAGATCCACTTTCAGGTGATTCACTCTTTCTTCCTTCCCTGTAACCCATCCCCCTTAGTATTGTAATCCTATATTCTTGTTCTGTTGCTTTAATGTGCAGGACATCTGTTTTCATCATTTTATAAGTTTACAGAATTTTTGACAAACCTTGAACTTTTTTGGCAGGAAGAAGACTTTGAAGAGGACGATGAGGATAATCTAGAGTCGCATCTACATGGAAATTCAGTGGAAGTGTTTGAGTTGCCAGAAAGTGACGATCTAAACTTTCCTTCCGATATGGATGCCTCTCAGCTGGCACTCAAGTTTAAAGAGGTAAAAGTCTGCCAATGTGATCATCGTCCCTAGGTTTCTCCGATATGTGATACATATGGGAGCTGGTTGCATTTCATGTAACTGGGCAATGAAATTTCCCAAACATATTTTGCAACATTGGCCAAGAGTAGGTTGTGTAAGCTTTTCCTATGGGTGTACGTTAATCACACATCTTTGGGAGTATTGGGGCTAAAAAAGGATAGATGCTGCAATGAAAAATATGTACGGAAAAATGAATATTTTCAGTGTTAATGAATATGGGTCCCACTACCAGAACCATCCATGCTGATTGTTCATGGTTGTCGGTAGATATTGAATATCCATTAATTATGCTATAAATGGGCAAAATGGGAATATATGTTTATGAACCGTAAGTCTTTAAATACTTATGTGGCTTTCAGAGCCTCCCTCACTATCGTTGTGCTAAAATACAGGTGCATTCATGTTTATATCTTAATTATTCAGTAATCAATACATAAAGTGACACACATATATTATATAGAGTCATTTCACACGAGGGATCTTTTTCAAGTGTTTATTTATGTTAATGTTGATGATTATGGTTTACAGCCAGTGAAAACCCAAAGGCCATTATCTCAGAAAATTAAAGTAGGGAGGATGAAGGGTCTAAGAGATAAAAAATGACCTAAATAGGTTTCAGAGGCTCTCACCTTGTGTGGTTGTGAGAGTCACAACCACTATAAAAGCATATCACGCGCTGCAGTCTCCAGTGTGGTGCATATAGAGTAGGATGGATGAAGGGATAAAAACCACACTGCGTATTCTACGGACATCAAAGAGTGAGTATAATATTGATTTATTAGTCAATTAGTATGTCAGGGCTCCCTGGCCCCTTCCTAAGGACAAATCAATATCATATTGCCATGTTTCAGGGAGACCTGATACGCGTTTTGATGTCTTGTGGAATACGGCAGCACGGTTTTTAACCATTTATCCTCCCTACTTGTCCAACAATGCAGACTAGTTGAAAGCTGCTATCAAAGCAACCTGGGCTTCCATAACGCCTCAGCAGTGCCACAGGCTGATTACCTCCATACCACGCCGCATTAATACAGTAATTCATGCAAAAGGAGCCCTAATCAAATACTGAGTGCATTTACTGTACAGGCTTTTCAGTAGGCCAACATTTGAGTTCAATATCATTTTTTCCAGTTGATCTTATATACCATTCTAATATTCTGTGATAATGACCATCGAGTTTTCATTGGCTGTAAGCCATGATCATCAACATTTACAGAAATAACACTTGAAATAGATCACTGCTTGTAATGACTATACATAATATATACATTTCACTTTTTGTATTGTTCTGAACAAAATTACTTTTTGATGATCTCTATCTATGGAGATCACCTGTATACTCTGGATTTTTGGGGCAGAATACACACGAAAAAAATCAAACTCTCCATCTGAATGTGTCTTTTACACTAGAGGTGTGACAATCTATTGATGTTTCCAGCTCCACATTTGTCTTCTGTTTTGTGTTTTATTAACTATGATTTATTTTTTTCTTTCCCTATAGCTTCAGCTGAAGTACGCTGTCACTACTGCTGAAGTCAACCAGCTGAAAGACCGGGTGAGTCGCAGAGCCAGGCTTCAGCGTGCAATCATGCACACTTCACAGATCCACTCCTGCTTTCTTGTCCCTTCTTGCTTTTAAGACATCTATATTTTATTGGGATGCGTTCATGGCGTAGAACGCTTACATAAGAGTAAAATGGGGATGGGCAGCCTGTGTCTGCAGTGGTGACAGATGGCAGGTGTAATATACCACAATACCAGCTGGGCATTTACTTGTTCAGTCTCCTTCGTCCTTGCACCCCATGTTCCTTTAAAAAATCAAAAAAACTCCAGCAATTATTTTTGACTCTACAGTGCTCCATATAGGCTATTACGGAGTAATAATATAGAGGCTCTTGTATATAGTTGTGTATTTAGTGCACCATATATGAGCTGTCTGACAACAGTTTGCTCCTTCTTACAGCACTACTCCAGCAGTTTTTATTTCAGCGCTGGAGTGGTGCTTTAGATATAAGTCCTCTGCCCCCTGTATTATACTTTTCATCTGTTATCACATTGTTCCGGTCGGTCTCCGGCAATTGTGACCTGCCGGCAGCTCTGGTGCTTCACGGAACGCACCAGAGATAACCTCAATACATTTCTGAGAGCCTCATTCTGGCCTCGTTCAGTGGTCACATGACAATATCAGGTTTTTGCTATTTATTTGAGAGGACATGATCTAGGAAGATTCCCAACTCAGCTCAGGCCAGCAACAGTGCAGTTTTCAGATCTCCTTAGTATTGCACAGGGCTTGGAATCATTACTGTGCAGATGATCACATTAGCACCTGTGCAATACTAAGGAAATCCTGAAAACCTGCACTGTTGCGGGCTTGAGCCTGGAGTGGGGACTCTGATTAGGGTGAAACCCTGGTTCCAGGATGTCACCTGCTTAGCATCTTGCTGTAGCGTCAATATAATCCATTGTTTCATCAGCAGGACTAGGTTTTGCAAACCAGCCAGTCAAAGTAATCTGAGTAGCCCCACCCCCACCACTGATGGACAGTATGCTCACCATACACAGTGTTCACAGTAAGATGCCAATCAGTGGTGTGGGGGGGTTATATACAGCTCAGCAATTTGGGAACTACTACATCCACTGCAGAGAACAGGGATTATAGCAAAGCTGCAGCAAGCAGTCCAGTAAGTGACACATCACTGGAATTGGGGTCTTTCCGTCTACAGCATGTTACTGTCAGATGAAATATTTTGTTTTGCAAACAAACTATTTGCTTTAAGGCTTGGGCTGAACAACAGCTTTGGCCATGGAAGAGGTCGTGTGACCAAAGAAGGGTATGTCCCTGCTACATCACAGTGCAATACAAATGAATGGATGGCGTGAATCTAGGAGTATCACATCAATGACAAGCAAGTCGCAAAAACATCTGGGTCCGATTTCAACCCAACCTTTCTTTGGCCAAAGTTGAGGTGTAGCTGGCCCTGAACTGACGCCAAAACGTACTGTGTGCACACTTTTTTTTTAAGGAGGATTGTGGAGCGGATTTGCTTCAAAATATCTAGAAACCGTGTGTGAACCTTGCCTTATAGTTTGTGTAGAGCGAGAGCAGTCAATTACTAGATCACTGAGTGGATAATTGTTTGCATGATCTTGAGGCAAAGAATATAATAATCTAATTTGATATATTCTTTTGTTTAATAGATCAAAGCTGCAGAGAATGAGAAACTGGACTGGGAAACAAACCGAATAAAGTACCAACAATCTGTGGAAGAAAACAAGGAAAAATTAAGAAGTTGGAGACGTATTGGTTGGAGGCTCAGGCGCTGTGTAAGACGGTCAATGAACACCTGAAGGAAACGCAGGAACAGTACGATGCCCTGGAGAAGAAATACACCAAGGCAAGAAATTACTGAAGGATTCTCAGATAAAGTAGGTTGTGTTCCTCCTTCTCCACCATCATTTACTGACTGAGGTTCTCAGAGCCCATATTATCCCTGTGTGAGCCCCGGTCATGGTGATCTAGGAGTACAGTCATCATCTCTGGGGTCCAGAACGCAGGAGAAATTTATTGTTCACAAATCTTTTTATTTTCCGCGTACCGCCATATCTGTGTATTATAATATTTGTGTTCACAGCATGCAGTGTGATCACACACACTGCCTCCAATGTATTTAGCAGGGCCATTGAATCTGCTTGCTGTAAACTTTTCACACTCTTAAGGCCCCTTTCACATCAGCGTTTTGCTGATTTGTGGCAGATTTGCTGCATCTGCTGTGTAACGGCTGCACTTGCGGCAAGCCCCATTCATTCTCTACGGGACTTGCAGCAGGTGCGGCAAATGCGTTTTTAGCCGCGATCCAGCACTTGCAGCAGGTGAAAAAAATGCAGCTAGAAGCTTTTTTTTTCACCTGCCGCAAATGCCGGATCGCGGCAATAACCACATTTGCCGCACCTGACCGCAAGTCCCATAGACTGATTGCATTTTATGTGTGTCCAAGACCACTTTATTTCTACATAAGTGACCGTATGCGCAGAAATCATGTATTGGATCCTGTGTGAACGCATTGCCATCCTGCAGCACAAGCAAGCGAACGCATGTGTTCACATAGTATGTTATTGTAAATCTGCCGCTGCTGATGTCCCGCCGCCAATACCGCTGACTGGGTGGCCGGGCACATTTATAATAACATACTATGTGAACGCATGTGGAGATCACCGCTGTGTACACATCAGTATGACCACATTTGGCACTGCGTTTGCATCTGCATGACGGATGCATGCAGACTCCAACGTTGGTGTGAAGCTAGCCTAAGGCTATGTTCACACAGGGCAGTTTTTCACTATTTTTACCTTTGTTTTATGCTAATCTAAATCTGCATTTTTGTTTCCCAGCAAAACTTAAGTGATTCCGGGAAATGCTGTCCACACACATTGTTTTACATTTTTTGCAGAAACTGAAACCTGCACAGGTTTTGCTGTATTTTTTAAATAATGAGCATGTCAATTCTTTCTGTTTTTTTTTTTTGCAGTGTTCTATGGATAATCTTTAGAGATGAGCGAGCACTAAAATGCTCAGGTGCTCGATGCTCTGGCCGAGCATCCCAAGATACTCGTGTACTCTCAATCTGCTTTCTGTGAGGTGCCAGCTCACTGTGTGCACTGAAGGGAGCAGTGTATTTGTGTCAGAGTGATAATAAGTGAAGAGTCCGAGCATCTCGGCAGTGACTCGGTGCTCACCGAGCATCCCGAGTACCGGGATACTCGTGCGAGTAACGAGTAGTGCCTAGCATACTCGCTCATCCCTAATAATTTTATAAACATGTCCCTGCTATGTGCTGTGTAATGGATGTGTCTGACCATACAGGGACATGGTCTGTTCATACCACATCTCCTGTACAGAGATAATCTTCTATATGTGTCCCTGCTATGTACTGTGTAATGGATGTGTTTGACTGTACAGGGAAATGGTGTGATCAGACCATATCTCACATAAAGTAGAGATTTTATATGGTTCTCTTCTAACATTATTATTTCATTTTTATTTATAGGGAAATAGAATTTGAGAAGAAGGAGCTGGAACACAAGGCAGTTATGAAGGAAAAGGACCGGAAACATAATGAACAAATGCATCTTCTACATGCACAGGTATAACCTTATATACCATTGTATCTGGGTACAGGATCCATAAAGTTAATGTCCCGATTCAGCATTACATTTCCGCCTGTTTTTTTGGGGGTGAATACCTTTGTGGCGTTTCAATTTGCGACTAGTTACCTAATTTAACCTATTTGCACCTTTCTTTTTGTTTTGTTTTTTTGTGCTTCTGCTTCAGTTTTTTTCTGACTTTTTATGTTAATCGTCTGTTCCAGATCTTTCAGACGGTTCACTCATTTATTTTTTCAAAGTTCGGTGCTACATCACTCCTCCCCCCCGAGACTGTTTTTGTTTTTTGTCTCACCTTTGAAAAAGTAACTTCTTTAATCAAACTTTTTTTTTTTTTGAGATTTTTATATCAAGAGTCAAAAACATACAGAGTTAACATGAAATCCCAGCACCCGCTTATTCCTCAGGTGTACAAGTTACTTTTCACACTTAAGAGTTGCAAAAGCAGAAAAAAATGACCATTGTGGGCTTGATGCAAAAAGTTAAGAGAAAAGTTGACTCAAGAAAAACAAATAACTGCACATTTTTACCTCCAGCTTTTGCCGCTTACTGATCGGTCGTCCTATCAAAGATGTTTATAGTCATTCTATAGTGTTATGCAACAATATTATTTCAATCCTATTTTATTACACTGAGTGACCTGAGTCTGAAACAGCAGTGATTTTTACACTATTGGTGTGTTTTTATTGCGATTTTTACTATGGTTTTATGCAAATATCTGGTAATGTATACCTGTGTTTTTCAATCTCTGCAAAACCTATGTGAAGCAGGAAAATCATGCACACACACTGGCTTTTATCTGTGGTCGGCTTTGGAAAACGTTTGTGCGTTTTATTTGCGTTTTCAAAAGAATAGTGTGTCAATTCTCTTCAAAGCAAAGAGCTGCGTTTTACTATAGGTAAAAGAGGGTGACTGACCTGACCTGGAAATGCTGCAAAACCTTAACCCCTTCCCGACCCATGCCGTACATATATGTCATGGGTTGGCTCCCGCACTTTGATGTGAGCTCCAGCGGTGAGCTCACATCATATCGCCAACATCTCAGTTGATCTCATCAGCTGAGATGTGTATTTAACATAGCCGATCAGATCTGCGATCCGGTTTCTGTTGTTAACCCTGTTGAATTGTGCTGTTATTCATTGACAGCACGATCTAAAAGCACTGCGGTGGGGACCACGCCGTTACTAGCCGAAATCAGAGAGCTATAAGATCGAGGGATCTCTGTGCGTCACCTGATAGCCTGGGGTCCTGTAGTGACCCCGGAGGCTATCACGGATCACTTCCTTTGAATGGTTGCTTGCACTGCCAACCACACACGGTGATCATTTGTGCCATGTTCCGATTTGCTGCAGCTCATCGGGACATGTCACAAGTGATCAGACTGTGCAGCAGTGTGCCTCCCTATGAGGCACTGTAAACTAAATAATTAAATAGAAAAATAGTTTTAAAAAATATGAAAAAAACCCACAAGTTCAAATCACTCCCCTTTTGCTCCATTCAAAATAAAAGTATTAAAAAAAAATATATACGTATTTGGTATGGCTGCATTCAGAAATGCCCGATCTATCAAGATATAAAATTAATCAGAGCTGTAAACTAAGTAATGGAAAAAAAAATACAAACGCCAAAATTACGTTATTTTGGTCACTGCACCATTGCTATAAAATGCAATAACGGGTGATCAAAACAGCGCATCCACCCAAAAATGACATCGTTAGTAACATCAGCTCAAGACGCAAAAAATAAGCCGTCACACAGCCCCAGATCCGAAACATAAGACCGTGGTCGCAGAACATGGCGCAAAGAGTGCAATTCTTTATTTTCTCCTTCGCCTCATTGGGGGACACAAAACTATGGGTATTATGCTGCTGTCCACTAGGCGACACTAGGCAGAATGTGCAAAAGAGTTAAGTGGCTCGTTCTCTGCAGTATACACCCCTGGAGCAGGCTCTGCCTCACCAGTTTTTACTTAGTGTTGTTAGGAGGCACACCTACATTTTATTGTCTTAAAAAATTTTTCACTTTTTGATTTTTTAGTTCAAGAAAAAGAAAAGTGGGTCTTTGCGAGACTCCCGACATGGTCCCTCCTCGGCCCCCCACTGTTGGGGGCGCCTGGTTGAGATGAGATTCCTCCTTCCCCATTTCCCCACTGTTGGGGACCCTGGGTTGAGATCGAGGCTACCCAGGAGCCCTCTGAAGGTGGATGGCAGCATCCCTCCCTAATCACCCCTCAGGGGTTCTTGGGTTGAGACACCGCAGGTAGGAAAAAAACATGCTGCAATCCAGAAGCCTCAGCTTTGCTGAGTGCCTCTGATGGACACCGGACGCAGCACTCCTTAATGCTGCGGCACCAGGAACCCAACTCTGCTGTGTGCACTCCTTAAGGGTCCGGGGGATGAAATATATGCAGCCAGTGAACATTGGCAGGTGCACAGGCTGCCTGTGCTCCTGTAGCAGCCTGCACCTGCATTTGCAACCGGACTACAGGAGATCCAGCTTTCTGGATTCTCCTGCGGGGGCCACCACTATACCGGCGCTGAGCGGCCCTGGGGGTCCAGGTCCATTCCGATCCCTCCCCGGACCTCGGCGACGGCCTGGCACCATTTGTGGAATGGGACTTGTACTACAGGCCGCGGCTTTGGCCTAGTGTGAATCCGCCGCATCTTGCCCACCCCCCAAATGACCAGAATGACGTGGCTGGCGTCATAGAAGGGGGCGGATCAGAGCCACAGCCCCATCATCAATAGGACGGGAGGCCTGTTTTCGGCGCGCTTTCTTGCTGGAGGCCCGCCCCTCCTCTCAGCATCGGCGGCCATTATAAAAACCTGGCCGTGTAGAGACCCTGCTGGCAAATAGCATCTAGGTCAGAGCACTGGGCCCTGCACTTTTATATGCAAGTCCAGGGCACGCCACACAATGGAGCCGGCGAGCAGTGGATAATGCTCCTGACTGTCATTGTCTGTATGTGTCATACGTACGCACTGCGGAGGAGTGAACAGTTATCACTACACTGGGAGACCCCACTACGCTGGAGACCCCACTACGCTGGGAGCCCCACAGTGCTTCCTCCCGGCCACAGCATTCAGGCACACATCTGGTTCCTGAGTTTTAGGAATCCTCCTCTGTATCCAGCAGGAAGTGAAAGGGATATAGTGAGTCATTCTCATACATGTCAGCATCCATGTAAAAGTCACTCTGCAGCCAGTAGACATTTCAATTTCACAGCATCCGCTGTGTGGAGCACACAGGAATTCTGGAGAGTTCAACCAGGGGAGTACAATCAGCACAGTTTCGCTGTGCGGCAGTCTCCAATAGCAACTGAAGGACAACCAACAGTGATATCCTGCTGCAGCTTGTCCTCCTCCCTCTGTACACCATGCAAAGTGCAATGTAATAATACACGGTGCAGTGCAAACACGTCACGTTGTACAGCACTGGCTTATCCTACAGTGGTAATAACGTCACTAATTCTGACGTACTTACAAGTCTCTATCCAGCGCACGTGCCACGCCACTACACGGTACACCTACTACTACACCTAACGGCCAGCCGTTATGTATGCATCTACATTTAACCATACATCACCACTCTCAGGAGCTTGCTGTGGCGCAGTTGGTAAGAGCACTGGAAATAGCCCGATCTGCTATGTTAGCCCGGGTTCGAACCTACCCCTAGACCTTACGGCGGGATAGCAAAGTAGTGGAAAGGTCAAGCTCCTAACTATGAAAATCCTCTGTTAAGAATGCAACTGACCGCCCAAATTGAACATCTGACCAGATCAGTGTTTGAGGCTTCAGGGCTTTCACTAGCCCCTATATTCGCTTCAGTCTGGGCAGCAAAAACCATTAATCCTCTTCCGCCGATCTTACTGCGGCGGCCCAGGTAACTTGAGTCGCCACCTCCGCTGACTACCGGATGCACGTAACCCTGGACGCTGCCAATTGCACTGCAATGACAGCTTCCAATGCCGTTGCCATTAGACGTCCCCTCTGGTTACGTAACGGGAGAAACAGACGTGGCCCCAGAAGCCCCTCACGGGTCTCCCATACCTCAGTGGACACCTGTTCGGAAAACTGCTGGACAAGTCAACCTTAGATGTAAAGGGAGACAAAGCACTTCCCTTCCTAAGCGCAACCAGGACGGTCCTTCAACCGCCGTTGGCAAGCAGGATTCCGATCTTTTCAGAATTAATTAGGGTGGTCACGACTAGACTGACACTGTCGGTAATTGGTCGTCGCGCAAGGACCTGTCCCAGGCTACCCAGACAGGTAGGGAAGACCTGAGGAAGACTGTGTATAACCGTTGAAACATGTTGTGGGGAAGGAGGTTTTGCCAATAAAGGATTTTCAACTGGATCGGAGTCCGCGCTGTGATTTGAGCGCCCAGGAGAGACCGTGCTGCATTCATAATTCATTCCGATATCTCCAAGAGTGCACGGCAGGAGCAGCTCGGTCGCATAGTGCAGGACCTTCGGTTACCAGGATACCGCTAAACAGTGGAGGTATAGGACCTGTCTAATGCAATCACGCAGGGTCGCGTGTGTGCGTGAGGAGGCGGAGCCGACTCGGCACTAGGAAGTGAGCGGTGTTAATTTTAAACAGCGCAGCTCTGGAGGTCGCGGGGCAGTAGACTCCCAGCCCACCATAAGGAGAGGATAACAGTGTGAGCCACTACAGGAGGGAGTACCCTTAAAACCTTCCTCATCTCTTACCAGTGTTGTGCATGTACCGCACAACACTATAAGGTTAGTAAGCACAAATCCACAATTAAGGAAATACATCGCCAGGCGATATTGCGCCCCCTTTTCTTCTTTTTGTCTTTCACAGGTAGCTTATCCTGGCAGAGCCAGTATCGCCAATCCACAGGAGTCACTGGGCCCGTATCATATCAGGAGGGTATGGTACGATCTGTACTGTACCTAAAACAACTGTATTCAGCTTGTCCGGATAAGACATTTTCTGCATGGAATCTCCACGTTCCACAATTGCAGAAAAAGTATACCTTGCATCCATAGATATACAGGATGTCTGCCGCCATCTTCCATTGAACAATTACATTACCAACTCGTAGCACTCCCGTTCAATTTAACTATAGCTCCCTGAGTGTTCACAAAAGTCATGGTGGACGTCATGACTATCCCTCAATCCAGGGGTGTCGTCATCCTTCTGTACCTGGACGTTCCGCTTATCAAAGCACCGATCCTCACGGACTGCGAACACAGCGTCTCCAGCACTGTAGACGCTATAAGAAGAGGGGAAAGCTCGTCAACCTCCACAATTCTGCAAATGTTCCAACAGTTCTCATCAGCTGCATCTCAGACCGCCTTCACTTTCCATACTCAAGTCATGGAACAAGACCGTCAACCACTCGACAGGAGTCTTTCTCCTGTCATCTTTAACCAGGCGGTCTCCCTACTGGTGGCTTCAGTCTCTCTCTCTCTCTCTCTCTCCTCTCTCTCCCTCCCTCTCCCTCTCCCTTTCAAATTCAAATGAGCTTTATTGGCAGGACTAAGTAAATATCAGCATTGCCAAAGCAAATAGTAAAAATAGGGGGACGGGAGTGGGGAGTGGGTAGGCATATTGAAGTCCATGATATATCTGGATCCTTTTAGGGGGTGGGAACATGTCCAGGGTGGGGTATATAAGTCCATGGCATATCGGGCTCTTAGTTGGGGGATAGGGAAGTGTTCAGGGTTGGGGTACAGAAGTCCATGACATATCAGTCTCCTCTTAGTCTGTGGCAGGCACTGACATATTGCGCTGCTATGGCCGCTGCATTTTCCTCTTCCCCCAGTAGTATTGGCAGTTTCTCTTCCTCCTCCATGGAGGTGAAGTCTGGGAGGAGATCAGACAGTCTCTTGAAGTGAGTGTCCCTCACTGCGGAGTACTTAGCGCACCTCAGCAAGAAGTGGGCCTCATCCTCCACGACCTCCTGGGGGCACTGCTGGCACAGTCTGCTCTCTCGGGGCTTGTAGTTCTGTCGGTGCCGCCCCGGATTCGATGAGTAGGCTGTGGGCGCTCAGTCTGTACCGGCTCAGGATCTGTCGCTCTTTGGGGTTTTCCAGTTTCTCTAGGTATGGCGCCAGTTTGTACTCTCTCTGTAGTTTCTGGTATATCGTCAGTTTCTGTGATTTGTTTATGTCGTTCCTCCAGATACTGAGATATTCCTCTTTGCCTTTGTGTACCATCTTCTGGATTTCGCCTTTTGTCAGGCCATGTGAGTTGGTGGCTTGGTCAGGCTGTCTTTGGGTACTTTGCCATGTGAGTTGGTGGCTTGGTCAGGCTGTCTTTGGGTACTTTGTGTTGGGAGGCTTCCTGGGGCTTCCTGGTGCAGGAGGGCTTTGTTATGGTAGGAGCTGGGACTACTGCTTTGTAGATGAGCCTTGAATGACAGCGCCTTCTTCTGGACCTCGAGGTGTAGCGGGAGTCTCCCCAGCTCTGCTTGGCAGGCGCCATTTGATGTGCTCTGATGGACTTGGAGAAGATGCTTGCAGAACTCTAGGTGGAATATTTCAGTCGGCCCAGCGTCCCACTTTGACCAGTTTGGGTATGAGACTGGACCCCAGACCTCACTGCCGTAAAGAAGGATTGGGGCAATGATGGTGTCAGACTTTTAGCCAGCCTGTTACTGGTGCCTTGAGATGGTACAGACGTCTTCTTATGGCATAGAAGGCTTTGGAAGCCTTGTCTTTCAGTAACTCTATGGCTTGCTTGAAGCTCCCTGATTGGCTGAGTTCTAGGCCCAGGTAGGTGTACTTGTTGGTTTCTGTAAGTGGGCAGTTGTCTATCGTGAAGGGAGGATGGCCAGCAGGTTTCTGCTTTCTTTTCTGGAACACCATGATGTTAGTTTTCTTCTGGTTGATTGGCATTGCCCATGTACTGCTGAAGGTCTCTAGGATTTTCAGATGATCTTGGAGGCCTTTTGCGGTTGGGGATAGCAGCACGAGGTCATCGACATACAGCAGAAATTTCACCTGGGTGTCATGGAGAGTGAGTCCTGGTGCTGAGGAGGACTCCAGGCCACCGCCAGCTCATTGATGTAGATGTTAAAGAGCGTTGGACTGAGGCTGCAGCCCTGTCTCACTCCTCGCCTTTGTTGGAAATAGGCCGTCCTCCTTCCATTGACCCTCACGCTGCAGCTGTTCTCAGTGTAGGAGCTTCGGATGACATCATATGTTTTGCCTCCTATTCCGCTCCCCAGCAGTTTTAGGAATAATCCTGGGTGCCTCTCTCCCTCTCTCCCTCTCCCTCTCCTTTTTATTCCTTCATGCTGGAGAGTTCTAACCACTACTGCGAGACTGACTGGATGGGGCGCAGTGTCCCCATCACAGGAGATATGGTCCCGCCCATCAATCTACTGGCGATTAAGGCAATACTCCTTGCACTGAAGTTCTTCAGCCTTCTTCTGCTCCCAGGACACAGTACCTCGAGGTCCGCGCTGCCACTTCAGAAAGGAACAAAAGAAGCCAGTACAAGGGAATGTCTGGATCAACGATTCTTCTTTATTGTCCTACGCGTTTCAGAGTCATCTCCCAACTCCTTCATCAGGGTATCCCAATTCCCTGATGAAGGAGTTGGGAGATGACTCTGAAACGCGTAGGACAATAAAGAAGAATCGTTGATCCAGACATTCCCTTGTACTGGCTTCTTTTGTTCCTTTCTGAAGTGGCAGCGCGGACCTCGAGGTACTGTGTCCTGGGAGCTGATTATACCACAGGGATCTGTGGAGAGTACGGTCCTGCAGCAGCTACTTGTATTTGAGCGATCATTACCAGTTGTGGGTCATCACAACTGTATCAGGTGAGCAGCCTCTTTATATAACCTTTTATCCTTCTTCAAAGAAGATATCACCCTATGTGCGCATTCTTGGATTTTTTATAGATTCAGCCTTCTTCTGGCAGTCAGCCACGGTCAGACAATGCCACATGGGTGAACTCCACGAACACTGTACTGTCAGCCGTTCACATACCGGGTATATACAATTGAAAAGCGTTTTTTTCTTCAGCCGCCAACAGATTGGACTCAGGAGAGTGACTCTGGAAGACCACCACTGTGGTTTTCATAGCATCACACCTCAATGCCAAGGTGCCAGCCTTCATGGCCAGGTCCCAGGACCCACAGCCATTAGAAGTAGACGCACTAGTCCAGGACTGGACCCGATTCCGTCTCGGATACATTTTTCCCTCACTACCACTGATTACCAGGGTAGTGAGGAAGATCAAACAGAATGTCACCAGATCATTCTCAGGGCCCTAGATTGCCCCAGACGCGCTTGGTGCGCTGATCTCCTCCAACTCACAACAGACGTACTAGGTCACCTGCCTGACTGTCCAGATCTACTCTCTCAGGGCCCATTCTACCATCAGAATTCCTCTCTGAATTTGATAGAGTGATCCCTGAGACCTGGTCCTTTAACCAGGCTGAGTTGTGCGCAGCATATTGTGGCGACCACGATCAGCCGAGTAAACCAGCTCCATGAAATTATACATCACACATGGAAAATCGTTCTTTCCTTGGTGCACCTCTAGAGGCCATTCATTTTGACCCTACTCCCTACCAAGAATTTTCGGTTTCCTCCAATCAGGCCTAGACACAGGCCTAACCTTTGGTTTTTTCAAGAGGCAGTGTTCAGCCCCTTCCTTCTTCTACAAACGTCTCGCTACCAGACCTAAGGAAAATCCTTCCTTAGAGTGGTTTACCATGTAATTGCTCCATATAACAGGCCACTACACCCGTGGGACCTGAACCTCGTCCTCACGGCTCTACATTAATCACATCTTAAGTCTATAGGGGATATCCCCCTTAGCATTCTCACACGGATATTAGTGTGTTTTGTGTTTTTTTTTTTTTTGTTTTTTTTTTGTGGCAATTGCTTATTTCTGCAGAGTATTGGACCCTGCAGCGCAGTGTGCACACCACCTTTTTTCTGGTCTTCCACCAAGACAAGGTTCCCCTACGGCCGGTCCAATCCTTTTTTTCCTAAAGGTGTTATACTCCTTCCACCTAGCAAAGCTCTCTCTGTCATCGCTGTGCCTGGTTAAAGTTCGTCGGGTCGTGAACACTCTCGTGAACTACATATAATGGACCTCGTCAAGACCCTACGTATCTATGTATCCACGACCGTGCCCTCTAGGAGTTTGGGCTCTCTCTTCCTTCTTACTGAGGACAGAAATACAGGCTTGTCAGCCTCTAAAGCTACTCTGGATTCGAGCAACCATCCAAGACGCTTGTACATCGAACACGTGCCCATTCCGACTTGTATCATGGCGCATTCTCATACGGACTTAGGGGATCCCTGAGCCGTTTAACACCAGGCGTCAGTTTAACAAGTGTGTACGGCAGCCAAGGGTCTAGCCTACACATACCTACAAGGCACTACAGTGCTCACTCTCAATCAGTAGACCACCTGTAGGTGCATAGTTCTTCGCTGACTATGTTTCTGTGTTACTAGTTCCATTGCTTTTCCCACCCAGGGACTGCTTTGGAACGTCCCATGGTTCTGTGACCCCCAATGAGGCAAAGGAGAAAAGAAGATTTTTGTGTACTCCCCGTAAAATCCTTTTCTCTTAGCCTCTAATTGGGGGAATAGCACCCACCCTGTTGCCTTTTGGCCTTTACTCCAGTTCTCATGTTGCTTCTCAGCTGTTACATAAGTAACTGTTACAGGGTTAACAGTTTACACATGTTTACCTGTTTGGTTAGCTATTTACATATGTGCCTGTTCGTTGACAGGCCTTATTATACACATTTGCCTGTTTGGATACAGGCCTTGTTATACTGTTATTACTCTGCTAACATTCCTGCTTTAGCACAAAACTGGTGAGGCAGTGCCTGCTCCAGGGGTGTATACTGCAGAGGAGGAGCCACTTAACTCTTTTGCAGATTCTGCCTAGTGTCGCCTCCTAGTGGACAGCAGCATAACACCCACGGTTCTTTGTCCCCCAATTAGAGGCTAAGAGAAAAGGATTTTACAGTGAGTACACAAAAATCTCCTTTTTTCAAACGTCTGAATTTTTTTCCCACCACTTAACAGTAACAGTATACATGTTTGGTATCTACCGACCCTCGAGGCATCACACTTTTGTTTGCAATTTCACTGCACTTGGAATGTTTTCCCCCATTTTCCTGAACATTATATGGTAAAATAAATGATTATATCTGAAAGTACAACTCGTCCCACAAAAAACCAAGCCGTCATATGTCTATACTGACAGAAAAATAAAAAGTTATGGCTCTTGGAAGAAGGGAAGGGAAAAAAATGAAAATGGAAAACGAAAAATCGCCGGGTGGTGAAGGGGTTAAAGAGCCTGGAAACCTCCTGCCAGGGAAATCAAATAGCATTACCCCTGTTATTGCCGTTTACTGCAGAAAAATGCAACAAAAACGCACCGTGTGAACAATGCCTTCATTTTAATATTGCATTTGTATATAAATACTTTTTTTGCCCCAAAAATGAGAGAAGGCCAAGCAGATACATTCTATTGACAAGCTTTCAGGACACGGAGGCCCCTTCATCTGGATAAAGGTATACCTCCAGGAATACGTTACTTTTTGTTTTATTTGGGAATAAAAGTATTTATATAGATTTTTCTGCGGATTACAATACCAGAATATATTACTTTTTATTGTACAGCTCAATTGTGAATTAGATGGAAAATAAGGCAGATTCTGAATGAATAATGCTGCAGTTGTTACTTTGCTCCTAGATTTCTATTTTCTGTTCCATTGTTCTTTCATGTGATTTTAATACTTTAAAATTGTTCGAGTTCCATCAGTTGTGTAGGCGGCAAATGTTAAACTTCAACCTCATCACCAAGATGATCATTTCCAAATATATTTAAAAACTCTGAAATCATTGTCAGCGGTCTTAAAATAAATATAAGTGCATTCGCCTCCTGTCTGATGAGTAAGAATGAATGTGTCCAGTTATTAAAATAGTGTCTGACAGAACGTCATGGTGTATAAGACTGAGAGAGAGCTCTTACCCGCTGCGGCTCTATATATTATGTGGGCCGTGTCTGTAGGATCTGGGGTAAGATAACGTCTGATTGTATTTTTAGATTACGGATCTGGAGAATAAGCTTGGTGCCTACGAGCAGAGGGTGATCCCCAACAGCAAACACGAAAACGAGGAATCCATGCTACAAACCGAGACGGCTCCGGCTGATGCACCGGGGTCAGAAAGCTCTGTCCTCTTAGAGTCCTCCATGTCTGGTAATTGCATAAAGACTCAACTTAATCTCATTTTAATAGTAAAGTTCCTTGATTTTATCAATAATAGGTGGCAATGTGTCGCCCCTGAACTGTTAAAGTTGCTTTGTCTTTAGATTTGACCTTAACCAGCACAAACCCAACCGAGTTCATAATGCACAATTTTTTTACTTCTTCACATTCATGAGGTTTAGGAGCTCTAACATTTTTGCCGTATCTCGGTATTCAAATAATATTCGCCTTTCTTTTGCATTTTTGTTCTAACTTTTGTCATTTTCTTTTTTTCTGATATGTAAAGGGACAAGAAAGGAAATAAGTGTGTTTTTTTTCAGGACCCCCTACAATTTTGTAATATCACTTAAAATTGTAACAGTTATTTTCATTGAAAGTGGCAACGTGCCTAAAATATAACTTTTAATAAGTATTTAAAAACAAGTACCCCCTCAAGAATACTAGAAAGTAACACAAAGTCCTCCCAGTTAAAAAAAAAAATGGGATACCCCATACAACATCCATGGAGTCCGAGTGGAATAAATAATGGTAGTCAATTACCTAAGTAGATCACAGACATATATAACAGAAACTTAAAAAAGCACCTTAGAAGAGCACAATAAAAAGAAACAAAGTGTACGTGCCAAAATAGTTGATGAGGCAACGGCCTAGCTCAGTAAATAAAGAATTAAAACTGCAACAAACATCAAAATTTGGCTGAGATGGCAGTGGCTATTTGCATGACTGAGAGCCATATACAGTCACAAATGATAGAATTTGGAATGGTCTCACCAACGTGGCAGCAGTTGCGGTACAGTGACAACAATCTCTAGGAAGAGTCCCTTAAGGTACCGTCATATTGCCGGCGAGAACGCTGGCAATTCCCGAATTCGGTGATGTGGAAACCACATAACACGGGCGCAGTGGAATGTGACTGGGCGATTGTACGGTGAGAAATCACCGGTGGTGCGTCACCTGATTGCCCTGCACTGCAGTGAAATCAGGCGATATCCACCAGGCGATTTCAACGGATCGTGCCGTGTGACAGGGCGATAGCGACGTACACAGCGATCCTGAAATCAATCCCCTAGGCGTGCTTGGATGGGTTTTTTTTCCGCGACGCATCTGTGGCGATTGGTAGGTGATACTGAGTTCCGATTGGCTGGCCATGTCCGAGGCGCTTTATTTGATGACCCGTGCGTTCACGCAAGGCAGACCAATGGAAACGCAGTTTCATCCACCGATCGCAGTGATAGGGGCGCGGTGAAACACACTCTAGCGCACCCCTATCAAACAGTATGCCCACATCGCTGCTACGATTGTGGTGTGTGACGCGGTGATGTGTGAAAGGAAGATCGCTTTTGGTCTTCTGCAGGAGATTTCCGGAACGCAGGATCGCTGAAGATCACAGGCGAAATCGCTACATGTGACAGCTCCACAGCGATCTGAAAAGAGTGCCCGAAACGTGCGCGCTCACGTCAAATCGTCAGCGATATGGAAGCCATAGGGCGGCATGTGATGGTACCTTTAGTGTTCTCAGGTTAACTGACCCTATAGCGTCCCTGAAAATGAAGTGCTATTTCTGTACCTAATGACTCCTGCTTTGACAAGGGCAGTCCACATTTGACCCCCAAGGGAACCCCTCTACTATCCCTCAAGCATCCCAATTATTTTCATTGTGGTCATGTGTTTTTTCTTTTTTAATCTCCTTCTCTTTCCCCAAGGCCGTTAGAAATTGTGATTTTTAGTGACCAGTAGTATTTTTTTTCTGTCCTTTTCAATCCTTTAATATTCTATTTCACACATTGTGCCCCTATAAGATCATAACAGGCCTATGGGGGTGGGAGACATTACCACATATAAATACATTCCTTTCTTTATATTGCTGATTCCCCTGTAACTGGGGTTGGCTCCAGTTACAGGGCAAATCCATCTTCCTGCCTGTGTAGCAGAGCTGATCTGGTTCTGCTTTGATCCAGCAGACGCCGCTTCCTTCTTGCATGTGAAAATTTCACAATCACAGGGATGGGAGGAGGAGATTCTTCTTCTTTCTTGGGGTTCATATATACAGCGTGAAACCGTTTAGTCAGATTGATGCACAACACAAAACTATGATCTTTTGTGCAAACTGAAATATCTTCCTGATTGTTCATCAGGTGATCGGGAGCCTGTTTTAAGAATGCTCATTTATAATAATCTTGCAGAGTAATTGGCAGCCAAAATGAAGTTACGGGGCCATCCCTCCCCAAGAAAACTGATCTAAACACTCTGATTGTTAGTTGGTTCCATCCTTCTCTTATAGATGCTGTAGGCAAGAAGGTTTAGTCTGTAGACATACTCTCGTTAGAGCAGCATAACGAAGCAGTTTAACGTTCCTAATTTCTGTGATTGATGAGCAGATGACTTGTTTAGACGCAGCCGTCATTCTGACAATCTGTGATTGTCACTTTAGATTTTGATGCCTGTGTGGGAGACATCCAGCGTTTGGACACCAGCGCCCACAGAGCCAAGGCACAGCTTGCTCTTCAAGTGAAACGCCAGCGACCGTCAAGAAACAAAGTAAAGGAGCAAAAAGTTGGCAAGGAACCAAAAGTGCAGCCAGAGGTAAGGCCATAAAATGAGATCTATTGCTGTCCATTTATCAGCGAGTTGGATAATGGCTGTATGTTAGAATATTTGTATATCGGCTCAAGTTTTTTATTTACCTGAAAAACATTAACCCTTGTCTGGTACCATGAAAAAAAAAAACAATCCCTACATTTGCAATCTGCATGGAGTCACATTGACCCCATTGTACCAGACGAAGGTTAACACCTCTCCAATGCATCCCTTAGGTGCTACCTCACTTTGTAGCTGATCGGTGGGGATCCAGGCTCTGAGACCACCTCCGATCCCTCACATGGGTCCGCTCTGCAGAGCAGTATAGGCAGCCAGTGCTAAGTCTGAGTCCTTTATTCCTTTCTGCCTCCATATACATAGACTGTCTACTTAGTCCCTTCTTCGCTCTGTGCTCCACAATGCAGAGCAAATTCTTGATCGATCTGTGGGGGTGTCATATCCATATCCCACCCATCTGCTGCACCTTTGGTAGAATCTATTATTTTAAATCTATTAAATGCCACATAAAAAGTTGTTGAAATGCATTTGAAATGAATGTAATTGCCCCAATTGAAGCCAGTCCCCCATTGTCAGGATGTGACTATTGAGCATGTTGTACATTAGGTTAGGCCCCCCAGCTGTTTGTCATCGCTGTTCTCTTTCTGTGTTGGAACAAACCTCAAAGAGGCTCGGTATATTTGCTGAAATCCGGACATTGGGGCAGCTCCTATTGAAATGATCTTAGTAGGTTTAATCACCTCCTTTACAAAGTTGTCCAGCCATGTGAAAAGTTTTTTAATGTCTTTGAAAAGTGTGACATTCTTGCCGCTGGTCCGAGGGAGAGAACACTTGATGCTTGTTCTACAGCTTCTAATTGGCGCAATAATTGATTAGTAATTAGTGCGATGTTAACACCAATGTATCGTTAGTGGTGGTAGCAGGTGTCCTGTATCTTATCATTTCCACTCTTGGCTGTGTGATGGGGAGCAGGGGGGATACAGACCTCTGCATCAGAAAAGCTGAGCTCCGACACAAGATCTGAACATGAAGTAGTCACTTGTATTTATACTTTGATAGTTTTACCAGTTTTGGGATTTGTATCCTACTAATGTTTGCTAATAATGCTGTACAGGAGGATGAAGAGGAGGAAACCCTGCAAGCCGAAACTGTAAGCCCTTGTGAGAAAAACGAGGATTTAGAGGATCAGCTCTGCTCTCAAGATGAAGAACAAAGGATTGAAAAGTCTCAAGCGGCAGAAAGTTTAGGTAGTCTCCTGGAGTCAAACCCTTCAATTTCCACCTCCTCCTCCCCGGCCCACAGGACTAACACTGAAACCATTCTAACCTCCAGTCAGTCTCCCACTGGGGAAGGGCTAGTTCACAGCTCCTCAGGAGGATACATTAGGAATACCAAGCTCAGAGACTCTAAAGGCAAAGGAAAAGTCGCCAAAGGTAAGATCAGGCAGTAGATCCACTATGTATTGAGAACAGATCCAGGATTCAGATGGTAATGATATCATCCGGTTATGGCACGAGGCAGTGCTATAGTACGTCAGTAACAGTCATGGGTAGGTGCAGAAATTGTGATGTTACTGGTACCAACCATTTTCCTTATGACTGGGTAGACTGTATGTACCAGCTGTGATTAGTGCATCAGAAATGGATCGACATGCACACAACGTGCATGTAAACCAAACACCCATCGGCCAAGACGTTAACTGGAAATTTTCTCTGATTAATTGATGGATCACTCCCTATGTGTGAATAGAGCAGGACCGCTCACTCGAGCAGGGCAGGGTAGTGGGGGGACTATCATGGACGTGATCTGTCGCTTGACCACCCCCAAAAGATGCTGATGTCCCCTAGTTGCTCAATGCGCACGTCGGTAAACTTTTAGTAAATTCCTTCATTTCATGAAGCGCTAGTGGGCATGATTCTCCACTTGGTCTCTAAAGTCACCTCATTGGGTATGGGTCCCTTGAATCAAATACATGGTTTATAAACTGTAAGATGAGCGTTCCACCTTCAAATACTAACCTTTCCTTTAAGATTTAGTGTAAAGACAAGGAGAGTATTTTTAGAATAGGTTATTAGATGTGAGCGGTTCTCTTCTATCAAACACAGCACTAGCAAAATTCTCTTGAAAGCTAAAGCCTCCATCACACATAACGAAGCACCAGCGATCCCGATAACGATACGACCTGGCCGGGATCGCTGGTGTCTTGTTTTTCACATCGCTGGTAAGATGTCAAACAGGTATCTCACCAGCGATGTCACCAATGACTTCAGGAACGATCCAGAATTATACCAAGGTCATTGGGAATTGTCACTCCATATCGTAGCATTGAGATCGTTGATCATTGTTCCTGTCAAACACAACGATGTAGCGTTCCCAGCGGGAGCAGAACGACGCAGGAATGACCCAGAGCAGTGTGTAACGATCAACTATCTCACAGCAGAGGCCAGATCGTTGGTGCGTGTCACACAACGACATCGTTAGCAGGATCGTTGTTGCGTCACAAAATCTGTGACGTTATAACGATCTCGATGGCGATCTCGTTATGTGTGACAGGGCCTTAAGTGGAGAATCGTGCAGCCTCTGATGTACTTATCTCTGGAAGCATTTTATTATTGGCGGTGGATATCGTACCCTGGTAAGGACTTGGATTTACCAGTTTTCCATTGACCACATATCTGGATGGTTCCCAACTGACTTTCGTCTAACACTAATAGAGGATCGAGATTTAAAGTGACAGGCGCATTAATTTATTAGCGTGGGCATCATTTGATAGTGCTTACGGACTAACCTCTGGCTGCGTATGAAAGAGACATAGTGATCGGTTGACCTTTTAGTGAGATCATAGTTTTAAGGTTGAGGGTAGACTTTAAGTCCATCTAGTTCAACCCATAGCCCAACATGTTGATCCAGAGGAAGGCAAAAAAAAAGGGGAAGATGCTAAGCTCCATACTGGGGAAAAAAGTCGGGACCTAACCTTTAAAGAGGACCTGTCACCAAACCCTGAGGGGCGGGGCTACACGGGAGAGAAAAAAAAAACTGTTTAAATGCTGCAGACAGGGAGAGAATGATTGGCAGCGGTGAGCAGATTACACAGGCAGGGGGTGTGAATCTGCCCTTGGCTGCAGCCCCTAGCCACCTCCTTAGTGGCTGTAGCATGTAAGTTTTCTAAGTGTATTATCTCGGGGTACAGGGCTGCTCAAGTGCTGGGGGACCCCTTGTCTGCATGCTGGAGACATGCTGCATCCAGTGCTGTAATTAGATCACCATGCCTGGTTTGGTGACAGGTCCTCTTTAAGAAGCCTAGCTGTCTGTTAATTAGCACATTACAAATATGCAAATAGTCACTGGAGCCTCGTTTTGGAGTCTCAAACACAGAACTAGCCAGATATCCCTCCAGGGAATGACCTAGCCATGGGGTGGCTCTTTAAGGAAACCACTATAACAACCATATTAAGTGGCCCTTTCAGTCAATATCCAGCTCTTTGAGTTTAAAGATATGACAAGGGAAATACCAAGGCTGGGTATCCATCCACAGACAGCTTTGCATATTCGTATTTCCCAGGGGGCAATGCACCTAGGATTTCACTGTGTTTGAGCGCTTTTGCCGGCTGCCCGCAGTGTTTCCTTTGACTGGTCTCCTTGAGATCAGTGATTTGTTTTCATGAAATTAGCACATTACAGACTCAATCCCCTGATGAAGCCAGGCTTGGTGAAACATATTGAGAAGGCTAGTAGCTGAATATTTTACATAATGCAGATGCATGCAGTGCCCGATAAGGGAAGAGATAAGGATGGAAATAATGATACATGTATGGTTCACAGACAGATATGAATTGGATCTTAGTCCGTTTGAGGCAGTTTATAATTATTTTTATGACCATTTGGTATATAGAAGTCTCTAAATCTCTCACCCTGTGAGCCGCCTCACTTTAATCTGAAGGGTCTTTTTGATTTATTAATTGTATGAGTAAAAGTTACCGTATATTTGAACAGTCAGTCTTTGGTTAGGGTACCTCTCGTTGCTTGGGCAAACTGTGCTCCTTGGACTTAGACTGGTCCGATTCAAGAGGGGCCTGGATGCTGAACTGAAAAACTATGACATTACAGGTTCTCTGCAGTAGATTCTGTGATTGGGCATTGATCCAGGGAACACATCTGATGCGTAGAGTCTGGAAGGAATATTTCCTCTAATGTGGACATTAGTGTCTGCCCACAAGGGTTTTTGCCTCTGGATCCACATGTTGGGGTATAGGTTGAGCTCGATGAACTACATTCAACCTTAAAAACTATAAACTGAATCAGGTGCTGAAACGAATTGATCATGTCTGACACGGTCACAGGTGGAGTCCGAGCCTTGAAGGGGCAGAGCTCGCATCACAAGTGGCATCTACCAGTTTTTTTTTGGCAGATGTAGATCTTCTAATGATGCCCATCAGTTATAAACAGGATTTCTGGAATCAATGAAGAATTTACAGGTCATTTATGTACATAGTTATACTTTTTATAGATTTTATTTATATCCTTACTGTGAGGTCTTCTATGCTGCACCAACTGAGCATCGGAGAGTCCGGCTTCCCTCCGCCTGCGCAGGGTGATTAACAGTTCATTAGTTCATCTCTTAGTGGCCGGGAAAAGTAAAGGAACCTAGTTATATAGGAAAACCATGTGCAAGTACAGATACTGGCAGCTGTTAGTGAAAAAAAATGACTGGCTCTGTTCATTTCACATCTGAGCCTTTCAGCGTCTGGAGCATGGGCATACAGTGGGATAAAAGATTGTAAAGCAAAATAAAACAAATAGTTATATCTGGGTTTTATTTTGTACGATTTCTCTTTATTGAGAACCATAAAGATGGATAATTTGATGCTGCAGATCTCCAGTCCTGTCCTCCATGTTGGCCAGTCTTCACCTCTGTGTCTGGCATCGGGGCAGCTTTGGTGTTAACTAGACTGTGTTAAACGCAAGAGGCGCTGAGTATGCTCGGGTGCGTAAGTGAAGGTCGGCTGGATCAGAGTGGGCCATTAGAATTGCCCATCTCTGCAATAGGCGACCCTTTGCTATCCTAAGAAAAAAAAAGGTTTACTGACCAGCATAATAGAGGCCAAAAGGAGACCCAGCCTCCATTGGATGTATGTAGCCCTATGTGTACGTGTAGTGTAGATGTTGGGAGCTTTCTCGGTGCATACAGCAAGTGTACCGCACAATCACAGTGTGAACAGAGCCTTGGGCGGAGCTGAGCTAAAGGACTTTATATACTAATGATTTTGCATTAATATTTTATGATTTGAGGTTTATTACATGTAGTAATATCTGCTGAATATCATCATTCTGGTTTGCATTAATGTGTTCCCTACTAATTGTTACCCAGTATGTGTATGTTTTTTTTTTTTTTACACTCTCCACCTGCTTATTAGACCTAACTACAGCAGATCGAGGTTTTATAACACTAAAGGGGAACTCGGGGGAGAAATAAAATAAATTTGTACTGTCCCTGCCCTCCTACATGATGAAGCAGAGCTGTACAGTTCTAGGATCTATAGATTGCTGATATATCAGTAAAATCATACCTGCTCCTCAGCTCTCACCCCTCCCTTAGGGGACAGAAATTCCACATCATGCTGCCGCAGAGAGCGGGTGGTGTGTCGGGGCGTGGACCCTGGGGGTTCCTGAATCATCTTACTTTCCTGCCCCCTCATACTTCTGTATGAACAAGGGGTGTGGCTGCCCAACCCATGGTCACACTACAATCCTGTACTCTGATATACAATCCTATGTAATGTAAGAACAGGAGTGTTCTCCCTTCAAATAGCAATCATGTTGCCAAGCAGCTATAAATACACGTTGTGATCTTCTGCTATACAACTTATAATAGTACATCATGTGTACTGTCATGTATCAGACTGGGAGCAGGGGCAGAGCGCTGCATTGATTAATTCAGCACTGCCATGGTCTCCCCTATCAGCTTGGTACCTTCCTGTCACCTGAAAGTTTAGCACTATACATGGCTGAATTTCCCTGTCCCCTGAGGGAGGGGTGAGAGCTGAGGAGCAGATATGATTTTATTGATTATAAGTTATCTATACATTCTAGAACTGCAGTGTACGGCTCTACTTCATATAGGAGGGCAGGGACTGTACAAAAAGGGGTTATCTCCCTGCAGTTCCCCTTTAAATTCCAGAGGAGAAAATGAAGAGAACATGTGTGAAATCAGAACAAACATGTACCTTGTATTAGACTTTTTTTTTTTTTAGATTTCAGAGGGTTTATTTTCACATACAACAGAAAAACAATCCTTTACAAAGAGAGCACAATTGCAGAGCTTATCTTCAATTACAAGCTTAAAGACAGCGTCTGTGTTCTGTCTGTGATTTTCCCAGACCCAAATACTTGTATCAAAAACTGACTCTGATCTGAAACGGACATGTCTGTCATTTTTTCTGTGGTCTATAATACAAATTAACGTGAACAGCCCCATAGACTATACTGAGTGTGCGTATTATGGGTGAAAAACAGACATCTGAATGAGGCCAAATTCACACATAAAAGATCATTTATACGATTTTTTTTCAAAATATTACACCCCTTCTGCCTTCTCTCCTCTGGAAGAAGAAGGATCCATTTCATAGCATTATATTCCTGTTTGCCTGGTGCACAGCGCACAATACACCTTGTGTTTGCTCGGGAATGTTGGTTTTATATTTGCTTGTATTTGACTGCGTAGATGACAAGAGGACTGATGAGAAAGCTGCAGAACTGAGCGAGAACACCGCAAAGCACAGAAGAAGATTCCCGGATTTTGGGTACGAGCCACCAATACATTTGTCTTTTTTTTATTTTATTTATTTATTTATTTTTTTAAATATAGAAAAATATTTTGAGTGATTCTAGGATAAATTCACATCACAGATATCACCTGCCTCCTGCCACACGATGCTGGACACCGTCCTTCATGTATTTGGGCATTTCACCATTTACCTAGCCTTTTGCAATTTTTTTTTTAAATAGTTACCAAAATGTAAAGGGAAATCTGGTCAAAATTATTACATATAAGTATAAAGATCACATAAAAGCTTGGGTCCTTGAATCACCACTAATTTCCAGATGGAAAAGGCACCAAAGTGTAATTAAAGGGAAGTTCCCACAAACAGTTAATTTTAAATGGGAACTCCAGGAAGATAAAACTCTTTGTATGGTTCCATCACTCCTATATAATAATGCTGAGCTGCCTGTTACACTCCTATAAATCACTTATTCGCTTACTGCTCCTTACCAGCCACCCCTCCTGTAAGGGACTGTACAGCACACCTGATTGAGCAGCTCTTCCCCCCCCCCCCCCCCCCCTCTCAATAAGCTTCAGTGCATTCCAGAACAGACACTTCCTCATTCAATGGTTGTGTGTATGTGATGTCTCATGAGGTCCTATTGACACCTTGGTCCACACCCTCTGCTCTATACAGAAAGTTATCCAGATCCTGGCTTAGTCTGTTACATCACGCCCACATGATTGAATGAGGAAGTGTGGACTTACTGAAGCTTAGGTTGAGCTTGGGATGTTTGGGCTCCTTCCAGGTTAGTGGGTGTGGCTGGCTTTGTTGTGGACGTGGTTATGTTTCCTTCTGTCCAGTATAGCTATGCAGAGGGGGGGGGGCTTCACACCTCCACCCACCTGGAGTTCATTCCCCCAGACTCCCACTTCTATTATAAACAACTCCAGGCCCACATCAATTTAGGAAAAAAATGTTTATTCTGTCTGCAAATGTTGGGCTACATTTTAAACTCTCCTCTATCACGTTACGGAAATGATGTCCTACCTGTAAGCAGCCCATACAGTCTATCATCTACTCTGAAGCTTACTGAGAGGGAGGGGGCGAGCTGCACAATCAGGTGTGATATATTGGCCCACATGGGAGGAGTGATTGTTAAGGAGCAGTTGGTGAATAAGTGAGTTATATTACTTCCAAACATTACACAAGTGTAACAGGCAGCATAGCATTATAGTCTTAGGAGTTCAGGGATGATGCAATTTTTTCTTTATCTCCCCAGAGTTCCCATTTAATCTATAGGTCTTAGAAGAAGAATTTCCACAATTGGATGTGTTTAAAAAAAATGTTCCTGTGCTGAGACAATCTTATATATGTGTCCCTGTTATGTACTGTGTAATGGATGTGTCTGACTGTACAGGGACCATGGTCTGATCATACCACATCTCCTGTGCTGAGATAATCTTATATATGTGTCCCTGCTATGTACTGTGTAATGGATGTGTCTGACTGTACAGGGACATGGTCTGATCATACCACATCTCCTGTGCTGAGATAATCTTATATATGTGTCCCTGTTATGTACTGTGTAATGGATGTGTCTGACTGTACAGGGACATGGTCTGATCATACCACATCTCCTGTGCTGAGATAATCTTATATATGTGTCCCTGCTATGAACTGTGTAATGGATGTGTCTGATCATACAGGGACATGCTCTGATTCACAAAATCATCCCAGATAGATGTCTTTCTATCCTGTGTGTGAAGACTTCCATTGAAGGAGAATTCACCACCTCTCGTGGCAGCTTGTTGCACTTGTTGATCACCCTCACTGTCAAAACGTTTTTTTCTAATATCTAATTTTGTCTCCCTTCACATTCTATTTCATCCCATTTCTTCCAGTTTCCTTGTGCACTGAGAATAAAGCTGATTCCTCTACAGTGTGACAGCCCTTGAAATGTTTGTAGACGGCTACTAAGTCTCCTCTCAGTCTTCTTTTTTGCAAGCTAAACATTCCTGATTCCTGTGACCGTTCCCCATAGGACATAGTTTGCAGACTGGTCACTATTCTGGTTGCTCTTGTCTGAACTTGCTCCAGTTTGTCTTTGTTACAATGTGATGCCCAGAACTGGACACAATATCTAGATGAGGTCTGACCAAAGAGCAGTAGAGGGGGATAATAACTTCACGTGATCTAGACTCTTTGCTGCTGTTAATACATCCCAGATTTTGTTTTGCCTTTATTGCTGCTGCATCACACTGGTGACTCCTGTTCAGTCTGTGATCTATTCGTATACACAAGTCTTTCTCACACCTGCTGTTGTTTATCCTATTCCTCCCATTCTGTATTTGCTTTTTTCATTTTTCTTTTCCAGATGTAGGACTTTGCATTTCTCCTGTTATAAATCATTGTGAGTTGCTGCCCACTGTTCCAGTTTGTTTAGATCTTTGTGAATCCTCTCTCTTCTCTAGTGTTCTCTATCCCTCCTAGCTTTGTGTCATCAGCAAATTTAATCAGTTTACCCTCAATTCCTTCATCGCAAGATATTGCGCAACACTGGGCCCAGGACAGAGCCCTGTGGTCCCCACTGGAGACATCCAACTGGCCGTGCAGCCATTTATGACCACTCTTAGGTGTCTTGATCACTGACTTAGTGATCGGACTCAAACAGTTGCCTTGTCCATCCCATACTTGGTCACTTTTTCAATAAGGATAGTGTAAGATACTTTGTCAAATGCTTTGTTGAAGTTATGGGGATTGTCTGTGTTTTTTGTATAATTTATGTGTGTATCTAGGCTGCAAAATGCTATTAGTTTGTAATTCACACCCTGGCAACATTTTGCATTGTGACCTAGATATCCGCATTTAGTGTCTGGAGGAGCAGTCTCGGCCCCTGACCAGAGGCGTTTCTGTTTTGGAGACTGGCTGTTACGTAACTACTTGTCGTTTACACCAAGTCTCCTACAAACATGCTACTCCCCTTGTCCCCCCCCCCCCCCATTTCCAGTCTCAGCATGCCCGGCCGCCCCAGACTCCCAACAAAGCCACCCATTTCACAGTCTCCAATATGACTAGCCACAAACATTCACCTTTGTAAACTCTGAATTGCACTGAGCGATCACGTCCTGTCTGCCACACTGTGCCGAATTCGCATTTGTGTGAAGGAGATGAACGCTGAGTGCACTGTGCTGCAATGTGTGTGTGCGCTCACCTCCTTCCCCATGCCAGCACTGTCTGTGATGAGATCCTCACTGCACAGCTGTCCCTCCCCCTCTGTGAGCGGTTCACTCTGCTTCATGAATGTAACATGTCAAAGGCAGCACACTGGTGTCTAGCACGTTGTGTGTACAGCCCCTTAAACAGCCTGAAAGGTTGACAGCAGGAGGATGTTGCTGGTAGTTCAGGATGGGTGTACCTCGGCCTCTGCGGAAGAGATGAGAACTTTGATTGCTGCTGGTTCTTTTTATTACTTTACATTATTGATGTAAAAGGTATGTTTTATAATAGCCTAATCGTTTATCTTTAGGGGACTGAGAAAATCTGGAGGGAAAGGCAAAAAGCAAGACCGGGAGAACCAGAGAGGATCCTTGGACAGTCGGTAAATAGCAAAGTAGTGGTTTACTATTGGATAGACATAGTTGTAGAAGTAAAATATATATTGTTACTAAAATTTCTATAGTCAATGCCATTATCATAATTCTAGAAATCCTATATTCTATATTTAGTAATATATGTGCCCCCAGCCTGATTGCCTATTTCTATGTGGAATATATGTAAACTGATGCGTCAAACTTTCCTAATTCTGTTCTCTTATTTCCAGTGGATCGAGGGAGTTGCTGGATGACGCTGGAAACCAATCCTTGTCCGATTCGGACTCCCCAGTGCCCACTTGCATGCCCTTCTCTTGGTTCGGCGAGAGCCACAAAGAATCTGCCTACAGTGGTAGCTTGTCCTTTCCCAGCTCCGACCCGCTTGATGAGCAGGAGAGGGCCCGGCTGAAGGTAAGGACTGATCAGTTCTTTATATGGTCTCCAACAACTAAATTAAAGATGCTAATGTTATAATTTATACATTTTTATAGGAACATTTTAGGGATCAGTTGCACACTCCTAGATCCATGGGGCTTTTGCGCAGCCTCTAGAGTTGAGCAGAAAGATTCAGAAGACCTTGAACCAGCAGCCACTTCAATAGCTTAAGGTCAATGGATCAGAGTCCTACAAACCTCCTATTACCTGCCAGTATCCCCAATGCTGCTTTTGACTAGTAAATCCGACAATTGTGAAATGTCATCCTGGGGCTTCTGGTCAGAAGTAGCACCAATGATGCCGACCGAGAGGAGGAGGTTCACAGGGCTCCAGTCTGGCCAAGGACTACCGATGTGACTGCAAAATCAAGGTCCTGCAAATCTTTTTTTGCTTAATTGTAAATTCGTTCATCTGCGATCAATTAGAGGATTTAAGTGAGCTGGGTTTAATGCATAGAGGTGTAAAATTGTCTGCAGTTTTGCAATGTACAGACAAGGCAGCCCTGTCCTTGAGATTGTGGTAAACGTTCTGCAGGAGATGAGAATATATCAGGCCACATTAGAAGAACCAGTTTGAGTCAGCCGCTCGTCCCTTGTGTAACTGCTAGAAGAGTCTTTAAAAATTAATGTATCCTTGACAAGCATGGAAGGCTGTGAAAACAATTTTAAATGGATGGTGTTTGGAAATCCAAAAGCTATTTCAGGCAAATGCGTTAGACATCTTTTAAAGTAAATCTGTCAGCCTAATAAGCCTACCATGTGTAAGGAGAGCAGTTCAGCTACAGGTCCACACTCCTGGTGAGCAAAACTCTGCTCTGTGTCTGGTGTATCCTTCCAGCACTCAGAGAAGCCATAGTGTGAACCCAGTGAAGTTATGAAGAGAGTAGTCTGCCCCTCGGGGGTGGGCCATGAGATGACAGGCTGCTGTATATGCATACGTTTTGTCTGTGACTTGGTTGTGAATCTGCTTAGATTGGGACGGAGAGAGGGTCTGTGCACCTTATGTGTCTTCGTCAAGCTCTGAGGATTTATCCAAGAATGGCACTGTACAGCCATTCATGTGCTATAAGACACAGAAGCCAGACATGGCCAACATTTTTAATATAACTTCATAAAAAGGAAAGAAACGTTTTTTACACCACTCCAGCATTTTTTTTTTAAAATTATATTGCACCGTTAGATGGTGTTTTAAAGCGAAGTCCCCTGACCCCTGTCTGATACTCCCATTCTGGAGATTTCACCTTTTTCCAGTTAGTCTGCTGTGATTAGTAACCGTCCAGCATTTCCAGTGTTTTTATTGTGGAGCCTTGTACTGGCCCTCATAGACTTGTATTGAAAGCTTGTGACGCAACCTCTGATTCTGGCCATTCAGAAGCCATGGTGCCGCAGGACTGGAGCGGCATGGTAAGTGGTGAAGTCTTAAGGCCCTGTTAGACACACAGATAATTGTGCAGACCTTGTTCGCAAATCTCTGCTTGCAGTGAATCATGGACATATTGTTACATTTTGTGGCTGTGTACAAATGTAACAATGTGTCCATGATTTCACTGCAACCAGAGATCTGCGAACAATCTCTGCACAATTATCTGTGTGTCTAACTGGACCTTTATAATACCACTAGTTGGTTCCTAGTCATTCCTGAACTATGTAATAACTAACTACCTCTCTCCCACTCCCCAAAAGAGGCCTTAAAATGACATACTTGCTGTTTTACGTTTCATTTAAACGTTTCCATTTTTTTATGGGGTGTACTTTTTTCCCCAGTATATCATATGGTACTTTAACCCTTTCCAATCCACTCTGTCTTTTGACAGCAGGCTGTCTGAGTTTTGACGTTACACTTCTGTTCCTGCAGTCTAGTTGGAGCAGAATACAGAAATGGTTATTTAGTACTTCTGTCTGCTTTTTTGCTGACTAAATAGTGCTGAAATGACTGATAACCTGAGCAGTTCATTCAACAGGTTTAGTGTAGAACATGAGCAATATTTGTGGCGTTGTCATTAGGGAATTAAATAAATAAAGCTCGTCCCACAAAAAAAACAAAGCCGGACATAACCGAAGTCATAGCGGTCTGTCGGATCACACCCAGAAGACCCCTTTTACTTACAATAAGCTCTTTGGGTTCCTCTGTGACGGTGGCTCAGACACGATCTGCACACAGCCTCACATAAATGCAGGACAAGGTCACTTTAAATTTTAATGTCGCTCTTTGGTGAATTCTGAATTTCAGCATTCTATAAAGAGGGAAAAATGTAATTATATTTTCCTGTCTGCAAACTTGTGTAATTTAGCTGCTGCAGCTTCTCAGTAACACGCTGCAATTTAATTCCAATTCCTCTGTGTTTGTTTCCTTCCTTGTGTTAATTATCTCAACGAATAATTGTATCATCTGAAATAAAATCAATTGCTGAAAAACAATAACCTCCCGCTAGGCGGCCAGTTCTCACGACTGCGACCAATGTTTATTATCTTGATGGATAATTGAAGTTCTTCTCTTCTATGAACAATTTTGTAAAGCCAGAAAGGTGACCGGTGTGGGATACGTGTAACCATCACCATGGGCTGAAGAGCAGAGTCTCCACACCTGATTCCTAGATTTAATTACAAGTGCGCAGAGGTGTCGGGTCCAGACACAAACCTATAGAAAATGTTATCGATTTGGAACTTTGCTTACAATTTATATTAAATTCTAAGGGCGGCGGCACAAGAACACATTTCTCCTTTATGTTCTCAAATGTATTTGTGATCGAAAAGACTTTGTCTGGATTGTGACTTTAAGAGCACGTTCATATGTTGCATATCTGCTGCTTTATTTATTTTT
Organism: Allobates femoralis; assembly: GCA_033576535.1. Taxonomy (NCBI): domain Eukaryota; kingdom Metazoa; phylum Chordata; class Amphibia; order Anura; family Aromobatidae; genus Allobates; species Allobates femoralis. Next base: position 42,462,749 of record JARQOC010000011.1, on the reverse strand, counting down.
TAGAACCGGAAGTTTCCAAAACTGTCCAATTTACTCGACATAACCCCTTTCAGATTGGTTTTACTTATATTCGGTTACAGAATTCTGTGTAACAAAATTAGCAGTGTGTGATTTTTTTCCTTTAGATGCATTGTTGTTGCCTGTTTTCTTCTTACTGTGACACACTTGGGCATTGCAGTGATATTCCTGATTAACCGCCATTACTATAAAAAAAGAAGATGCACAAATAGGGTCTTATCTGATTGTACACTAAGTAAGGACAGTGGGATTAGTGGGGCTCACCTGATCAGGTTGTGAGCCGCTCACAACCACCACTCAAGCACACAAACGGCTGCTGCTCCGATCCACCAATGAACAAGGATATCAAAGAATAAAGTAAGGATCTACCATGTGCGCTACATGTTTTGTGGCCCTCTGGCCACTTCCTCAGGTTTTTTATGGCCTGAGGACATGGCCATAGGGCCATGAAACGCGTAGGCTTAATAAAGTGTCCTGGAAAGGGAAAAAAAAACCTCGTTACCATGTCATTGTCCCGCAGCGCACATGGTGAATTCTTAGCTTATTCTTTGGTATCCTTGATTAGCTGCCATGTAAGGCCCTTTTCACATCTGCTATTATTGTAATTCCCAGCAGACGTTGCCGTATCTGCCGCGTAACGGCCGATTTGTGGCATTAAGCCGGCAAGCCCCATTCATTCTGTATGGGGCTTGCGGTCAGGTGCAGCGAATGTGGTATTGCCGACTCTGGCACTTGCGGCACTGCAAAAAAAACAAAACACACTGCTTGCAGTAATTTGTTTGCACAGCCGCAAGTGCCGGATTCGGCAATACCGCATTTGCTGCACCTGACCGCAAGCCCCATACAGAATGAATGGGGCTTGCCAGATTGGTGCCACAAATCGGTCGTTACGTGGCAGATCTGGCGACATCTGCCGGGAATGACAATAATCGCTGATGTGAAAGCCTAACACAACCTGGTGGCACCTTCCTGTTTCCATCAATCACTTATTCAAGAAACAGAAAGTTGGGGCCACGGTTTCTAGGGCCACTAACATTGCAATACATAAACCCATTGAGCGCCTGGATGAATCCTTGCTCCTGGCTATACCGTGGGGTATTTTTCGCTCCATTGGGAGACCCAGACATTGGGTGTATAGCTTCCGCCTCCGGAGGACACACAAAGTATTACACTTAAAAACAAGAAGTGTAACTCCTCCCCTACTGCCTATACACCCCCTCTAGGAGGAATCCCATCAGTTCTTAGCTTTGTGTTGAAGGAGGCACACTCTGCACTCATGCACTCTCTCTTTAGTCTTACTCACTCTCCCTGGAGAGTGTCGGATGGAAGAAAAGCAGATCCATATGGATCCCCAGCATGTCTCCTTCCTCACCCTCGGGCAGAGGCGGTTGAGGTACCCTTGGGGTACGACCGGCTGGAGCCCTCATGCTGCGTTTTCCTTCTCCATCCCCTCGGGGCTCTCGAGAAGTGGGATCGGTACGGGCTCCCAGAACTTCTGGAGCTCTGACTCCATCCACAGCCCCTAGGGATCCTGTCGGCTGGTGTCGTGGACCACAGGGCTCGGTCCCCTGCACCTAATTAAGGTACTCTGGGAGTTATGCTTGCCCTGCCTGCCCTGCTGCAGCCCGGTCCATCCACCTGGGGAGGGAGTAGTGGACTCTGGAGACATTGTCCGTCTGTGTGTGCTCCCTCCAGGCTCTCATGCCCTTTTCAGTGGGCTCTTTAATGTGTTTGCAGCTGCTCACACTCTAGAGGGGCCCCTGGTGGTATTTTCCCGGTCCCTAGCGGCCTGCCACTGCAGCGCCGCGGGTTTCCCGGGGGTCGCTGGTACTACGCGCTCGGGTGCTCCCGAGCGCGGGCCGGCGTTCTAAATTTAGGCCCCGGCTTCATTGAGGCCTTGTTTTCCTCCATGAGCCCGGGCTCCAAGGGAGGCGGGCCCGCCCGCCTTTGGGGGCGGTCTTGGAGCTCGGCCGCTCCCAGCCAGGGCTTGCATCATAGCCTGGCTGGGAGGGGGGGAGTAGCCCTCCGGATTCCGCGGCTGCTAGGCCACGCCCCCTCGCTCGGCTCCGGCGGCCATCTTATGTAGGGGCTGGAGGCTGCTGATCCCATACTCCCAGCGTCTCTCCCTGCACTCTGCAGCTGCCAGTACAGAGCGGAGCATCCGGAGGGCACACACACACTCCCTGGTCGGTCTGGTAAGTCACCACAGGTCTCCTGTGGTGCCTTTCCTTCTCCTATTCCCCCCTCTGGCTTGTTTCCCTCTGGGAGGATTAATTCTAAGGGCGACATGTCTTCCACCAGGAGCAAAGCCCCTAGGGTGAAGTCATTTTACTCTTCTTGCACTGCCTGCAAGATTGCCCTGCCTGCTGGGTCTATTTACCCTCATTGCACTGTCTGCTCTTTACATGACTCTGTAGAGGCTCAGGGGGCTCCCCCAAGCTCTGCTACATCAGAGCCTTCCCCGAGTCAGGGGGACCAGGATGTCCCTCCTTGGACTGTAGCTTTCACTAGGACCTTTTCAGAGTCTTTTGTCCAGTCCATGACGGCTCTGACCAGGGTCTTGCAGGAATCTTTGCAGGCTGGTCACCGGGAAAGCGCCCCTGGTCCCTCTGCCTCACGCCGCAGGCACCTCAGCGAGTCGTCCCCTGCTGGGGGTGTGGACCCTGGAGACAATACAGGGGTCTCGGACGCAGATCCCTCTCCTCGGCCACCTAAACGCCCACGTAGAGCACTCTCTCCGGCCTCCTTTCTTCGCAAGGAGCAGACTGAGGGTTCTCAGATTGAGGGGGCTGATGGTCAGGAGTCCGTGAGGCCCTCGGACGAGGCCTCAGAGGAGGATTCCTTCGTGGATGACTTGGTGTCCTCCATTAATACGGTATTGGACCTCACGGCTCCCCCTCCCACGGTGGACACCTCGCTCTCAGAGGAACTGTATCAGTTCCTTCCTCCATCCAGACCCCGGGGCTCTTTCTTTGATCATTCAAACTTTAGATCAACGGTTCAGACCCCCAGAGCTTGTCCTGACAAGCGCTTTTCCAAGAAACAGAAGGATACTCGGTATCCTTTTCTCTCTGACGTTGTGAAGGGTTGGTCGGCCTCTCCTAAGGTAGACCCCCCGGTCTCCAGGTTGTCGGCCAATACTGTCATGTCGGTTGCAGATGGCTCCTCTCTTAAGGACCCCACTGACCGACAGATTGAACTTCTGCAGAAGTCAATCTATGAGGCTACAGGAGCCTCGTTTGCCCCGGCTTTCGCTGCAGTCTGGGCTCTGCAGGCTGTTTCTGCCTGCTTGACAGAACTGAATGCGGTAGCTCAGGATCTTCCTGAGGTGACTACCCTTACTGCTCAAGCGTCTGCTTTTACTGACTACGCCAGATCGGCCGTCATGGAATCCGCCAGCCGTACCGCAGTGGCCTCGGCTAACTCTCTTGCAGCCCGCAGGATGCTGTGGCTGCGTGACTGGAAGGCTGATGCCACGTCCAAGAAATTTCTACAAGGCCCCCCGTTCGCGGGACACAGACTCTTTGGCGAACAATTGGACGACATCATCAAGGAATCCACGGGTGGAAAGTCAACTTCTTTACCTCAAACCAAGGTACAGAAGTCTGGTCAGCGTCCGATGCATGCCAAGTTTCGTGCCTTTCGTCCCTCCTCAAAGACGTCGTCCTCCTCCTCCTCCCGTACGGACAGGGATCAAAAGTCAGGCCGGACGTGGAGGTCCAAAAATCAACAAAGGAAGCCAGCCAGCGCTACAGCTGCCAAGGCGGCCTCTTCTTGACTCGCCGCCTCTCCCAGCAACATCCTTGGTCGGTGGCAGGCTCTCCCACTTTGGAGACATCTGGCGCTGCCAGATCCAAGACCAATGGGTAGTCGACGTCGTCCCCCAAGGCTACAGAATAGAACTGACCTCACGTCCTCCGACTCGTTTCTGTCTCTCTTCGCCCCCGCCAACAAGGGCCTTGGCCTTTTGTCAGGCGCTGGACGCTTTGAGACGAGACTGGGTGGTGACCCAGGTTCCCTCCGGGGAACGATTCCGGGGGTTCTACTCGAACCTCTTCACGGTTCCCAAAAAGGACGGCTCGGTACGACCGGTTTTGGATCTCAAACTTTTCAACCGGCACGTGAAGGTCAGGTCATTCCGCATGGAATCTCTGCGGTCTGTGATAGCGTCTCTATCTCAGGGGGACTTCCTAGCCTCAGTAGATGTCAAGGACGCCTATCTTCATGTCCCCATCGCTCCGGCACATCAGAGATGGCTGAGGTTCGCGGTAGGAGAGGAGCACTTTCAGTTCGTGGCTCTGCCCTTCGGCCTGGCCTCCGCACCAAGGGTCTTCACCAAGGTGATGGCGGCGATGGTGGCGGTTCTGCATTCTCAGGGCCATGCAGTGACTCCGTACCTGGACGACCTTCTGGTCAGGGCCCCCTCTGCGGAGCAGTGTCAGCGGAGTCTCTCGATTACTCTAGACACGCTGCAGCACTTCGGGTGGTTGATCAACGTACCCAAGTCTGTTCTTCTGCCTGCTCAGTCCATAGCTTATCTGGGCATGGAGTTTCATACTGCCCCGGCTCTGATCGTCCTTCCGGTCGACAAACAGATCTCGATCCAGGAGGAGGTCCAGTCTCTCATGCGGTCAGACTCAGTGTCCATCAGGCGTCTGATGCACGTTCTAGGGAAGATGGTGGCGACCATGGAAGCAGTGCCATTTGCGCAATTCCATCTCCGTCCGCTGCAATTGCAGATCTTGCGCGGATGGAACAAGAAGTCCTCCTCCCTCGACCAACACATCCCTCTGTTGTCGGACACGAAGGAGTCTCTTCGTTGGTGGCTGCTTCCCTCCTCCCTCTCTCGGGGCAGATCCTTTCTGCCCCCCTCTTGGTTGGTGGTGACCACGGACGCCAGTCTTCTAGGCTGGGGCGCCGTTTTTCTTCACCACCGGGCACAGGGCACCTGGACAAAGCGGGAATCCTCCCTTCAGATCAACGTTCTGGAGATTCGGGCCATTTATTTGGCTCTTCTGGCTTTTCAGAGATTCCTGGCGGGGAATCCGATTCGGATACAATCCGACAACGCCACCGCGGTCGCTTACATCAACCACCAGGGAGGCACTCGCAGTCCTCAGGCCCTTGCAGAAGTCCACCGTATCCTGCAGTGGGTCGAGGACAACGGCTCGTCCATCTCAGCAGTACATATTCCAGGAGTGGACAATTGGGAGGCCGACTATCTAAGTCAGCAAGGTATGGACCCAGGAGAATGGGCTCTTCACCCAGATGTCTTTCGGCACATCTGCGACAGATGGGGCACTCCAGACGTGGACCTCATGGCCTCTCGGTTGAACCACCAGGTCCCGCGGTTCATGTCTCGCTCGCGGGACAGCAGGGCGGTGGCGGCGGACGCTCTGGTCCAGGATTGGTCCAGGTTTCGCCTTCCGTACGTGTTTCCTCCAATCCCTCTATTACCCAGGGTTCTTCGGAAACTCAGGATGGAATGTCATCAAGCCCTGCTCATCACCCCAGACTGGCCCAGGAGGGCCTGGTATCCGGATCTTCTACAGCTCTCGATGGGGAATCCGTGGAGGCTCCCTCTCTGGCCAGACCTTCTGTCTCAAGGGCCGTTCTTCCACCACAATTCAGCGGCCCTCAGCCTGACTTTGTGGCACTTGAAGACTGGTTGCTGACATCCTGTGGCTTTTCTTCGGAAGTCGCCGCAACCATGAGACAAGCCAGGAAACCTGCCTCGGCAAAAATTTACCGTAGAGTCTGGAAGATTTTCTTTTCTTGGTGTCGTCTCCACAGAAAGTCCCCCTGACCTTTCTCTCTTACAACCCTGCTTGCTTTTCTTCAGTCCGGGTTGATCAAGGGGTTGGCTCTCAGTTCCCTAAAGGGCCAGATCTCCGCTCTGTCTGTGCTTTTCAACAAGCGTCTGGCTAACCTGCCTCAGGTCAAGACGTTTGTACAAGGGGCAAATCACATCGTTCCCCCCTACAGACATCCTCTGGACCCATGGGACCTTAATATTGTTCTCGCGGCTTTGCAGAAGCCGCCTTTCGAACCCTTGAGGGAGGTGTCTCTCTTGAGACTTTCTCAGAAAGTGGCCTTTCTGGTGGCTATTACATCTTTGCGCAGAGTTTCGGAGCTGGCAGCTCTGTCCTGCAAATCTCCTTTCCTGGTAGTTCACCAGGATAAAGTGGTACTCCATCCTGTGGCGGAGTTTCTACCGAAGGTGCTGTCCCCGTTCCACCTGAATCAAGACATTGTCCTGCCATCTTTTTGTCCTAATCCGGTTCACCAGTATGAGAAGTCCCTCCATACTCTGGACCTGGTCAGAGCGGTCAGGATTTATATCTCCCGCACGGCTGCCTTTCGCCGCTCGGATGCCCTGTTCGTTCTCACGACGGGCAAGAAGAAAGGAACGCAGGCTTCCAAGTCCTCCTTGGCTCGGTGGATCAAGGCTCCCATTCAGGAAGCCTACATTCTCTCTGGTACACCTGTGCCGGCTGGGATTAAGGCACATTCCACAAGAGCTGTGGGTGCCTCGTGGGCCCTACGTCATCAGGCCACGGCGCAACAGGTGTGTCAGGCGGCCACTTGGTCTAGCCTGCACACCTTTACGAAACACTATCAGGTTCATGCATATGCTTCGGCTGAAGCTAATGTGGGTAGACGGATCCTTCAGGTGGCGGTTGCTCACATTTGAAGTTACTGTCTTGCTTGGGTCTCTTCCCACCCAGGGATAGCTTTTGGACATCCCAATGTCTGGGTCTCCCAATGGAGCGAAAAAGAAAAAGAGAATTTTGTTTACTTACCGTAAATTCTTTTTCTTCTAGCTCCTAATTGGGAGACCCAGCACCCACCCTGTTGGCCTTTGGGCGTTGTTCTTTTATGTGAGTGACTGGTGTTGTACATGTCGCTCTTTTGGCCCTGTTGGCCGACAATGTTTAACCGGACCTTTTGGTCTTGATGTGGGTTTTATCCTCCTTCCTGCTTGTGCACCGAACTGATGGGATTCCTCCTAGAGGGGGTGTATAGGCAGTAGGGGAGGAGTTACACTTCTTGTTTTTAAGTGTAATACTTTGTGTGTCCTCCGGAGGCGGAAGCTATACACCCAGTGTCTGGGTCTCCCAATTAGGAGCTAGAAGAAAAAGAATTTACGGTAAGTAAACAAAATTCTCTTTATTTCCAAGATTTAGTGTTTTTTGCGACTATGACACAGTAATTATGTCTGTTGAGCTTAAGGAGTAGCTCTACAGTTTTTTTTGCCTATTTATTTCTCAACATAACTTTATAGTCGCTCATTTACAGAGCTGCAAATGCACAGTGTAAAAGTATAGAGCGATATCCAAAATGGAGTTGACACAGAAGATTGGTCTTTGCAGGACGTTCTGGTTTCAGAAAAATCCTTAGATGTAATTTGGTTTAAAAAAACAAAAAAATTACAAACCTATCATTTATTCACCCTCCCAGGTCCAGTAATTGTCCCCACTGCTGTTTGCGTCTGCAGCACTGATGTCACATTGACAGCACTGTAGCCAATAACTGGGCTCAGCGGCTTTGCCCAAGCTGATGGCACAAGCCTCTCGGTTATTGGCAGCACTGTCAGCATGACACCAGCCGGTAATGGAGACCGGGAGCAGAAGCTCTGCGCTGGGCCTGGGAAGGGTGAGTAAGGAATAGGTGTTTTGTGAAAGCGGAAAACCCCATGTAAAGGTGTATTCTAGTAAGCAGGTATCCCATGTCCATGAAATAATGAAAACTTGCAGGTCTCAATTGGGACCTACACCCATATTAAGAATGGGAGCTCTCTGTATATGGAGCATTGTTCAGCATGTGCACCATTCATTGTCCAAGGCTAATAAGAGATAACCAAGCATGGCACCCCGCCATCTCTGGCATCCTACAGACAATGAATTGAGTGGATGTGCACATGATCAGCGGTGAGACCCCAGCAAGTTAGCAAATATGCACAAAAAATAGAAAAAAATCCTTGCATCTCCGTAGAAATTCAATAAGATTTATCAGAACGTCTTAGGTTAAAGTTGTCAGAGTGGGAGGCAGCTAATGTTGATGCGTTTCAGCCGTGAGGTCTTTTAGTTGTTACATCCAAGACCTCACGGTCGAAATGCGTTAACATGAGCTGCCTCCCCCACTCTGACGATTTTAACCTAAGATGTTCTAATTAATCTTACTGAATTTCTATGAAAATTTTTTATATTTTTTTTTATGCATATTTGTTCCCCAGTTGAGGCTGGTGGGCTATCCGGAAACTCTATTATCACCAAAGCAGTTGTGGAGACATCTGTGTGCTGAGTCTTTCTGATTGGCAAGTTATCAGCAATCCCTGGATTGTATGTACTTTACTGCACTGTACCTAATACGAGGCTTCTGTGACCTGAACCCCATAACATTCCCCCTCTCTCTCCCACTGTCCTCTGTGCACATAGTGCTTATTGCATTTCTGGTCTGGATGTTTTCTCTGTGATGACGGACGGGGGCTCGGATAATACAGTCTTGTTTCTACTTGTTTTCAGAGTAGAGTTTTCATAGATGATTCATACAGTTACAGCCATTGCTCTGAGCTTTCAGGGCTGGTGGCAGAGCCCTCCCTACCGGGACGCTCTCACACTTTCACCTTCTCGTCTAACGAGGTGAGTGCCCGCGTTGTGTCCGTGGTGTGGTGTTGGTGTTGTGTGTCACCGCATGTCTCTTGTGCCGTCCTCATCTAGTCGTGGTTAACAAGTCGGTATCCATCACCACAACCTTTTCAGTGTCTGCGAACATGAGATCTGTACACCATTACATGATAATGGACCAAATTGGTTTCCCTGCAAAAATAGATGGGCACTGAAAATGTTAAGAAAATGTTTTCTTCCTTTCATTCATTAACCTGGACATAATTAATAAAACAAGACCGGACATTGTATTAATGTTTAACCAGTGCAACATTCTCCCAGGGGTGAGGGTAATGGTAAGAGACACGTCCCATATGTCGAGCGTGTGCCTTAGTGTCTACCCATGGACTATTACCATTATTGGGGAGATGATCTGACTCCTTACAGATATCTTGTACTGGGGTTTGTAGGGTCAGGTAAGTGCACTCAATACATAGGCTAATGGGATACATAGGTGAGTGCACTCTGTGCCGAGTTTGCCGCTGCACTTTCAAGCGGGCAAATTTGTGAGCATAAAATCCACAGCATAATCCAGGATTAGCTAAGGGAATGTGCTAAAATATTTTTCATTTATACTCTGCAGAAAGTTTCAGCTCATAAATTGGCCTGCGATGTGGATTTTGTCACCCGCAGCATGTTGGTTTGGTTGCGGGTTTCACAAGTGTTGCGCACTGCTCGGCAATTAGTCTGGTTCTGTTTGCCAACTGGACCAGGTCCATCTTCACTTCTGCAGCCGAGATCCTCTGCTCAAAATCTAGAGACATCACGACGTGCATCGCGCCATGATGTCACAAGTTTAACCTTTGTCAGGCTGCATAATTTTACAACCTTAACAGGCTGCATAGGTACAATTGTACCTTCATATATACCTCCACTGTGGGAAGACTTTACTTGGTTTCAGAAACTAAAGTTCATTCAGCTACAAATGTTATGCTGATATCTATTGGCCAGTGTTGTTACTGGTCACTTATGTTGCTGTCAATTAAGTTTTTTAAGAAGATTCAGACATTGAACAAGAAATGGTCATAGAGCAGGAAAAAGAATACGACTCAGACGAAAGTGTTGAGGATGATTCTGTGCCTCAAAGTGCAGGCGACATTTGGACTGCTAAGGATAAAACTCAATGGTGTAGTGATCCACTGACAAATGCACAAACAAAATCTCGTAATGTCCTACGACAAAGAGATGGCCCTGCAGCAATCAGCAACCTGTATACAGCAAAAGAGCTATTCAAGTCAATCATGACTCCCGAGATGTGTGACATCATATTACGGGAAACGAATCGAAAGGCCAAGAGTTTGTGATGCTTACAACAACGAACTTGTACAATGTTTTCCTGAGTCTTCTGAACGGCCACCACAAAAAACATTCAAGCAATTTACTGAAACTGAACTCCATGCATTTTTGGGCATACTGATTGCTGCTGGTGTGCACAGAGCCAGCAAAGAGAATCTGGAGGAAATGTGGAATGTTGCTGCTCTGCCTCTTATACGTGCAGCCATGTCTCGTGACCGCTTCAAGATGATACTCAGATTTATCAGATTTGACTACGAAAATACACGTCCAGAACGTGTGCAAACAGATAAAGCTGCACCAATACGGGACGTCTGGACAATGCTGAACAGTAATCTGGAGAGAGCCTACAAGCCATATCATTGCATCACCGTCGACGAGCAATTATTTCCATTTAGAGGCCATACTAAATTTACCCAGTATATACCTTCAAAACCAGCTAAATATGGCATAAAGATTTTCTGGGCTTGTGACTCATCAAATGCCTACCCATTACAAGGTCAGCTCTACACTGGGAAACCAACTGATGGTCCTCGACAAGTAAACATTGGAGAACGAACAGTATTGGAACTAGTGAGCTCGTATAAAGGCTCTGGAAGAAATGTCACCACCGATAACTTCTTTACAACCATGGAACTAGCTAAGGTATTGAACTCCTGGAACATGACACTAGTTGGTACAGTGAGAAAAAACAAAAGGTTCCTACCTAGCAACATGCAGTCTGCCAAAGAAAGGCCTGTAAACTCGACAAATTTTGCCTACAATCATGATGCAACAGTCTGTTCATATGTACCAAAGAAGAACAAATCAGTCGTGCTTCTATCATCTATGCACATGACGGGAGAAGTTGAAGAGACACTAGCAGCCAAGCCAGAGATAATAAAATACTACAACAAAACAAAAGGTGGCGTTGATGTTATGGATAAAATGTTGGGAGAGTACACTGTGAAACAACGAACATCACGTTGGACTTTGGCATTTTTCTACAATATGATTGACGTCACTGGGTTAGCATCCTACATCATCTACAGAGAACACAATCCAAGCTTCAGGGCAAAGGATCAATGAAGAAAGTTCCTGAAAGATCTCACAAATCAGCTGTGTATGCCTGCAATTGAAGATCGTAGTACAAACCGAATGATAATGAGAAACCATTTTCTTCTAGGTGCAGTAGAAATGGTGCTTGAACGATGCATTATGGTAGCATCGCAAGCAGCAACTGACCCTCAAATACCTCATGGTAGTCGTGGACCCTCCCCTGTTGTTGGTAGTTGCTATGTCTGCCGAGACCTGAAGTGAAAACAACGTAAGACTAGAAATTCTTGTGTGGTTTGTGTGAAACCCATTTGCGATGAACACTCGGTAGCAAAGCCAACATGCATTACTTGCAAAGAAAATCAATAAAAAAAAGTTTCTTACATTTTCTTTTATAATGTAAATGAACAGTTTTTTTACTTGTTTATAATAGTTAAATAGCATTATCATTAAAAAAAATTTATGCTTTTTTCCTTGCATTATCTTCATTCAAAATATATGAGGTACATTTGTACCTATGCAGCTTGTTATGGATGCAAAAAGATCTCGACCCCTTATCTCGGAAGCGGGTGGAGATATTTTATTGAAATTTGGCCAATATATTCTGGACCAAAAATGTAGAGATGTCATGAAATTTCAGCCTTCTACGTCTTTTCGAAAAAAAGTTATTGCAATTTTAAAACGGAATAGTTACAATTGTACCTATTCAGCCGGATAAGGGTTAATGCCAGAGACACCGACCATGTCGGCCATAGAAGTGAAATCAGCCCCGGTCCAGCTGCTAAGGAGGATCGGACTGAACCAGGGTCACACATGGCTTTTTGGTGATTTATTGAGTCCGCCCTTCACTATGAATAAGGTGAAATCCATAACGTATAACATGAAAATTCATAGCTCCAAATAGAACAGGAAATATAGAAGGTCTTGTGTTTTTACCTCCGGCTGCACTCATTCCTGGCTTTACCTAAAAAGAAAAAAAACTGCATACAAAACAAACTCAAAAAAATGCACATGTACAATAATTTGAGTCTGGATATAAATCTCTAATGTTCATTAACAGCGTTTTCTTTAATTTCAGTATTTGTTAGCTATCAGTAATGTATCTTCAGTGTCTGGTACAGTGTTGGCCAAAAGTATTGACACCCCTGCAATTCTGTCAGATAATGCTCAGTTTCTTCCTGAAAATGATTGCAATCACAAATTCTTTGGTATTATTATCTTCATTTAATTTGTCTTCAATGAAAAAACACAAAAAGAATTGTCCTAAAGCCAAATTGGATATAGTTCCACACCAAACATAAAAAAGGAGTGGACAAAAGTATTGGGACTGTTAGAAAAATCATGTGATGCTTCTCTAATTTGTGTAATTAACAGCACCTGTAACTTACCTGTGGCACCTAACCGGTGTTGGCAATAACTAAATCAAACTTGCAACCAGTTGACATGGATTAAAGTTGACTCAACCTCTGTCCTGTGTCCTTGTGTGTACCACATTGAGCATGGAGAAAAGAGAGAAGACCAAAGAACTGTCTGAGGACTTGAGAAACCAAATTGTGAGGAAGCATGAGCAATCTCAAGGCTACAAGTCCATCTCCAAAGACCTGAATGTTCCTGTGTCTACCGTGCGCAGTGTCATCAAGAAGTTTAAAGCTAACGGCACTGTGGCTAACCTCCCTAGATGTGGATGGAAAAGAAAAATTGGCGAGAGATTTCAACGCAAGATTGTGCGGATGGTGGACGAAGAACCTCGACTAACATCCAAACAAGTTCAAGCTGCCCTGCAGTCCGAGGGTACAACAGTGTCAACCCGTACTATCCGTTGGCGTCTAAATGAAAAGGGACTGTATGGTAGGAGACCCCGGAAGACCCCACTTCTTACCCGAGACATAAAAAAGCCAGGCTGGAGTTTGCCAAAACTTACCTGAGAGCCTAAAACGTTTTGGAAGAATGTTCTCTCTTTTTGGGCAAAGGCATCAACACAGAGTTTACAGGAGAAAAAAAGAGGCATTCAAAGAAAAGAACACGGTCCCTACAGTCAAACATGGTGGAGGTTCCCTGATGTTTTGGGGTTGCTTTGCTGCCTCTGGCACTGGACTGCTTGACCGTGTGCATGGCATTATGAAGTCTACCAACACATTTTACAGCATAATGTAGGGCCCAGTGTGAGAAAGCTGGGTCTCCCTTAGAGGTCATGGGTCTTCCAGCAGGACAATGACCCAAAACACACTTCAAAAAGCACTAGAAAATGATTTGAGGGAAAGCACTGGAGACTTCTAAGGTGGCCAGCAATGAGTCCAGACCTGAATCCCATAGAACACCTGTGGAGAGATCTAAAAATGGCAGTTTGGAGAAGGCACCCTTCAAATATCAGGGACCTGGAGCAGTTTGCCAAAGAAGAATGGTCTAAAATTCCAGCAGAGCATTGTAAGAAACTCATTGATGGTTACCGGAAGCGGTTGATCGCAGTTATTTTGGCTAAAGGTTGTGCAACCAAGTATTAGGCTGAGGGTGCCAATACTTTTGTCTGGCCCATTTTTGGAGTTTTGTGTGAAATGTTCAATGTTTTGCTTTTTGCTTCATTCTCTTTTGTGTTTTTTCATTAAAGACAAATTAAATGAAGATAACAATACTAAAGAATTTGTGATTGCAATCATTATCAGGAAGAAACTGAGTATTATCTGACAGAATTGCAGGGGTGTCAATAATTTTGGCCAACACTGTATAACATCCTTGCCTGTCGCCATTGTCTGCCGTTTCCAGCTCTGCTCTGTTTCCTCTCCTCCATCATGTGATCACAGCTCTTTTCTGCCGTTTCTCTCCATGGACCACGAATTCCTCTTTTAATGTAGGTCTATGGCAGTCTCGTTGTGGGTCCCCTCATAGACTTGCGTTAAGAAAGTGTCTTCTGGTTTACGCAGAAGGTTACTGCAGTGAGGTGGATAGTCACAACTGCGGTCATGTATAGCAGAAGCGGAACGGAGCCCAGCTGGAAATGGAAGGCGACTGTGACCAGCAAATATTTGATTGAACATACATAACTGATCGCTAGCAGATGAATATGAATTCTGATTGACCTCTTTAAGATTAATGATAATGTGTAATTTGTGTGTGACTATAATCCCTCTGTGTACAGGAAACCTTTGTTCTCTTACAATGCATGTGTGTGTGTGTGTGATCGAAGTCTGCATTACTGCATGAAGTCCTTGTTCTGCACACATTGTTATTCTGTAAGAACTCTGATAAAACATTAAAAGAAGATCGGACAGAGCAGGAAATCCCAGCAGATCTCTTAATGTTCATCAGGTTTTACATGCAGCCATAGCGAAGCTACACTGGTTTCCCTCTACGCTTTGTAGGAGACGGCCTTGGGCTATGTGCACACTAAGTATTTACTGCAGAAATTTCTGCATGTTTTAGCAGTAAAAATACAGTGCTTAACAAAGATTAACTTTTTATGCGTTTTTTCGTGCATTTTTAATGCAGGCTTTTCCCTACTCCTTAGCATGAGTGAAATCTGCAGAAAAAACACAAAACCATTGACATGATGCAGATTTAATTCTGCTGTAATTCTGGAAGTTAAAAAATAAGCAACATGTGCATGAGACGTCAGGAAACTCAGTCACTTTACTGGGACTAAGACATCATTCATGTTACAAATCTGAGCTGAAAAAACCCCAATGTGTGCACAGGCCCTTAGTAAGAAGGAATTCTCTGCTCTGAAGGGTAATGAATAAAACTAGCCATAATCATCAACATTAACAGAAGTAAACACTTGAAATGGATCACTCTGTAATGACTATAATATATGTGTTTCACTTTATGTATTGCATTACTGAGATAATTTATCTTTTTGATGATATTGTAATTCATAGAGATGCAGCTGTATATGTATATGGCAGCCATTCAGAAGGCAGGCTGTTCTGGAACAATAAAGCCATCATTGTATTGGAAAGGCAGAGCTAGAAGGGGGGGCCTGAGCGTGGACCCCCTCTATGGTGATCATGTACCTTACATGTATGGCTTGTGTTCATGTGACAACTTCTTTTAAATGGTTTATCCACTATGAGAGAGACATTAATTAATAGAAGCAGGGAGAAGAGAAAGAAAAACAAAAATATCCTCAAAATATTGTGCTGACTACAGTTGAGCTGGGGCTGGGCTACGACTATCAATGTCCCCCGCCTGTCCAGTGAGCGCTGCAGGCAGTCAGGATCTCCTGATCGCCTGCAGTGTTTACAGTGGCCCAAGTGAGAAGAAATACAGCTTATTAGGGGTGACGTAGTATTTAAAGCACATAATGTACATATAGATCCAGGTGATATTAAAGTGTTTTTCCTGGACCGGCATCGCAACATCTGAGGCCGAGAACTTGGTTATTATTATTATTATTATTATTATATTATTTATTTATATAGCGCCATTATATTCCAAGGCGCTTTACATGCTAAAAAGGGCAGACTAGGACAAATAACATAGTAACAATACAAGTAACAATAAGTGTTGACAATTCGGTCATACAGATACAAGAGGGGAGAAATCCTGTCCACAAAGGCTCACAGTCTACGAGGGGTGGGTGGGGATACAGTGGGAGGGGGAAATTCCAGTCATGAGGCGGTGTGGTGGACCGGGTCTTATTGCAGGTGGTAGGCTTGGCGGAACAGGTGGGTCTTCAGGCTTCTTTTGAAGGTTCCCAGGGTAGGAGAATGTCTGATGTGTTGGGGCAGTGAGTTCCAGAGTCTGGGTGAAGCACGGGAGAAATCCTGTATGCGGTTATGCGAAGAGGAGATGAGGGGGGAGTAGAGGAGAAGCTCTTGGGAGGATCGCAGGTTGCGTGAGGTAGGTAACGGGAGACCATGTCAGAGATGTATGGAGGGGACAGGTTGTGAATGGCTTTGTATGTCATGGTTAATGTTTTAAACCGGGATCTCTGGGAAGTAGGGAGCCAGTGAAGGGCTTGGCAGAGGGGGGAGGCAGGGGAGTAGCGGGGAGACAGATGGATTAGGCGGGCAGCGGAGTTCAAGATAGATTGGAGAGGTGCAAGGGAGGTATTGGGGAGGCCGGTGAGCAGGAGGTTGCAGTAATCGAGGCGGGAGATGATGAGAGCGTGAATAAGGGTTTTAGCAGTGTCGTGGTCAAGGAAAGTGCGAATCCTATAGATGTTTTTGAGCTGGAGTCGGCAGGAGGTGGCGAGGGCCTGGATGTGGGGCTTGAAGGAGAGGGAAGAGTCAAGGATAACCCCGAGGCACTTAGCATGGGGGACTGGAGAGAGAGAGCAGTCGTTGACGATGATGGATAGGTCAGGTAGTGAGGGGGAGCGTCTTGGGGGGAAGACTATGAACTCTGTTTTGTCCATGTTCAGCATAAGGAAGCGAGCAGAGAAGAAGGATGAGATGGCGGACAGGCAGTGTGGAATTTTGGATAGAAGGGAGGCGATGTCAGGACCAGACAGGTAGATTTGGGTGTCGTCGGCGTAGAGGTGATATTGGAGGCCATGGGACTCAATGAGTTGCCCTAGACCGAGTGTAGATTGAGAACAGTAATGGTCCAAGAACCGAGCCCTGGGGGACCCCGACAGATAGGGGGTAGGGCGAGGAGGATGTGTGGGAGTGGTTGACGCTGAAGGTGCGGTCCGTTAAGTATGAGGAGATCCAAGAGAGGGCAAGGTCCGTGATGCCAAGAGATTCCAGGATCTGAAGTAGAAGGGAGTGGTCAACAGTGTCGAAGGCGGCTGACAGGTCGAGGAGGAGGAGAACAGAGTAGTGGCGCTTGCTTTTGGCAGTCAGTAGGTCATTTGTGACTTTGGTTAGGGCTGTTTCAGTGGAGTGGAGGGGTCGGAAGCCAGATTGCAGGCGGTCAAAGAGGGAGCAGGAGGAGAGGTGAGAGGACAGCTCAGAGTGGACATGCTGTTCAAGTAGTTTAGAGGCGAAAGGGAGGAGAGATATAGGGCGGTAGTTGGAGACAGTTGTGGGATCGAGGGAGGGTTTTTTGAGGATGGGTGTGATCAAGGCGTGTTTGAAGGCTGAGGGGAAGGTGCCGGTGGTGAGTGATAGGTTGAAAAGATGAGTTAGGGCTGGGATGATAACGGAGGTGAGGTTGGGAATGAGGTGGGATGGGAGCGGGTCTTGGGCGCTGGTGGTGAGGTGTGATATTGACAGGAGGGAGGAGAGCTGGTCTTCAGTTATAGGGGGGAAGCAGTTGATGGAAGTAGAGGGCAGTATAGGTGAAAGGGGAGGCTGTGGGGACAGTGGATCAAAGCTGTCTCTGATTCTGTCAATCTTTTCTTTGAAGAAGGAGGCAAAGTCTTCTGCAGAGATAAGGGGAGAGGGAGGGGGAGCAGGCGGGCGGAGTAAGGAATTGAAGGTTTTGAAAGTTGCTTGGGATTGTGGGACAGAGAGGTTATTAAGGATAAGAAGAAGGTTTGTTTGGCGGTGGCAAGTGCAGTCTTGAAGGCGATGAGGGACTGTTTGAACAGCGCAAAATGCTCAGTGGAACGTGATTTTTTCCATCGCCTCTCGGCGACCCTGGATGCCCGTCTCAGGTCTTTAGTGAGTGTGGTGTGCCAGGGCTGCCTATTAGTGCGTGGAGCGTGGTGTGTGAGGGGGGCTGCTAGGTCGAGCGCCTTTGTTAATGTGGTGTTGTAGAGGGTGGTGGCAGTGTCTGTGTCACGTATAGATGTTATGTTGGCGAGAGGGAGAAGGGATTCTGAGAGTGAGTGCAGATCAATGTGTTTTAGGTTTCTGCGGGGATGATCAAGTTTGCGGAGAGGAGGTGAGGTAGTAGGGGAGGTGAGGGAGGAGAAGGTCAGCAGATTGTGGTCAGACAGGATGAGGGTTGAGTTTGTGAGATTAGTAAGGGAGCAAAGACGGGTGAAGATGAGATCAAGCGTGTGGCCATCTTTGTGGGTGGCAGAGGAGGACCATTGGGAGAGCCCGAAGGAGGAGGTCAGGGAAAGAAGTTGAGAGGCGGTTGGGTGGGCAGTGTCAATGGGGATATTGAAATCGCCCATAATGATGGTGGGGATGTCAGTAGAGAGGAAATGAAGTAGCCAGGTGGTGAAGTGGTCGAGGAAGGTGGGGATGGATCCAGGGGGGCGGTAGATGACGGCTAGCTGGAGGTTACAGGGGGAGAAGATGCGGACAGAGTGGGCTTCGAAAGATGGGAGAGTAACAGAGTGGGGTAGTGGAATAGGGGCGAAGGAGCAGGTGTCGGATAGGAGTATGCCGACACCTCCGCCATGTTTGTCAGAGGGGCGGGGTGTGTGGGAGAGATTGAATCCGCCATAGGATAGTGCAGCAGGGGAGGCTGTGTCGGAGGGGGTGAGCCAGGTCTCTGTGATGCCAAGGAATGAAAGTTTATTAGAAATAAAGAGTTCATGGATGTCTGTAAGCTTATTACAGACTGAGCGGGCGTTCCAGAGTGCGCCTGGCAGGGAGATTAGCGGAGCAGGGGCTGGGGGGATGGGTCTAAGGTTGGTCAGGTTGCGAGGTTGGGTGATGGTGGGGTTATGAGAGTTGGTGATGGGACGTGGGGGTAGGGTGCAGGTGACTGTGGGGATGTGGCGGGGGGGGGGCCGGGATTAGGGGAAATGTCGCCAGCGAGTAGGAGGAGCAGGGAGAGGGTTAGCAGGTGGGAGCATGAGAGTTTACGTGGTGGCCGTGCCTGATTGGAGATGGAGGATTGAAAGTGCATGAATAGTTCAGAGGAGTGGGTAAGGTGGCTAGGTAGAATGGAGGGTGAGATAAGTACTTTGTTGCTGGGTGGAGGGATGAGCGGGGGTAGCAGGAAATGGAGAAGGATGGGAGTGAGAGTGCAAAGGAGGGGATACATTGTGGATGGTGAGCGGGGGATGGGAGTAGCGTGGGTCAAATGCAGTGGGAAGGAGAGCTGTAGTGGTGGGTGAGAGGTCAGTACATACTGAATACATAATTGCAGTACAAGTGAACAAATTGCATATCTGTTTGTTTGTCTTGCATGACTTACCCGTTTCCTGCCCCGTTTAACTGCCCGGTGTAACTGCACTTCTACAGTTGGCACTTATGCAGGTGGCATGATTGCAAGACCCCGCATGATTGCACCCCTTTAGCTGGCTGGTTCTGTGAGTAGAGGAGCAGGGAACTATCTCTCTTTTTGCTCTGTCTCTTCATAACTATCTCTCTTCACTTCTTTCTCTCCTATCTTGCTCCCTCGCTGTCCCGCTCTCTCGCTGTCCCGCTCTCTCGGCTGTCCCGCTCTCTCGCTGTCCCGCTCTCTCGCTGTCCCGCTCTCTCGCTGTCCCGCTCTCTCGCTGTCCCGTCTCGCTCTCTCGCTGTCCGCTCTCCTCCGCTCTCTCTCGCTTCTCGTCTCCCCTCGCTCTCTCGCTGTCTCTCTCGCTCTCTCGCTGTCTCTCTCGCTCTCTCGCTGTCTCTCTCGCTCTCTCGCTGTCTCTCTCGCTCTCTCGCTGTCTCTCTCGCTCTCTCGCTGTCTCTCGCTCTCTCGCTGTCTCTCTCGCTCTCTCGCTGTCTCTCTCGCTCTCTCGCTGTCTCTCTCGCTCCTCGCTGTCTCTCTCCCTCGCTCGCTGTCTCTCTCCCTCGCTCGCTGTCTCTCTCCCTCGCTCGCTGTCTCTCTCCCTCTCTCGCTGTCCCCCTCTCTCGCTGTCCCCCTCTCTCGCTGTCCCCCTCTCTCGCTGTCCCCCTCTCTCGCTGTCCCCCTCTCTCGCTGTCCCCCTCTCTCGCTGTCCCCCTCTCTCCATCATCTTTTTTGCCATCTACCTTTTACCTCTGGACGACGATAATGGATAATTAGCCACTGACCTTCACAATTGTACCAATTGTCAATACATTTTGATATAATAATAATAATGGACCGAAATACAAGATGACAATTAATACATTGTAATTCTTTTTTAGCTTGTTAATGTAAATGGAACTCCCTTTCCTTTAATAACTATAGAGGGGAGTATTCATGGTGGTTACATAGGTCTGAGCTGTAAATAAGAAACCTGTCAGTGACCGACACACAAAGTTCAAGGAGGATGAAATACAAAAGATAATTCTGCAGAAATATCAGGAATCTGCTATGAAGACGAGAGGCAGAATGACCAAATAAGCTGAAGCAGATGGAGCACCGGCCCCGCGCCAGCACTGACTGCATCATATAGAAATGAGACTACAAGTGCCAAATATTGGGGATTTTATGTTTTTTTAGGTCTTGTTTTGTTTTTAATCTTCCATTGGTTTTTACATGTTTTCCCCGCGGTCCTCCCAGATCTCTATACCCAGCATCGTCACCGAATATTTCTTTTGTTGTAGGCATTAGATGATGATGGTACCCCAACCGGGAAACAAAACCAATGGCACAGCCGGCCTGTGTGTGACTGGAGCTCCCAGCAGGTGTGTCACTGGTTAATGGGCATGAACATGGAGCAATACATCGAGGAGTTCACATCCAAGAATGTGGACGGTCAGCAGCTGATGTTACTGGACAGCGACAGATTGAAGGTGAGGGTGAAGGCATCATTGCAGTCAGATAATAGTATTGTGTGAGTGCAGGCTTCTTAGCAAAGAAAAAAAATAGCAAAACAGAACAAAATCTTCGTGATTGCTGATATCCAGTCTCCGTTTATACTTCTTGCACTATTTGGTGATTTAGCCTTAGGGGTAGGGTGCCACCTGCTGGTGAAATGTAAATTAGCACTATTAAAAAATTTGAGGAATTGTGCAGATGTCAGTGTAGTAAGACTCAGGTTATCAACACGGGCAATAACAATTTGCAGTGTCTGTGAATTTGTTGTTCCAATTGTTGTTGCTTGAGCCACATTGAGACTTTTCAGCACAATTGTCGTGATAAACCTAAATGTAAACAAAAGCCTTGATAGTGAATGCCCTCCATTAAACACCATTTTATTTTTTTATTCACTAAATAAATATAAACGTCCAACCTTCTGTTGTAGCTGGACCTGCATTTTTCAGATACAGCACTCGGACTCCCCTGTGTGGGTCCGACCATTGAGGCCCTTGTTTTCCAAGAATGAGGATTCTGATAAACCTTTACTGTAACGTAGCGGTGGCCATGTATGCGCTTCCCTCATTATGAGGATTCCCAGGGTACAGCGCTCTGCTTCATCCTGCCTTTCCAAAGATAGTGAAAAATGTGCGCAGCCGCCGCTCCATTTCTCAATGGCAGTCCAGAGCCTCGTTATGCAGATCAATGGGGTTCCCATGATTGAACCGCACTGATCTCCAACGTCTCATCCACCCTGTAAGATCACCATTAAAATGATCATTTTATCTAGTCATTTTAACATGAATTTTCAAACAAAATATACCAGCCTCATCAGGTCTAAGATCCATTTAATAATGTATGCAGTTTGGACTGTGTAATCCAGTGACAGGTCTCCTGTGAGTGGTATAATGTAACACCAGTACATTCCTTGTGGCTCCAAGCAGCCAAAATGAAGCTCGACTAAAGGGTCTGCAGAAGGCTCCTCCGTTTCACCCTATGGCTCCTGCCAGCCGCAGGAGTATTATCACTTACAGTAACTAGAATTTATAATCCCCCGAAACATCGTAGTTAAGATATCGCTCTCAGCCTTATCTGAAACTTGTGAGGACACTAGATTGACCTAAAAGTAATCATTATGGAACTGTTGATAATACTCCTCTGTCTTGAGAGTAGTTACAAAGAGCATCTCTCTCTTAAAGGGTCGGGCAGGTCTGTGCTTTGGAACCCACCTGAAAAAGCGCAAAATAAACACTAAATACTGAGCCTATGCACAGCACGTTGTATGTACATTGCAGTGCATGTGTTCAAGATTTTGAGTGTCTTTTAACCACTTTAGGTTTTTCA
Organism: Allobates femoralis; assembly: GCA_033576535.1. Classification (NCBI taxonomy): domain Eukaryota; kingdom Metazoa; phylum Chordata; class Amphibia; order Anura; family Aromobatidae; genus Allobates; species Allobates femoralis. Next base: position 42,440,913 of record JARQOC010000011.1, on the reverse strand, counting down.
AAGATGCCAAGTGGTTATAAGAAGTGAGCCGACCATTCTCCAGGGGTTTTTCCCATTTTAAAGATCTTTAATTTAAAAATAAAGCCAACGGGAAGGCTCAGAGAATGTCATGGGGACTTTTTAGTGTTTTATTTCCGGTGTTTTTGCTTGACAAATCACTAGCGATTTCTTCATTGTTGAACAGTTAAAAATAAAAGCCCCAAAAACACTAGAAAAACAAGGCGTCCTGAAAACCACTAAAGAAGCGCAGCAGATAAACTGAACACACACAGATTCCCTTTAATGAATTAAACTTCATCAACTGGTTTTTGCTGCCTCATCTGACAGCAACATAATGTAGACAAAGAAACTCTGATTCCAGGGATGTATAGCATAGATTACTGGCTGCAGCCGTTCTGTCACAATCAAACTATTTAGTTTTAGGAATACAGCTGAGCTGAGGGAGCGGGCCCAGGCTCTCTATAGATTATATATTGACAGTGAGATGTCAATCACAGCAGGGGGCGTGTCAGACTGCCATGCGCATGGCAAAGTAGTCCTGTAATGGTAATCACCTCGTGAGAAAACCTTTAGTTTAAGTAAACAATTGCACACAGCTTGTTAAGAAAAGCACAATTGCTTTTTGTTTTTTAACCCTTGCAGCATGCTGTCCTTCACTTACATAGAAGGTTTTTGCTAACAGCTTCCCTTTAAAACTGGCATATTATTCTTAATAAGGGGCATGCAGGAGTACTATGCGCCTAATTTATTAGGAGTTGCTTCTGTCTCAGCGGCGTGCACCTTGCCAGAAATGTTACTTTATTTGGGGCCTATTGTATATTGCACCATAAGTTACGCTACAACCTTTAAATAAATGTATCAGGCAGGCTTTCTCTTCCCACTATGGCTAAACTAGCTAAAACTGTTGTTAATAACAAAAGAAAAACATAAAATGTCACAGAAACGTGCAATTTCAGTGTTTTATGACGGTATTCTGGAGAAAACACCTTGATGAATCGGGCCCTGATGTTCAGGTTTTCCACTGAGTAAACCTAATTCTTGGAGGCACTTTTTGATCATCCGATTGTCAAGCAACTCTTAACAAGAATGGATTGTCCAAGATGAGAGCCCTCTTAACACAATGTCGGACACTTTCCCCCTTTTTTTTTTCTTGTACAGTGCCACTGTAGTACATAGGCTGCCTGTGGTATTGCAGCTTAGTCCCAGTTCTGTACATTCTTTTTTTTAAAGAAGCCACAGCCTTTTCACTTATATCAGATGTCCAGTCGTGCTGACGTTTTCTTTTTATGTTATAGGCACTGGGTGTTTCTAGCCAGACAGACAGAGCCACAATCAAGAAGAAGATAAAGGAAATCAAAAAAGCCCAAGAGAAACTGGAAAAGCAAAAAGAAAAATGTTCAAAGAAGGACACACAAAGGAAAAGCGGTGGTGGTGGTGGTGGTGGCAGCGGAGGCGGAAAAGTGGCCCCCACTGTAGAATCGAGCTGCTAAGATGCCACAATCCTTCCCAATCTCCATGTTGTATATGTATATATCTGTACAATTAAAATAAGAACAGCAGATGGCTAACCTAATTAGATCCCTTCACTGCTCGTAGGGTCGTCTTCTGAAGGATCATGATTTTTATCTAGCATTTTTATGAAGAGAGAATAGATACTATATTTGTACTGATTTCACGAACTGTAATTTTTTAAGTGTCTGAGGATGTGGATATTTTAGAGATGATCAGTAATTTCTCCTTACCCTGAAACAACCACTTTAATATATAGATAGCATGATCGTGTATGGACCCTGTATGGCAAGCTGAGCAAAGACTGTCCACACCTATCTCTATCGTACAGCTCTTATCTGTGGTCACCACTGGACCGGTTAGTTTGTATGTCAGTCATTGGCAACAGGGATGCGTGAATGGCATTGATGTGCGAGTGTCCTGCATCCATTGATATCCAGTGATGGGAACTTTACTGTCAAATATGTGACCAGAAAAGGCCTCGGGCAGCAGCAAGTGGAAACTGAGGAGCATGACCACTGATAACTAGAGGTGAGCAATTCGAAACTAGCTGCCCCGGTCTGGTGTCTGCTCCTAATCGGCTGCAGTCTTCGTTCCGTCTCATCTGATATGATGCCAGGCGTAAAATATAAGACTGTCTGCCACGGGGGACTATAATGGACCAGGGCATCGCAAATTGAATTGCTCATTTCTACTGATAAGCACATGAACAATAATTTCATGCAAAATATGACATGGTTTATACTTGTCTTTTTTTGTTTTTCCCCTTTTTTCCTGTTTTGCTTGGAGTTCCTCGAAAATCCTTTCCGCTCTTCCGTATCCTTTTCCGCCCCCCTCTTATCCTTTTCCGCCCCCCTCTTATCCTTTTACGCCCCTCTCTTATCCTTTTACGCCCCTCTCTTATCCTTTTACGCCCCTCTCTTATCCTTTTACGCCCCTCTCTTATCCTTTTACGCCCCTCTCTTATCCTTTTACGCCCCTCTCTTATCCTTTTACGCCCCTCTCTTATCCTTTTACGCCCCCCTCTTATCCTTTTAAGCCCCCCTCTTATCCTTTTAAGCCCCCCTCTTATCCTTTTACGCCCCCTCTTATCCTTTTACGCCCCCCTCTTATCCTTTTACGCCCCCCTCTTATCCTTTTACGCCCCCCTCTTATCCTTTTACGCCCCCCTCTTATCCTTTTACGCCCCCCTCTTATCCTTTTACGCCCCCCTCTTATCCTTTTACGCCCCCCTCTTATCCTTTTACGCCCCCCTCTTATCCTTTTACGCCCCCCTCTTATCCTTTTACGCCCCCCTCTTATCCTTTTACGCCCCCCTCTTATCCTTTTACGCCCCCCTCTTATCCTTTTACGCCCCCTCTTATCCTTTTACGCCCCTCTCTTATCCTTTACCCCTCTCTTATCCTTTTACGCCCCCCTCTTATCCTTTACCTATGCCCACGAGCTTGTTTCGCACATATTCTTCCTACATATCCCAGAGCCTTCTCCTTCCACATGCCACTTATCTCCAACCTTGAACACTTTGTCTTGTTTTTTAAATATATAACTAGACCTACATTTTCTAATATCTGTTGTCAGAGCTCCATTTTTGTAATGCAGAACACCCCTTTTTTATTTGCTGCACAGACCAAGTGTAATTCTAAAATATTGCTCGGGGAGCTCCCCCTTCTATCACTGAAATGTAAAAAAACAGAGATCTGATCAACATGGTATGGTTGAAATTAGTTCTAAATATTGCACATAAAATGATAATTTTTATTAATCTGACTACTCATATTTTGAAGCTAACCATATCTGATGACCGGTATCTACTTGTTTGAGTAAACAACTGCACCGATCTACCCGTGGTACTCAGTTACACTTCCCAATGAGATTTATCTGTGCCCAAAAAACATTGCTACCAACCACACACTTTAGTTACCACTTTAGTAATATGTATAAAACACTATATTGCATCGTCTCGTAATCCTAAGTGTACATATATATATAAAAAAAAAAAAACATCAGAACCGGAAATAAACTGCACAAGGGTGTAACTACGGCTGAAATGTGTGACTGGGGTAGCGGTTTTATATTGTAAATTATGTCGGGATTAGAGATTTTGTATACAAATCTAGAGGTGGATATAGATTTATTTTTTGTACTGTTTAGTGGAGATTGAGAGGGGTAACATGATCCTGTGTGATGCTCCTTACAGCCCCTTTACAGGAGTAAATGTATTTCTTTTAGGTCTGGAAGATAACTCCTTATTGCAGTTTTATATCCTCCTGAAGGAGCTTATCATGGCTCCGTCACATCCAAGCTGCATTACAGCGCCTGTGATGTTTTACGGGGCCCTGCTGTACCGCCTAATCATTCGGTCAGGTTTGTTGAATCCGACAGTCCTAGTGTGGCAGGTAGGTGCCATCATATTATGAAGCTGCTCTATACTGCTCAGTAATATAACACTAGAGCGTACATAATGGCTCACAGTCCCTGCCTGCAACTATGAATGCGTAGGACTAAAGTTGAGCAAAAAGATTGGCACCTTCTTTGATACAGCGTCCAGTCTGGTCCTCAGTGTCGGCCAGCGTAGGGCATTCTTCATTTTTTGGGTGTGTTTGGTCAATCTTGTAAACTTGTTAACCTAGTAAACACGAGACGCCAGCCACAGAAGTGAGGACGGTCCGGGAATGGACTGGGCCTAACACCAAGCATTTCCCACTGTCCATGGTAAGAAACCCTACTGCCACTGTCCATTGTAAGAAACCCTACTGCCACTATGTTATCATAATATGTAAGCCTGAGGGGGGCGCCACCAGTACTATTTATGCCTCAGGACGTCCAACTGGGGCAAAGATGCATGAAAGCTGGTGCCACCAATCCATCTGGCGTAGAATACCGGCAATTCTTACTTTGAGCCTTTTTGGAGATAGTAAAGTAGGACGTCCTGACTACCATTTTTTTGTTGTTGTTCGTTCGTCTGAAGACCTCTATTTATTTTTCAGAAAATGAATGACACTAACCATTTTAAAGGGACAAATGAAATCACTTGCATGTAAACGAATGGAATTGTTTTTTTTCGGAAGAATTTCTAAACTTTCTCCCTGTAATTGTAGGCAGCTATGCATTTACCTGTTTACCTTTAGATGATGCGGTCCCTTTATACATGAGATATTGACACTAGTTGCAATTCATTTAAGTATATTGGGTCTTTCTTTACCACTACATGACTGTACTATCATTTCTGTGCTTTTTTACAATTCTGTACTAATTATTTTTTCTTCCTATTGAGGACCAATTTTTGCTCTGAACTTTACTTTTTCCACTAAAGATAGCTCTTCAAAGAAATGTATGAGAAAATAGGAACATTTTTGTAAAAAAGAAAAAAAATGTTTTATATAATAAAACTGACCATTTTCTGCATTGTTGTGTTTAATTTTGGCAATTTAAAAGGGGTTGTCTAGCAGTTTGGGGTTCTGATCTGGCACAAATCCTAAGTCATACTAAAAGGCTTGTTAAAGAGTTCATATTGACTTTAAGGATAGCTACCTTTATTGGGAGGCATTAGTTTTTCACTTCCTAACTGAAGTGACAATTTGCATGTTTCCCAGAGGAGCATTGCGGCTATAAGTCTCCTTATCAGCTTATCTGTCTCCTTATAGCTAGTCCCAAGACTAGCAGGCAGATTCCTCGCCATGAGGAGAATAGCTAGTCCCCCAAGACCTAGCGCACTGGATTTTTAATGTTAAACTTGTAACCTTTATGAAGAACGATGTCCCGAAGTGGAGATTTCAGGTCAAGTTACTCCATTTGTGCATAATAGTCAGAAAGCAGAAAATACTAGGCACTTTAGGGTCTAATTATGGGTCAAGCCTGACTTGCAAGCGACCATCCGATGCAGCCTCTCAGAGGTGTTGCACGCTTCTCTTCAGAGCTATAATCCATACACGTGTGATAGACAAAACACAGCGGCACTCACCAGACATGAACTTGAGTTTATTTATTTAGTTACGATCCTTATACATCTTTCAAGGTTCAATCAGCGGGTAGGGGGAATGAGGGGACGGCGGAACGATGGCCTGCTGTTTCGCGGTCAATACACCAGGACCCGTGGAAGCTGTATTGACCGCGAAACGGCAGGCTGTTGTCCGCCGTCCCCTCATTCGCCCTACCCTTGCTGATTGAACCTTGAAACATGTATAAGGATTGTAACTAAATAAAGAAACTCAAGTTCATCTCTGGTGAGTGCCGCTGTTTTTGTCTTATCACTGTGTATTCCATTTCTGCATTGGTTGGAGGGGGGAACGGAGCCACTGCCATCCTGGGCATCAATCTGCATGGAGCCTGTATGTTCTCCCATTGTTTGCATGAGTTTTCCAGATTGAAAACATTTTTGAAAATGAGCATGGATTTCTGTATTTAAAGGGAATCTGTCACCAGGTTTTTTTTTCCATCCTGAGAGTATCATCATAAATTATGATGAGAGAGAGCTCCTGATTCCAGCGATGCGTCACTTATTGAGCTGCTTGCTGTCATTTTGGTAACATTATTCCTCTTTGCCCGATTTAGTAGTTCATGAATATGCTGGACTACCTGGCAGCCAAGTAGTCCTCTGATGATGATCTCCAGCTAGTTATCAAAACTACACTGCGCAAGCCCAGTAACTGACACATTACTGGAATCAGGATCCCTAGACTTGCGTTATGGCACTGTCAGATTAGGTGGCAAAAACTGGCACCAGATTCCCTTTAAAAGGTATAGAACAATTGCAGCACTTTCTGCAGCAAATGTATCCCTTCAAACATATGGACAGGCTGACTATAAGGACTTCTAATTTTCTCCTTCTTGGACACACATTAGGATTGGGTCAGGGGCTAATGTTAAGAATGACCAGGTTTGTGTTATTTAAGCTAACTTTTTTTTTTTAGCTATGGCTGAACTTAGACTTATTCTGTAATTATCTTCCCACCAGTTCTGCTTACTGGCAATAATTAACTACATGTTGTAGATGTTTGGTGTCATCCAGAAGTCAGTCGTCCCATCTGTCAGCCAATCTGTCTGTGGCCTGTTTCTCATTGTCTCTCTTTCAGCAGACTTGCCAGTCTCTTCTAAACATCACATTTGGAGCTTAGATCTATAAGTTTGTGTGCCTACTAGTGAGAGTGAGTTTGTTACTATTCTCTATTTGCATAGATATTACAGTATTCACGATGCTCGTTACTTGGAGTAACGCTGGGCTCGTGAGTGATTGTCGATTTGTGAATGATCTGACACATATTGCCAGCTCCCTTCTGTACACACAGGTAGTCTACACCCCAGTGAGAGAAGATTGAACGTTAAGCTCTCTGGGGAACGCAGCAAGGTGGTGTATGCATTGAAATTGCAAAAAAAAAGCCCACCCTCTCCCGGAAATGGTTGGATGTGAGGGGGCAGAGCCTAACATTGGCCTCGCCCATCAGACAAGTATTATAAAGTACTCGTTAAGAGTACAGCGATTACGAATATTGTTGCTACTCGTTCCTCACTAGAGCCTACTCAAGAATATAAAAAGCTACTGTAATGTCACCTTGGTTAAGGGCACGGATATGTCCAGGTGTTGACTGTATTATGTCTGCATTACCATAATTAAAAAAACACACTATCCAGAGAACTATATCTTTTTATGTAAGTTATATCCTATCTAGTGATGAGCGGATAGAGAAATACTAGGTTTCGGGAGATTTGTAACGAGTAGTTTTAATACTTGCATATTTGTACGAAAAGTGAGTACAACGTTAGTCAATTAGTGAAAGACTCGGTCCACACACATCCGCCATAAAACAAGTCTTTTTGGTGCAGGATGGGAGGAGTGGGCTTTTCTGTGATTCTACTGTATACAACACCTTGCTGTGCCCCCCAGAGAGAGCCTAACGTTAGGGTACTTCACACACTGCAACATCGCTAGCGATGTCCTGAAACATCACAGGTTTTGTGATGTAACAGCGACCTCTCCAGTGACGTTACCCAGCTGTGTACCTTGGATACCAGCAGGTGAGCGGAGAAGGCTGGTGACCAAGGTATACATCGGGTATCTAGGCAGCGCACGCTGCCTAGATACCCACAGTTTACCATGGATACCAGCTCCCAGCGCTTGCTGAGAGGCGCTGGTAGCTGGCTGATCGCGCGTCTCCCGGTGTTACACGCAGCGATGCGTGTCCACCGGGTGCCCATCACCAGGTTTTCAGGCCCTGTCCGAAAACCTGGCGACTATGAACCAGCGATTTATCGCTGTTGATATACCATGTCACACGTGTTAATATCGCCACATGCAGCAGCAACATTGACAGCGATATTGACGCGTGTGACGGCCCCTTTAGATCCTGGCCACGGGTCACTGGATAACTAAGCAGAGCGCACTGCTTAGTTACCCGGTGATTACCCTGGTTACCAGCGATGTCGCTGCTGACTGGTTGCTGGTGAGTCTGCCTATTTGACAGCTCACCAGCGACTGCAGAGAGACTTTCCAGCGATCAGGGCCAGGTCGGATCGCTGATGGGATCGTTGGAAAGTCTCATGTTGTAAAGGAGCCTATTCAATCTGCTCTCACTGGGGTGACAGTTCTCTTTGTTTTACAGAAGGGAGATGTCAATGTGTCAGATGAAACAATCTACACGCAGTGGCGTAACTTCAGGCCCAGGGGCCCCGATGCAAAAGCTCTAACGGGACCCCCAATTATTGCAAATCTTTAATAGTATTAGTCTTTTTCTATAGGCCAGAAGGACTTTTGGGGCCCCCCTAGGCTGCAGGGCCCGGGTGTGATCGCAACCCCTGCACCTATTGTAGTTACGCCCCTGTCTACACGTCACTCACAAGCACCAGCAATACTTGCTGAGTAATGAACATCACGCCTACTGTACATGCGCGTAGCGAATAGTAACAATTATATACTTGTGCAACCCTAATCCTTTCCTAATGGTGCATGATACCTACCGATCAGGACTTCCTGCCATGTATTAGTAACTGAGGCTGGTGATATGTCTACCGATACAAAAGCGAGCAGAGTAATAACACGAGCGCTGAGAGAGTAGTAAAATATCTGTGATTGCTATACTTGTAATGAGTAATTTGTAATTCTGAATAGTGTGTCCAGTGTTGGGCTCCGCCCACAACCATCCGGCCGTAAAACGATCATTTCCAGGGCAGGTCAGCAAGGTGGGGTTTTGTTTTGTTTTTTTTTGCATTTTCACTGCATAAATCACCTTGCTGTGTCCCCCACAGAGAGCCTAACATTCAATCAGATCTCGCTGAGGTGTCGACTCCCTGTGACTACAGAAGGAAGCTGGCAAGTAGTGTCAGAATGTTCACAATCGACACATCACTCGGGAGCACCAGTGTTAAAGCCCCCGTCACACCTAGCGAGATCACTGTTACGTCACAGGTATTGTGACGCAACAGCAACCTTGCCAGCGATCTCGTTCTGTTTGACATGTAGCAGTGACCGGGCCCCCGTTGTGAGATCACCGATCATGCCGGAATGGCCTGGACCATTTTTTGATGGTCGGGTTCCCGCAGGGCAGCATGCATCGTGTGTTTGATGCCTTAACAACGACCTCGTTGGCGACTCAGAACTCAGCCACGTAGGTCTGAGTCATCAGACTAGCGGTTGCTGGGATCCTGTCGCACAGCGGCTGGGGTCGTTATACGAGTTGCTGCGTCGTTGAGTAGATCTGACTGACATCTCACCAGCGACCATGTAAGCGACGTTCCAGTGATCCTTACCAGATTGCATTGTCGGGATTGCTGCCAAGTGTGACAGTACCCTTACTCACAGGCCCTCAGTGATTAGGATATTGCAAATCCAGAATTTGTATTTAAATAGAGCGATAGACAGTCATGGACATTGCAAATCCACTCCATGGATTTTGACAGAAATGGTACTGCACCTGCTTTATATGGGGACTTCAGACCTGTTAAGTACAATCTGAGTCCAACCACTTATCACCTATTTATAGGGGCGCTCCAGTAGGACCAAGTTATCACCTATTCACAGCACTGATTGTCTTCTCCTTAGGACTGTTTGTGCTATACAAGCACAGCAGAGGTGACACTGGCATGGGCAAAGCATGGACCAATACAGAAAACTGACCACTGGGCTATAAGAACAAGTTAAGTATCAACAATTGTGCCAGAATGAGATGTGACAGAAAATATTACATTGCCAAAGTTCCTCCAATAACTCGGCCCCTGCAATGCTCCATATTGTATGTGCCTGGCGCTGTGCGGCTTGTGCTGGATTCTGTACCAAATCCATTACTGTTTACATGCTCATAATGTAAATTAAATATATATATAATCTCTTAAAAGAAAATCGAGGCAAATACAGCTGATCTCAGAATCCAAGTTTAATAATAATGATATTTAATGTGCAACAATTATTCATCTTGTAGCAAAGGATAACATGACCGGCTGCGGTGTGCAGTGAGATCCAGCATCAAAGCTCCACTATCCAGTCTAGATAATCAGCAGCCTAGATTCATAGCAGATCTGTAGACCAGTTCACATGACTTTACACAGGAGGGAAAGGCTCTGTTCACACCAGCCAATTCACTAATAAAATCTAGTTTAGACAGTAGGCGCAGCCATCACTTGAGGGAGCCTTAGGTCCCTGTAACCAACAGCCTGCAGTGAGCTCCCTCTAGTGGTGGCTGCAATTAATTGGTCAGTTTTATTCTTTCAATTATAACCCATTTCAGAACTTGCAGTAGAATATATGTGTATTCCTCTAGCCTGTCCTTCTTCCTAAAGAACTTTATGAGCACCAACTGTCTTACCTCTGTAAGGGTAGTTTCACACTTGCATTTTTTTTGCCCAGCGTGCTGAGCTGGTGAAAACCTGATGCTACCTGCTCAGGCCTGTCTCCATAGACTTAGAATAGAGACACAGGCATATCAGGTTTACACTGGATCCTTAGGCTGACTTCACACCACAGCAGCATCCGATCCAGGGCTGTCAGGGATGAACCTGACAGCCCCGGACAGGATCAGCACACAGAACGGAGAGCTAATATGCCCTCTGGGCCGGTGTGCAGAAGGACGCAGCTGCAGCTGATGATTCAGGACCACGGTTGGCAGGGAGCTAGCCGCGACCCTGAAATAACAGTGGCGTGCAGGCAGAGGTTCCCGGATCCTCCCAGACCGGGGCAATCCGGCCCCATAGGCTTCAATGTTAGGGAGCACCGGATTGGCAAGGATCCGGGAGAATCCGGGATACAGCAATTTGGGGAGATTTTTTCTCCCCAGACAAAAACATTGCAAGCAACATTTTTGTTTTCGGGAGAAAAATCCAGATTCTTCCGGAGAGATGGAAACCAGATGGCAGATAGCTGCCATCCGGCTCCATAGGATACTATGGGGCCAAAATCCGGTCCGGGACTGTCTGGTTTACACCGGACAGCCCCGGACCGGATTATGCCGTGCTGTGAAGTCAGCCTTACAAATGTGTTGTTTTCACCTCCTCCCCATACACACCAAGTTGAAGTTTTGCGGCTCTTTAAAAAGCCTGATATCATTGGATTCAGCGCACTGTTGCAAAAAATGGAATGGGCTTCAATGGTGCCGGATCAGGGATGGATCCAGCTTTCACACTGACCATGCCCAAGGTCCCTCACACTAGGCATGTCCTATGTGAAGTTTCAACTTTCCAATAGATCAGGCAAAAAAAAAACGGGTGCAACCACAGTGGTATTATGCCTGATCATGCAAAAAACACTGTGGCTGCATACAGTTGTACAAACAAAGCCAGATGCAGTCGGAGCTGCTTTCAACCTGAACACAAGTGTGAAACCGGCCTAGTAGGGTAAGCGGTCATCACTGAAGACTATCAGTGAACTGAAAGTAAAACGTAAATCCGGAAGGAGGACGCAGATTTTTTGGATTGTAATATATTCTAAGTTTTTTATAGTCACTTGTAATATTGATTTATGATCAACAAATTTTTAACGTAACAGTTACATATTAAATCTTTCCATGTAGGTGATTTGGAGCTGTGCATCAGAAACCGGGCTCTGACTACCACCAACATAGAAAATTGATCATAGGTTTAAAACCTCCCCTGAATTTCTGCTATTGCCATTTTTTTTTTTTTATCAAACATTAAAATGTTTTTCCCCTCTAAATTCCAACCATGTTAATAAAGTGTTAAACATTGCTTCCTGTGTGGAATCAATGGATCTTAAGGTGGCGTTACACACCAGAATATCGTTAACAATATCCTTAGAACGATCACATGACAGTGATCGTTCCGACATAGTTAGGGCGTTGTCACACACAAGGATCTCGTTAATGATATCCCATTCAGTAACGCACCAGTTAAATAGGAGAGGAAGGAGTGAACGATCTTTTAACGCTGCAGGAATAGGAGAATTTTGAACAACATCGTTCATAAAGGTGTCACACTGAACGATGCGGCTTCTTCAAGCAGCGTTAATTGGACGACGAACGATAGATTTGAGGTCAGGATCTCATTTTTTGGATGAACGATCCAACGATTTTTCCATCCTACATCGTTCGTTTACACGCAACGATGCACGATATCGTTGGAACGTTCACAAATCCATGACGTTTCAAGGATATCGTTAACGAGATCCTAGCGTGTAACGCCACCTTTAGTAATACCAACTTCTAGTAGTGTGAACAGAATTTATTTGGTATTTTTATTTTTGCAACGTTTTAAAGAGGACCTGTCACCCCCCTGCTGCATTCAGGGAAGGGGTCCCCCATAATCTTTAAAAAAAAAAACAAACCACCGAACCTTACAGTTAAAGGGATCCTGTCACCCCCAAAATACCCCTAAAAGCTATTAAAAGCTGTCCCTAGAGCATAGTAACACTTACTCTACACTCCTTTTAGCTCCTAAATGCAGCAAGTGAAATTGAAGATAAATATTATTACACTACCTCATTAGGGATGATAATTAGTGACTATGGTATTCATAGTCACCCTGGCAGGCTGTCCCTCTTCATGATATCACGCCTCAATAGGCGTGATCGTCAAATCACATTAAAATGCGCGCCTCCCCTCTCTCCTATGGCAGCCGGACCGCTGCATTGTGCGGCAGTATGACGCGAATCGCGTCATTTCCGGCGCCAGGTGACGTATGTACACCCGCGCCGCTGTTAGCCTCAAGACCCGCACTGCGCATGCGCAGTGCGCGTTTTGAAGCTAACAGAGCGGCGCGGGTGTACATACCGTCACCCGGCGCCGGAAATGACGCGATTCGCGTCACCCAGCCCCACTACAGGCCGGCCGACACAGGACAGAGCGGGGAGGCGCGCATTTGAATCTGATTTGACGATCACGCCTATTGAGGCGTGATATCATGAAGAGGGACAGCCTGCCAGGGTGACTATAAATACCATAGTCACTAATTATCATCACTAATGAGGTAGTGTAATAACATTTATCTTCATTTTTACTTGCTGCATTTAGGAGCTAAAAGGAGTGTAGGGTAAGTGTTACTATGCTCTAGCGACAGCTTTTAATAGCTTTTGAGGTATTTTGGGGGTGACAGGATCCCTTTTAAGGCCGGCTTCACACCACGGTTTTAGTCTATCAGGTTCTGTCCGGTGTTTTGCTGGAAATATACCCTCCGGTCCTGTTTTTTGCTGGATCGCAGATTTCAGGAGCTGTCCCTGCTGAACTTTCAAAATCGCAGCTAGCAGGAGCTAGCCATGGTCCTGAAATGTCAGCGGGAAGCTCTCCATGGTGCTGAAGTTCAGCATCCAAACCGATTTTATGTCAGATCCAGCGCCATAGACTGCCATGTTAGGGGGCGCCGGATCCGGGAAAATCTGATTTGTTCAGATTTTTGCCCCAGATAGAAAATCGCAGCAAGCTGCAATTTTGTGTCCGGGACAAAAACCTGAATTCTCCCGGATCCTCCTGGACAGATGGGAACCGGCGCCAGCCTGGTCCTCCCCGCCTCCTGCCTGTGTGTGTGTCTGAATGTGGAGCCGAATAGGAGGGCAGACCCACACAAGAGGCGGGGAGGACCGTGCCAGCAGCGAGCACAGCATAACCAGATAAGCCCCTCGGACCTCTTAACTCTAAACTTTCCAAAGTGTTTTTCTTTTTTGGGTTACAGGGTGGGGTAGAGACATGGTAGACCCCTTCCTTTCATTTTGGAAAGCACCAGGGAGGGTGACAGGTTTCCTTTAAATGGTTTTATAGTGCAGTTTTAGCTGAGAGAGGGATGGTTAGGGATGAGCTAGCAAGGTGCAGGGCCAGATAGCGGTAGGATAGGAGCTGATAGGTTCCCTTTAAGTAATAAGAAAAAGTCCCAAAAGGTGAACATGTTACTTTTCTAAATGAATATATTTTTAATTTTTACTGCATTGTCCATCCTGCTCCTCTACCCCGACTTATAAATATATAAAGCATATATACTCCATAAAAGACACATTCCCATAAATGCAGCCACCCCCGTACTGTTTATTGATTTAGTTCTTTAACAGAACTTATGTGAAGTCAATATCACAATCATCTGTTACCTTATCTACCACATCATAAACTCCCCCCCCCCCCCCCCCCTTTTTACAGCTGGTAAAAGTAACAGACAAATATATCCTGGACTTATATTTTAAAAAAATTAAATTACAATTTAAACAAAGCCTATATTCACAATATAACAAATGTAAAGAAGAGGCAAAAAAAAGGCACAATACAGAAATTGTTAAATAAATGATCGTTAGAAGGCAAAGATCACACATCAAATTTGAAGAAAAGAAATACAGTGATGGTTATTTAAAAATAACAAAAAATCAAAACACTTTCTTTTATCCCAGAGGTTAAGGACTTGTTCACGTTTATTGTTCTAAGAGCCCTAAAGGGGTATTCCCAACTTTTACATTTATGGCATAAAAATATAGCAGATTAGGATTCAACTAATGGAGCTTGCATATATCTGGAGGATGGGGCTATAATCCCCGAATGTCAGTGGAGAGGAGGTCAGAGCTGCCATCCATTTATATGGGAATTCTGACCACTTTCTCCATTGAAAGCAGCTATGTATGCTCTCCAGATAGATGCAGGTCCCACAGGATAAAATAGACTAGCACAGAAATGAGCAGGCCTGCCAAATTGTGTTTACCAGTCTGTAAAGTGAAATAAATATGTCCCCCTCCAAACAATACAAGGATTACATAAGTTTCCTCTCCGGAGAAGAGCAGCTCAGTCACGTGGACTCCCATATTTGATATTTTATTCATCTAGAATTCTGCACCATGCAGCCAGAGGTTTAGAACAAGGGTCTGTGCACAGGGTTAGTATTTGGTGCAGAAGTTTCTTGGAAGGAAAAATGCAGCGGCAAAACACACATTTTTTAAAGGAGGTCTTCCGCACCATTACCTTCAATGTGGTGTTTGAGTATCAGACCCTAGACAACTGATGCTCAGGTTTCCTCACATTCACTTGTGATGGGAGATATGACCTGACAGCTGCAGCCAGTCAGGCTTTGCAATGGTGCTGGGTTGATGACCTTGCAGTAACTGATTGGCTGCAGTGGTCAAGTGACATCCCCGACAGAAGAGTAAGCAAGCTGACTGGTTGGAGAACATGGGTAAGGGTGGACATGAATGGTGGAAATGGAGATATATATTATTAAACATCTCTAGACCATTCTTTACATTAAAAATTGTGGAACCCCCCCCCCCCCCCTTAGGCTGAGAGTACACATTACATTTTTATCACCTTTTTGAGTGCAGATTTTTCACAAAACCTGAAGGGAATCCTGATGCAGCAAAGTCCAGACTGCATTCACCAGCACATGTTAATCTGCAGTATCTCAATCCTTTCAGTGTTTCTGCTGCAGATTTTACCCATACTATTGAAGTGAAAATTCTGCACCAAAAATACAACAATAACTAGCTTATTTCACATAGGCCGGGATGAGGGGTGAATCTGTAGATACTGGAAAATGACAGGATACCTGTTGGGAAAGCTGTGGTTGAAGTAACCGTTAATGTTACTTGGAGCATTTTCTATTAAGCTCTGACTCCATTGTGTAGCAAGAAGAACACAAAACCCAGTTCCTTGTTCTGCACAAATGAAACATTTTTGCTTCACTTAATTCTTTTTCTTGATATTTTCGAAAATACATATATACAAATTGCAGAAAAATAGCTGTAGGCAGAACAGGTTTTTGAAAAATGGCCTGCACTGTTATTTAGGAAATAAGAGTAGGATCAATTGTACAGAAAGCCAGATGGATGACGTGACGAGGTCACAGGGGAAAGAAAGGGGACCCCTAGAATTCAGCATTGTAGTCCATAGAAGGTATTGCTACTATTAAGCGTCACGGCACACCAGATACTGAAATACAGACAGAAATATAGTGACGAGGCAGGGAATAGTTTACAGTTCTGCAAATTGCTTTGACTTGAAATGCTGGTTTATATTAAAGAGCATTTACCTAACATAAAAAAATCCTTAAAGGAGATGGCTGCTTTAAACAATCTCTTTTTATTAAAAACTATGTGTACCCGATGCTATCGCATTGGGAGGGGGTGTCTATGCGCAGTCTCTGCCCCCGTCTCTCTCTTCCGCCCCCCGTTACCCTTCCTACCCTATGCCGCACTGAGTGCATTATGGGACTGTCACAGACCTGCAGTGATGTCAGTCATGTGATCAGTACTGTGACATGAACAAAGGTCCTGAAGGCAATGAGAGGCAGAGAGGGAGTCAGAGGCTTGCGGTGGAGACTGGGTAGACCGCTGGGAACGATCGGGCACCATATTCTTACACCCTTCACTTGTAGAAATATGGCACTGCCGGAAGGGACATAGGCGGTCACCCTCACGGAAGTAGAGGAGCCACTTCGCTATTATTATATAGGATATTTACCAAAACTGCCTCACAGGGTCCTGGGATCCCAGTGATCAATTCTGATGCTAAGTTATCCTATACAGACGCAGCGACACCACAGGAGAAATGAGGAATTACATGGTGTGCTTAGAAATCAATAGACTATGTGTATTACAAGAAAGAACCAAGATCATCAAGAGGGAGGCATAGGCCCGATTCATCATAAAGTTGGCGTCAGGTGCTCCTGATTCATTAAGAGGAGCACATTAAGCATTGTATTATGCATGCGCGGGCTTTACTGACCGGTCATGAGGGCTCTTTGGCCTTTCCCAGCACATAAGCATTGCAGTACAGTGCTCTGCCCCCAACACGGCACAGAGAAGTGGGTCTGTGCAGGAGTGTGATGGAGGGGGGGACTGTGGATGAGGTAGGACATGACATCCACACAAAGCAGCAAAGGAAAACAGCTATCATAGGAAGAGAGGAAACGCCAGATGAAAAGCGGAGACTGCCATCGGAACGGTACTGCCCTCTGTGGGTATAATAGAAGGCATTTACTTTGTGCCTTGTATAGGGGATTGGGGACATGCATACAACCTGGTGACAGGTTCCTTTTAGTGTTTTACACCAGAATTATGAAGAAACCTTTGATGAATCAAGACCATATTCTTCATATTTGCCTAGATTATTGCTAAAGGTTCTAAATGAGGGATTCTATGTGCACACCAGTTCACTTTTAGGCGGATTCCGCTTTTAAAAAATAATGGCCACAAAGAACGATCATCATACACAGTAATGTAAAAGCGACTCGCTCTGATGATGTTCCTTCTTTTAATTGCTTCAGGGCTGGAAGTGGCTAAAAGACGCATCTTCACTCCTGTGGTGACTTCCACTCGGAAGCGCTCACTATTAAGTTTCCCAACCTCTTCCTAAAGGAACAGTTACACGCGGCAACGTTGCTGCAATGTTGCCGGCAACTTCACGGGAGTGCGCACGTTTTTGGCACTTTTTCAAGATTGCCTTGGAGATGTCACATGCAGAGATATCGAAGGCTACGCAACTAGGATGGTGAAAGCAACTTTAATTCGCTGGGTATAAGCAACCCAGCGAGGATACTTATCAATGTAATGAATAGGGAAGTTACTTTCAACATCGCTATTGCAGTGTCACACAGAGCAATGCTAGCAGATCGCCTGAGCAACATAGCAACATGTTCATAAACCTGGCCAACTCCGCTCAAGCAACTTATCGCCGTTGAATCGCCCTGTCACACATTGCAACGCACTAGCGATTTCAACAGCAACAGCGATGCCTACGTCACTTTTGGGCCCGGCAACATTGCCTCGTTAACAGTACCTTTAGAGAACTAAAAATACACAATATGCACAGTATTAGAACATAGTTTCTAATTACTTATGTTGCTAATGGTGAGAGCTAAATAACATCTAGATAGTTAAATTATTTAGGCAATGGACGTTGCCCTCCTTTCCGCCTCTGACATGGTAGTCTCTATTGCAGCATGTAACATCTGCCTGCTCCTGTATTAACTACAGATTTTCCATGCACAAATGAGCCACATATCCGTCCTTTCTGACCTTTACTATCTGCCATTTATAAAACTGGATGATTATATAGGGTAAGTGGGGGAGGGGGGTCTGTTGCAAACTTTGTATTAGGCTTCGCAACTTTGAGTTAGCCCAATGTTTCCAGAGAATAATCAATGGCTGCAATAAAAATTTAAAAAAATCATCACATCAGAATAGAGCAAATAAGATTGGTGATTACAGGACAACCCCTGTAAGAGGGAATGTGGACATATTGGAGGAGGTCGAGCGGTCTGCTCCCTATATATTGGATTCTATTCTTCTGCAGGAGCATAACACTGATTGAAGAGGGTTTCGGCTGCGGCACGTAACCCAATACATACTTAGAAATGGGACTGATCATACAGAACAGCCCCTTTAAATGATTTTTTTGTTATTTTATTTTAGAGTAAATGCTCTTTAAGATCACAGTCTGGCACGTCCTTGGTTATATTCAGACTGTACCGTATTGAACAGATTATGACAATATACGTATGTACATATGGATTTCAGCTCCCACTGATCATCCTGACACACTGCGTGTCTTAGAAATGTGGTTTTCGTCTATAGCTGGCAGGGGTTAAGCTTGTGCAATACATTTCATCACAGAATGCACAATTTATACCCACTGAAAAATATATGAAAGGTGCAAACCGGACAATGCAACTGCGGGACACGCCGGGTCCAAGATGTGCTGAAAGCGACGGCGGCTCAGCTGCTGCGGAATGTGGTCATGTCTTTAGGCTCACTGCTCGGCACGCACCAGTCGTCAGCTTCGTGATTGGTTTTGTAATGTTTCCATGCAGACTTATTATACACAGGAAGCCTCTCTACCGACTCTGTAGATAAAGCCTGGGTGTGGAGGGAAAATGCATTATTTACAGCTGCAGCCAGTGACACTACAAGACAAGTATTCCCACAAATTCACATTACACGGACTATGACCTCCGATTCCACAAAAATAGTTCAAAGGTTAATTCTGCCATAATAAAGTAACAACGTTTCAACCTATCAAAAAGGTCTTTATCATGTACATTTTTGATTGGTCGAAATGTTGTTACCCTATTATGGCAGAATTAACCTTTGAACTATTTTGTCACCTGGGACTTGGATGTTATTCCTTTTTGCCTATTAAATATGGAGTATTTTTTGGACTATAAGATGCACATTTTATCCCCAAAAATTTGGCGGAAAATGGGGGGTGCGTCTTATAGCCCTAATATACTGTTTGGCTGTAGGGCTTGGCTGGGGGGAGCTGCGGCTCTGGAACAGGCTGGGAGGAGGCTGCGGGTGGCTGCTGAGGCAGCGGGAGGTCACGTGCTCCAGCTCATTATACTCATTCAATATGCACTGCATCCCGCTGTCCATCACCTCATTGCTGAAGCCGCGCTGAGAAATGGGAGAACGGATGCAGGGTATATTAAATTAGAAGAAGTGTACACCTCCCCATCACTGGATAGGGCCCTCCCACTGTGGTACATGACCTTCTCATTTTGAATATGCCCCCTCATCCTGGATATGGCCCCCCATGCTGCCGAACACGAGAAAATAACAAACAATGTAACTCACCCTCTGGCGCTTGCCTCCGTCTCTCCCTTCTTGCAGCACTGGTTTTCTCAGTCCTCCTGCGTCCCCAGGGCATCCAATCATGTGAGTGGGGCGCGCAGTAATGATGTCACTCTGCTGTGCCGATCACATGAATGGATGCCCCGGGGACGCAGGAGGACTGAGAAAACCAGTGCTGCAAGAAGGGAGAGACGGAGGCAAGCGCCAGAGGGTGAGTTACATTGTTTGTTATTTTCTTGTATGCGGCAGCATGGGGAATCCAGGATGATGAAGGGGAAGGGGAGGCATATTCAAAATCAGAGGGCCATGTACCATAATGGGGGTGGGAATATCCAGGATTGGGGGTTATGTACCCAGATGGTGGGGGCTATATACCAGCATTGGGGGCCCTATTCCAGGATGGGGGGCCATATCCAAGATGGGGGGCTGTATACCAGGATGGGGAGTTGTATATCAGGATGAGAGGGGACATATCCAGGTTGGGCAGGCTATATACCAGCAATAGGAGGCTATATCCGAGAATGGGGTGCCATATTCCAGATGGGAGGCTATATCCTAGGATGAAGGGTTATATACCAGGATTGGGGGCCATATCCAGGATGGGGATTATATACCAGGATGAAGGGGCCATATGTTACCTGGAAGGAGCCAAGGATGGGGACATTACCCGCATAAGTGTCAGGAGCACATTTCCCCCCATAACAGTGCATTATAACCACATTTTTTGGCTAATTTTTTTCTCTATTTTCCTCCTCTAAAATCTGGGTGCGTTTTATAGTCCGAAAAATATGGTACTTTAAGGACTAACTCCATATTTAGAGGTAAGAAGAGACAGCGTCCAAATAAGCCAATGTTTTTTCTGCTACAAAAAGGCAACATTTTAACCAATCAAATATATTCTTGATAAACCCCTTTTGATAGGTCGAAAAGTTAACCTTTTATAGCAGAATAAACTTTTGGCCTATTTTTCACCTGGGATTTGGATGCTCCCAATAAATAGGGAGCTAGTCTCTAAAGTACGATTCAGATTATATATGACAACCTAGGTACTGCCAGAATATAGATTATGCTTAACTAGATTACTACAGGCTATTCATTATATCTACATCTTACCATACCTTAATATATATAACAGCGTCTGTTCCATATCCTTCTAAGGAATACAATTTCAGGTCCCCCTGGAAGTATCGTGCATACAGTTTGGATATAGGTAAGCCGTAGCCGAATCCTGCCTGTTACCAAAGGTGACAATACTGTTAATGGTTATATAGATTTATATTTTGTTTTTAATACAAATAATTGACAAACAAAACCTGTATATAGTAAGCAAACAACAGGACACAGACAATCCCCAAAGGAGCCACAGACATTAATTACACTGGTCTAAATTAGAAAAAATAATTCTGCTGACCCAAGTATTTTTGCTGATTTTACCCAAGTGAAAGGTCCAGATATAAAGCAGAAAACTATGGATGACAAAATGTCTGATTAAAAGTTTTTAAGTCGAATATTAGGGCTAAAGAAGCAATAGCTTAAAATATATTTGTTTCATGCAAAAAAAAAAGTCTATCGTCTAACCAAGAGAGCAATAGTTGTGTAAATTTTAATTACAAGGGAGAAATTTTGTTTATTTTGGATGGTCTGCAATAGTCGTGATCAAGGTTGTCATGCTGTAAACACCAGCAGTAGTCGGCCATCATGTTATGTTCTATCTGCCTTGATATTGATGTTCATGGTCCTGATGTCTTTGGGCCCTTTCACATCAGCGTTTTTTGAAATTTGCGGCAGATGTGGTGAAGAAACCGCATCTGCCGCAATTACCGCATACCGGCTGCACTTGCGGCGTGGTTGCGGTAAACGCTATGCATAGTATAGGCGTACTTGCGGCAAGTGCGGTTCTGCACTTGCGGCAGCGAAAAAAAACCGCGGTCAGCCGCGTTTTTTTTGCGGCCGCACCTGCCGCAAGTGCAAAATCGCACTTGCCGCAAGTACGCCTATACTTTGCATAGCATTTACCGCAACCACGCCGCAAGTGCAGCCGGTATGCGGTAATTGCGGCAGATGCGGTTTTTTCACCGCATCTGCCGCAAATTTCAAAAAACGCTGATGTGAAAGGGCCCTAAGTGAAACAAAAACCTTTTTAATCAGAGTTAAATGCGCTGCGCCTTGTAAGCCTCTTGAACGGCTGAATGCTGCTGTCTGTTTTCATCTGCTTATATAGCCATCAAATTCTGTTGTCTTTAATTTTTTAAATGCTTACTAAGCAGTCTTCCTATTAGTTACCCCAACTGCACTGTATATATTATTTCATGTTAAGTTATTACTGTAAAAGTTCTTTAGTAAACAGCCTAGTACACCTGTAGAAGATGGATGTGACTGGAGGAAACTAATGTAATTTTTGGATTCAGCACACCAAAACTCATAAAGATCACGTTAACTTGTCACAAAAATGGTGTAGAGCCGCATTATCAGAATCCAAAGCAAGTGACTTTGAGCTTTTATTGGCCATCTAAGTGTTGAAAGTCAGAAACAATAGCTTAGTCTACTGTGTTCCGTTTCTGACTTCAAAGATGGATGTGGTTGGGAAAATAAGCTCAAATGGAGTCCAAAATTGCATGTTTTGGCCTTTGTTTGATGATGGGATGTCCATGTGGGCCGATTCAATAAGGTATGTAAGCCAGAAATCTAGAGTCAACAGCTTAAAAGGTCACAATATTGTTGAACAAATTGGCAATTGCATTAAAAATATTGTGACTTGGCAAGCTACACCAATATGGATGGGGTCACATCAGCCAGTCAAATTCATTATAGAGTAAGTTACGTCACTTAAGTAACTAAGAGGCATAAAGCACAGTAACTGATCCTGTTTGACGTCTCCATAGTTGTTGTGACGGACTTACCAGCGGCGTGGCACGAGAGGTCTCCATTCTTGGAAGCGGTGCAGTAGAATACATATAGTTAAATAATCTATCAATCTTCCTGAGTGGCACCCCACCCCCTCGGTCACTGAGCTGGAATGGAAACCATTGATTATTACTGTAATATAACACACTTACGGTACATCTGAGAGGATGTTCTGTAGTCTTCATTGTAGAATGAAATGCTGTTATCTAATATTTTCTGCATCAATCAATCTTGGATCTCAATATTTCTGTTTACAGTGATTAAGTTAGAATCTACATGGCTTAAAGTGGTTGTTCTTCACTAGAGACTAACTTAAATGAAAGTATTATGGGCTAAAAATCATATTTGCAATCAAGGTTTCATTAAATAAATATGCATCACTTGCAATATATAGCGTTTGTCTTGGCCTATGTACTGCTGCTGAAGAAAGAGTTAACTGAAAGTCTATCAGTGAGCTTGTTCTGATTGCGTAACTCGCGCCTTTTTTTTTTTAGGCAGTCTGTCGATTTCAGACCACAAACCAACTCAAAGTTGAATGTGCCAGGATACAAATAGCCTATAAAAGCCAGAACGGTGCAAAAATATATTTTATGAAACCCAATTGTAAAAATTATTTTTAACCCTAAATACATGCATTTAAGTTGGAAAAAAAAATATAAATAAAAATAAAAGTATTTGTCCCTAAAAAAGATAACAAACCACCTTAAAGACCATGTGCATGGCTTGGAGCCACTGCACGACTTGAACCAATAGTAAATACATAATGTTATATACAAGCAATGTTTCTGTATTGCCTTTCCACATCTGAATGGGCTGCTTTAATAAAAAAAAAAAAAAAAAAACTGAAGGCTTAGGCTAAGTTCACACTGTGCATTTTTGATCATTTTTTTGTGATCCCTTTTGCCTGGAAAATGGCTGTGGAGCCCAGCAAAGTCTTGAAACAATTGCTAATGGAAAAAAAAAACGACACATAAAAAAATGGATCAAAAACAGATGATGCATTTTTTTTTTTTTGCAAAAAAACGATCCGGTTTTGCTGCTGAAAATTCATCAAAAACGCAGCACAAAAAAAGAATAAAAAAAAGCACAGTGTGAACTTAGCCTTATGGATCGCACTGATTTTATTAGGATACATAAGTTTACTACAGAATTCCACCCAGTGAAAAATTATAGACTAGGTGATCCGGTCCAATTAGCAACTTATTGCATAATTGAAATAAATATTCACCTTGAAATCTAGTCAGAAAGGGTACGGGCACACATTTTTTCTTGGCAGGAAATACGTGTTTTTGATTAGTTTTCAATGAGTTTTTGCAGTGCAGATTTTTCTCATTCATTAATATAGGTAAAATCTGCAAGAATTGACACGCTGCAGATTTATTTCTGTACCAAGGAAAAATACTCAGCGTGTGCACGAGACTGCAGGATTCTCATTCACTTTGCTGCATCAGGATTCCCTTCAGGTTTTGTGATAAATCAACAATCAGAAATGCAACAAACGCACACGGCCTTACACAAATGCTTCTCTGTAGTTTCTTTTTGCAGCCTGGATACAGAGGTTCTTACCTTGACTGTTAGGTCTTCACTTCCCAGAGCGACTCTCACTTTTATGGGAGGGTAGACGCCTTTGTCGGCGTGGAACTCCATGGTAGCGCGCATTGCATTCTAAAGAAAAATGACCCAAAGTCTAAAGTTACATTCACTTTACAAGAGGGATCATTTATCAGTGTTATTAGAAAATACGACACATTATGTTCTGTACGGCCGATGTCTGACATGACACTTTTTGGGGTACAAACCCCCCCCCCCAAAAAAAAAACAAACACACTATCAAAATAGTCTTTTTGGAAGACTGGAATGGACTAGAATTCTATGCATTAAAAATAGGCTATATAAAAATATTATATATGTGTGTATATGTATTTCTCTTTATACCCAATTACATTACTCTATATCATAGATACAATCATATGTCTGTGCAATGAATAGAGAGCTGTGTGTACAGCCACGTCCCTATTCTCCGCCTAGAGAAGGATATAGATTCCCAGAGATGGGAATCCCGACTATCACAAGTTTATGGCATATGTCTAGGATGGATATATTATAATAACCCCTATATCTTTACTCTACAAGGAAATATGGGCAATATAAGGCCACATAATAATAATTTCATTTATACAGAGCCACACATTCTGCAGCACTTTATAATTAAAGAGGACCAACCCGCATTATTTAGGGCTATAAAGTGAAGCCACTACCTTACAGGCTCTGGGATACTGAGTGCAATCATACCTTTACTTCAATGAATCCATCTATGATTGCTGAGATAAATGTTATAGAAGTCCTCAGAAACTGTGCAACAGGGGGATGAAATGTGCAGCACATTAGCATAAGAGGGGCTGGGTTTCTTTGTATTACTACTCTGTTTTCTCTAAACCAAACCCTCCCCCTCCCGCCATCTCCCTGCTTGACTGTGATCTCACAAACAGTAGATGTCCCCCTCCTCCAGTCTCAATATTT
Organism: Allobates femoralis; assembly: GCA_033576535.1. NCBI lineage: Eukaryota > Metazoa > Chordata > Amphibia > Anura > Aromobatidae > Allobates > Allobates femoralis. The sequence goes on along the minus strand of JARQOC010000011.1, from coordinate 42,416,012 downwards.
CCTGATTTATCTTCTCACACAGATCTGGACAGATCCTTGCTATTGTCATAACAGATCACAGATGGACACATGTGAATCTGTTATGGAGCATGCTGGAGGTTGTTAGTGTCTGGATCAGCAGACTGTGTGATGGAGCATGTTGTGAGTTGTAGTCTCCTTGGATCAGCACACATGTGTGATTGAGCATGCTGGGGGTTGAAGTGTCTCTGGATCTGCAGATTTTTTGGCTTAGAGGAAACAGGGCAGTAATAATAGAACCCCAGCCCCTCTTATGTTAATTGCTGCACACTCCGTCCCCCTGCTGCACACTTTCTAAGGACTTCTATAACATTTATATCAGCAATCATACATGGAATCATTGAAGTAAAGGTATGATTGCACTCAGTATCCCACAGCCTGTAAGGCACTGGCTTCACTTTATAGACCTAAAACCTGCTGGTTGGTCCTTTTTAATCCCTGCATTACAGATCCTACTGATAATGGATTTTACATCAGCATAGGAGTATTTTAATATGTTTAATTTTCCTTTGGTGTCCGATTCTTCTTTGCTTTGGACAAACCCCTCGTTATACTTGTCCCTTACAATGAGCTGGATCACAGGGTGTTGCACCACTGGATTTTAAACGATCTGCATGGAGATCAGTAGCCACACCCACTCTTGCTGGTCAATGAAGGTCCTTAATGGGGCATCACCTGTTATTAACCCAGTAACAATTAGCATTTCAGTGTTCAGTGGTTTTTCTCGTCTCAAAATATAAGGTATATCACTAGGATAGGTCATTACTATGATCGACAGTGATCCGATCACCACCTATCCTAAGTCACCATGATCATCAGATGACAGCTGGTGCAATCGGCCATCTAATGTTGGGTGTCTCCGGACCCTCCCTCTACAGATGATGTCAGAGCAGAGACAGATCAGACTGTTGGAATTTCAGCAGCAGATCCTTTGGTTTTCAGGGCAGATAACCTGCTGCCAGGAGTCTAGCAGAACTTTTCTCTTTTCTCTGCATTGGAAACCCATTAAGGCCCCTTTCACACTAGCGTTTCTGTCCGGATCTGGTAGATCCAGACAGAAAAACGCATCTCTCGCATTTGCCACCTAACAGCCCGGATCGGCAACTCCATGCATTGTCTAAGTGGATTGCAGTCTGATGCGGCAAGTGCGGTTACGCATGGGTTTTTCTGCTGCTGCAAGTGCCGGGATCTGCTGCATCTGGTAGTACCGAAGTTGCAGCACCAGACTGCAAGCCCTATAGACAATGCAAGGGGCTCGCCGGATCCGGGCCGCAAGTGCGGCCGATCCGGCGCCACCTGCCGGATCGGCCGACATCAGCGAAAACGCTTTGTGAAAAGCCCCTAATACTCGTGTATGGTGAAATCAGGGAAAATAGCCAAGTGCCTAATGTTCAGTTATCCCTTGTTAGGGTCCACTAAAGAAGGGAACACTGTGCTGTAGTCCCAGCATTTACTGAGAAGGGTCTTTAGTTCCCTGCATCGTCACATTGTGGCGGGCCACAGTTTAGGGGCAAAGTTTAGCGAGGCTACTCCAACATGGCATCCCTCTCATCCCGAGAATTGATGATGATCCCAGAGGTCAGACTCCCACTGATCAAAGCAATATGTTGTACCTTCACAAAATGCGAAAACCTTTATGGATTTTGCAGATTAGGTTTCCTGCTCCAGGCCAGCCTCCCCAGCCCAGGCCAGAAGGATGAAATGTGTAATTATGAGGAGTACCCCCCCCACCAATGCGATAATATGATGCATGACTGGAGCCATTCCACACAAAATAAAAAAAAAATAATAATATAGACTGGACATTAAGAAGTTAATCGACCTCCTGATTAGTGGCATCTAGAGAATTGATCACACACCTTGAAGAGCTCAAACACCATATGGTACAGATGTGAGGGTACATACACCACCTGGATCGGCTGCCCTGGATTCTGTGCTGGAATAGAAATAAAATGGAGTCAGACATCAACATTGACGCGCAGCAGATAATTAATTTTTAATGTTCATTTATCAGCACAGAAAGTATCCTACAATTCATCTCAGAGATGTAAAGAATCCAAGACAAGGAGCACTTCACAATTAGTAGATCTCCAGGTGATCTTTCAGCTGAAAGCCACAGTGATCACTTGTAATCAGTGAGGGACCACTGTAGAAATGTTCAGTCTTCCTCTATCACCACCACATTGTTGTATCCGCTTCACGACATGTGGCGTACATGTATGGTGCAAATCAGAAGTGGGTGTATGGAGCCAGCTCACAGGTGGAGCTCGCCCCATACACAGGAGGCTGTGCTACAGCTAGTATATGCCTCTAACAATGGGGTGAGCTGAACCTGGGATTGTTAACCTGTTAAGTCCTGCTGTCAAACTGTGACTGCGGGATTTAAAACATGCTGGCATGGTGGTGCGCCATTCTAAGTGACCATCGGCACGCCTGTGGCTCAGATCACCGTTCGGTTTCTATTACAGCTGGGGGTCTGTGCTTGTCATAGCAGCGCTCCTTTGTAACCTGCCTGTGGCTTCAGAGGAGATGGTGACTAACTACATATGCAGTAATGCGATGGTAATGCTGTATATAGCACAAGTGATCAGACGATTGCAGGTCATAGTCCCCAAGGGGACTTTTAAGAACAGTGAAGAAAAAAAAATATTAAAAAAAAAAAAAAAAAAAAGGAAAAGTATTTAGAAATTATAAAAAAGAAGAAAAGAAAAATTTCAACTCACCACCCTATTGCCCCAATAAAAATAAAGATAAAAAAGGTGATTTTTGTGTGTACTCACCATAACATCCTTTTCCCTGAGCCTCTATTGGGGGACAAAGGACCGTGGGTGTTATGCTGCTATCTCTAGGAGGCTGACACTATAAATAGGAAGAAGCAGCTTACCTCCTCCCCTGCAGTATACACCCCCTGGCTGGACCAGGCCGAACCAATCAGTGACCAAGCAGTAGGAGAAACAACAGTTCAACCAAAGGTAATAAGCAATTCTCAAAGAAATAAAAAAAAAACAACACAAGGTAATGCCTGAAACGAGGCAACAGGATAGGTGCTGTGTCCCCCAATAGAGGCTCAGACAAAAGGATTTTACGGTGAGTACACAAAAATCCCCTTTTCTCCTTTTCCTCATTGGGGGACACAAGACCATGAGACGTCCCAAAGCAGTCCCTGGGTGGGAAAAGAACCCAGAAGTGAATGGAAAAAGCAACATGCTTATTGAGTCACCTAAGCGACTAGGTGAGCTACTGCGGCCTGCCGAGGCTTGCGTCCGGTGAAGCTTAAGTATGCACATTATAGTGTGTCGCAAAAGTATGCACGCTCAACCAGATAGCCGCCCTGAACATCTGTTCAACAGATGCCTGGTGCTGAGTGACCCGGGACGCCCTAACTGCACGCGTGGAGTGAGCACGTAAGCCACTTGGGACTGGCTTTTTCTTTTGTCGATACGCTTCTTGGATGGTGGATCTTATCCACCTAGCCAGCGTGGCCTTGCATGCGACCATGCCCTTCCTGTGACCATCTGGGAGGACGAAAAGAGTATCCGTCTTACAAAAGGGAGCCGTCCTAGATACATAATATCTAAGGGCCCTCACAAGGTCCAGGGTATACAGAGCCTTCTCGATACGGTGCACTACTGCAGAGTAGAAATAAGGAAGAATGATCTATTCATAGAGGTGAAATGCAGAGACCATCATTGGCAGAAAAGAGGGAACTGGCCGAAGCACTACCTTATCCTGATGAAAGGAGAGGAAGGGCTCTCAGCAAGAGAGAGCGGGCAGCTCAGCAACACGTCTGATGGAGATGATCGCCACAAGGAAGACCACCTTCCAGGAAAGGAGTGAGAGAGAGATTTCTTTCAAAGGTTCGAAGAGGGTTCTTTGAAGCGCGTCCAAGACGAGGTTAAGGTCCCATGGTTCCAATGGTCTTCGATAAGGTGGGACTAGGTGAGACACAGCTTGGACAAAGGTTCTGACCTGGGGACGAATCACTAGGCGTCGCTGATAAAATACTGAAAGCGCAGAAATCTGTCCCTTCAGGGAACTCGAGGACGTGTAGGTAGGCGTCCCTTATAACTATGGAGGCCATAAACTCTCCTTCCTCCATAGAAGCTATGATGGACCAAAGGGACTCTATCCTGAAACGACGGACCCAGACATAGCTGTTCAGATGTTTGAGGTCCACAATGGGACGGACTGACCCATCTTTCTTGGGGACTACGAAGAGGTTTAAATAAGAACCCCTGAAGCGCTCGGAGTCCAGTATGGGAACGTATACCTCCACGAGACGGAGTGAGGCTACGGCGATTTTGCCAGGATGAGTTTGTCTTGTAGGACGATTGGGTGGGCCTATCTCAACGCGGTGAGTGGGTCGTGGTCGTAGGCGTCCAGGAGGACATCCGCCCAAAGGAGTCGCGAAAGGAGCGAAAGCGTGTTTGCTGCCGCCTGACGAAGGGTTGTCTGGGTTTGTGTTGAGGGAGCGAGGTGCTCTTCCCACCCGTGGCGTCTGAAATAAGTTTGTCCAACTTATCGGCAAAGAGGGGCCCGCTTTGATAAGGGAGACTGGTCAGAGATTTTTTTTGATGCCGAGTCCACCCTTCATTGTCTGAGCCAGAGGGCTCTGCGAATAGCAATTGCGTTAGAGGCCGCAAGTGCCGCGCAAGTGGCCGAGTCAAGAGAGGCGTGAATGGGGTATTCCCCAGCCGTGCTCATTTGCGTGACTAAGTCAGACAAGTCCGGGGTGAAATCCAAGGAGTTTTGCAAGGTGTCTGCCCAAACCATGATCGCCTTGGCAACCCATACCGAGGCGAAGGACGGTGAAGGTGAGGAACCTGCTGCTTCAAACGCACAGAGCAGGCAAGTTGCTCGACCTGGCGATCAGTCAGGTTTTTCATGGATGAACCATCTGGCAGGGACAGCAGCTCCTTAGCCGCAAGGCGGGAGACTAAGGGCGGGGAGGGGGGGAAAGAAAAAAAAGATAAATAAATAATCGACCGGTGGGGAGTCCGCCCAATTCTTGGTTAGCATGGGAGCAAAAGGATTCTGGGCTTCTAGGAGTCTACAACCTCCGAACTTTCTGACCGGACACTCCCTTTGTTTGGCTAGTATGTCCTGGACTTCGGGTGATCTGCGAAGATTTTATGTGGACGTTTAGCTTGCTTGAAAGAGACTGTATGGTCTGATGCCGTGCTTCGGGATCGTACACCTTCAGGGTCTGGTTGACTGCTAATATGAGACTGTCAACTGTTGCCTGGGTATCAGGGGAATCTAAGTCAAAGAGGTCCTCCAGGTCGGAGTCCGAGTCAAGGTCCTGTTGGTCGTCAGTCATAGGGGAGCGGGGGCTCGATTTCCTTGTGGGAGAGGCAGGGGAGCCTTAGAAGAAACGGGTGATATGTTTTTGTGAACCTTCTTTTTGGCGATGACGGCGGAGGTGGTACCCGGCCTACCCCCATAAGATGGGCCCTCTAGGGAAGGGTCCTCTGTCCGTGAACTGCCGTGAACGGGAGCACCGTCGGAGGCTTGGTGCTGCATAGCTTGGGCCAGGTTGTTAGAAAGCCTTTCCATGGATTGGGAAAGGAATAATGCCCAGTCAGGCGGGCTCGGACTACTGGGAAATGTGGTGGCGGCCTATGTGGCGGAGGGTTCCCAGGGTTCTGTACGGGTGCAGGCCTAGCAGTATGGGGTGGCATGACCAAGCAGTAGGTAAGAGTGACAGGAGACACAAGAAGTATATATAAATTGTATGGGCCTTAACAGGCTTAGGCAAATAGAGTCTGTGGAGCCTCGTTTAGGAGTCTAAACACAGGGACTAGCCAGATATCCCTCAGTAACAGGCTTAGAGGCCTTCTTTGAGTTCTTAGTGGACTGCATTGTAAAAACAAGTACCGACTGAGTCACTCAAATGCAGGGACAGAATGCGTCCCTAGTATGAAACAAGGGGCTGCAATGCTGGAGGGGTATACGGTGGGAGAGCCAACTAGCCGTATACTGCAGAAGACTGTGTAAACTTAATGAGATGGGTCAGATCTTACAGAGAGAAATGAGGAAGCTTCCCTGCAGCCCGATGGTTCTATGTCCCCTGCTGGTGCTGCGTCTGGTTTGGGAAGGCACTGGATCTGGGCGCTCTCCGTGCAGATACACTGTCTGTCTGAAGGGTCCCCACGAGTGGAAGAGGGGATGTGGCCGTTAAGAAGGCATGCTGCAGGTCTCGCGATCTGTGAGAGGTGTCAAACAAAGTGAAAAAGAAGGCCGGGTTCACGCCTCTTGATGGGGGTGTGCGCGGAAATACAGTGTCATCGGGAGGTGGAACCAGCCGAAGACGGGTCATTGGGGGCGGACCGGTGGACAGGCCCGCCCGACGCGTCATCACTGGCCGATGGGCCTAGATTTTCGCCTGCAGCGGTGACGGCGGAAGCGCAGGGTAGGGGGTGCCTAAATGGTAATTAGCATGGGGGCAGCCGCAGACGGTGCGGTCGGAGGACAGTGTGTGTGGTTATGCCCTTCGCCGCATATGCCAGCTCCCTAGTGCTGCGTCCTCCGGTGGAGTTCAGTCCTCCGGTGGTCCAGTGCTCTGTACCCTCCAGTGTGAGAGAGTGTCCCCTGTTTGAGTTCCTCCTGTGTTCTCCAGGTTCTGTGGAGGAACGGATAGCGCCACCATGATAGGAGTGCCTGGGCTCAGTAGTGGTGTAATGGTAGAGTGCAGCTGCGACCCAGGTTCATTGTGAGAGAACTTGGGAGTAGTAGTCCGCTTTTCAATAGGGATCCACTGTCCAAGCTGCCGTTGATGGTGGAGGTGCTGCTGTCTCTAGCAGCCCTGTACACCTGCTTCCCAGGATCTTTTTAGAAGAGGCTGAGTATATATATAGTCCCAGCAGGGGGGACATAAGTCCAATTCTGGATGATACTGGGTATAGAGGGTCTACGCCAGGTGCAGAGGGGGGATACGGGGGAGCCGACACTCCTTGTGCCCTTCTGTTGGGGATTGTGGGAAATCGGCACCCTTAAGGGATGAGTAGAGTGTGGTGTAGCCCGTGATAGATCCAGCGTCGCAGTAGGGGTATGTGGATGCGACACTCCACGTTCCTGTCTGTTGGTGGTTGTTGGTGAGCCCTTGATGGTGCCGTCACCCTTCTAAATCTTCCTCTTGTAGAAATAAAATAGGAGTAGAATAAAAATAAAATAAAAAAGATGTGGGTCTGTAGACCACGTCTGCCTCCTACAGATGCTAAGCTGAAACTGGTTCAGCCTGGCCCAGTCAGGGGATGTATGCTGCAGGGGAGGAGCTAATCTGCTTTTTCATATTCATTTAGTGTCAGCCTCCTAGAGATAGCAGCATTAAACACTCATGGTCCTGTGTCCCCCAATGAGTTGAGCAAGAAATACACATGTGGTATCACTGCGCTCAGAAAAGTCTGATCAATCAAAATATAAAAATTAACATCATCAGTAAACACAAAAAAATATAAATTTTAAAATGGCAAAATTACAGGTTTTTTTTTTTCTTTGCTGCAATAACAAACAATGCTGTAACAAGCGACCAAAACATCAGATCTATCCCAAAACTGCATCAATAGAAACATTGTCTCGCCCCTCAATAAATAAGCCACTATGCGCCTCCATCGACTGAAAAATGAAAACATTATGGGTCTTGAAAAAGGCGACACAATCCCCATTTTTCAATTTTGCAAACTTCTGATTTTTTTCTTTACCATTAAAATAATAAAAAGAAAACTTTTATGTTTGGTGTCACTGTAATCATACTGATGAGAAGAATCATATTGTGAGGTCCTTTATACCACAAAATGTGTACAGTAAAATCAATTCACAGAAAAGAAAGTCAAAATTGTGGGGGGGATGTGCAAAACGGTTTCCCCATTCGGAACATTTTTCCTGTTGTGCAGTTTACTTTGTGATAAAATGAATGTACAACTCATCCTGCAAAAAATGAGTCCTAGTGTCTGTGTGGACAGGAAAATAAACAAGTTATGGCTCTGGTAGTATAGGGAGGAAAAAACAGATATCACTTTTATGACGCAGTAAATGCCTATTACATAACCAACAAAGCTCCTACTTTACACTGATGAGGGGCAAGAAACACTGAAACAGCTGTGTGCAAAAGAAGATTCTGATCTGGCTTTATATCCCAAGTCATGGTCTTTATAGGGGTGATATTGCTACTTCTAATAGGACTGACCCTCTTCTCTTGCTCTGTGAAGAGGTTTTTGCATGGATACCCCAGAGATTTTTTGGCAGGACAGGAGAAATATTTTTGCTCTCCTCACCCAGTGCCACCTAACTGGTGCAATAAGATATGTGCACCAGCAAAGGTTCAAAGGTCTGAACTGTGCAGATGTAAGGACAGTCTGATACGCACCATTGAATTCTGCAAGCTCCAGCTCAGGAGAGCTCATATAATACAGGTCACACAGGTTTTTCGCATTCTCATATCCATCTAGGAAACAAAACAGTAAATTAGTTCATAGACTGGGATCCATATATATGTTTTATATCATAATGTGACCAACAAGCTCCATAATATTCCTGTAGGATCTGACTCGTGTTCTGAGGATGTCAATTCCTTAAAAAATTTTGGAGAGACATAAGGCATCTAATTAAAGATATTTCTGGAATTGAGGTTCTTCTATCTCCTGAGTTAGTGTTGCTTTTGGTTGGGTTGGATTCTCTTCCAAAACGTATAAGGCCACTTACGATTCATATTCTTTTAACGGCAAAAACTATGATTGCCTCACTTTGGAGAGAGTCTACAGTCCCATCTATACAGGATGTCATAGACAGAATTGCATCTCATAATTCTTTTGAATATTCATTCGCTATTAGAAATGGCCTACAAACCAAATATCAGAAGAAATGGGCATTGTGGAATATAAAATGTCCATCTCTGTTCTTAAAGTCAGCCAAAGTCCCCCCAGATAACTTTCTCTAGGCTTCACCACTGGACTGTATGATGGACTCATTGTCTATAGCTTGTACTATAGTAAGTGTCTATAGCTACCTTTCCCCCCTTCATTTCCTTTCCTCTCTCCCTTATGTGTATCTGCTGAAGAGCAGTTCTTCATAACTTGACTTAGCTTGAGATTCTATTATACCTTTGACTTCTCTACTTATCAGTTTGCTGTATGACTGTATTTGATTATTATACTTTGTACTTGATTTATTGAAACTCGAATAAAAATTACCGTATTTGAATACATAATATTCCTGTAGTATGGAGCTGGAGCTTGCCAGTCACTTATTTGTATCTTGTTCTTCTTCGCAGGCTCTGCTGACATCCATGTTCTTTATTTCTCTGAATGAATATGTTGGCAGTGCCCGACCTGTCTAATGACACTGACAGGGCACAATGTACCCAGTGACTATAGTGGGATCTGCCTAGTTTCCATCATGCATCAGTCTTCTTACCATACCAGCCACATCAATGAGGGAGTATCACAGTGGGAATGGAAAGGTTTACATATATTTTCTTCTACCCACCCGCAGGTCATAAAATTTATTACTTACTAAAAAACTTATTTCCATCTCACAAGTTATTCCCTATCCCACAGATAAGGAAAAACATGGTGATCTGGGGGAGGTCTGACCAAGAACAGGGCTGTATATGAAGTAGTAGTAGCGCGGTGGAGTGGCATGTGCCCACTGCATTTTGTTTAGGGGATTGCCAGGAAAACAGCTTTGTATCGCAACATCTGGCAGTCTCCTAAACAGTGAATTGAATGGTCAGCTCCATGTTCAGTTGAGGCTCTGGAGAACCACAATCTCCATAGGTGGTAACTTGCTGATTGGAGCTGTGAGTAAATAGACCACTTTATTGGAACATAAAGTCCCTTTAATGATTATGTGCACTCATTTCCTGCACATAGAAGTATGTCAATGAACAGTTCACAGCTCCCAGATAAATAACTGCAGGAGCTGTAACATACACCCGTGTTGGGAAAGGGGCTGTAATTCATTTCTAGGTTTGGCAGCGGCTCCTGCTGGAAAATCTCACTGACTTTACCCGGAATCTGGAATGTCTCCAGCACAGTAACCTAAGGTGACCTCGCTGGTAGTTAGGAAAGTCACGGCCTGACACGACTGCGAGACTAAAAATATTAACAATTTACTTCTAGCAAGAAAATGCACAAGAAAGTTATGGTACCGAGAAGCGTGACACCTGCAAAAAAGCCAATATGTTTGCACGACAGCACAAGAATACATACAACATCATGCAATTGTAATGTATTATAGTTACGGTACATATGCAATTGCAAAAAGAATATAAATAAACCCAAGAGTGTTTATTATTTTTTTTTTTTTTTACCAGCTAATACATTCTGGAATTAGTCTATGTCTCAGTGCCAAAAGTATTGTCCATTATTTATTCCCTGGTTACACTAGATTTAAATATTATATGATACCTATGAAATTGTTCCAGAAAATGAAGTATTTCTCCCAGAACATTATGGCAATTACACGTTTTCTAAAAACGGAGGGGGAAAAAAAGGTAAATTGGCCGAAATGCACACAAAACGCACCAAATAGGCCGGAAAAATTGTTAAAACTGTCACCTTTCCAAAATTGTAGGTAAACAACTTTGTTTCCAGCATGTAATGATCATTCAATCTCTCCTGTGGCAGTAACAGGTGTGGGCAATATGAGAATCACACCTGAAACCAGAAAAAGGGGAGAGGTTGACTCTTCGCATTGTGTGTCTGAATGTACTGCACTAAGCATGGAAAACTGAAAGAGGAAAAGAGAACTGAGGACTTGAGAACCAAAATTGTTGGAATATCAAACAATCTCAAGTTTAGAAGTCCAGCTCCAGAGATCTTGATATTGCTTTGTCCACAGTGCGCAACATAATAAAGATGTTTATAACGTATAGCACTGTATCTAATATCCCTGGACTGCAAAAAAAAAAAAAATTGATGAAAGGTTGCAACACAGGATATTCCTGATGGTGGATAAGACCAAATCAAGTTCCAAAGAAATTCAAGCTGTCTTGCAGGCTCAAGGTGCGTCAGTGTCAGTGAAAATTTCCATCCACATTTGAATGAATGAATGAAATGTTATGCCAGGAGACATAGGAAGACCCCATGCTGACACAGACATAAATAAGATAGATTGCAGGTTGCGAAAATGTTTATGAGTAATCAAAATCCTTCTGGGAAGAGTCTTGTGGACAGATGAGACATGATAGAGCTTTTTGGTAAAGCACATCAAAAAGAGAATGAGGTCTACAAAGAAAAGAGCACAGGACCTACAGTCAATATAGTGAAGGTTCACAAATGAGTTGGGGGTGGGTGTTGCTGCCTCTGGCACTGGGGGCCTTGACTGTGTGCAAGACATCAAGAAATCAGAAGATTACCAAAGGATTTTGGGTCACAATGTAGTGACTAGTGTCAAAAAGCTGGGTGTGAATACTAGGTCCATAGGTCTTCCAGCAAGACAATGACCCAAAACATACTTCAAAAAGCCCCAGAAATGGATGAAAACAAAGTGCTGAAGAGTTCTGAAGTGTCAGAAATGAGTCCGGATCTAAATCCCAGTGATCACCTGTGGAGAGATCTGAAATTAAGTTGGAGAAGACGCCTTCACATATGAGATACCTGGAGCAGATTATAAAGAAGAGTCCAAATTCCAGTTGAGAAGAAAGTTGGGGGGGGGGGGGGGGGTTTATAGGAAGCGATTGATTGCAATTACTTAATACAAAGGGTAAAACCAAATAATAAGTTCAAGGGAACAACAATTCTGCCTTTTTTCTGTCTTTCTGGGGTTGTTCAAATGAATACAAAGGAAATAAATAGGTGTGAAACCAAAGATGTGTAATTGCAATAACTTTCCAGGAGAAATACTTCATTTCCTAGAACAATTTCAAGGGAACAAACACGGGTGTGTGTGTGTATATAATAAATAAATATATACGTATATATTTCATATACACACACGTCACAGTCCTGATTGGGATCGCTGACCAAGAGTTTTTGTTACTAATTGCTTGACCTCAAAAGTGCCATAAGCTGCGGCTGGGTGTCGGCTGTATGACACAGCTGGCAGAGATACGTATGGAGTGGGATGAGCGCCAGTGGACATTAATGCTAATGATTGTCCTATTTCACTGACCAGACAAATACAGTAACAAGTCCAACCTGTATGCACCATGAGTGAATAGTGGCAATAGAGACAAGCGGCAACGTACAAAACGTACCTCTCACAACGTCAACCACATTGCTTGCTGGGTCTATGCTGCCGATGTGTTTCGGATGAGCCGGATTCACCTTCACTTTTCCCCCGAAAAGAAGCGCTACAATGTAAAGACAAAATTACAGGTGTGTTAACAGTATTAGCACTCTTGATCATTTATTGTAAAACACACAAAAACAATTATCTTCAGAAACGAAAGTGTACTATGAATCATTAGAATATTGTAATATATATCTAGATAGATTCAACAAGAAGGTTGACCGGCACCACATGGCAACATTTCAGATATAAAGAGAAAATGTTGCACAACCTTTGGCAACAACGACAGCCTGTAAACATGTTTTCATTGCCATTTGTGAGCTCCTTGCACCTGCCCATAGTTTCTTTCAGTCCTTAAATGTTTGCAGATTAACCTCTGTTGATAGCAGATTTCAGCTCTGAGTCTCTACTTGGTGAGATCAGGACTCACTGCTGACCAGTTTAAGGGTTTGTGCACACAACATCTTTTTCAGGCATATTTTGGAAACTGATTGCAAAAAAAAAAAGTGCCACATACCCAGAGCAAATAAAATAAACAGAACGAACAGCAATGTAAAAATGACATTGCTGTGCACATGTTCAGTCTTTTGGGACTTCAGGGTTTAGAAACCGTGACGTACAACTGTACATAATGAAAAGTACAATAATAAAAAAAAACACACCAAAATGAAGACTCTTCAGGTATAGAATAGCAGGCAGGTTTTTAAAGCGCTTCACCCAGAAAAAAAAAAAAAAATCAGCTTTTTTACACTTTCGGGCACGTTTTTTTCTTCGATGCTCTGATAAAATTTCGATTTCATTCTTCCTGTAACTCACTCAACGTCTTCAGTCTCAGAGGCATCAGAGCAGCTCCACATTATGGATCTTCCACCAGGCATCACTGTAGTCAGGGTGCACTTTTTCTTACAGGCTTCATTTCAACATCTATGCCAGAGATCTAGTTGGTGCTCTCATCTGCCTGTAGAACATTTTACCAAAATGATTGTGGATTCTCGTTTAGCAATACCGAGTTGCAACTTTTTTTTATACTTTGAGCAAAACAGGGGGCTGTGGAGTATGGCCTGTGTGAGGCCTATGGTAAAGGTTAAAGCTATCACTCCCATGTCTTCTGCTGAGCCAGAAGCTTTGTGATTGTAGTTCGGCATGTTTTGCTCCAACTTTCATAAAAGTTCTCTCATCAATATTTCTCTTTTCTTACGTACAAGAGTAGAACATTTCTCGATAACATTGAGTTGTAACTCAAGGACTGTGGATAGACTTGACTCTTTAGACTGCTTGTGCTTGTTGATAAACAGATTTTTGTGTACTCCCCGTAAAATCGTTTTCTCTGAGCCATCACTGGGGCACACCTGACCATGGGTGTTATGCTGCTTATCCTAGGAGGCGAACTAAGCAATGTGAAACAAATTAGCTCCTCCTCTGCAGTATACACCCCCTGGCTGGGCCAGGATACACCAGTTTTAGTGAACAAGCAGTAAGAGAACAATAAAGGATCAATTCAGAAAAAAAAAATGTCAACATGCAAAACTCAAAGGTCAAAGGAAAGAGAATAACGCTGAATCAGGGCAACAGGGTGGGTGCTGTGTCCCGCAATGATGGCTCAGAGAAAATGATTTTACGGAGTACACAAAAATCAGTTTTTCTCTTTCGCCTCATTGGGGGGGGACAGGACCATGGGACATCCTAAAGCAGTCCCTCGGTGGAAAACAACGAACAAGAACCACAACCCAAGGAGTGAGGAACGACCATATACTTCCTGAGACACCTATGTTGCCAGGTGGGCCACTGCAGCTTGGAGGACCCTTCTACCGAGGCTTGCATCCGCAGAAGCCTCGGTGTGGACTATGTAGTGCTTCGTAAAGGTATGTAAGCTAGACCAGGTAGCAGCCTTGCATACATGTTCTGCTGAGGCCTGGTGCCAAATGGCCCAGGACAGCACCCATTGCAGTGGAGTGGACCCGTAGCCCGCTAGGAATGGGTACCTTTCGTAGTCGATAAGCCTCCTGGATACCGGAGCGTATCCAGCGGGCTAGGAAGTCCTTTGAGGCAGTCTGTCCATTCCTGAGACCTTTGGGAAGAACGAATAGAACATCAGTTTTCCGTAAAGGAGCCGTTCTAGAGGTGTAATACCTAATGGCTTGCAGAAGGTCTAAAGTATGCCTGGCCTTTTCCACTCGATGCACCGATGCAGGACAGAAAGATGGCAGGACGATGTCCTCATTGAGGTGAAACGAAGAAGTCACCTTAGGGAGAAAAGTGGGAACTGTGTACAGAACCACCTTATCTTGATGAAAGGAGATAAAAACAGTTCTCTATAGGAAATAGCTGCCAATTCGGAAACATGTCGTATGGAGGATATTGCCAACTAGGAACACGACTTTCCAGGACAAAAGGATGAGACAGACCTCTCTAAGAGGTTCGAATGGTGGTCTCTGAAGACCATCCAAGACTAGATTCAAGTCCCAAGATTCTGGTGGCCTCCGGTAAGGAGGAGCCAATCGTGACACCCCTTGGAAGTAGGTTTTGACTTGGGAGGGTGTTGCAAGGCAGCGTTGGTAAAAGATGGAAAGGGCAGAGACCTACCCCTTGAAGGAGCTCAAGGCTAAGCCAACTGTAAATCCATCATAAATAAAAGAGAAAGTACTGTGTATATATAAACTGGGATCGGGCAACATATAAGTGAAAAAAGTTTTTAAACAAGTTTATTATAATACAGAGCAAAGTGCATACAAAAGAAAATATTAAAACCAATTAAAAATTGTGTAACTCAATAGTACATGTAAACCATAGCCAAATTAATTAATTACATAAGTACTGTAAACAGTCTCAAAATTATTACTGAGCAGTGTAAGTAGTTGAATGACCACTTAGGAAAAACAGGGAATCAATTTTCAAACCAAAGAATCAGTGGTAACAGTCTTCAAACAAAGAGAAGCAAATACTGACAAATTCCCCTGTCCCCATTGGGACTCTCAATGTACCAGTTGGTCCTGAATATACAGGGAATCGGTTTTCAAACCAAAGGAATCAGTGGTACAAGCCTTCAAACCAAGAAAAGCAATTCTGACAAAATCCCCTGTCCCAGTGGAACTCTCAGTGTATCAATTTATCTTGAATGTGGACTGCCAAATACACAGGAAGGTAATAGTGAAATTACAGGTGATGCTTACAGGACTTCAGCCTGATCCAAACAAGGATCAGGAACAAAAGCAATAGAAAAGTTATAATCTGTGGCATCAAAAACAGGCACTGCTGAATATGCCAAATTACCCTATCTTGCATCATAAGACGGGAATGACAATGATGCACTAGAACTTTTGTGCAGTAAAAAACTAGCAGCTGGACGTGATAGCTGTTTAAATAAGAGGCGAAGCGGCCAGCAGAGAAAGCCTGTAAATAAACGAATAAGATAGAGACATACAACCTGTTACCAGCAAGTCCAGTCAAGAAATCAGTTTACACCCTCTCAGGTGGCTAAGGAGAACAAAGAAGCCCAACTTGTAAATCCGACTGAAGAAAACTGAAGATCACGGGAATAGACAAAGGAAGAGGGGAGTGCCCTTGGTCTTTGCACCATGAAAAGAATATTTTCCACATACAATGGTAAATGCGGGATGAGGCCGGTTTGCGGGCCCTAATCATAGTGTTAAATAACATCCAGTGAGAAACCAGCATGTGTTAAGACCCAGGTCTCTCCAGGGGACCCTGCATTAGGAGATGTGGGCGGTCTGGAAGGTGCCAGGGGACGTCTGCGACTAATTGCACCAGGTCGGCGTACCAGGCGCATCTGGCTAAGTGAGAATGACTGGTACTCCTTCAGACTAGCAGCAGCATATCTGGTGAAACACATCCGGATGCAGGGACCATTCCCCTGCAGCAATGCCCTGCCGGCTGAGGAAATCCGCAGCCCAGTTGTCCACTCCCGGGATATGGACTGCCCAAATGACTGATCCCGTAGACTCGGCCCAGTGGAGAATGTGCTCCACTTCGAATAGTGCCATTCTGCTGCGTATGCCGCCCTGGCGATTGATGTATGCCACCGCCATGGCATTGTCCGACTGGATGCAAATATGGAGGTCCGCCAGTAGCTTGTGAAGCACTTGAAGTACCAGAGTAATGGCACGGATCTCCAGCAGGTTGATTGGCAAGGCTGATTCCTGTTAGGATCAGCGGCCTTGGGCGGTATGATATCAGTAAACTGCCCCCCAACCGAGTAGGTTGGCATCTGTGGTGAGGACTGTCCTATTGACGGGAAGGAATGATCGTCCCCTGGAGAGGGATAGAGGACAAGTCCACAAGAGAAGAGCATGCCTGACGGATGTTGTCAGAAAGAACAGTCTGTCTAGAGAGAAGGGGCTCCTGTCCCAAGCCATCAGCAGAGCCATCTGCAGTGGGCGGAGGTGAAACTGTGCGAATGGGACAGCCTCCATTGCTGCAACCATTTTGCCCAGGACTCTCACCCCAAATCAAATACAATGTGGAATGGAAGGGAGCAGTGTGTGTACTCCCCGGCGAAGGGCATGTGCCTTGACCCGAGGGAGGGATACCAGGCCTCGATAAGTATTGAAGGTCATGCCCAGGAAGGTGATCAACTGGGCCGGGATCAGAGGGGACTTTTTGAGGTTGACTAACCATCCTAAGCGTGACAGTGTGTCTATGGTGATCTGGACACTTTCTGTGAAGGTCGGGAAGGACGGGGCCTTCATTAGGAGGTTGTCCAGATATGGCAGGACGACTACTCCTCTGGAGTGAATGATGCTCATGGCGGCTGCCATGACCTTGGTGAATACCCTTGGCGCGGTAGGAAGGCCTAAGGGTAGTGCCACAAATTGAAAGTGACGATCACGGACCACAAAGTGCAGGAACTGCTGATGAGCTGGGGCAATCGGTATGTGGATATATGCATCTCTTATGTCTATGGAGGTGAGGAATTCCCCTTCCTCCATAGATGCGATGATGGAGCGTAGAGATTCCATCTGGAAACGGCAAATGAGGACAAACTTATTTAAGTGTTTGAGGTCGAGGATGGGCCGAGCCGATCCGTCCTTTTTGGGGACTACGAAGAGGTTGGAGTAGAACCCTCTGAATCGGTTAGAGTCCGGTACTGGAATAATGACCCCTTGCTGCTGTAGCAAAGCGATCGCCTGTAAAAAGGAGTGGTTTCCCTTTGCAGATTTTGGGGAGGTTGGAGGGGAAAAAGAAATTTGTCCGACAGGATGTAAATTCTATGCGATAACCGAAAGATACAAGATCTCGTACCCATCGATCGTCCGTGCCTGCCAGCCTGACGCAATTGAAGCATAGGTGGCCGCCAATGATGGGAGTGTCTTCTGGAGGCAATTGGTAGTCATGAAGAGGAGAACCGATGGGATCGGGACTCCTTGGGTCTAGACTGTCTAGATCTGGGTTGCCAGGAAGAGTTCGGCTTATAGGACGGTTGCGTGGGCCTGTCTCTACGGGGAGGGCGGGTTGGAGGGAAAGGTGGTCTGGAAACCGGAGTTCCGAAAGGAACAAAAAGAAGTGTTGTCGTGTCTGATGAATGGACACCTGGGATTATGTTGGGGGAGTGATGTGCTTTTACCCCAGTGGCGTCAGAGATAAGCTTACCCAGTTGTTCACCAAAAAGCCAACCAGTGTAGTAGGGTAGGCCGGTTAGTGACTTTTTTTTTTTTTTTGAAACATCATATTTATTCAATTTTCCACCAAAGTTTTCTTCCAACAAAAATAGTTTACATTCGATATAATCATAATATACAAAATCAGAGCAAGACAATCATACAAAAATTAAACAAACATTAATATAGACATTTTTGCATGTCAAATCGGTGTATTTATCATATAACAAAAACCACAATGCTCCCAAATCTCCAAGTAATATCCAAGTGCCGCAAGGTATCGGCAAGGACCCCTCCAATACCACCTATTCAAGGCTTTGTGTCTCAATATCTAATACCGTTTATTTTCCAGCGGTGGATGTACGAGACCTATCTGTAAGTGTGAGTCCCTATCTTTACTCCCCTATAACATATTTCTTATCCTACATCTAGTCGTCCCAAAGTCCCCCCTAATTCCTCCAGAAGGTACCATGAAGTGTCTTTAAGTGGGACCATGATATGACGTATCGCTTCCCCTGAGGTCTTGGCTTCTATGAAGCTCCTCCATTTCTCCATGAAGGCCACCATCATTGCCTCCTTATCTCTTAGCACCTCTCGTCTATCTATTTCCAGCGCTCTGTCCAAGCCCATCACCATGTCAGACTCTCCCGGTAAATCCGGTCGTAGCCAGAAAAGGAGTAGCAGGCGTTTCGCTAACAGCATAAGGACATGAGCCAAACGCAAGGCCCCTCTGTGACTCCCAGGCGTCTCCAAGTCCTGGAATATCCATTTCGAGGGTTCCATAGCATAGTGATATTTACAGTAACTATAGAGCAGGGCATCTACCATGCTCCAGAATACTTGGACCTTAGGGCATTTCCATATACCATGTATCATATCAGTTTTTTCCCGCTGACATTTCGGGCAATTAAGTAGGCGATCTGGATTGGATACAGACCGCGGGAAGTTAAATCCGTATACCATCGCATGAATGATGCGGAAATGTGAATCTCTCCACTGTTCACTGGAAATATAGCGCCGTACTTTATCCCACCCTTTCAAAATACTGTCCTGCACTGAATCATCCTCCAAATATCTCCTCCACACGGAGAACAATCCCGAGTCCCCACTCGGTGACAGAATGACCCTAAGTTCCCTATATATGGAAGAGATGCTCAGCTGGGAAGATTCCATGTTAATTAGCCTGTCACAAACATTTGGGGACAGTTCCTTGGATACATCACGTAGTCGTGCCATGACGTGATTTTTTATTTGCATATATTGGAGACCCTGTGTCCCCCCCAGTCCAAAATTGCCCAGAATCTCCAACCCCGTCATCCAACGTCCTTCCGTCTTATGTAGCAGATCGCCCATCTTCAACACCCCCTTCCTTCTCCAGTCTCTGAATAGTGCGTTGTCACGTCCCATAGTAAAGTCAGGGAAGGCCCATGGATTAAGATGTTTAGAGACCCTCCAGGACAGGCCACATTTCTTCCTGACCGCCTTCCATGCCGCAATTGTGTCCTTGCAGACAACGGCTGACTTGATATGAGGCGGAATGCTTGCTAGGGATGAATGTAGGAGGGAACAACGGTCCCAAGGGGCACAGAATTCCACCTCAAGTGGGCCTGCAGAATATCTGTTAGCAGCTGTGATCCACTCTACTACGTGCCGCAGCAAACATGCCAGATTATAACCCCTCAAGTCAGGTAAGTTTGTACCCCCCTCAGCTCGCGGTAACATCAACGTACCCAGACGAAGTCTAGGTCTCTTTCCCTTCCACACGAACGTGGAGAATGCCTTATTAATCCTACGTACGTCAACATGTTTCAACAGTAGGGGAATCGTTTGTAAAGGATAGAGAAGACGGGCAAAACTTACCATCTTTACTAAATGACATCGACCCAACAGGGAAAGTGGAAGATTTGCCCACCTTTTCAGTTCCTGTTCAATTTTGTCAAAAAGTGGGGAGTAATTAAGGGTGTAGACCTGGCTCGGTGTCCTGCCTAACTGGATCCCTAGGTATTTGATGTGAGAGTTGGCCAACGGAATTCCCAATGCGTTCGCAGTTTCCCTTAAAGCTCCCCCCCCTCTAATACTCAGTATTTCGCATTTTCGTCTGTTTAAGGAAAACCCCGCAAAGATTCCAAATGACTCAATGCCCCTAATCAACATAGGCAGATCACTTTCCGGGTTATCCAAAAAGAGAACGATATCATCTGCGAACAGAGCAGATTTCACCTCGCAGCGTCCCACTTTAATTCCTGAAAATGGGCTAGCATTATTAATGTATCTCGCCAGGGGCTCCAGGGCTATATTAAACAATAGAGGCGATAGTGGGCACCCCTGCCGAGTCCCTTTCTGTAGCGGAAATTTCGGTGACAGGAAGCCCGGGGTGTGCACCCTCGCAGTAGGGTTAGAATAAAGATTAGAAATAAAGCTACGAAATCTGCCCTCTATGCCCATTCTATTCATAACCAGATCCAGCCATGGCCACCGGACATTATCAAACGCCTTTTCTGCGTCCAAGGTGACCATGGCCGGATCTTTCCCCTCCTGTCTGGCACTATTTCGCACCACGTCCAACACCAATAACGCCTTGCGGATGTTAGTCACTGCGGAACGCCCTTTAACAAACCCAGATTGGTGAGCCTCAATGAGTTCTGGGAGGACCTGGGCCAGCCTGTCTGCCATTATTTTAGATAGAAGTTTAAGGTCCACATTTACGAGAGATATAGGCCTGTAATTTGCCGGATTTTCTCTATCTTTATCTCCTTTGGGCAACAATTTAATATAGGCCATATTCGTGTCGTCAGGTATAGGGTCACCCATGGTAAATCTATTAAACATCCCCGTCAGTGTTGGGGTCACCTCCTCTCTCAGGATTTTATAAAACTCCCCCGTATAACCGTCTGGGCCTGGTGCCTTATTAGTACCCAATTTCCTGATGGCTGAGTCGACCTCGGATTCCGATATGGGTTTGTTAAGAACGTCCAGATCTGCTTCCGAGATCGAGTCAAGGTGTATCTTTCGTAACCAATCTTCTCCTCCCGACATTTGTTCTCCCTGTACTCTGTAAAGCTTTCGGTAAAAGTCTCCCAGTACATTATTAATGTCTCTTGGGCTAGTAACCACTTCCCCACCCTGACGACGTAGTCCCATAATCGGATTAGGTAATCTGCGACCCCTAGCCAGGTTCGCCAGTAACTTCCCCGCCTTATCGCCAAATCTATTTAGATCCACGTCCAGCTGACCACGTATCATGATTTCCCTGGTCTCTGCCAATCTTTCAAAATCTTTCCTCGCCTCTGTCCATTTCTGTCTGTCGGACGGATTACATGTGAGGCGGAATGTCCTGTAAGCGTCTGTGACTTTCGCGCTGGCCACTGAGTACTGTTCTGTCACCTTCTTCTTTTGTGTTAAAGTATGAGCAATAATTTGTCCTCTAACCACTGCCTTCCCCGCTCCCCAGAACAACGTATGGTCATCTTTGTGGGCCGTGTTATCTCTCGAGAACTAAAGCCACCATTCTTTAAGTCTGGTCCTAAAGTCTCCCAGTTTCGACAGATGTGAGGGAAAGCGCCACAGGATGTCCGATCCTTTAGGTTGAACATCAAGGATGTCCAAAGACACCGGACTGTGGTCTGAGATGACCATTGGCTCAATCTCAGCACCCTCTATGGATCGCACCATTTTCGTATTCACCAGGAACATATCTAATCGTGACCAAGACGAGTGGGGGTACGAGTAATGAGTATATTCCAACTCCTGTGGGTGTAGAGTTCGCCACACATCTGCCAAACCCAAAGACCTCACCATGTCAGCTAATGCTCCTCCCCGCCTAGGTGCTCCTATAAGACCGGAAGTCCCGTAGGTATCCCTCCTCCTATCCAAATCTTCAGTCATTACTTCGTTAAAGTCGCCTCCAATTATTATATTTGGTTCACTATCCTCCAACCACCTCGTCTGTAAATCTCTAAGGAACTGACCCCGCGGGCCGTTTGGAGCATAGATGTTATATATGACTTAACCGTTGAGCCTTTACTTCCAGGACTAAATGTAGTACCCTCCCCTCTTGGTCTCTAGATACCGATACCTCAGTATGAGCTAGATGTTTGTTAACGAGTATTAATACCCCAGCTTTACGATCTTGTGCACCTGAAATCCATCCCGCTCCCACCCATTGCTTTTGCATGTAATGTAACTCATGTTGCCTAAGATGTGTCTCCTGTAAAAGGGCAATGTCCACCTTAAGTCTTTTCAGATGTCTAAGCACCATATGTCTCTTATTGGGGGACCTAAGCCCCTTAACATTCCAGGTTATTACTCTAACCATTTTTCATAACGTCATGAGGAGAAAAGTAGGCACCCAGCCCACCCCAGAGTCTCGGATTGACGACTAGATAGTATAGTACCCATTTCATGTGTTGGGAAATCAGAGCATCCAATGATACAGCACTATATACTTGGAGTAATAAACCTATTGGGAGCAACAACACAACCACAAAAAATAAACTGAAACAAACAACCCTCCCCTTATTAGTCATCACCCGACCATGCCGGGCACACGAGATGGGAACTTCAACAAACAAGTTTCCTCTCGGGAAAATATCTTTCCTTAACCCCATGGCTTCCTTTTTTCTGTGCTGACGCGGCCCGCCCTGAGCCTTACGCCTGATATTCACATATACGGAACCATTCCAAGAAGGCCGTTGAATTGGTATATGTTGCCTTGGACATGTAAGCTTATACATACCCCCAACTTCAGATATAATATACATCCCTTCCCAGAAAGAAAAGAAAAGAGAAAGAGAAAAAAAAAAAAAAACAACACCAGTAGTAAGGGAGGCACATTAGGGCAATCAGACTATGGAGTGAACTTCTCATCATATGATATTCACGTAAAAAGAGAGATGAAGAGAGAAAGGTAGAGAAAAGAAAGGAAGGGGAGAAATGAAAGAAGAGGAAGAAAGTGGGACATATAGGAGAGCGAATGAGAGGGAGAAATTGCGAGGTGGAGGGGGGAAGGAGAGGGGGGGAATACCGTGGGGGGGGGGAAGAGGAGGATGTGGAAATAGAAGTGAGAGGCAAAAGAGTAATTGTGTGAATGTGGGGGGAATAGAGGAGGGGAAGGGAGTGTGTAGAAATAAGTATATGAGAGGGATGAAGAGGGGATGAAGAGGTGTAAGTTCAAGATTGAGCTTGAGTCGGTGAGAAAGTATATGGAGTACATATAGATGTACGGGAGTGAAGTGGGAACGTCATATGAGCGGAAACAAAAAAGCAGAGAGGGAGGATTGAAAATGGGAACCAACGCTTGCCAGTAGCTTTAGTAGACATGGCTATCCATTAGCATCGGTCTGTCCATGGATCCTCAGGGATAAGATGCCAAGATCATCATAGGGAAGTCACAACTTGTAAAGCAATCCTTCCTTGCTGTGTCACACGTCCGATGCGTTCCCAATCTCAGCTGAGTCCAGTATTGTCGCCGTGCATTGGTCTCTAGATGAGGCTTCCTCACTGGAGCGATGATTACGCCTGCGACGCTGTTGCGTTGTCCAATTTGCGTTGTCGGAGTAACTATCGCGTCCTCCAGGAACCACTTTCTCTGTAACAGCGTCAGCGTACGAGCGTTGTGTCTGGGATCTTGGGGAATTCCCGTTCTCTGGCGTGCGACGATGAAACCCAAAGGAAGCACGACATTGAATAAATTGCATCGCTGCAGCACTGTCTGTAAATGATTTCAGGACACCTTTTGGATCCCGAAACCTGAGTATAGCCGGAAACGCTAGTTGGAAGCGCACGTTTTGTTTAAAAAGCAGGGAGCAGGCTGGACTGAACAGTTTCCTCTTACGTGCCACTGAAGCCGAAAAGTCTTCATATAACCTGACTCTGTGGCCACCCACTATCAATGGGAGCCTTCTGGACCTGTACTCCCTCAGTAGTGTTTCTTTGTCCTTGTAGTCCAGATATCTTGCAATAGCTTGTCTCGGGTTGTCTTGCGGGTCCCGTGGCGGGCCCACTCGGTGCGAGCGCTCAACTCTGCATTTATGTTGCATACCCAGCACCTTTGGCAGTTCCACCTCCCAGATAGCGTCCAGTTGACCAGGTGAGATGGATTCAGGTAGACCCACCAAACGCAGATTATTCCGGCGGGACCGGTTTTCCAAATCATCTAATTTGTCTTCCGAGTACACCGCCTGCTTTTGCAAGCCCGCCACCTGCTCTTCCAAGCGCAGAATTCTGTCTTCAGCTTCTCCCAATCTACGTTCTGCCTCTTGCAGCCGGTCCCCTTGAGCTGATACCGTGCGCTGTAGATCCTGAATCACTTCTGCTACAGCTTCCTTGACCGCCGCTTTCAGATCAGCCGCAAGGTATGGTGCGACCTCTTTAGCTAAGGATTGCACATCCACAGTGTGCATACAGGAGGCTGGGTCCCCCATTTCACCACCGGAGGTCCCCCCTCGTTGTCCGCCATTACTATTGTTATTCCTAGGCTGCGTCTCGCCCACTCCCGAAGCGGGAGACGATCCCCCGTTCAAACCTCTCGCCGGCGGATCTGGTCTGCTCCTGGCGGTACCTCCAGTCTGGCCTCCTCGCCCCCCGGAGGATTTGGCAGCACGGCTGTGTTCTTTCGTTTTGGCGGCGCTGGCTCGCACTTCCGCCGCCATCTTAAGTTGTGTCCCGCTCGGCCTCGTGATGCGCCGGGTGACAGTCTCCTCTCCGCCCGTACTCCTCAATATGTATCTGTCCAGAGTCCCTGTGGTACGGGGAGTGGACGCCAGCGTGGATATGGCCCGGATGGCTCCTTAAACCCGGTGATTGTGACGGATTGTCGGCTCAGGGACAGGAGCCCTCATTTCAGGCAGCCATCAGCACAGCGCCGGAACCGGAAGTCGTGACTTTTTAGAGGCGGAGTCGGCGCGCCATTGTCTGAGCCAGCCAAAGGGCTCTGTGAATAGCAACTGCTTTGGAAGCAGCAAAGGCTGAACAAGTGACTGAATCCAGGGAAGCCTGGATGAGATAGTCTCCTGCCGTGATAATTTTTGTGGAGAGTTCTACCAATTGATGTGGGAGATCAGGATCTTGTAACGATTTCTGCAGGGTCTTGGCCCATATGAGGAGAGCTTTGGCTATCCATACAGAAGCAAAAGATGGCGACAAGGAGGAACCCGCAGCTTCAAAGGCAGAGCGAGCAAGTTGCTCAACTTGCCTCTCAGTAGGGTCCTTAATGGAAGACCCGTCTGGTGGTGACAGCAACATCTTTGCAGCAAGGCAGGAAACTGGGAGATCGACTGCAGGAGAATCCGCCCAATTTTTGGGGGCTGCTGAAGTGAAAGGGTATCTGACTACAATGGGTTTGCGTCCAATGTCCGGCTTTTCTCTCTGTTTTGTTAGGATGGCCTGAAACCCAGGGTGATCTGCGAAGACCTTTTCTGGTTCTTTGGCTCGTTTGAAGGCCACTCCATGGTCCGAAGTGGTGGCCGGGACGTCATCAACATTTAGTGTATGGTTGACTGCCGCAATTAGATCATCTACCATCGCCTGATTGTCAGGGAAGTCGATGTCAAAGGAGTCGTCCGGATCTAGATCAGATTCACAGCGCTGGGGTTTGTTAGATAGTACAGGGCCACTTCCTGAATTCCATGTGGGAGAAGCGCGAGAACCTTGAGAAGAAACAGGAGATACGTTTCTGTTCGGTCTCTTTCTTGACGCATCTGCGGTAGTGGTGCGTGATCTGCCCCCGTCTGATGTACCCTCTGGTGAGGGATCATCTGCCTGTGTTCTGCCCTGGCAGTCTGTACTGACCGGGGAACGATACTGCATAGCTTGTACCAGATTTTGGGACCGCTCATTCATCAACTGGGAAAGGAAAATGGCCCAGTCGGGAGGGCTAGGGTCACTCAAAGTTGTGGTGCCGGAGGAGGGCTCATGGCTGTCTGAGGGGGTGCAGGTCTGGCAGTGGGAAGTGGTATGGTTGCGTGGGAGGTCCGAGTGGCAGGTGACACAGGAAGCATAGTATACAGTGTGAGGTTTTGGCTTCTTTGAAGCCTTTGAGGACTGCATGTCTGATCCCGAGTAAAAGAGGAAAAAGAGAGAGAAGGTGTATAATATGAGGCAGATGGGACAGTGCAATTAAGTCCTGCTCTTGGGATGTGCAGGCTAATGTGGATGCGGTGCCCTGCAGAGGCAACCTGCCTGTAGAAGTGCAGCCTTACCAGGTAGCAGCCTATTGGTCCTATGTCCGTGTGCTGATGAAATATGGCACGGAAGCAGCGGTACCTGCGCTGTGCAGCAGCGAGGGAGAGACCGGAAGCTGCGCACTTCGCACCTAAACGACATCATAAGCGGGCGTGTTTCCCGCCCGCCGATGTTGTCGCGTGATGGTGATGGGCGGGCCAGGGGTGGGGGAACTCAAGGCAACGTCACCTGGGGGCATGCTTAGCACTCGCCCGGTGACGTCGCTTCATAGCGGTGGGTGGTTCATGGGCAGGGACCAGAACAGAAGGCCGCAATCCGGGCCAAAATTTTCGGGCTCGGCCGTGCGCAGAGCAGAAATAAGGGGAGCCGCACACGGGAAGTGCCAGGTACTAATAGGACACCTCCGCCGGGTTACCGCTGGGCTCCCAGTGGGAAAAGCCAGCTGTGATGGGGAGATCTCACCTCATGCAGCAGTGTCCAGTTGGAGCTGCTGTACCTCAACCAAGTGCCCCTACGTGGGAGGCTGGGGGGGATTGCTGTTAGGCTCCTGCACTCCTGTCTGTGACCCAGGGTCCTGGAAAAGGGCTGGGGAGAGGCTGCCATCCTTGTCCCTGAGAGGTAGGGAAGTGTGGGGGTCTGCGCCAGGTGCAGAAGCGGATACAGGAAGGTGACTTTCCGCGTGCCCGTCCATTGGTGGTTGTGGGAGATCGGGTCCCCGAGGGGAAAAAAGACCGTCGCCCTTGAAAAATCCATTAAAAAGGGAAAAAATAATTTGGCACAGCCCTGCGAGATCCAACATCGCAGGAGGGGGTATGTGGAGGCAACACTCCATGTTCCCGCCGGTGGGTGGTTGTGGGAGAGCGGTGCCCTAAGGGGTGCTGTCGCCCGTCTCAAAGTCTTGGGAAAAAAAGGAAAAAAATATCCAGAGGAAGGAATAAAGATGTGTCTCCTACGGACACTAAGCTAAAACTGGTGTATCCTGGCCCAACCAGGGTGTGTACACTGCAGAGGAGGAGCAAATTTGTTTCCCTTTTGCTTAGTGTCGCCTCCTAGGGATAAGCAGCATAACACTCATGGTCCTGTGTCCCCCAATGAGGTGAAAGTGAAAATAGCATTTATAGTCAATCAGATGTTGTCTTTGGAACAGTGAACAAAGAAAAGGCAATAACTGGCCTATAAGCATCAAACTACAATTCATAGGCTGATTAAAGCGCTGACAAGATTAGAACGAGCGATCCTAATCCCTAATTATTCTCGTGTTAGTCTGATTTTAGCCTGTGTGTTAAAGCTGGACAGCAGATGGCATGTAGAGATGAGTGAACTTCGGGTGATTTGTATATCCAAGTGCAGGAGCGAGCATTGCTGTGCTCCGGTACACTTGGTGCCCGGTCCAGTGTAAGCCCCTTGCAGTGTGTGATCAGCTCGCACTGGAGGGTAAAATCTGACTTTTCTGCTGCAGTGTGTTGTCCCCAAAAAAAAAAAAATAATTTGAAAAATCCCTACCCTCCCGCCCCTGTGTTTTCCTCATGCCTGGCGGTATGTTTGCGGAGAGTCAATCAGTGAAGGCTCAGGTCACGTTCGTGTCCCGAAATGCGTTACCGAACTACAACATCCAAAATTAAAAGGTTCGCTCATCTCTAGTGCTGTCCTGGCACCATTTTCAGGTTTGCATCCTTTGTGAATAGTTGTTATCTTTCCCAGACATTACACGGGTTTTCAATATATACTATGTAAATCACAAACTGCCTTTCGCGGCTTGTCCGGGCAGATTAGGACAACGGGCAGCTTCTACTTTTCTCAATGTTTATATCATGTACAGGATTTCATCTCAATTAAACATTTTCATTACTTGGGGTTAATAGTTACCAAGGAGAAAACAGGAATGTTATTCATACAGTGGGCAAATGCCAACGTCTGCTGCACCTTAATGACTCAGCACATGGGCCCACAGCGGGCATCAAGTACATGTACAAACAAAGGAGGGACAATCTGAAAACGTGTATATAATCAGTGCAGAATATAAAGCTACAAGTATGTGAGAAAGAATGGGCCCCAACGCTCGACGCTCTTTAGGCGGCCGTCACACGCTACGATATCTTGAAAGATATCGCTTGAACGCGCCTGATTAAACATCGCGTGAACGATGTCTGTGCGTGTGACGGCAAGATACGACGAGCGAGGAGTGTTCAAATCGCAAGATCGAGATCTGAGCTCCGGACCTCACATCTTGCGATGAACGATTTTACAAAACAGCTTTATCGTGGTGTATAACACCACGATGAACGATCTCCCAGCGGCAGAGCCTATGGTGGGAGATGGTAACTATGGTACACGTCGGGTTACTAATCGATGCGCGGCACCTAGTAACCCGATGTGTACCATAGTAACCAGCGATCTCGCTGGTCCACATCGCTGGTGAGTCTGTCTGTGTGACATCTCACCAGCGATGTGAGCGATATTGTAAGCGATCGCGCGTGCACGTGATCGCTTACAATATCGCTAGCGAGATCGTAGCGTGTGACGGCCGCCTTAGGAAGATAAAGAATAAAGCGGCACATCCACAGTGTGACGTTAAAGAAGACAATCTGTTAGCAGGTCAACAGTGGGCAGTTTTTGTTCTTCTTTTGACATAACACCAAATGTATCAGTCACAATGGGTGATCAGCTGTGTATAGACCTGTCAGTGTGACCCTGCCTCTGCTGATACAGAGACTGCTGAAAACGACTGTAAAATAGTCATAATTCTAGTGTAAACAATTGATATATTATAAATACATTTATATTTTATCAGATTGTGATATTAAAAAAATATAAGTTTAGCTCAGGATGAGAAGAAAAGAGCCGGGTTGGTATCACCGCGCTGACCCAAGAAGGAGAATCCAAAGTAGAAATATACACAATCTACTTTAATGAAACAAGCCTACGCGTTTCGTGGCTGTCTAGCCACTTCATCAGGGCATGCCTTGGGTCAGCGCGGTGACATCAACCCGGCTCTTTTCTTCTCATCCTGAGCTCCATTTATTCAGCGGGGATCCTGCGACGGCCCTGATATCCAAGTGATATAGGTTGGTTGTGACCGATACAACCTGGTCAGGCGAGTCTGACCACTTGGGAACGGTGTTACGGGTTTAGTGACCCGACATTATTACCCTATGTGCGCTTTCTTATTTTCTTTTTTAAATATACGTTTAGACACAAAATAGCTACCTTACCCACTAGGTCACGTTATTCTGATACATTCCTTCTGAAGGGCTTAGAGCATGTCCACAGGAGTGATACCCAAAAATAGTGTCCACTGCCGGCTTTCTTACTTACTGTGTTGATTAAGGAGCATCCTTATTGATATGCGGTTCATGAAGAAACGATCTAAGAAATATTGCACATTCTGAGAGGTTACCGGATCTGCTCCAAAGCTGTCTTTATACTCCACAACGCCCTGCGCCATGGTTGGGATCACATCATTGTGCCGATTTCGGATAGTTATTACTGTATCTGTGAAACTTTAGACCCAAAAAAATTAATGAGTTTAGCCAATTTTACAGTCACACCATAATAAAAATAACAACAAAAAGGGGTACACAAGATATAGTATGTAATGGAGCAGTCATCCTCTTACATACAATTAGACAAGGTGGTGTTAAAAGGGAGTGGGGTGGCGCTGATCGCAATATGGAAACCGGACCTCACAATTTATATGCAGCACAAGACAAGTGTAAAACGCTTCTTTTGAGGTATGCGGGGGCATGTCTGAGGATATACTGGTGACAGGTTCCCTTTAAATGGCTTATCTCACAATAACCGCTGTTTGGAAAATGGAATATTACTTTTGGGAAACTACTAGGATGGCTTAGAGTTGCTACCCATTATTATGATTCTAATGATAAGAAGATAGCTGAAAAGTCTTCTGTATAGAAAAGGATTGGTCTCAAGCAGCTGTAGTGGGTAATGTGGGCTTTGACTAGTTGAGGGGGCATTAGTTCCCCAACTAGTCGGCTCACTTAGTATGTTATCATGCCCCTGTGGTTTTGTATCCCTCACCATTGAGCTTCTCCTACGGTGGGTGTATGCACCCCCATCTTCAGAGAAGCTCACTGCGCATGATCAGTAGTCGTCCGCACTTCCGGTCATGAACATTACACCTCTGTCAATCTGTGAAGTTAGGTGTGCATGCACCCAGCGTCAGAGAAGCTCAATAATGAGGGATACAAAGATTGTGCGGCTTTATATAGCGATGGAGATGACGCTGACTATGTAAAGCATGTTATCACACCCACAGGGGCGGAATAACATGCTAAGTGGGCCAACTAGTCGGAGAACCAACACCCCCTCGACTAGTCAAAGCCTGAATTAGCATCTCATGAATGGTCTGTAGAAATACTTTTTCTAAAGAACTTTATATTTTCAAACACAGAGTTAATGTTAGGCAGGGATTATAGATATGGACACAGAACTGCTCATGGCTCTGGGGAACAGAGGACCTGACAGCGTCGCTTTAGGCTACGTTCAGACGCAGCGCTTCTAGCTGTGTAATCGGCAGTGCCGCTTTTTTGCATGCGCTGGCGCGCAAAAAGGCGCTACTGCATGCTGACGCCGCGCTATTCTCAGCACGCTTTCCCCGAGGCCATGTCAACATGTAGGCTATGGGGAAAGCGTGCCGAAAAAAGTGCCAAGAATTCCCATGTCAATTGTTTTTGTGCGGGCGCTTTTGCAGTGAAAGTGCCCGCGCAAAAATATGCAGCAAAATGCCGTATCTGAACGCCTTTCCGCAAAAGCCATAGCTTTTGCTGGAAGGCGTTTCAGCTTTCTTGGGCACTGCTTTGAGCGCTCTAAAGCGCCGCGTAAAAGCTGGAATATGCGGCCATTATGCCGTGTCTGAACGTAGCCTTAATCAGAGCAGAAGAAACAGGTTAGTAAACTAGTGTGAGTTTGTTGCCATATCCTACATGGACAAGAGAAAACAATGCAGCATACTCACGCTCTGACTGTTTCAGGATCATCCGTATTTCTGTCTTTAAAATCAACTATCTCCTGGAAGCTCTGAACATACCTGCAAAAAAAAATAATAATTACATCTACTGCAAAGGAAGTTTTTATATAAATGCAAAGTACTACTGTAAATATTCTTAAGAAACTAAGTTTGTGACAGCGTGTAGCTTTTAAATTTACTATTTTCCACATGGTGAAATATGCCAAACTAAATATCACCAACTTCCCAACCGGCTAGAAGGACGTGTGATCCTGGACATGTATTTCAAAACGAAGCTAAAAAGAAGAGAGAAGCCGGACACGAGAACGCGGAGACAGCCCGTTACTTGCATAATTCCATGTGGCCCTGGTGAAGACAATGCTACACTACAGTCCGAGATATCTGCTGTCTGGAGAGCCTGGTGAGCCACATTCCCTCTGATGCCTCAGGGCAGCTGTTATTCATTTTCAGCTACCTATGCATTGTCTATTTGTCTCTATACAAGTATTTATTTCTATTTATATAATCTAATAAAGTCGTTATTTTTACTATTCATTCTGGTTGGTTCTATTGTTCGGAGATTGTACTATTATTTCACTACTTGCGGTTCCTTTTTTTGGTTCTTAAAAGGTCTGAGATATGTCTGCAAAGAGGACCAAGGATGTCTCTTGTACCAGTCACCTAAGCGTGTGGGCCCCGTACGGCTTATAAATACATACAGCTGTGCTCAAACGTTTACATACCCTGGCAGATTTTTGCTTTCTTGGCCTTTTTTCAGAGAATACGAATGATAACACAAAAGTTTTTTTTCAACTCATGGTTTGGGTGAAGCCATTTATTGTCAAACTACTGTGTTTTCTCTTTTTTACCATGATGACTACCAAAAACATCCAAATGACCCTGATCAAAAGTTCATATACCCTGGTGATTTTGGCCTGACAACATGCACAATAAGTTTAAATGGCTAATAAAGGTAACTTCCTCACCTGTAACCTGTTTGTAATCAGTGTGTGCATAAAAGCTGAATGAGTTTCTGGATCCAGATAGACTCTGGCATCTTTCATCCAGCCACTGATGTCTCTGAATTGTGAGTCATGGGGAAAGCAAAAAAAATTGTCAACAGATCTACGGGAAAAGATAATTGAACTTTATAAAACAGGAAAGAGATACAAAAAGATATCCAAGGAATTGATGTCAGTCAGCAGTGTTCAAACTGTGATTAACAAATGGAAAATCAGGGGCTCTGTAAAAACCAAACCACGATCAGTACATCAACAAACATTTTGGCCACAACTGCCAGGGAAAATTGTTCTGGATGCAAAGAAAAACCCACAAACAACATCAGCTGAAATACAGGAGTCACTGCAAAATAGTGGTGTGGCTGTTTCAAAGGCACAATAAGGGGCACATGAAGAAAAATGGGCTGCATAGTCAAGTCACCAGAAGAAAGCCATTACTGTGCAAACCACAAAGTATCTCTCCTACAATACACCAAACAAGCCACTAAACTTCTGGAACAAGTTAATTTGGAGTGATGAGACCAAAATCAAACTTCTTGGCCACAATCTTAAATGTTACATTTGGAGAGGTGTCAACAAGGCCTATGATGAAAGGAACACCATTCCTACTGTAAAGCACGGAGGTGGATCACTGATGATGTGCGGACGTGTCAGCTACAAAGGCACAGGAAACTGGGTCAAAGTTTAAGGAAAGATTAATGCAGCACGTTATCAGCAAATACTGGAGGCAAATTTGCACTCATCAGCCCAGAAGCTGCGCATGGGGAATACTTGAACATTCCAACATGACAACGATCCAAAACACAAGGCCAAATTAACCTGTCATTGGCTACATCACAACAAAGTGAAGGTTCTGGAGTGGCCATCTCAGTCTCCTGACCTCAATATCACTGATCCACTCTGGGGAGAACTCAAGCGCGCCATTCATGTAAGAAAGCCCAGGAATTTACAGGAACTGGAGGCTTTTTGCCAAGAAGAATGGGCAGCTTTACCATCTAAGAAAATAAAGGGTCTCCTCCACAACTACTTCAAAAGACTTCAAGCTGTTATTGATGTTAGAGGGGGCAATACATGGTATTAAGAACTGGGGTACGTGAACTTTTGATCAGGGTCATTTGGATGTTTTTGGTTGTCATTATGATTTTAAAAAGAGAAAACCCAGTAGTTTGACAATAATTGGCTTCACCCAACTGCTAGCCATGAGTGGAAAAAACGTTTATGTGTTATCATTCATATTCTCTGAAAAAAAGGCCAAGAAAGCAAAAAATCTGCTGGGGTATGTAAACTTTTGAGCACAACTGCAGGTTCTCTGGATGGTGTAAAATATACCTGGCTGACATGACAGAGCCGCTGTGCCTGTGCTTCGGATAGCTTAAATCCACTGTCATGTTCCCTCTACATTCTTCTCACCCCTGACAAAATCTGTCAGGGGAGAGAATGAGAGAGAGGTTTTTGAAAAATTCTAGAGTTTTTCAGGCAGAAACGGCTTTGTGGAGTTTTTGGGACAGATTTAGTGACTAAATCCACATTAAAAAAAAAAAATCAATTCCAGGCACATTTTCAGCAGAGAAAAACTGTGCAAAGACAAGAACATTTCCTGGGGTTT
This sequence comes from Allobates femoralis, assembly GCA_033576535.1. Taxonomy (NCBI): domain Eukaryota; kingdom Metazoa; phylum Chordata; class Amphibia; order Anura; family Aromobatidae; genus Allobates; species Allobates femoralis. Next base: position 42,382,376 of record JARQOC010000011.1, on the reverse strand, counting down.
TTGCAGCAGGAATACACATAAAACCACACAATGGTAAAGCATCTCACATTAGAATTTAAAAACGTATAAAAAAAAAAAAAAAAAAAAAAAAACATATGGAGTAACCGGTCAAAACCCTGCATCAAAAACAGTGGGTCCTTACAAAACCCCATCTAAAAAAAAACCTGTTTTGAAGGATATTTTTTAGCCAGAAAATAAAACATCAGAAAATTTTTTTGGAATACACCCTAATAGTACGCGTCTTACAGATCCTGGCGTACAAGGAATTTGCCTGAAAGTCATTGTCTGCACATACCCTTAAAGCAGAGGCCCCCAACCTTTCTGACCTTAAAGGGGAACTCCAGTGAGAAAACTTTAGTACAGTTCCTGCCCTCCTACAATGAAGCAAAGCTGTACCCTGCAGTTCTAGGATCTATAGATCTCTTATAATTCCACAAAATCATACCTGCTCCTTTGCTCTAGGCCCCACCTCAGGGAACTGAAATCTCAGCCTGTCTGCTTCATCTAGAAGCAAAGAAAAGGAGGTGTGTTGGGGGAGTGCTTGCTGGGAGCTGCAGGATCAGCCTACACTACACTACATTCACTACACTCAGAGGGCATGGCAGGGGTGTGACCGCCGGCCCCATGTTCACACACATACAATCCAGCCCCTGATATACCATTCTAAGTAATAGGGGGTCCATACAGAAATGTGAGGGGGTGTGAATGTAGACTGATCCTGCAGCTCACAGCATCCACGCCCCCAACACACCTCTTCTTCTTTGCATCTAGATGAAGCAGACAGGCTGTGATTTCAGTTCCCTGAGGTAGGGGCTAGAGCAAAGGAGAAGGTATGATTTTATGGAATAATGACTGATCTATAGATCCTAGAACTGCAGTGTACGGCTCTGCTTCATCATGTAGGAGGGAAGGAACTGTACTAAAATATTTTCTCCCACCGGAGTTCCCCTTTAAGAGCCACATCCAGTTCCTGCAGTATATCAAGATCCAGGGGGTCCTACCTTACCATTCAGATTGGCTCTTCTGTGTGGGGTTACTCACAAAGGTCACCATCTGGAGACCTGCTCTTCATTGCCGTTTTCTAGACCTGACATTTATGCCCCTAGAGCTGGAAAACAGTCGCGAGTCACACAACATGGGCCTGCGAGTCACATGTGGCTCCCGAGTGACCCTGCTTTAAAGGGTTTTCTTCCCTGAGACGCTCCTTGCAGCCTTTTGATGTGATTTTGCTTCGTTTGGAGCAGATTCCATCAGAATCCACTTCTAAGTGCTTTTCAGATCCTCTTCAGAAAAAAAACCCAGAAGTAAACAAAGTAGATTTCCCGCACAAGTGAATTGGAAAAGTTTTCCAAATGTTTTCAAATCAGGTTTTAAAGCACACAAACTCCTAAAAACCCCCTTGCAAATATGGCCTTAGGGGCCACCGTACACATGACACAGTCGGCCAGTCCTGCCTGAATCAGCCGGATTGGCAGAATACATCCACAATATTCCTCCTCCACCATCCTGATCTGACCGGAAATACAAACAAAAAATGGAAAATCATTCCAAATGAAGATTACGGGATCTAGTCACACGTGTTATTTTTACATGAGTTTTAACTGATCGTTATGATAGTTTTTATAATGGATCCCATGTAATCCTATTCATGTACTAGTCCCCATAACCTTAGTGCCACTTTAGCATTGCAGAGCATCATTTCTAAAGCTTGGGTCCTAAAAAGCAGGGGCTCAAGGCCTAACTGGAATCCAAAGGACACGTAGGAAACATGGAGGCCACCTTACAATATGTATATTTTCCCTCCACTGCCAGATTATCAGTATTTCCAGATTAACAGGCAGAAGAATAAGAGCTCTTCCCATTTGTAGGGTGTATGGACGATGCCTCGCTGTAGCGGGGATCCTCTTACCAGCTCTGCACCAGTTTGATGGACGGCATCTTCAGGAGGTTGTCAGGAAGCAAACTAATTTCTTTCATGATATTTGCCAATCGTACGGGTAGTTCTTGCCGAAGAAATATAAATGACGTCTTTTCACAGGCGTTTACTGACCCTGTAAGAAAAAGTAATTAAAGAATAGTCAATTGATAAACCACAAATCAAGTGCACCCAAGTCATTGCTGCACTGCATGTTACTGAGGAAGGGGATGGAGCGCGAAAGGGAAATCCGACACTTGGGGTCCCCTCTCTACCAGCCGGGGTTAGAAAGAAGCAAAAGAGGTTTTGTTTTCTGGAGGCTTCAACAAGATATTACATTGAATTTATTAGGCACAATGTAGGTTGGTTTCACACTGGCAAATGTGCAAATCCGTGTCCATCCGTTTTGTAGCTTATAGCCACGGATCAGTTTTGGCGTCCCATGTTATCCTATGGGCACGGATTGGTCCTAAAGTTGCCATCCGTGTGTCTCCGTTTTGTCACGGACCCGGTGGTGTCTGCTTTTTTATGTATTCAGAAAGGAGACTGCTCCATTTCTGGACTTCCTTGAAAAATCGCTGACACCAACGGAAAGATACTGATCCGTTGGTGTCTGCATCAAATAGCATGGATCTCTATGGAGTGCGGATCCGTGAAACAGATCTGTTTTGCTGTACTGAGCATGCTCAGAAGCAAGGTACAGCTCCTCCCACCCATATCTATGGTGACTGATGACGGATCCATTATAAAAAATGGTCCGTTGGCGTCCGTTAGCACAATCCGTGCCTGTCCATGTGGTTTCATGAAATTTAAGAAACCATACAGACTTGCACATTTGCCAGTGTGAAACCAGCCTAATACCACTTTTTCCCAATTATCACAAGTAGCAGCCTGTGGATCCTGGCGATCAGGTCCTTTCTGGGGTCTATCTGAATAAGACTGTCCTGTGGGTACAAATAGAGGTCATGCATATTCCACCTATGGTGAGGGGGTTCAAGGCGACTTTTTTTTAAGATTGCAAAGCCAAGTCCCCACTATCAGTCCTTGTGTTGGAATATGCAAAATAATGCAATTAAAACATGACCACTACTAAAAATCCAGACCTGCTGCATCCAATGTGACCCACCAGAGTTACATGTCATGAAAGCAACACTCCAGCATTTTATTTCATTGAAGTGGTGGTTAAATTGTAGGTCACCTGCCCCCTGTGTTATATTCCTCCTTGACATCTTCACTACAGTTGGTCTCCTGTGATTTGTGATCTGCCGGCAGCTTGAGTGTATCATGGAGCGTTCCAGAGGTCACAACTCAATACATCTCTATGAGCCTGCTTCTGGTTCTCATAGAGCTGCATTGTGAGCTTGTGACAGAATTTCTGACTTCCAACCAATCAGAAGTTACAGGCACAAGATGGCGCCGCAAACCGGAGCGACTCTGAAAAACAACAAAGCCGCCGGAAGATAAATATATGACAAGACTTATATTTTAAGGAACTACTCCAGCACTAAAAATTCCTAAAAAAAAAAAAAAACCTGGAGTGCTGCTTTAAGCACTGAATAACGTGAATAACATTGTGTTGGCAAAGATAGCGTGTGCCCTACCCCTAACCTGTAATACACAAAAGATAAAAGTGCTCCGATAGGGAGAACCTGGTGGTCTACTGGGGCAAATTAAAGGGTGAATGAGGGGGTCGCCTCTCACCTGAGATGGTTGTGCGCCTCCGCATAACCATCACACTGAGTGCTTCCATACCTCTGGATATATGGGATGGACGGGGTTAATAGAGTGACGTCGTTAATTGTTAACTCCTGATTGGCTTGTGATACTATTTAATGAGTCCATTCTCACCATTTAATGAAAATCTACCTGAGGAAGACAACAATCCGCTGTGGAAATGCGTTGTGGTAAATAAACGTGTTAACCCATAAGTAATCTCCTTATTTGTGCTACCCAGTAACCCTTTCTTTCCTTAATTCTACCCATAACCTGCGACTTATTTACTCACCTATACACACACACACGAGAAATGCTCAGTGTATTCCAGAGCCAAAGTGTCACTGCTTTGATACGGCTGAATAAATAGAACCTCACTTTAGCACTCATTTCTCAGGCGCTGCCTGCTCTTCTGAATACAGATTGTAAAACATATCTGTCCTCTGACCGATCCAGAGATATATCATGGATTAGAGATCAGACTGCATTCATGTGTATGTGGTTCTATGTCGAGACAATGCAGTTTTGCAATGTGGTTTCCACCAGAGCAGGTTTTCTTAAAAACCACATGGTATAAAGTGTTGACATTTTTGCACGTGGTTTTAATATGGTCAGAACAGACTTCTGTAACTGTGCCCTTAGGTTATGTGCACACCTTAAGCATTTGCAGCAGATATTTATGCACTAAAAACAAAGGTCTTGGCAGGAAAACGCTGCATAAAACATATGTTGGTTATCTGCTTTCTTTGTGAGTTTTTTCCCTATTCATGTGAATGGGGGCATGCTCTACGAATTGACATGCTGCAGATTCGGGGGGAGGGGGGTGTTGTTACTTTTGTTGGTAAAATGCCATTTATTTTTTTGTATACCAATAAAGTGAGAACAAGCCCTTATAGCTGAAGGCTGCAGTTACGGTACTACTATAGTTATTGGGAACAGTCAGCAGGCTTATTGTCAGAGATGTCTCTATTGAGTTAAGAGAGTCTGACATCAGTGCTGTACAATGTCTGGGGGAAAGGATTACCGGTACTGTGGAGTCTGTAAACCAAACCTCTGACTCCTCAATCCAACTCTGACTCCACCAAAATCGACACTGACTCCACAGTCCTGACATTACACTTCCAGAATGAAAAGATAAATTAGGAGAGGCAGCGACCAAAATAAGGTGAGAAAATCCAATACCGTCTTTATTCTGGCATAGAGGCAACACTTCGATCTACCGAAGGTCTTTTTCAAGCAGATCTATGGTAGGTCTAAATGTTGCTTCCATGGTAGAATAAAGACGCTATTGGATTTTATAACCTAATTTGTGAAGCTGTCTCTTTATCTACGGTATTTATAATACAAGTGGACTCCTTGGATTATTTGACGGTGCGTCTGCCCACCTTGGATGTCCTAATTTGAGTGCTGTGGGCCCTTTTTTGCTATACTTCCAGAATGCGAATCATCAGAGAAAGCTTTGCGATTTCAGCTCTGCAGCCTTAAATTGTGAATTCAGCTATGACGTTAAATGGTTTCTGAATGAAGATTTTGGAGGCGTTATCTGATGTGGAGTCTGTCAACTGCTTGCCAGATCTAGTAGTTGGCCGGCAAGTATCAAGCACCTGTCCTAATAATTACAAGATACGTTCCAGTACCTGGCAAACGACTGAGTGACGTCACATCGTTAGCACTGCTCACCGCTCAACCCAAAAATGAGAACGCTCAATAACTCCTGTAATTTAAATTAGCCGTGTATTTACAGTTCCTCCAACACTTGTGTAATGAGATGATGTGTAAGCCCACGTGCACACGTTGAGTATTTGGTGAATTTTTTACCTCAGTATTTGTAAGACAAAACCAGGCGGGAACAATCAGGATAAGTATAACAGAAACATGTGACCACTTCTGTATTTATCACCCACTCCTGGTTTAATGTTATAGATACTGAGGTAAAAAACTCAACAAATACTCAATGTGTGCACATTGGCCTAAACGTTGCTGGTCTGGAGAATTGGGACTTGTGCAAACATTGAGTATTTGGGGAGTTTTTTACCTCAGTATCTAGAACATAAAATCCTGAGTGGGTGATAAATACAGAAGTGGTGATGTGTTTCTATTATATTTTTCCTCTGATTGTTCCATTCCTAGTTTTGTCTACAAATCCTGAGGTAAAAAACTCACCAAATTCTCAATGTGTGAACTTGACCTTAGAAAACAATTATTGTTAGGTCACGTGCACATCTTGAGTGTATGGCGAGGTTTTTTTTACCTCAGGATTTGTAGCCAAATCCAGGAGTGGTGATGAATACAGAAGTGGTGACATGTTTCTATTATACTTTTCCTCTGATTGTTCCCGCCTGGACAACCTGAACTCCCATTCTTATTAATTGTCACTTATATACTAATATTTATACGCAGCCAAGGCACCGTGCACACAGACACTGCTCTGGCTTCTTGCCCTTGAGACATAAGATGAAGGTGACACATTGCCGTCTATTTATAAGCCCATGACCTAGTCTGCTGGATTCAGAGGCCGCTCACACTCCACAGCACAGAATAATAGGTGATCACACTGCAGCTCATTATGTTACTAAAGCAATGAATCAGCACAAAATGACAGGACAGGGTGAAGGGTCAGAACCCAGGACAATGGCAGCGAGGCCTGCACCGAGCAGGAGTATAGGGAGAGATTGTCTACTGCGATAGTGACTGCGAGCAGCTGAAAAGGTAAACATAAAGTCCCAGCATATGAAAATCCTTACCATATGTAATGCTGTACACTGGGGATATATATATATATATTTTTTTTTTTTTAAATAAATGGACGGTCGGACACTGATAGTGACTGCCAAATACAGCACTATGTAATAGCACTGACACTGCACCCTACCTGCTCTCGTGGGACAGATGGCATCTATAATCCTCAATAGTATGAATACAGAATATTCCTAACGTTCTTCCCTATAACCAAAATAGTTATACTTCTTAAAGTGATATTTTGATTCAAACTTAATGATAATGGGGAGTCTATGATCCGAAGAATGAAGGGGCGAAGTCCCAACCATCAGGCTGTGCGAGAAACTGCACCCGGTCCCATTCACTTAAAGGGAATGCTTCAGTACATTTTTACCTATGGACACAGTGATATTGGTGCGTAGGTGCTTGACTTGTTCTCCAATAAAAAAGATAAGTTATTTTGTAAAGATAAGATGTGGCAGCCATGAGAAAACATATGCAAGCATTTGGGGGAAACAGTCCTCAGGTACCACAGATCACATGGAAGTAGAACCTGGGAATGGCCCGTACACTGAGAGCGGAGTAGGGCTGTTCGGGTCTCTTCACCATTTACACCCAGTCGATGGTGGGTTTTGGATTCAGCCATATTTGATATTGATGATCTATCCTAATTCTGGGAAAATCCTGTAAAACTCTTGCAGTGCTTGCACGCCCCATATCTGACCTCAATGCAAATGACCAGGCCATGCCCCTACCACAGACATAACCAGAACCCCCCCACCCACTGGGGAAACAGCCAGGGCCCCCCTCCCCCACGTGCCGGGGAAAGAGCCAGGGCCCCCCTCCCCCACCTGCTGGGGAAAGAGCCAGGCCCCCCTCCCCCACCCACCGGGGAAAGAGCCAGTGCCCCCCTCCCCCACCCGCCAAGGACAGAGCCAGGGCCCCCCTCCCCCACCTGCCGGGGAAAGAGCCAGTGCCCCCCTCCCCCACCCGCCGGGGAAAGAGCCAGGGCCCCCCCACCAGGGAAACTGCTTGTTATCCTCAGAGATGCACAGTGCTGGCAGAGCACAGAGAAGCAGCTTGTCACAATTGACATGTCCTAAAATTCATAAATTGTTAATCGGACAATAATTTATTGGAAGAAAAAAGGGTGGTGACCTCGGCCTCCCAATATATCAACAGTTGTCAGGTGTCCTGTGATCACCTATTTATGGGAATTGGATGTGTCCACAGTTGCATAGAGGAGCTGTCACCTCTGCTATCAGTTACCATCAGTCTTTATGGAATGGCAATTCTGGAGCCTTGTGTCCTTAGAAGCCTGTAGCTTACTATTAACCCTCTGTTGTTCCTCCTGGAAATAAGAGCACAATAGCTTGCTGTTACTTTCTCCTCCCTAATAACAATACGCCACTGATGAGACCTTCTCTAATTTGATAGGACACGTCTATCTGGATAGAGGCGATGCTGGAACGCCAGGAGTTTCAGCTTAATTTTAATACAATTGTAATTGAAAGAGTTAAATCCTGGACAACCTGGAGATTACAGATGGATGAATATGATTACCATGAATAGAAAGTGGTTTATTTATCAACACATTTCCAAGTATCACACTTCATCCTCAGGATAATCCAGAGACCTGGGTCTCCAATAACCCCCTTTCCATTCATCCATCTACGACCTCCAGGCAGTGCAAAAATTAACCTCTTCAAGTCCAGTCAGAGGTGTAGGGGGGACAGGGGTGACGGAGGGCGACAGGGGTGACGGGGGGGGGGGGCGACAGGGGTGACGGAGGGCGACAGGGGTGACGGGGGGGGAAGGGGGGGCGACAGGGGTGACGGAGGGCGACAGGGGTGACGGGGGGCGACAGGGGGACGGAGGGCGACAGGGGTGACGGAGGGCGACAGGGGTGACGGAGGGCGACAGGGGTGACGGGGGCGACAGGGGTGACGGGGGGCGACAGGGGTGACGGGGGGGGGGGCGACAGGGGTGACGGGGGGGGGGGCGACAGGGGTGACGGGGGGGGGGCGACAGGGTGACGGAGGGCGACAGGGGTGACGGGGGGGGGAAGGGGGCGACAGGGGTGACGGAGGGTGACAGGGGTGACGGGGGGGGGGGGGGGCGACAGGGGTGACGGAGGGCGACAGGGGTGACGGGGGGGGGGGGGGGGCGACAGGGGTGACGGGGGGGGGGGCGACAGGGGTGACGGGGGGGGGGGCGCGACAGGGGTGACGGGGGGGGGGGCGACAGGGGTGACGGAGGGCGACAGGGGTGACGGGGGGGGGGGGAAGGGGGGCGACAGGGGTGACGGAGGGCGACAGGGGTGACGGGGGGGGGGGCGACAGGGGTGACGGGGGGGGGGGGGGCGACAGGGGTGACGGGGGGGGGGGGGGCGACAGGGGTGACGGAGGGCTGGCTGACAGGGGTGACGGGGGGGGGGGGGGGCGTGACGGAGGGCTGGCCGACAGGGCTGACGGAGGCCTGGCCGACAGGGCTGACGGAGGCCTGGCCGACAGGGCTGACGGAGGCCTGGCAGACAGGGCTGACGGAGGCCTGGCAGACAGGGCTGACGGAGGCCTGGCAGACAGGGCTGACGGAGGCCTGGCAGACAGGGCTGACGGAGGCCTGGCAGACAGGGCTGACGGAGGCCTGGCAGACAGGGCTGACGGAGGCCTGGCAGACAGGGCTGACGGAGGCCTGGCAGACAGGGCTGACGGAGGGCTGGCCGACAGGGCTGACGGAGGGCGACAGGGGTGACGGAGGGCGACAGGGGTGCTGGACGTGGGAGACAGGACAGAGGTGTGAGAGAGGGGAAGGGAGACAGATGTGGGTGGAGGGAGGGGGGATACCGAGGTGTGGGAGAAGGGACAGACCCTTGCAGTTATACCGCCCCTTGTGGACAGCACTGCACAGGATGAAGGATTTCCATATCCAGGCTGGTTTCCCCTGTGATCAGACAATGAATGAATCACCTGCAGGCTGTCACTCACCAAAGTCCAAGAACTGCTTCATGGAGAGGGGTGATGGGGAGAACTTGGAGTAGTAGTCCACCAGGGTGGGGGTGCTGCTGCTGGTCAGGGGGGCGCTCCTCATCAGGGCCCGCAGGAGCCGCATCTTGTCACCAGTGGGGAGATCCCGCACTATCACCACTAGAGGGAGCTGCAGAACCAGAGGTCACACCCCCAGTGCGGTCACATCAATGCCCGGGGCTGCCTCCTTCCCACCGGCCTCCGGCTGTGTCCTCTCCGGTTCAAGGATGCGGGTTCACCTCTCACAGACACGTTTCTACAATTCCAGCCAATCACGAAGCAAAAACAGCAGCAAGAGGCGTGGTTTCGCGAATAAACAACCCGCGCCATCTTTGTCCTCTCAACCAATCACATCGATCAAAATAAGCCACGTGAGACAACGTCTCACCAATCAAAACAGTCCAACCCCAGCCAATGAACGAAAACAAAAACAATAGGAGACGTCGTTTCGCTATTAGCCAGTCGGCGCCATCTTTGTCCTCTCAAACCAATCAAAGTGAACATAATTGGCCACGTGTGTAGCGTCCTGCCAATCAAAAACCTCCATTACCTGACAAATCACAGCAGGTGACCTATCAACGAGAGGGGAGGAACCGGGACAGAACGTCACACGCTAAGGACGTATCAGGGGCTATAGAGGACAACATTAGGTGCAATGGAAATTATTTAGAGCGCCCTCTGCTGTGCGGGGGTGGGAGAGTCTCAAAATACATATCGGCTGCCTACAAAGTGAACCAAACTGGCAGACTTAGAGCGCCCTCTGCTGTACAAAAGTGGGAGAATAAAAAGCACATGGAGCCCATGACCAAAAAACGGCAATTTTGACATATCGATTTGTTGTTGTTTTTTGCAACATTTCATGTTAAAAATACAGAATTTTCATTGGAATTTTACAGAAGCGACAATAACAAATCTGCTTATTTTTAAGTTTTTTTTTTAAAGGGAACCATGTCATTAGAGTCATGCAGGCTGGATCAGGATCGCCCTACTCCAGTTCATTAAAGGGAATCTGTCAGCAGGTTTTTGCTCCCTCATCTGAGAGCAGCATAATGTAGGGAAAGAGACCCTGAATCCAGCGATGTGTCATTTACATTACTGATACAGCAGCTGTGACACCAGGGGCAGACCTACCGTCCAGCTGTACCAGGGCCCGCACCGGCTAGGGGCCCCCTCAAGCATGTGTAGGGGGCCCTGCACCCTAAGTGACATTTTAGCAATACCAGAATTTTTTGCTCAATCTAGTAAAGTACAAATTATGATCTTCTTGTAGTAGTGTCCCCAACCTGGTCTCCATCTTGTAGTAATGTCCCCATACTGGTCCCCATTGTATATTAATGTCCCCCAAACTGGTCCTCATCATGTAGTAATGTCCCCATCCTGATCACCTTCTTGTAGTAATGTCCCCCAAACTGATCCTCATCATGTAGTAATGTCCCCATCCTGGTCCTCTTGTAGTAATGTCCCCATCCTGGTCCTCTTGTAGTAATGTCCCCCAAACTGATCCTCATCATGTAGTAATGTCCCCACCCTGGTCCTCTTGTAGTAATGTCCCCACCCTGGTCTCCATCTTGTAGTAATGTCCCCATCCTATATTAATGTCCCCCACCCTGGTCTCCATCTTGTAGTAATGTCCCCATCCTGGTCCTCTTGTAGTAATGTCCCCACCCTGGTCTCCATCTTGTAGTAATGTCCCCATCCTGGTCCCCATCCTATATTAATGTCCCCCATCCTGGTCCTCCTCTTGTAGTAATGTCCACATCTTTTAGTAATGTTCCCTCCCTTGTCATCTTGTAGTAATGTCCTGGTCTCTGTTCTTTTTGTTCTCTCGCTCACACACATACTCACATAGGGCTTGTCCACACACCTGTATACTGAGAGCACAGGTGTGTGGACAAGCCCATATATACACACCCGCACATTCACACACACTCACATACATCCACACATACATCCTCAGACATATTCACACAAACACATACACACTCACACATTGACACACTTACATAGGGCCATATCTGGAGTTCCTGCCGCCCTAGGCACTTTCAGCGGTCACGTTCCCCTTCCCCCCCCCAGGCTGCTATCTTCGGCTGTAACAGCGCCTTACCTGACTCCACTCTTCTCATTCCGGCAGCTTCTTCCTCTGTGGCTCCCAGTCTTTCCGCTTGCTGGCAGCAGCCGGCACCAGCCTGCACCCGGCAGCCGGCACCAGCCAGCACATGGCACCAGCCTGCACCCGGCAGCCGGCACCAGCCAGCACGTGGCACCAGCCTGCACCCGGCACCAGCCGCCGGCGATGTGCCGCTCAGGCGGCGCAGGAATACACTCACACATATACATACACTCACACACATATACACACTCACATACAAATATACACGCACACACATATACACACTCACACATACACACTCACTCACATATACACACAAATACTCACACATATACACACAAATACACTCACACATATACACATACACACTCACTCACATATACACACAAATACACTCACTATTATACACATACACACTATTATACACACAAATACACTCACTATTATACACATACACACTATTATACACACAAATACACTCACTATTATACACATACACACTCACTCACATATACACACAAATACTCACACATATACACACAAATACACTCACACATATACATATACACACTCACTCACATATACACACAAATACACTCACTATTATACACTCACTCACATATACACACAAATACACTCACTATTATACACATACACACTATTATACACAAAAATACACTCACTATTATACACATACACACTCACTCACTCACATATACACATAAATACACTCACTATTATACACTCACTCACATATACACACAAATACACTCACTATTATACACATACACACTATTATACACAAAAATACACTCACTATTATACACATACACACTCACTCACATATACAATCACACATACTCACACTCTCTCTCTAACACTCACTCATACACACCTGATGCTCCGGGCCATTATATATGCAGCCGCCGCGGTACCGCTTTACTGTGACTACTGTGACAGGTACCGCCGACTCAGCTCACACAAGCGCCTTCGCGCCTGTACATTCACGGAAGCAGGCGGCCGGCGGACCAATCAGAAGCCTCCTGTGACGTCACAGGCAGCTTGGTCCGCCGGCCGCCTGCTTCCGTGAATGTACAGGCGCGAAGGCGCTTGTGTGAGCTGAGCCGGCGGTACCTGTCACAGTAAAGCGGTACCGCGGCGGCTGCATATATAATGGCCCGGGGCATGCATTTTTCTTTCATGGTGCCCCGGGCCGCAGTAAGGAGCGTGGCGGGCCGCGAGTTTGAGACCCCTGCTATAGACGATAGAATCAAAGCACACGTATAAGGGTTTCTTTTGCTTCAAAGTGAGAAGTTTATTGAGACACAGTCAGTACTAATGAAAGCTCTGCTGTATGTGGGGGACTCTGCTGTATGTAGGGCTGGGGTACTGTATATGGGGGGGTCTGCTGTACATGGAGCTGCAGTGCTGTATATAGGGGAACTCTGCTATATATAGGGCTCTGCTGTATATGGGGAGCTCTGCTGTATCTGGCGGGGGTCTGCTGTATGTGGGGGTGCTGAATATTGGGCTGGGGTGCTGTATGTGGGGGGGCTCTGCTGTATATCGGGGTGCTGTACTGTATATTGGGCTTCTGTGCTGTATATGGGAGTACTGTGCAGTTTATGGGGGTGCTGTTCTGTATATGGGGGTACTGTGCTGTTTATGGGGGTGCTGTTTACAGCATAGCCTCGTATAACATAATTAGCCCAAGACAGCCTCAAGGAGGATATATATATACTAGATGAGTGCCTGATGCTATCACATCGGAGGGCGAGGATCGGTGTGGCGGCGGGATGCGGGATGCGGGGGGGGCAGCTAATTGGACACACACACACCTACACACACAGATCTACACACAAAGACACACACCTACACACCCCCTTCCGGTCTCCCCCGGTCTCACCCATCGTTGATGGAAGCTTGAACCGGGAATGAGGTGGTCAGCGCAGCATGGAGGCTCGGTGGTCAGCGCAGGATGGAGGGGGTTAATGGTGGAGGTCACTGTGAAAGACACTGAGGGTGAAGGTGCTGGACTGGCCGAGCATCTTCAGACCTGAACCCTATGGAGCATCTATGCTGCCTTCTCAAAAAGAAGGTGGAAGAGCGAGAGGTCTCTACAGTACATCCACCATCTTCGTCATTATGAAGGATGAAGAGGATCCAGCGAATCCTGTGAAGATCTAGTGACCTCCAGGTCCAAGAGAGTTAAGGTCGTGCTGGTAAATAATGGTGGCCACACAAAATATTTTAGCAAAATTTGGCCTTTTTCCCTTAGGGTACCTTTACACGCCGCCACAGGAAGGCAGAAACTGCCAGGCACTGGGGACAATTGTGCCTGTTGCCATGAAATTACTACGAAATGGCGACATGTAAATAGGGAAATTCCTCCCGGTGTCCTACAGTTCCTTCGAATACCTTTGTCTGAGCCGTGCTCAAAAACAGGAAGGCACAATACCTATGGTGGTGGCGTGTAATCGGGGCACAGGCAAGGTATTTGCGTGGCCTAGCGAATTCCCAGGGGCGTGCCACGGCGTCATGGATACCGTGCCCCATCAGCGATCATTGGTGGAGGCTCCTGCGTTACGATTGGCTGTCCCTTCACAGGACGCCATATTTAAAGAGCTATCCATTCACAGTCCACAATTGCAATGGCGTCATGTATTAGGCAGCCTTCCTGCGCAGGCTGGCCAATCATGACACTATTGCATTGTCCAATCAATGCTTGTGCATCACGGAATACACAACTCTGTTACGCCTATGTACTTACGGCGCGAAATATGTACGCCCATATTACTTTGTGGTAGCGGCGTGTGACGTAGCGAAGGTATTCTACAGGGAATAAGCCGCGGCACCCATCGGCATTTCCGGGGAACAAAGATGCCTTCAGTGGAGCAAGTTGTGGCGGCGTGTATATGCGGCATCGGCGATCGGTATCCACAGTTAAAAACGTGCGCGCGCACGTGCGGTGGATACCTGTTGCTAGCCGCTGTGGCGGTGTGTAAAGGTACCCTTAGGGGTGTACTCATTTTTATTTCCAGTGGTTTAGACATTAATGGCTGTGTTGAGTTATGTAGGCGACACCACAAGCTTCACACTGACTACTGTACATTGTATCAAAGGGTCAGATCTTCAGAAAAGATAGAATAAATTATTTACAAAAATGTGAGGGGTGTACTCACTTTTGTGAGATACTGTATATGTATATATTATGATATAACATATTACTCTGTTACTGGACTTGTAACATAGTATAGATGTGTATAGACACTACAAGTCCCAGCATATCTGTTGGGGGAATTCAGCCTGAATAGAAGTTAGAAAACGCCGCGTCATGAAATCACGGGAACCAAGTTCTGCTGCATTTGTCATTTATTATCTCCAGCCACTTAACGATGATTAATGATTATTTTTATTCTGATACATTGATCACAGGTGGATGATTTGTTCGGAGCCATCGCTGGCGGGAGACGTCCCCTTCTCACTTCTCAGCCGGCGATTCCTGCGTCTGTGAACGGCAAACAGAAAAATACGTCAGATTCTGCCTCTAGATCATTCCTACTCAAAATCTAGAAATATCCCAAAATGATAAATATTCTGTTGTTCCCTGAAAGGAGCGCACCACAGAGGGCACAGAGTCACCGGGCTGATTTAGGATAACTTTGTTGCCTGTAGCAACCAATCACAGCTCAGGTTTTGCTCCTAATGCAGCTCGGAATGTTACATTGTTGATGGTTGCTATGGGCAACAAGACCAGTTCTGCTGCTAAATCTGACAATGAGGTATGGCATGATCATGTCAAAGATAGCCAAAAAGAGAATCCCTGTGTCCTCCTCCGCCCTCCTTAGCCTATTTACTAACAGTCACCTTTTGTCAGGACAGATGGAGCAAACCCAAAGTGTGTTTTGGGGGTTAGTCCTTAACCATCAAGATTGTTGGCTTTAAAATATTGCTTATTTTTCATTTGGCAATAAACCCCTGGCTTTGCTTGGACTACTGCATTGGTTGATGTGGGCAACAAGTTTGTTGTTTTGACAAATGAGGCTCCGAGGGGGTGGAGCCATGAGAGAAGCAGCCAATGAACACCTAAACGGTAATGCTAGTGTCATACTCCACCCAATAGGATCATATACTATCCTAATATGGATGTTCCACAGTGGTTTTAGCCAAAAATAAGATAACCATCAATAGGACTGCCTTTCTAGATAAAGAGCTCACTTCTAGCCTTCCCCAAAGTCTCCCAAGTTAGCAGCTGAGTGGAATGGAGAGGATCGGTGTTTATCAGCAGCCATATTGGTTATCCCTCAGATCCATTCTGTCTAAACATTTTTCCTCCTATTTTGTGTCGTTTTATTTCTTTACCTATTCTATGGGTCACGTGGTGACGACGGTGACCCCTCCTCCTGATCCTCAGTCGCGCTTCTATAACTCCTTCTAGACGCCATGTTGATATTGTAATGTTGTTTTTCTTAGGAGCAGGAGCTGAATGAGGCTGATGAATGCAGGATTCCAAATAGAATGTTCAGAAGTGCGATGACATCACAGCTTCATGAAAGGTTTACAGATCGCTTAGGTCATCCAGCCACACCCGCTTGCTCTGTCATTGCTTTATGAGATCACAACAGTCTGTGGCTATAAAACTCCCTCCAGAGTCCAGCAGCCATCATTCATCATCTGTCTCCTGGTCTGTCAAGAAAAGAAACAACTGTGCCTTCAAGAATGAGGGAAGAACATAGCGGACCCAGGAGACGACGCAGAACCTGGAGGAGCCCCCAAAAATGCCGTGCCCGTAGAACAGGCAAATATATATGCCACATCTAGCATCTCTTATGTATAGTTTGTTGGCAGAATATTAATTCATGTTTTCTCATTGCAGTTCATAGACGCAGACAATAGAGATGAACAACGGACGGCATGAAGAGAGGTCTCCCCACAGTGAATATTGAGAAAAAAGAAAAAGAAAAAAAAAAAAAGCCCCCACAGTGAATATGTGAATATTGAGAAAAAAAGAAAAAAGAAAAAAAAAGCCCCCACAGTGAATATGTGAATATTGAGAAAAAAAGAAAAAAGAAAAAAAAAAAAGAAGCCCCCACAGTGAATATGTGAATATTGAGAAAAAAAGAAAAAAAAAAAAAAAAAAAAAAAAAACACCCCAAGGCTAAGTCCCACCTAGCCAGAATCATACTCCACACTGATGAGGGGCAAAACCCCGAAACAGCTACCGAGCTGAATACCTGATTTTGGTATTCCAGCTGTCTGTGGATTGATACCTGGTTTTGGTGTTGGTTGGTCCCATGTTTGAGACTCCTAAATGAGGCTCTACAGACTCTATCTGCATATTTGTATTTCCCAGGGGGATTGTCCCCTGGGAAATACATATATGTAAATAGAGTTCGTGGAGCCTCGTTTAGGCGTCTCAAACACGGATTTCACTGTTTTTGAGCGCTTTAGCCGGCTGCCCGCAGTGTTTCCTTGACTGGTCTCCCTGAGATCAGTGATTGTTTCATGATGTTAATGAAGTCACATCTCAAGTATTGTACTTTCTCATCAACCCTCATGAATGAACCGGAAAAATCTGAGGGGGCAAAACTCAAATCTCTGTGTCCAGTGATGATTTTATAGTAACTGTATCACTTAATATTGAGCAGAATTAAAGGGAACCTGTCAGGTTTTCTGTTTCCATTGAACCATGAGTAGTCCTATGCACATAACTATATTCCCTGCCTAACTGATGGAGATGTCTCCCCTTAATAAAGTCATATCTCAAGCCCTGAACTTCCTCATCAACCCTCATGAATGTACAATAGACAGAACCGAATAAATCTGAAGGGGGCAAATCTCAAAACTGTGTCCAGTGATGATTTTATATTAATTGTATCACTAAATATTAAGCAGAATTAAAGGGAACCTGTCAGATCCTCTGTTCCCCGAGATCTGTAAGTAGTTCTGTGCACATACTATAATCCCTGCCTAACAGTCCCTCTATGTAGGAACACACATAACCAGATCTATAGAAAAAGTATTTCTAAAGACCACTCATGAGATGCAAATTTGGACTTTGACTAGTCAAGGGTGCGTTCGTTCCCCGACTAGTCGGCCCAATTAGCAGGTTATCACACACCTGTGGGCATAATAACATGCTTTAGGAAAGCCAGTGTATTTGCCAGCGCTATGCAAAGTTGCGCATGCAAGGTATGATAACTAGAGATGAGCGAATCTTTTGAAGTTCAGGTTCGGTTCTCTGAATGAGCATATGATCACCGAATTGTTTAACAAACTGTTCATAGAACTTCCAACTCCCATTAAAATCAATGGAAGGCACATTCAAAAACTCCCTCAAAGTGGCCCAAAAGTTGCAAAAACAGCTCAAATTAGGGACAGACATCAGGAAAAGTGATATTTCTCACAGTTAAAATATTCATCATTGTGCATAATGGATGCATAGGACAAGGCCTAGCCCAGTATTTCAAGCATTAATCAGGAACAGTGATATGAGTGACAGGTGTAGGCATAGTGCTCAGAGAGCCCTGATGAATTCACAAAACTCACAACAAAGACACCACAAGAAGAGTCTCCGCATTAGAAAAAGATTAGGCCAGACACTATGAAAGTGGCATCAATTTACTAAGGCTAAAAATTGTAGGACTGTTGGGCTGGGGGATCTCATACCTCATGAAACCACTCCAATTAGTTTTATGCTCTGCTGCACTCAGGTGGCACAAGTATTAGCTTCAAGGACTACTACCGAAATAATTAGTCAGGTGGGTCAGTAACATATATAGGCTTAGTGGGCAGTGAGCCCTCATCCCTCATGCAAACCGCTCCAATACATTTTTCGTTCCACCACACTCAGATGGCGCAAGTATTAGCTTCATGGACTACTGCCGAAAGAATGATTCAGATGGGTCAGTAACATGTATAGGCCTAGCAGGCAGGGGCCCCTCATCCCTCATGCCACCGCTCTGTTACTCGCCCTTACACTCCCAAATCGTCAGGTCAACGCCTCATATCTTATGCAAGTTCAAAAATGGATGGCTAGAACTCAACCGTATTGTTTCAGTGCTGGTGAATGGATCCTTGGACCCCGTATACTGACCTAGGCCAAGGGTATAGATGGAGAAACATATGGGCCCCAGAACAGAGCCTTGTGTAACTCCAATAGAGAGAGGACGGGATGAGGAGGTAGTGTGGAAGTAGGAAACTCTAAATGTGCAGTTGGAAAGGTATAAGGCAACCCAGGACAGGGCAAGGTCTTTGATGCCAAGGGAAGAAAGAGTCTGAAGTAGGAGGGAGTGGTCGACTGTGTCAAAGGCAGAGGACAGACCTAGAAGGAGGAGGATGGAGAATTGTCTGTTAGCTTTGGCTGTAAGTAGTTGGTTATTTTGATTAGGGCAGTTTCGGTGGAGTGGTGGGGTCGGAAACCGGATTGTAGATTGTCAAGGAGAGAGTTAGATGAGAGGTGGAAAGTTGATCATGGACGTGTTGCTCAAGGAGTTTGGAAGCAAACGGGATCAGTGATATGGGGCAGTAGCTCATCCTGGCAGACGGGTCAAGGTTTGGCTTTTTGAGGATGGGCGTGATGGTGGCATGTTTGAAAGCCAAGGAGAAGGTCCTGGAAGATAGTAATAGATTGAAGAGGTGGTTTAGGGCTGAGATGAGCATGTTAGTGAGGTTGGGGTGGGCGTGGGAAGGGATGGAGTAAAGTGCACAGGTGGTGAGGTGTGATTTGGATAGGAGACAAGTAAGCTCTCCTTCAGTGATGTTGGAGAGGGAGGTTACGAGGGAAAGGCAGAGGTCTGGTATATGGAGTGGTTGGGGTGGTGGAATAATAAAGGTTTGCCTTGTTTGGTCAATCTTATTTTTAATTGATTAAATGATTAATTGTAATTGTCTCATCCCAGCGAGGGCCGTGGGATACTAGGAACTGGGCCCTCTAGACGTCGTCGGGGCTGTGGAATGCTGTCACGGTGGCGTGACCCGGTCCGTGGTCTTCTATTGGGCAGTCAGTAAAATGGGGTTAAAAAGAAGAATGAAAGTAAAAAAAGTTTATTGTGATGCCACCCGTGGAAGGCGGCCAGTTGGGGCCGCTGCTGCTGTATGGGACCTCTGGAGATGATGAAGTTGCAGCTGGGATGGTTTAGCTCCCCATGGGAGGAGCGGGTTCCCTGGGCAACCATTAGAGTTTATGAAGGGAGTAGGCCGTTGGGGTGCAGGACTTAGCACGCGGAATAACCGACAGAAACAGAGGTTGTAGTCTCCGTTACCTTTACTGAAGAGAGTAGTAGGTTCGTCCAGGCTACTGTCCACGAGAGGTGTTAGGGATCCGGAGCCTGGGAGCAAGTTGAGGTCCTCCACACCTGGCGAGTTCTGAGGCCTCCATACTGCGCTGCTCTTGGTGGGTCTTGGCTGTCTGTAGCTGTACTGCGACCCTCTCCTCTCCTGTGTGCTGTCTCTGGCCCATTTGACAGGCAGCATGAGCCCTTCTTGGGTTACTCTTCACTGGCCACTTCTCCCTGAGCTCTCCGGTGCTGCTGTGTCTCCTGGGCCTCATGGTGGGCAAGCGACTTGGAATCTCTCGCCTTCCGGTGTTGGCTGCTCGGCCTAGAGTCCCTCACAACCTCAGACTCCGGTGTCCGCTCCTGCGCTTGGTACTGGGGCGAACCGGCACTGGCTCCACTCCCCACTCACTGGTGGTTCTGGTGATATGTTTCTGTACTCTTGGTGGTTCTGGTGATATGTTTCTGTACCTCTGGTGGTTCTGGTGATGTGTTTCTGCACTGATGAGGGTTCTGGTGATGTGTTTCTGTACCTCTGGTGGGTCTGGTGAGGTATTCCTGTGCTGCCATAGGTTTTGATCCTGTACAAATGTAACAGCTCAAAACATGTAAGGATGCCTTCACACTGCGGTCAGGTCCGGTCCAGGGCTGTCAGGGGTGACATCCGGCTTCCATCTCTCTGGAAGAATCCAGGAGAAGTAGGATATTTCTCCCGGACACAAAAACGTTGCTTGCAATGTTTTTGTGTCCGGGGAGAACAATGTCCCCAAAATTGGCGTATCCCGGATTCCACCGGATCCTCCTGGGGCAATCGGGTGCTCCCTTAACATGGGAGCCTATTGGGCTGGATTGCCCTGATCCGGAAGGATTCAGGAACCGGACACCTGCGGCTGCAAGCCTCTGTTATTTCAGGACCGCGGCTAGCTCCCTGCGAGCCGCGGTCCTGAATCATCAGCAGCTGCGTCAGGATGCACACCGGACCAGAGGGCATATTAGCCCTCCAGTTCTGTGTGCTGATCCGGTCCGGGGCTGTCAGGTTCACCCCTGACAGCCCCGGACCTGACAGCAGTGTGAAGGCACCTTTAGATTACATGACACAAGTATTACTAAAGTATTCTGCCATCTGGAAATATAAGAGCTGTTATGTGTTTAGGGATTATATGGATGTATTTTTGTACCTCTGTGGAGTCTGGTGATATATTCCTGTACTGATGAGGGTTTTAAGGCTATTTCTGCACTGATGTATTCCTATGCTGCATTTCAGAACTTGTAGGTTTACGTGATACATAGATATGTTATTAAAGTATCATGCTGTCTGATAATTTAAGGGTTACTGAGTGTTTATATATGTTAGGAGCATTAAACTGGCTGTCCAAGTTTGTGATGAGTCTGCAGTTCCTCTACATGTCAGTCTGTGACTGCAGACTTCTGAATTCTCAAAGTGCGCAGCTGTCAGGATTCTCTGGTGCAGGCGGTGAGAGTGGGAGGTCACGAAACCCCAAGTATGTGTATACATACATGCAGTCACGTACTGCAGTACATCACTTCTCTTAGCCTCCTCCTACATTACATGCCCCCTCACTTTATCATTGGGGCCAGCTGCATCCTGACAGTGCATTTAGTATATAACCTTATGGCTGCTTCCTGTGAGGTTTTTTTTTAATTATGTCCTTTTTTGTGAATTTTTTTGACTATAGTACATGCCCCCCTGCCTAATCCTCCTCCTCCTGCAGGACATCGCCCGCCCCTATCTTCTGAGCAGTTGAGGCCTGGTGCTGTGATTCAGGAGGCTCCACCAATTTCCAACGACATCATCATGTTTTTAGTCACGTCCGAGCTTCTGCGCTGTCAGTTGACTTTCCAGTAGTAAAGATGGCGATGCCTCTGAACATGACAGAAGGAATAGTGAAAAATACCTTCTGTATGATCTGATGATAAACATGAAGTGGTCTCTGGACCCGATGTATAGATGAACACCTGATACTGGAGGGTTGTGATCAGTCAGCCGCTGTTCCTGGTAGGGACAACACATCGCTGGACGGGACAGGACACGTGGTGCTGAAAACAGCACTCTGGGAGTTGTAGTTCCACAGTTAGATAAGTCTACATGTGCCCATAGGAAACATTGGAGGTGCACACTGGGCATAATGACCGAGACAACTGCTGCTGGCCAGCAAGTCCCTTGCCCCTCTGCACCTGGCAGCAGTGCTGTGGAGTTGGTGCCCATTCTTGTGGAGTTGGAGTTGGAGTCAGTAGAAAATAGTCTGACTCCTAAAATATATAATAAATTGGGTACAGTAGTTCAATGCCAAATTTGCTGAATATTATTATTATTATGAATTACCGTATATACTCGTGTATAAGCCGACCCGTGTATAAGCCGACCCCCCTACTTTTGCCCCCAAAACCTGGGAAAACCTATTGACTCGTGTATAAGCCGAGGGTGGACCCCAGCACAGGTATACAGCCCCCAGCAGTGTAGTATACAGCAGCCTCCCCAGTGGTAGTATACAGCAGTCTCCCCCTGTGGTAGTATACAGCAGTCTCCCCCTGTGGTAGTATACAGCAGTCTCCCCCTGTGGTAGTATACAGCAGTCTCCCCCTGTGGTAGTATACAGCAGTCTCCCTCTGCGGTAGTATACAGCAGCCTCCCCCTGTGGTAGTAAACAGCAGCCTCCCCCTGTGGTAGTATACAGCAGTCTCCCCCTGTGGTAGTATACAGCAGTCTCCCCCTGTGGTAGTATACAGCAGTCTCCCTCTGCAGTAGTATACAGCAGCCTCCCCCTGTGGTAGTAAACAGCAGCCTCCCCCTGTGGTAGTATACAGCAGTCTCCCCCTGTGGTAGTATACAGCAGCCTTCCCCTGTGGTAGTATACAGCAGTCTCCCCCTGTGGTAGTATACAGCAGTCTCCCTCTGCGGTAGTATACAGCAGTCTCCCTCTGCGGTAGTATACAGCAGCCTCCCCCTGTGGTAGTAAACAGCTTCCTCCCCCTGTGGTAGTATACAGCAGTCTCCCCCTGTGGTAGTATACAGCAGCCTTCCCCTGTGGTAGTATACAGCAGCCTCCCCCTGTGGTAGTATACAGCAGCCTCCCCCTGTGGTAGTATACAGCAGCCTCCCCCTGTGGTAGTATACAGCAGCCTCCCCAGTGGTAGTATACAGCAGCCTCCCCTGTGGTAGTATACAGCAGCCTCCCTAGTGGTTTATACAGGCCCCTGCTCTCCCCCCCCCATGGTATATACAGACCCCCGCTCCCCCCCCCCGATGTATATACAGACCCCCGCTCCCCCCCTCGTGGTATATACAGGCCCCCACTCCCCCCAGTAGTATATACAGGCCCCCACTCCCCCCAGTAGTATATACAGACCCCCACTCCCCCCAGTAGTATATACAGACCCCCGCTCCCCCGCTCGTGGTATATACAGGCCCCCACTCCCCCCAGTAGTATATACAGACCCCCGCTCCCCCCCTCGAGGTATATACAGGCCCCCGCTCCCCCCAGTAGTATATACAGGCCCCCGCTCCCCCCAGTAGTATATACAGACCCCCGCTCCCCCCCTCGTGGTATATACAGGCCCCCACTCCCCCAGTAGTATATACAGACCCACGCTCCCCCCCTCGTGGTATATACAGGCCCCCACTCCCCATAGTAGTATATACAGGCCCCCCACGGTAAATACAGGCCCCCCCCGCTTCTCCCCTCGTTGTATATACAGGCCCCCACTCCCCCAGTAGTATATACAGGCCCCCGCGGTAAATACAGGCCCCCCCCGCTTCCCCCCTCGTGGTATATACAGGCCCCCACTCCCCCAGTAGTATATACAGGTCGCCTGCGGTAAATACAGGCCCCCCCCCGCTTCCCCCCTCGTGGTATATACATGCCCCCGGTAGATGCCGCACACCTGTAAAAGAATCGCTTTCATACTTACCCTCCTCACTGTCATCGCGCGTCCTCCATCCAGTCTCCTTCCTGCTTCTACCCGGTCATGTGACCGCGCAGAAACAATGACGTCATTGTGGATGCGCCGGCCGCCTGGTAGAAGCGGGAATGAGACCGGAGGAGCGCGATGACAGTGAGGAGGGTAAGTATGAAAGCGATTCTTTTACAGGTGTGCGGCATCTACCGGGGGCATGTATATACCACGGGGGGGAAACGGGGGGGCCTGTATTTACCGCGGGGGGCCTGTATATACTACTGGGGGAGTGGGGGCCTGTATATTCCACGAGGGGGGGGAGCGGGGGGTCTGTATATACAACGGGGGGAGAGCGGGGGTCTGTATATACCACGGGGGGGAGCGGGGGCCTGTATTTACCACGGCGGGGGGAGGGCAATGTAATATGCACAGCTCCCCCTGCCGCTGATGGACAGGGGGATGCAGTGCATATTGCATTGCACTAATGAGCGGCCCCACGTGACCGGGCGCTCATATTACAGCCTCCCCCCGCCTGCTCCAGCCCCCGGACACCGGCCCCCCCACACTCAGCCGTATAGTGACTCGTGTATAAGCCGAGGGGGGGACTTTTCAGCACATTTTTTGTGCTGAAAAACTCGGCTTATACACGAGTATATACGGTATTATGTTCTATCTAAATATCTTGATTATTATGTCATTATAATGATTAAAGCCTGATGTTACCATTGACCTACAATAAATTTATCACTTAAAAATGAGCCATTAATGAAGCAGTCGGAGTCAGGGAAATTCAGGAGTCGGAGGTTTGGCTTACCGACCTCACAGCTCTGCCTGGCAGTGTACCTCACACCCCTCTGTGCCTGGCAGAGTGCCCCACACCCCTTTATGCCTGGCAGCGTGCCCCACACCCCTTGGCACCTAGAAGTGTTCCCTTCACTCCACAGCCCTGCCTGACAACGTGCCCCTCACCCTTCTGCACCTTGCAGGGTACCTCACACCCCTCTGTCCCTGGCAGCATGCCCCTCACCCCTTTGTGTCTGGCAGCGTGCCCCTCACCCCTTTGTGTCTGGCAGCGTGCCCCACACCCCTTGACACCTAGAAGTGTGCCCTTCACTCCACAGCCCTGCCTACAGCATGCCCCACAGCCCTCTCTGCCTGGCAGCATGCCCCTCACCCCTCTGTACCTGACAACGTGCCCCTCACCCCTCTGCACCTTGCAGTGTACTTCACACCCCTCTGCACCTGGCAGGGTGCCTCCACACCCCTCTGTGCCTGGCAGCATGCCCCACACGCTTCTGCACCTGGCAGCGTGCCCCACATCCCTCTGCCCCAGGCAGCGTGCCCCACACCCCTCTGCACCTGGAAGAGTGGCCCAGTGTGTTCTACCTTTGGGACGTCCATCATAATAATATGTGAGTTATTTTTATATTAAAGGGTCATTCTCCACACTGCTGATCGATGGGTGTTCTATCTTTGGGCTCCATTCTGCTCCATTAGTTTTCAAGGGAACTCTGGAGATAGCTGAGTTTAGCTCCTGGATATTTCTCACAGTCCCATATAGACGATAAATTACATAGTGGAGGGGCATATGCACATCTCCTGCTCCATTCCATCAGGCATTTCAGAATCTCCTTCTCAGGATTGGTGAAGGTCTCTGCAATCAGATTCCCATCAATCAGCATGGACAGATGATAACTGGCAATTCTGAGAACAACCATTTAGGTATGTACCGCCGGTAATTTTTTTGGTGCAGAAATTTTCTCTGGAAGAAAAACGCACCGAAATGTGGTCTTGAATGTGGAAAATGTTGCGTTTTTGGAGAGAGAGGGAGAGAGGCAGAGGATGAGAGGGAGAGAGAAAGAGAGGGAGAGCAAGCAGAAAGGAGGGAGAAAGAAACAGGGAGAGGATGAGAGGGAGAGGAAGCGAGGGAGACGGGGAGAGGAAGAAAAGAAGAGAGGGAGAGAGAGGGAGAGAGGGAGAGAGGGAGAAAGAGATAGGGAGAGGAAGAGAGGGAGAAAGGGAGAGCGGAAGAGATGGGGAGAGACGAAGAGAGGGAGACAGGGACAGGAGAGAGGGGGTGGAAGAGAGGGAGAGAGGAAGTGAGGGTGAAAGAGAGAGGAAGAGAGTGAGAGAGGACGAGAGGGAGATGAATAGAGGGAGAGAGGAAGAGAGAGAGGGAGGACGAGAGGGAGAGAAGAAGAGAGAGGAAGAGAGGGAGAGGAAGAGGAAGAGAGTTTTCATGATTACAATGGAGTCAATGGAGAAAAATGCTGCTATCATTCACATGCTGCTTCTTTTTGTCTGCACCAAATCTGCAAGGAAAAACAACGCTGGCACAGAACTTTAGAACTTTTATAGACTTTGCTGGCTTCAGGATAGACATGCAGATTTTATTGTAGATTCTCATAATCTGCATAACAAAGCACTATGAGCACAGGGCCTTAAGATCAACAACAGGGACATTAAGAACAATGGAAATATGGACCATCAAATCCAAGAACTATTCAAAGGCCATTGATGGCATGTGACTAGTTTGTATGTTATTCATTACTATGGGAAAGACAGATCAAACTTTGCTAGTACCTATATGTATAGGAGTGAAAGGACGTTCTTCCACAAACAGCCTCATACCTTTTCATGACCTACTTTTAAAAACTTGTCATTTCTTATATGGCTTGTAAATGTATTAATAATTTCTCACTTTTCTTTTTTTTTATAAAAACATCTTTATTTCACGTTTTATTTTACACATATCCACAGGTATGTATATTCACTGTATAGAATTGTTCAACATTTCTAGTTAGTACAAAATGAATTGCAAACAGAAATTAATGTGACACAAAAACCTGCGTTTAACACTGTACATCTCATGGAAAAGCAACATGTGAATTTGTTACAAGTGCTGGAAAACAACAACTAAAGTAGAAAATACAATGTTAAAAAAAATGAATCAGAAAAAGCCATGTAATGTGTACGGCTCCGCTGGACACGGGTGTAGTGACTGGTTAATTAATTGACTTGCCCAAAGCTGTGGTTCTGCATTAGAGCAATAACTTACATTAGTTTAGTCTTTATTAGTTGGATTTTAGGTTGGATATTATTTTATGTCTTGATCATTGGAGGTCTAAACTCCATCCTGGCTGCCTAGTGGCCACCACTAGGTTAGGAGTAAGCTTAGTAGCATCTTTTGTATTGTTGTATTATTGCATTCAATGTATATATGATCAGCTCCCCCTTGTGGTGGATACAAGCAGGCAACATTTTATCATTCAACTTGATGCCTTTGTAGAGCAGTTGGGGCTCATTTCTAATACTAAGAAATTAATCCACATAGACTTTTGCATCTTTAGGAAACTTTGAGAGTTCACCTACTGGTAATATCGTATAGTCAGTACTTATTTTCCAATTATACATAATGTTTGGGTTCCATTTTTTAAATTACATTTTTGAAAGCTTTAATAAAAGCTTTGTAAAGATACTATGAAGCATAAAAGCAGTAACTATAGCCAACAAGCTATAACTGTGTTATAACTGTCTATGTACCTATATAATTATTATGGGGGGATGTATCCTTGATCTGTTACTGTCTAAAAATATGTACAAAATAATTTAAAAGCTTGTGTCTGTTCACCTCAATGTCTACGATTTAAAAAAAAAAACATAATTAAGGGCCCTTTACATCAGCGTTTTCGCTGATATGCGGCCGATCCTAACGGCCGCACTTGTGGCTCTGATCCGGCAAGCCCCATGTATTGTCTATGGGGCTTGCGGTCGGTGTGGCAAGTGCAGTTCTGCCGGATGTGACAGATCCAGCACTTGCGGCCGCGAAAAAAGCAGCTTTTTTCTTACGCGGCCGCAAGTGCCTGGATCCAACCTATTTGGCGTAACAAGTCTTCAAGTGCGGCCGTTAGGTGGTAAATCTGCCGGATCTGCCACACATCAGCAAAAAACGCTGATGTGAAAGGGGCCTAATATAGAATAAGTATCATGATAAAAACAAGCTTCCTTAGACTAGGGATATAAAAAATACTGTACTGTGGTCTATGGTGTATTCTAAAGGATATTGTACACTTTAGACCACCCCAGGGGTCAATCCGACTACTTTACTATACTAACAATAGAAACTTTCATCCTGTTGTGCCAGGATTTGTGTAGCACTTAAAGTTGAAGGGTAATTTATCTATTAAAGGGGTTGACCCCTTCTGAATCGATTTGTTTCCCCCAGTTAAAATAATAAACCCTGTACTCACCACCCGAGGTGGCGCCATTCCAGCACTGTTGAGCACCCGCGGCTCGAGGATCACGTGACATTGTGATGTCACACGAGCCCTGCATCCAATCAGCGCCGGCTTCTCTCTCCCCGTCATAAACAGGAAGTGAGTGGCAGCCGTAGTGTCACTACTTCTTAATCGCTCATTTGGTCCGAAGGCGGCAAGAAGGAAGCCAGTGGTGATTGGACATTGGGCTCGTTTGACGTCACATTGTCAAGTGAGCCCCGAGTTGCGGTTACTGACAGCACCGGAATGGCAGCAGAATGGCAGGTGAGTATAGGTTTTTTTTTAATTTTAACTGGAGGAAACAAGTCAATTCAGAAGGAGCTGTCCTAGTAGTGGACAACCCCTTTACCATTTATCACCCAGCTACTAGGATCACTAATCACAAGTATTCAGAAATAGGGGTAACAAAGATCAGCTGTTTCCATACATTGCAAAAAGGTTATACAAAGCATATCATCCTCACTACATGATGGAGGGAAGAGTTGGATAAATGGGAGGCAGGAGTACTGAAATATATCTCATATAGTTTCCAAACTCCTATATACAAAATAGTTAAAAATAAAATTCTTTATCCAGTGTTTACTCAAGTCACCCAAAGCAGCAAGAAAATCTGCTGATAGAGAGATGTTGCACTTATTTTACTTATACTTTCATACAGTATTTCACGTTTATTTATTTTTTTTATTATTCAGAATATTTGGGCAAAAAAATCTACATTTAAAATATACTCTGCAAGTTGTTTCTGCACCAGTCACATACTACATGACGTCTACTATTATGGTGCAAGGCATCAGCTCCTATGAGAACCTGCCAGCCCAATATTAATGGGGATGGGTAAAAACTACTATAGTGGTGGGTTCTAAACACTGGTCTCCAAAAAAAAGACTCGTGTCCCTTGTTAGAATGGCTGTAGTAGCATATGAGCACTTTATATGGAGCTGCCGTGTGAATGTGCTACCACCGCTCCACTCAAACAGGTGCAACATATCCGAATTCTAAACCTTCCCCACCACCGCACATCACCGATTTAGTAGTCTCCTTTTTAGTTTCTAATGCTTCTTTAAATATAAGCAGAGGTATTTTCAGTGCCTATTGCAAATATACAGTGTGTGCTACCCTTTTTTTTTTTTAATACATCAAAAACAACATTTGGTCTGCACAGCCTCATCTCTATTAAATTCCTAGGCTGGTTTCACACTACCATTTTTTGGTATCCGTGTGAATCCGGCCTAAACAGCATGCACCCGCATCAGTTTTCAGCCCCATTGACTTTCAATGGGGCCAGAGACATTTGTGGTGCGTCAAGTTGTTTCCAATTTCCCCCTGATCTGAGTGTCACCCATGTCCGTGGGACTCCAGATCCCGCTGGATCTAGATCTGGAACTGGGTTTTAGAATTGTGCCTGCCCAGAACACAGTTCTAAATGAAATGCTCCCCGGGGGGGGGGGGGGTGTATGTGTTCCTGGATCCGATGGAAATAGGCAAGCACCCAGAAGCAACTGTCCGGGAGCCCGGATCAGTGATAATACCTGTGCCGGTGCATCAGTTTGCGCACTTGCGGGGAGATAAAAAAAAAAAAAACGGTAGTGTGAAACCAGCCTTAGTCAGCACAGAGGCAACTAAAATTGAAGGGAACCTTTCAGATCCCTTATGCTTTCTAATCTAGCAGCAGTCACGTGTATGAGAAAATTCCCTATATACGGTTTCCCTATGCTAATTAGGCCTTTGACTAGTTGTTGGGGTGTTAGTTTCCCAGACTAGTTTGCCCTCTCTCCATGATAACATGATTTCCACAAGCCAGGTCATCGCCAGCTCCTGGATGCCAGACGTCGAGTCCTGCGCATGATCAGAAGAACAACTACTTGCGCTCTGCTCCTCTCTGAAGCCAGGACGTATACCCCTGGCTTCAGAGACGCACTAACGCTGCTGAAATTAGCTGCGCGCATGCTCAGGATTTCCTGGAAATGTTGGAAATCATCTTTGCAGCTCTTGGAAATCATGTTATCACGCCCAATGGGATGCCACAACATGGAAAGAGGGCAAACTAGTCTGGGGAAACACCTCATCGACTAGTCAAAGCCCTAATTAGCATAAGGAAACTGCACTTTATAAAGATTTTAGTAAATGGCATTAGACAGGGCTGGTTAGGCAGGAAATTTTGACACACTCATGTGACTGCTGATGTGTTGGAGGGCACAAGGTACCTTACAGGTTCCCGTTAATTATATATACACATTATATATACACAAGGTCACCGGATATTTGTAAAAAGAAAAAAAAATAAGAAAAAGTTTTCTATTAAAAAATGCTTCCTTTATGTTATTAGTAACATTGTACACAGACTTTAGTATAGAACTAAATAGATATATTTTCAGCTTTGCTATATCTGTATAATTCAAACCTCTCTATAAAGCGCACAATATGCTTCAAAACTGCTTCT
The DNA here is from genome assembly GCA_033576535.1 of Allobates femoralis. Classification (NCBI taxonomy): domain Eukaryota; kingdom Metazoa; phylum Chordata; class Amphibia; order Anura; family Aromobatidae; genus Allobates; species Allobates femoralis. Next base: position 42,351,986 of record JARQOC010000011.1, on the reverse strand, counting down.
CAGCGTCAAAGGGTTTTAATTTCCACATTGTGCAGTCATCTAAATGTGTTATATCTGTATATATGGAGATTTTTACAAAATACTCTTTCATATACAAATTTATTTTTTCTTAATAACCAATCTGGGACATCTCTGCTCAATGAATGAATCAGAATTCAGGCACAATGATGGGTTTTGTAAACCCAAATTTTAGAGAAGTGGCCTTGTTGCTATAACTAACCCAAGAAGCAATGTCATATTTAATTTTTTTCCAGTGCAGTTTTAAAAACTATGTGCAAGTAGGACAATCTATTATTGCAGCAGGTTCCATATACTAGGAGACCTGACCAGTTTACAGAATACAACTATGACTATTTAGTCACAATAAACACATTATCAGTCCCATGCATCACTGGTCCCATTTTGCTTAGTGCCACCTTTTAGCCATCACAAGGATGTAGAAAAAAAAATGTAATTTTATTTAATCATAAACAATGCATTTATTTAACCTTATAATAAAAGGTTGATTTTTTTATCTCTACTTCCATTGCTTTGGATCATTGTTTCCAAGTATAATTTTAGTGCACCAGTCACGTGGAAAAATGCTGTTAAGGGCATAGACACACTATGCAAGATGCATGCAAAATACTTGTATAAGTCTCGCATGACTAACATAGAATGGCCGCCGTCTTTCTGGACAGGAGCGTGTCAGCTGCATAGAAACACAAGCAGCTGACACACTCTAATCTACAGAGCTGGTGACCGTGCCGGGTGAGTCATGCGAGACTCAGGCGAGCATCTTGCATGCATCTCACATAGTGTGTCTCTGCCCTTGCCTGCAGATGTGGGATTAATCTGCAGGATAATAGCATTCATGAGCATGACTGGTGCCTGCAAACTGAACCTTTTACACCAGGCTGAACTGCCTCTTGGGTATGATATGCTTATATAGGGCTGTGCATGACCGATGGTCCTTCTGTGACTTTGTTCTAGGGGACACACATTGATTGCATTAGTACATTAGTTAAGGGCCCGTTTCACGCTACGATATCGTTATCGATATCATTGCAACGTCACGGATTTTCAGTCGTTTAAATGACGTCGTAACGACGTCGTTGCGTGTGACACTTCGATTCAACCAACGATAAGTTAGGTCCAGTTCAAAAACCTCCGATGAATGATCAGCTAAAACCAGACGATGATCGTTGATGATCGTCCGTCCAACCTGCAGCATCGGTGTGTGACACCTTGATAACGATGTCGTTAATGACTTCGCCTATTCAGAACTGAAGGACGTAGGCGATCTAACGACTGCAAGTATCGTTCGCTTGCTGCAGAATCGTTGCAGCATCGTTAAAGATATCTGTGCGTGTGACATTTCACTACCGATCATTGAACGACGTTCAAGCGATCTAGGTTAAGTCGGATCGTTGATCGGATCGTTCGACCATTGAAGCGTGAAACGGGCCCTTTACTCTGCACGGGGTTACCTAATCATTTAGCACCAGTTAAAGTTTTCTGATTTCTGACCTACTTTGTATTACTGTGCTCTAGGGGACATCCTTTGATTGTATTAGTGCATCAGCTACTCCACACCAGGTTAACTTATTATATAGCACCGGTAAAGACTTGGTTATATGACCCACTTTGTATCATCTATTGTGCTCGTGTACACACTATGATTCCCCAAACTGTGATACCTGCTCCACCATTGTACCCTGTGGTTGTGTCATCCTTGACCCACATTGTGGATCACTTATCAAGCATACAACCACTCAGGACTATGGAACCCCGTTTTGCCGTTAACTGAGTACCAAGCCTGCACTCAATCCCTGTTTTTCCATCGATAGCACATCAGCCTACTGTTGCTCTGTTATTGGGGCTACATTGCATGGTACTGCAAGGACCTCTTGCCTCTATATGGGACTACTAGTGTCACGGCCCTGTGCTCATACCACTGATAGCCCAACAAGTCCCTTAAAACCATTTTTTTCCCCCTACTAAGGGATAATATCATGTATAATTAATTATTGCTATTTTCTTGTTGTGAGCTATTGGCCTTATTTAATCAGGTCTGGCTACTCTGTATACTATATTACCGTTCTTTGTACACTGCTTTACTCATATGTAATTTCATTGGCTTTTGTACCCCATCCTATATGAGTACCAGTATGATACTTAATTGTACCCTGGCCTTGGTTATCCTTATAACATGTGTGGCAAACGGTGCTTGTTTTTAATTGTTTTTAATTAAAGTCTTGGTTTCCTGTTTTCACATATTCAATAAATCCAACTTTTTCACGTATAATACGGTTGTGCGCGTATACATATTCCCATTCTACAGTCCCTTTACTTCTGTGTCGCTGCACCCGCTACCTTTCCGCTCCAGGCAGTGCACCCCCGTCTCCACATAATTCCTTGCAAATTGAACCCTACTGTCAGGAGGAAGTTAACTTTAATCCTCCTGGCAGTGTTCCAGTTTCAGTCATGGAGGTGGTGCCAGCATGGGTTCAGTCGCTGCTTTGTGTATGGAGAGAGGTGGCTATAACCGGGCCCCACACTGACTAACAGCTTCCTATAATTCTGAGCGGCTGTCAGTCAGTCAGTACGAGGAGGGTCCGATTACAGCCGCCGCTCTACATACAAAAATTGGCAACTGAACCTACACTGGCACCACCTCCATCACTGAAGCTGGATTAAAGTTAACGTTCTCAGGCAGCGGGGAATAATGTGCAGAGCCAGGCAGGTTCAGAATGCTATTAACCTGCAGATTAAACCCTTATCTGAGGGTTAATAGGATTTTTCCACGTGACAGGTTCCCTTTAAAACATAAGTGCACTGGGCCTCATATATCAAGAGATCAGATATGGCCTAGTACTTCCGTATAGCAACCAATCAGAACCTACATTTCATTTTTCTAATACAGTCAAAAAAATGAAAACTGAGTTCTGATTGGTTGCTATGGGCAAATTTAACAAAAGCTCCCTGTTTTCTAAAAGATCGTTGTGATACTCATTATGGCTGAGGAATTACTTTTCTACTTAAGTGCAAAGAAGAATCCTAATATGATTTTCAGTAGTTTGCACTGATTTATATTCTTTTTTTTTCTACAGCACTGTAAAAACCTATAAATTATTGCTTAAAATTGATTTTTCAATAGGTTACCTACTACTACTACTATTTTATTTGCTTTCTATACTAGTCTTTATGTCATGGATATAAAGCTGAGGTCTAGATCCCATTTTTTCCTGTGAATACTTCCATAATATTACTTTCGATGGAGTGTGACACACTTTCTGTCAGATTCATACAATATGTGAGAAAAAAAGGCTCAAACTCTCTGTATAAAACTGAAAGCATAAAGAGATACACTATGGTCCCAATGAGGTTTATAGGCTCTATATCATGAGGGTGGTATGGAGGTATAATACGACCATGTTCACAAGAAAGAGCAGTTTCTCAGAAAAGGGAAATATCTCCAATAGCAACCAATCACAGAGCAGCTTTCATTTTACCACAGCTGTTTTAAACATAAAAGCTGCTCTCTGATTGGTTGCCATGTCCACCAAGAATGGTTGCCATGTTGGTAAAATGAGGCCTACTGTTTCTGACAGAAAAACAAAGTTGTGTATAACAAAGAAAAAAAACAGTACTAGAGAACCTTTATGAATAAAAGACCTATGAATAAAGTCCTAAAGATATAGTAAACAGCAACATGTCACGCATGTGTCCCCCTATAGAAATACCATTTTTTATATTTACACATTACATTATTTACACATTCAGAACATACATTGTCAGGCTGCCAAAAAGTAATGAGATGCCTTTGGCAGTTTAGAGATTTTTCAGTCACAATGCAAAAAGATTCACACATTGAAGACAACATAAAATATAGTACTGCATTATAACAGAAAATATAACGCAACAGAAAAATGCATTATTATAGTGTTGACCATTAATTATACCCAAAATAATAATAAAAAAAATGCAGAAAATAAATCTTTGGCCTGAAAGTGTATTTATGACCTAAACACAGTGGAGTTGGCCATTTTTATGGGCTTGTGGAATATCACTGATACAAAATGGCTGCCTTCATTGTGTACACATGATATGCTTACTTTACATTGTTAGGGCAAAAGGAAGCAATAAATACCTCACAGGTTACTACTATATACAAAAAGGACGCTGAAGCGTCGTCACTAGGTCTGGAGTCTGGAATTTACAAGTGTTACCGTGTGGATAGAGAACCGTATTGCACATTTTTAGTTTTCACTTTTTTTTATCATTTTGCAGCCTCTTTAAAAGGACAAGTCACTTGCAATATGTATGTCATATTTTTTAATGTGGTGTAAACGCTGCTGTTCTCCTCAATTTGGTATCTGTTGTGTTACAGCACATCTTTGTTCTAGGGAGGCCATACTGGGCAATCGTCATTAAAAGGAGGCCGTCATAACAGAGTTAAGGCACGAACAGACATGGGATAAAGGGAGATTGGTGTTCAGTTAAAGGTTAAAAATATAATTTGGGGAACAAGGGATTTGAAACAGTAATGGGGAGGGGTAATGAGGTTTATCAAGGAATGTCTGTTAGGAGAGGAGCCATCTTAGCCACACAGAGAGAGCAATCTCCCACCCACCCCCCCATTTTTATTTTGTTGAGGAAGAAACTTCATGGTGTATAGTAGCTGGATAACTTTCCCAGTCAGCAGCGTGGAGTGGGGAGGAGGATCCCAGAAGTCAGTGGTTTGTGGGCTTTGGCGGAGCACCTGGGGGGAGCCCACAAAGTTCTGGACCCCTCTAGTGAACTTATTTATTTGCTGGTGGGTATTGGAATCCCCGTTTTAGGCCTGTATGGGCCGTGGGTTTGCGGTATAATAAACTCAGGTTTTTTTAACCGGTGCCTATGAGTTGGTGCTAAATGGCTAACGGTAAAATTACTAGCCTGGATCTTGTGGATCTGTGGCTTCAAGGACCATTCCCGGGAGTTTATTAAGGTTATATGTGTTATATTCATGTTGTTTGCTATAATAAAGGTTGCTGTGATCAATTAAATCCATTTCATTGTGCAATCTCGTTTTTACGTAGGGAAGGAATGAGTTGGTGTTAATATCCACAATGACTGGCAAATACCCATTGTCATGAGATATGGCCCTCTCTTTCTTGTATTGAAATCCAGTATTTATAGCCAACAGGGCATGGTCCTTAAGAACACTGCCTTCGAGAAGATCTGATGAGCACGCCCACATGGCTAAATTGCTAATTTTTTATATGGGGAAATGAGGGCCAAATCTCAGGGATAAAGAGTCCCAAATGAAAAAGAAAAACCTCTTCAGATTAAGGAGGACAGTGCCATTTACACCAGGTAAAAAGACCACATTTATGGCAAGTGACAGGTCCTCTATTAACTATCAGGAATGTATATTGAAAGAAGAAGCAAAGCTGCGATATATTGTGTCACGATTGCTAGGTTCACATTACCCCAAAAAATGTATACAGTGCAGTCAGTAGGTTCACATCTAAAAAAATTATACACCGGGTGATCACTGGATTCATAGCTAAAAGAAACGTATACCTTGCGTCAACTGTATTTTTCAGTACAGCTGACACAATCATTACCGGTAAACATTTTTTGTGACATGTCTGGATAAGAAAAGTCTGGGCACATAAAAATATTTACGTCAGTGGATTTTTATGACGTAGATGTGGTGTGAACTAAGCCATTCAGCAGTAAGCAGCAATTATTTACTAGGTTTTCCTTACAATTAGTTTAAAGGCACGCTGTACCAATCTGGTTAGGCACTCAAATGCCTTCAAAAGCTATGTGCCATTGAAATAACTGAATAATTTGCATAGGTAATAGACGTATCATAAGGTACGGTATATGGCACAGATGCATTGTTTGAAGGCAAACAGATCACAGATCTCATCAGAGTTTGTAAGAAGGTTTTAAAGCAGTTATAAAATCTTCTTTACATTATTAATGCACTTAAATGCGTTGTCAACTTTTAGGGACATTTTTGTTTTTACTTAAATACATGTATTTGGGCCTAAAATTGAGTTTTCCAATTGGGTTTTACTAAAACTTTTGCTACGTTTGGTTTATACAGGTTTCTGTAAATTCAACTTTGATGTGCTCTGTAGTCATAAGTCAGATGAGAGGCGCACAGAAATATAAAAATTATGGCCACTTTACACGTCCCAACATCGTTTCGATATTGTATACAACGGCACGGGAGCGCGCATTGTTTTGGCTGAAATCCAAGATCGCATAGGAGATGTTACACAGGACGATATCGGCAGGCAACACAACTGCGATGTCTACGCCCCCTTGTACGAGCGACCCAGGAACGACCATTTTACATGGGAGTGAATAGGGGAAGTTGCTCTCCCAAGTCGGTGTTGGGCTGTCACACAGAACGATCCTGCCAGATCGTCCATCCAATATCGGGCAGTTGGAGAGCAGGCTCATTCCTCCCCCGATATCGTTTTGACATCGTTCTTGCATCAAATTGCACATGTACACCATACAACGCACGAACGATATCGGAGCTAACGCATGAACCACGTGACTTTTTATCGAAGTTGGACGATGATATGACGATGTGTAAAGTGGCCATTAGAGTTACAGACCCCTGTCAGATAGTTATAGTGGGCTGACTGACAGATTCTCAGTTGACTCATGTTTCAACCAGCAATAGGCAGTATGTCTCAGACTATAGAATGCAAGCAAGGCAAATTTATTAATGAAACCTAATTGGAAAACATTTTTTTTTAGATTAAAATATATGCATTTTAAAAAAATATTGTCCCCAAAAGTATACAAGTAATTAACTATCTGACTCTTCATTATTGCATGAAAACAGTAGATCAGCATTAAATAAAACAGAACACCCCTTCTTTCCAATACTTTGTACATTTGTAGAAATGGAATCTACCAGGTATTGACTTATCAGATAAGATGACTTACCAAGACAACTCCCTTTTTTGTAATGAACATGTCTGGCAGTCCGATTTTCCCTGCAATGATCACTACAGAGGAAATGTACTATTGCATGGTGCCCATTCAAATAATGTCATATGTGAAAGGGTCAGGTCCACCAAAAGAGCTCTCGGCTCTGCCTTATGAAAGTGGGCTCATAAAAGGGGGTTGCTCTAATGGATGACACCTTTTTAATTCTATATTTCACTTGCAGCCCACAATTCATAAAATCACAGACCAACAAAGTCTATCACTTTGCACATACCCAATCCAATCAGTATGGTGCCATCCACCTACTAAAGTAATCCATATTTAAAATAAAGACGAAAAAACATACAAAACATAAAATAACGTTTCTAGGAATAGCTTTCATTTTCATTCCAATTGGTGACCCATTGCTTTTTGTCACTGCTTTGTTTTAATTTTCCTTCTTTGAATTGGCGTTCTTCTTTAGGGATTCGTATAGCGTGGTATCGCGGGACACTATCGTCGTACCTGGAACGTTTAAAAAATCCACACTGGAAAGAGACAAGATTTGGGTCATTATAGGAAAATTAAGAGTGGGGTTTTTTTTCAGGTTCACTGTGAAATGCATACAATTTGGGAAAAACATGAAAACATTACCAAGCCCAAGAGCTGTTAGAAAAAGTAAGCAATAAAGCGAAATGAGAAAAGTTTGTATACAAGTTCATGTTAGAAAACATTTAAAAACTAAAAGGGTAAGGATAAACTAAAATAACATAGTTTAAAAAATCTATATGGTAATGTCCATATTTTCTATTTGTAGGGTTTCTTTAAAGCACCACACCAGCGTGGGAGAGAGGCTTCATCGCTGGATTGATGCTTTTAATCTAAAATTCCTTCCTCATATTAATTTGCTCATCCTCTGTCATTTTCACCTTTTATCAGCACCGCTTTGGTCCCCCCGGCACCATCTTGTGACTGGCTGGCTGGAAGTCAGGAAGTCAGAAATTACATCACAAGCTCTCAATGCAAGTCTATGAGGGCCAGAAAGAGGGTTTCATAGACTTGTATTGAAACACATGAAACACTGGGGCTATTGGAAGATTATAAACTTGCAGAGACTGACTGGAGCGGTGTCGTTAAAAGGTGAAAGTGTTGTAAAGTGGGGCTAAGACCAGGATTAGGGACCTTAGATTAAAAGCACAACTCCAGCAATAAAAAAAAAAAAATACAGGAGTGGTGCATTAACACAAGCCCGAACATGCTGCTTCAGCAGGGAATTGGACCAGATGACCCAGGAGGTCCCCTCCAACTCTACCATTCTATGAATTTACGAATGTTCCAAATGGCAAAATGAGTCAAATGTAAAAAGGTGTATGCAGCATTGACTGCAATAATATACACCCAAGCGAGTGCAGAAACACAAAGTACACACTCAGGAATATGAAGATAATGAATATATAAATTTTGAATTGCATCACTGCTATACCAACTACACTTATAGAGCTAAGGTACTTTTTAGCACATAAATTGGTCAATCTGAGTGTGCCCCTCTGCTGTATCGTAATAGATGGGCACAAATAAATTGGCCAATTTGTACCTTCATGTTAAGCCAGGTACACACCACAGCATGATCCGATCCGGGGCTATCTGGCTTCCATCTGTTCGGGATGATCGGGGTGTATTTGGATTTTCCTCCCGGACACAAAAACGTTGCATGCAATATTTTTGTGTCCGGGGAAAAAAATCTGAGACACTTGGATGCTCCCGGATCCTCCCGGTCCGGTGCGATCCGGCGCCCCCTAACATGGGGGTCTATGGCGTCAAATCGCACCGGAGCCGCACCTAGGAGCTGAATTATCAGCAGCTGCTATAAGAAGAATCCTGCTGGACACCGGACCGGAGGGCATAATTGGCCCTCCGGTTCTTTGTGCAGGTCAGGTCCGGGGATGTCCGATTCACATTGGACAGCCCCGGACCTGTTGCTGCCTTGGTGTGAACTCGACCTTAGAAGTGAAGTCTGACTAGCAGTGATGCAGTTCAAAATGTATAAATGTATTGTTTGAGATATCTATACTATCTGTCAATAAGAAACAGACAATAATCTCCCTAACACATTTGTTAAAATAAATATAAAATGGACAACCCCTTAAAATTGTTACAAAGTATCCATCCATCTTTACAGAAATATGTGCATTCTGGGAAAAAAAGATCATAAAAACTAGCCAACATCAACTAGACACAACAGAATACAGTATTTTTTTAGTACTTTTTCCATGCTTATACATTATACATATACAGTACATGTGCTTTAAGGATAATGCTGCCACAGCAGACAAAGCAAGAAGAAGGAGGATAGTCAATTCAATGATTAATGAAAGTTATCTGCAGCAAAAGCGATGTGTTATGCTTTAAGGAATTCCTGCAGCCAATCCAACACCCAGAAAGCAGTGATTTAAATAGTGAATTACCAATCACAGAGCGCTGATCAATACTATGCGTCAGATGTCAGCCTCTCTTTATCAGATGGCTGAGTATGGATTTCAGCCTTGTGATAAGTGGCATCAAATTCATCTTGTTTACTTCTCTTGAAAAAGCCACACTACAAAGAATGAAGGTTACATATTGGATGATTTGTGATGATTGCAAAAAGCAATTGGAAGGCAAATCAAAAAATCAGTAAGGCATGTCATGGAAAAGCAATGGTCACAGAGTCGAGGGTCTGCCGCAGCGACATCCCATATCGGCATCTCCCGGTGGAGAAGACAGGATTCCTCAGTTAGTTCTGAATCATTTAATTTCTATAATGTGCAGGAACAAGGTAATGTGGGGTATCAGATAGGGTCTTACCTCCTCAACCATTCCAATGTGACCTACTAATACATTTTCCAAAGTAAGGCATAAACTATTGTCAAGAGCCATAGTGGCCAAATTATCTGTATGTCTACATCAAGTTGTAATACAAATAGGGTAACATTATTCAGTATTACGTGCAATTTGTTAAAGGGTATTCTCACTTCAGATAATATTCACAGAATAAACCAAAAACATCTGAAAGATGCAGGTATCCATCACCCACCTTTGAGACTTGCAGCTATCTCAAAAATGGGATTTCCAAGTCCACCGTTTTGCCCTTGTTGGTAATGAAAAGATTACTAGAGATGACTAAACCTTTCACGGTTCGGGTTCGGTTGCCTAATGACCCTGAGGATGTTCGGGTTCGCAGCGCTGTTCTGGACCCAAACTTGATCTGTGCCGTCACCGATTGGCTGCTCCACCCACAAAAAGCCAACCATAAGCAAACCACTTCCGGGGGTGGGAGGGCAGGGATTTGTCTTTTTTTTTTTGGGTTAACATCCACACTACGGCCAATAACTTTGTTTTCACTCCCATTACAGGCCGATCAAATACTGCAGGCGGGCCAAACTGGGCTCACTCCAGTGATTTTCATACAGAAATCACCCGAACTCTGAACCCGAACAGGTTCGCTCATCTCTAAAGGCCCCATTACAAAGCACGACGTTGGAACGATGTCGGCACCGATCTCGTGGGCGCGCAGTCTTTTCAGACATCGTTGGTGAGATGTCACACGTCTACATATCGTGGACGACTCACCAACGGTGTTGTGAGCAGGTATCGTTCGCACAACCCAGCGAACCATACCTGCTCATTGCTGTGAATGGGCGAAGTCGTGAACGACATCGTTATCGCGGTGTCACACATAGCGATATACCAGGTTGGCTGATTGTTGATCGTGAGGTTTGATTACATGTTCTCAAACCTGCGATCAGCGATCCAACGATTTATCGTTACAACTTTGCAGAGTCACATGCAACGAGGTCGTAACGATGTCGCTTGAACGACTCAAAATCTGTGACGTTTAAGCGATATCGTTAACAATGTCGTGCCTTAAAGATTACAGTAAATGCACAGCTCTCTCCATGGACTTCCAGGAAACTTATGTAATTAGCCGATCAAGCTACAATCTCAGCATAAATATAACTTGTTAGCCTTTCTCATTTTATCCTCCTATAAAGTAGTCCCATCAATTCTAGCAACTAGTTGGCATTTAAAGGAATAGTGCCAGACAGTAAATTATCCACTATCAATAAGAGCTGGGATAAGTTACTGATTGATGGGTTCTGACCTATGGAAAAGAGACTTTGGACACTTGGTATTCGGCTATTTCCAGTCTCCCATAGACAATGAATGGAGAAGAGGTCAAGAATGTGCATTACAGCTCCATTCAAGCTTTGCATAGGCTGGTCCCTGTCTTCCAGAGCACTGCTTCGTGGGGTCACTGGAGGTCCCATTGGTCGGACCCCCAGCCATCAATAAATTTTTACTCTATGCAAGTGATAGGGAATAATTACCTTAAACTGCTTATCTTAATGAGTTGATGAAAAATGATCAAATAGCAGGGATTAAGAGAAAATATATAGGATTATAAAACTGCAAACAAGCTTTTAATGGCTTTTAGTAATTATAATGTAGGTTAGGTAGAAGTGTCTAGAGAACTGCAATTGGAGACAGTGCCCCCTCCCATCAGCCCACTTTTCATCTATTTGGAGGTGTGACTTATCAATGTATTTTTAAGGTGCACGTAGTGAAGTAACAACTTGGTATACAGGTAAATATTAGGAATAAATATTCTCACCTTCCATAATATGAACACTAAGAGCGCAAGCATTAGGATTCCTGCTAGTATAGCGACCAGCACAATCCACCATGGGATTCCGCTATATTGCAACGGCGTCTTCTCTGGGAAAACGGTAACACGCACCTATATGTACATAAATATGGGAAGTGTTTAGTAATAGATGAATTTCACATTCACATACATTTAATTATAACCACTTTAAATTTTACCAGTATTCTCACAAGGGTTCACTACATCTGTGTGTAAAAAATCAGTCCGACTTCAGTCCAGAAAAGTTGGACAAGTGAAATCCATTTGGTATTCCATATGTCATGCGAGTGTGATTTTCCTTCTCGCCTAGCATCCGTATGCCATCTGTATTCAATGCGTTTTATTCTCAACTGCTATTAATCAACACTCATTTACAGGACCATTTACAGTGTTCTATGCCACAAAATAGTAATATATCTGTAGAAATTGGACGGCATAAGGATGGTCCACCCATTGACTTGTGTTGACCAGTCTCGAACGCTATCTGCGGCCATACGCAGCTTGCTGTAATTTTTTCCTCCGGCAGACAGCAGCTGAGAGAAAACTGGAGATCAGCACTGACTCATTGAATGTGAGAGTGCAATCCAATATTTTTATCGTATTGCACTGGGCATATTTCTATACATATGTAAGCAAACCCTAACAATATTCTGACATCCATTTCACCAAACAGCTCCGGATAACCACTGCCATACTGTTCAATGACCTTTGGGTTTTCATAATCATCAACATTAACAGTTATAAACACTTGAAATAGATCACTCTGTATGTAATGACTCTATATAATATATGTGTTTCACTTTACGTAGTGAATTACTGAAATAAATTAACTTTTTGATGTTATACTAATTCATTGAGATGCACCTGTATATGAATCTAGCATTCATAAAATTCTAAACTTAATATAGGTATTATACAGTAATTAAATGGATTTTTACAGACTGTACACCAGCCCCATCAGGTGTTGGGGTCCCGTCACACTTGGCGACATTCCAGTGGTCCACACAATGATACGACCTGGTAAGGATCACTGGAACGTCATCAAACAGTCAGATCTACTCAACGATGCAGCAACGATATGGCGACCGGTATAACGACCTCAGCGGTCGTTGGGACCCTGTCACACAGCAGCTAGTCTGATGACTTAGACCTACGTGGATGAGTTCTGAGTCGCCAACGAGGTCGTTGTTAAGGCGTCAAACACACCGATGCACGCTGCCCAGCGAGAATCCGACGACCAAAAAATGGTCCAGGCCATTCCGACACGATCGGCGATGTCACAGCGGGGGCCCGGTCGCTGCTACGTGTCAAAAATAGCGAGATCGCTGGCGAGGTCACTGTTGTGTCACAAAACCTGTGACGTAACAGTGATCTCGCTAGCGATCTCGCTATGTGAGACGGGGGTCTTAGAGATCAACTTAAGAATGGGCCAAGATTTGCCTGTTTACCTGATAACCTTCATTTGTCCATTTAATGTTTTCAGCCGTCGTATCCAGAGTGATCGAGGCTTTCACAATGATGTCCAGATAGCTCATTTTTGAATATTCCTGTTAACAAAAGTAATAAAAAATGAGAAAAAGAAAAAGTCAAATTAAATAAATCTAGAGACATAGATGACACAAGTACATTGCAGAAATAGTACCTCAATGAAGGTGCTGTTCCATAACGGGAGCGAATGGCAATGACAGCGTTACTGTCCAGACCTTGAAGGGGGCATCTAATTGTCACACACTTTGCATGACTGCTACAGTCCTGAAGTTAATAAGAGAAGCATCAAGAATAACCATTTAGAAAATATATTTTCAGTATTTTTTTAAATTTTTTTGCAGGAAAAAAGATTCTGCCGAATGTTGGATGTGAATCAATAGGACGCACAATGCAAACAGTGTATTTTTTGTGACTTTTTTCACCCTTTTGGTGGGAGTTTCATACAAACTACAGCATATGAGGTTATTTTTTCACACGTCTTCCTGAAAGCTTTTTCATGGGATTGAAAAAACTGCATGTAAAAAGTACACATATTGAAAAAAACAGATAAAAATAAGGACATTTCTTCCAAAATACAAAAAATAATGCAGAAAACGTCTGTGAGGCAAGCAGTAAGGATCTGTATCACAGTAAATAGATCTGCAGACTTAAGAATTCCTGCTCTTGGCTAGGGTCACATTTGCGGTCGGGTTTGCAGATCCTGATCCGGTTTTGAGCATTAAAAATGCTCAAAACCGGATCAGGATCCGCAGTCCATAGGCACCCATTAAAAAACGGATCAGGATCCGTAGCCTATAGGTGCCCATTAAAAAAACGGATCAGGATCCGCAGTCCATAGGCACCATTAAAAAACCGGATTGCACTTAATGCGGTTCCCACATTCCGGTTTCGCTGCCTGCGTGAAAAATGATGCAGGCAGTGTTTTTCGGAGTGGTTTGAAAACCGCAGCGTGTATCTTATAATGGGGACCCATGAGAGCCCACCTGGCTACCGCAAGGCACATGTGAATGCCTGCAGTAGCTGGATGCTTTATTCATCCCTGCTGCCGCGGGGATGAACAAAGGGTTAATGTTAATATTATATGTGGGCAACATGTCTCCAGGGAGTGTCGACCCTCCCTAGAGACATGTTGGCCACATAGAGCGGCATGTGAGGGGTTAAATCTCTTTATTACAGTATTGACGGCTTTCACAGTTTTATCAATGACAGCCGGCGGCTCTTCGCTGTAAGGAGGTGATACAGTACGTAATGTGCGTACTGTACATGCTGCTATCCATGGTCCTGAAAGCTTTACCATTAGTTCTATGGGCACCTACGGCAGTGCGCTGCCCATAGAACTAATGTTAAAGCTTTCAGGACCCTGGATAGTGGCATGTACAGTACGCACATTACGTAATGTATCTCTTCCTTACAGCGAGGAGCCGCCAGCTGTCATTCATAAAACTGTGAAAGCCGTCAAAGCCAGCGATACTGTAATCAAGAGATTTAACCCCTCACATGTCGCTCTATGTGGCCAACATGCCTCTAGGGAGGGTGGACACTCCCTGGAGACATGTTGCCCACATATAATATTAACATTAACCCTTTGTTCGTCCCTGCAGCAGCAGGGATGAACAAGGCATATGGCAACCGGATTGCACATTATGATCAATCCGGTTACCGGATCCGGGTTTAGGGACACATTTTGAAGCCAAAATGTGTCTGAAGGCACATGCAATTATCGCATTCAGATCTGGATCCGGTAATCGCAATGTGCCTTCCAAATGTGACCCTAGCCTATGTCTAAGGTCAAGTAGGTGAAATAGTGGGAAAAAAAGTACCTTCTCAGCAAATTATCAGTCCCATGAGCCATCCATGGGTTGCAGACAGAGACAGGAGGTGCTCTTACCCACTACTCCAACTCTAATTTAAAAAATTATTTAAACCTAATATAAATAGGTTCACTGAGATGGGCTTGGGCCACGGACCCACGTTTCCAGCCAGCGCTGAAACCAGACAGAGTTAACGGCAAGCACTGCCTGGAAACGTTGGTCCATATAAACCCTGTGTTAGCAGCAGTTCTTTACACCCATATGACATTCTAAGGCATCTATTTAAAAAAACGATAAAAGGCCAAATCCAATTTCCTTATGTTGATAATTGCAATGGAAAAAAAATAGATGCCATATCGATGGTGTCCATATGACATCTGTTTTTTAAATAATACCCATTGAGTGTAATGGGAAAATCTGATCCAATAAAACAGAGCTGAGCAGTGCATGCCGCAATTTTTTACGAGTGGACCATTGGTCGGTGCATAAAGATGTTCATGTGAACTACATCATTGACTGGCATTGCTCCACGTGCTGTCTGCTTGCTATTCATTTTGCATATAGACAGCACACAGATGTAATGTACGCTCATCTGGGTCCTGACTCTGAAAATATGTCATAAATACAGACTAAACTACAGTAAAGGCAGGAAAGACATTTTGCATAAATCTTTTAACTTTACAAAAGTTATGCTATACATACAAAAGTCCAAACATAGGAAGGACAGTGAGCCTTACCAGTGTCATGTACTTCCTATCTGAGAAAAATGAATAGGATTTGCCATCCGGGTCGGTTCGTTTTTCCCCTATTTCTCGTCTGTTTCGACTTTTACCAGACTCCTGTCAAAGAGAAAATTGTATAAACTTCCACAACATCACAAGAACAATATGAAAAGGTTTAAAGTCTCTGTAATATTGAACATTGTGTACAGCAAAGTGGAACGGGGTAAAAGTTCTGAGGTTTCACCCATGGTCCAAAACCATTTTTATAGACTATTGTCAATACAAAGATTTGGCAGAATAGAATACCCCCCTGGGAGACAGGCTTTTGTTATGTCCAGTAATCATCCATTGGAACGGATCCAGCAGTAATCTGTTGCCAATAGAGTTGTGCAAACACAACATTTTTCTCTCTTCTGAAAAAAATTGATTTTTGAAGGATCTGCTTTTTTAACATTGGAGTCTATGGAAAATAGATCCGGTAACTGATTGCTATTTAGTCGCCATTTTTCAAGGATACATTTTTTGATTCAAGGATTATTTTTAAATGGAAGATAAATAGCGATCAGTTACGGGATCTGTTTTCCATATTCTTATGCTACAAAAACAGATCCTACGGACAAAAAAAGTGGTGTTTGCACAATGGAGCCGACCTAACGAATGATTACTGGACATGAAAACTTAGCCTTAGCAGTCCAGTAAGTGATACATCTCTGGAATCAGGCTTTCTTGCCTTACAGTATGCTGCTTTCAAATTATATGGCAAAAACTTGCTGAAAGATTTCCTTTATACGGAAATATGTTTATCTATTTATCTTGTAGAGTGTGAGCTGTTGTGGGCAGGGTCCTCTCTCCTCACCTACTGTATCCTCACCCATTCCTTGTAGACTGTGAGCCCTCACGGGCAGGGTCCTCTCTCCTCACCTACTATATCCTCACTCATCCCTTGTAGACTGAGCTTTTGCGGGCAGGGTTCTATCTCATCACCTACTGTATCCTCACCTATCCCTTGTAGACTGTGAGTACTCAAGAGCAGGGTCCTCTCTCCTCCCCTGCTGTATCCTCACCCATCCCTTGTAGACTGTGAGCCCTCATGGGCAGGGTCCTTTCTCCTCACCTACTGTATCCTCACCCATCCCTTGTAGACTATGAGCCCTCACGGGGAGGGTCCTCTCTCCTCACCTACTGTATCCTCACCCATCCCTTGTAGACTATGAGCTCTCATGGGCAGGATCCTCTCTCCTCGCCTACTGTTTCCAAACCCATTCATTTGTGGCACCCCAGTAGTCCGATTGCCACAGTGGCACTGCCTCCCTCACAGGGGGTGATGTCATGTCTGGAAGCAGGAGGAGGTTCCAACACTAGGTAACCTAGCATGCAACACTATTCCTGACTCCAGGTCTGAAGAGGAAGCACTAGAACCTGGTTTCAGGGGAGCTCCCCTATAAATTCAGGCACAGAGGCGGAGCTAGCCAAAATGTGATGATTGTAGGGAAGAGGAGAGAATAGGAGTAGAGAGCTCTGGGGAGTGAGCTGCGATTGAGCTCACCGCAGAGCGGAGCGCTGAGAAAAGACGCCAGAGTCCTTGGCCGTGCGGGTGCTGCACGCCCCGACTGCAGGTCTCCTAGCCGCACCGAGCACCCGGTGGCACAACAGCGTGCTATGAGCCTGGAGCTGCCTTCAGCAAGTTGGCACCAGAGAGTGGCTCGTGCTTCCTGCCATATGGGTAGAACCACCAAGCAGGAAAAGGGTCACAGCGATGCTATAGGACTCAGGGAACTGAAGAGAGAGCACAGCAGGAAGGCCTCCAATTCTACCTGGCGTGGTGGACCCTCGAATGCTTCCAGGCTGACCGGATCTCTTCTAATACCTGTAACCAATGCCCTGGACTGTAATACCATCTGCCAAGTAAAGGTAACAGAAACGGCACCTTCTTGTGTCCTCCATTATTGCCTGCGTCCTCTGTCCTGCACCCCAACAACCAACATCACCACAATAGACTTTACACCATCTCTGGGGCCCTGCTCTCACCTGTGGGGAGCCGGCCCATTTCAGCTGCACCACCACCTGCCCCAGCGGTCATACCCTGCAGCATCGGGCACACCTGGCCGATTACTAAAGGTGGCATCACGAACTTTCTCCTGTAAATATCCCCCTTCAGTGCACGCCCAGGGCCACGAAGCCGGGTCACTGCCACCGTGACCTCCGAAGCATCCACCGGCCCAGTTACCAAGTACCCCAAGCCCTAGCGGGCGTTGCAACTGGCGTCAAGAACAGGATTTCGTAGCCTGGTACCACTGGGTCCTGTGTGCCATAGACTACGCGGCGTTTCAGAAGCAAAAGGGACGGGTCGTCGTGGGCGGAACCCGAGAAAGAGCGCGTAGTGAAGCTCTGCCCTGCGCTCTGACGTCAGCTGGCGGGAAGCAGGAGGCCCCGACCCGGAAGTTCTGTGGGCTTGATTCATTCCACCTATGGAGCAGCACACTGACAAGTCGACAGAAACTCAGAACCTGGCTAAGGTTCACTGGGGGGGAGGAAGATGCCCAACCTACAACCTAAGCGATGACCCAGTGGCGGGCGCAGCCCTGGCCCCTATAATGCCACACATTTCAGACTGTGAGCCGTCCTGGGCAGGGTCCTCTCTCCTACTGTATCCTCACCCATCCCTTGTAGACTGTGATCCCTCGTGGGCAGGGTCCTCTTTCCTCACCTACTGTATCTTCACCCATCCCATTTAGACTGAGCCCTCGTGGGCAGGGTCCACTCTCCTCACCTACTGTATTCTCAGCCATCCCTTGTGAGCTATCGCAGGCACTGTCCTCTCTCCTCACCTACTCCATCCTTTGTAGACTGTGAGCCCTCGTGGGCAGGGTCCTCTCTCCTCACATACTGTATCTTCACCATCCCATTTAGACTGAGCCCTCTGTGGGCAGGGTCCACTCTCCTCACCTACTGTATTCTCAGCCATCCCTTGTGAGCTATCGCAGGCACTGTCCTCTCTCCTCACCTACTCCATCCTTTGTAGACTGTGAGCCCTCACGGGCAGGGCCCTCTCTCCTCCTTTCCCTGTCTGTGCCCTATACTGTTCATGATTATTGTACAAGTTATTATGTATGCCCCTTTCCACATGTAAAGCACCATGGAATAAATGGTGTTATAATAATAATTAATAGTAATGTACGTGACATAAAAGA
Organism: Allobates femoralis; assembly: GCA_033576535.1. Classification (NCBI taxonomy): domain Eukaryota; kingdom Metazoa; phylum Chordata; class Amphibia; order Anura; family Aromobatidae; genus Allobates; species Allobates femoralis. Next base: position 42,333,163 of record JARQOC010000011.1, on the reverse strand, counting down.
TACTATATACTAATCTTTTACTGTTCTTACATTAGGACCTTCTGCTCTGTGTCTGAGCCTGGATGGAGGGTACACTTTGTTAGTTAAAAATGGATGTTCACTGATGGTGGGGTTACACGTCCCGATATCGCGGCGATATCAGAGGCAACGACGCGGGAGCGCGCATTTAGTGCACGTTTCTCCCTGCATCGCATCACCAGTTTACACGCCGCGATATCGGGATGCAACGTCTCGACGATGTGTACACCTACCAACCCAGGAACAACCATTTAACATGGGAGTGAATGGGTGACGTCAGCGTACACATCGTAGTTGGGCTGTCACACGCTACGATGCTGCTACAACGGCCATGCGATATCGGGGAGTTGAATAGCTCGGCTATTCAAACCCGATATAGTTTTGGCATCGTTCCAGCATCGTGTTGTACGCTCAAACCGTACAACGCGCAAACGATATCGGGTCCAACTCGCGACCCACGTGACTTTTTCTCGGAGTTGGGTCGGAGTTGGACTCCGATATCGCGGCGTGTAAACCCGCCATTAGGCTGGCTTCACACTGCAGTTTTTCACTGATCAGTGTCCATCAGTGTTTGTGTGCCAAAACCAGGAGTGTCTCCAAAACTCAGAACAGGTGTCAATCTTTCAATTATACTTTTTCTTTGCAAGTTCCTCTCCTGGTTCCTCTCCTGGTTTTTTGGCACCCAAACACTGATGGACACTGATCAGTGAAAAAACTGCAGTGTGAAGCCAGCCTGCGGCCCCTTTCACATCTCTGCGTTTGCAGCGTTTTGCTGCGTTTTGCGTCATTTGCGTTTTTTCCGCGTTTTTACCGCAAAAAACGCATGAAAACGCATGCGTTTTTGTCCCCATTGATTTTAATGGGAATGCATGAAAAACGCATGCAAAAACGCATGTCAAAACGCATGTGCGTTTGGTAAAACGCAAAACGCATGCGTTTTTGCAAACGCAGCTCAAAACGTGGCAAACAACGTTTTGTGTTGCGTTTGCAAAAACGCATGCGTTTTGCGTTTTTGCAAACGCACATGCGTTTTGACATGCGTTTTCATGCGTTTTTTGCGGTAAAAACGCGGAAAAAAACGCAAAAGACGCAAAACGCAGCAAACGCAGAGATGTGAAAGGGGCCTTAGTGCGACGACTTCTATTTATTTAGGAAACACTAATGGACCTCATTAGTACTAGTGTGAACAGAGCATTAATGAGTGATTGTATGTGGGAACTGCCAACCAGACAGGTTGGTGGTAACATACCAGCAATTTCAGCTTGTTAATTTCACGAACTGGTGAACATGCGACTTTGTCCAGACCCTTGGTGTCTATTTTTACAATGTATAGAAGCCATTTTCCATTGTTGATTTCTTTTGGCCACTGAATTTCTAAAATGCCGTACCCAGTGAAGTAAGAGGACGTCCAAAATTAGTCACCTGAAATAAATATACGAAAAGGGTTAAAATAGCAAGTAAAACTAAGAATATATTGTCCAGTTGGTGGACATTTATCATTGAGATTGCAACATTTCCCCATCATAAATGTTTGTGCTAAATTGTTCACAGTTTTACACCATTTATTAACCATTTTTAGTAAGTTTGCCAAAACATAAAAAGGATGAGAAAAGGGGATGTTGTTAACCTTTTGCTGCTTGCAACGGTCTCCTCCATTTCCTAACAATGGGAAGTGTATGAAACATGCTTAAAAAGATGCATTTAATTCATTACCAAGATGCAACATTTGATATAGTAGAGTTTAAAAGACTGCACTAAATTACTCTATTTTTGATAAATATGGATCGATATGTCATATGTTGTTTTTTTTACAGTGCATCACATCAACTGATGATATATTTTTCTGTTTGACATAAAGGCAAATAATCATCTAAAGCCACAATTGGACACATTACATTAGTAGTCAGTACGGGGCTCTGCAGGAGCCGTCATTTTAGCAGTCAGGTAATTAGCACTTCTATACATATTAGAGTGTAACTTTCATTTGATCAAACTTTTGCATCATATTGATGAGTCAGAAGTTTTGAACCGTGAAGGTCTGAGTGCCGAGAACAGCAGAGATCACTACAGATGCAGAATTAGCGATTAGGAATCTGGTTTCTGGAGTTTTCCTAGTCCTAACGTAAATGCAATAACAGTAGCATTTTTATGTTATCTGTTCTGTTTTATCTCATACCTATATATCCATTTATGGGAAACCCCCTGATCCTCTAAGGGTGGCTTCACACTTGCGTTTGCCGCCACTGCGTATTGCGGCAGGCGAATGCAAGCCGAGCACATACACCGCGCGTCCCTATGTTTAACATGGGGACGCACGGTGTATGCGCTCGGGTGCGGATGGCCGTGCGCACCCATTGATTTATACACATGCGGAGGCTTGCGTACAAATCATACATTCTCGTCTGCACCATGTACGCAACATGTTGCAGATTCGGTGCGGACGATAATGTATGATTTGTACGCAAGCCTCCGCATGTGTATAAATCGGACAATGGGTGCGCACGGCCATCCGCACCCGAGCGCATACACCGTGTGTCTCCATGTTAAACATAGGGATGCGCGGTGTATGCGCTCAGCTTGCATTCGCCCGCCGCAATACGCAGCGGCGGCGAACGCAAGTGTGAAGCCAACATCTGAGCCACCAGGCAATGCAGACCAAGGAGCATTGTCTCCTATACTAAAACCTTTATTTCAAAGCATGCCATGTCATACATAAACTGCATTGTTAGCAATCATTGTAGACTTTTGCTGCTATTAAATGGGTTGTCCAGTCTAAAATGATAATTCTCCAGTTACTCTGTGTGACTGCAGACTTAGCAATCCTCCCAGTGCCCGCACTGTGTGCCGAGAGGATTCCCTGGTCTCTAAGCCGGGAACGAACAACAATTATGCAGCTCTTGCCTGGGAGGCTTGGCACCTGTAAATTTTGCTGGTGCTGCTTCTATACCTCTTCCTTGTGTGTGTGTTATATATATATATATATATATATATATATATATATATATATATATATATGTATATATTATATATATATATATATATATATATATATATATATATATATATATATATATATATATATATATATATATATATATATATATATATATATTATATGAGAAACGTCATTCAGTTATGCACTTGTGTAAGTAAATGCAACACAAGATTTACACATGTGAACAAAGTCATAGACTTTAAGAAAGATAAGCCATGGACTTCCATAGCCCCCACCCTGGATCTGCCCCCATCCAAGTTTCCTACAGCCCTACCCAACATCCCCACAGTCCCTATCCCTTTTCCCCTTTGTACACTTTTTGTACAGTTGCTATGGCAAAACTAATGTGTATTTAGTCCTGCCAATAAAGCTTCTTTGAATCTTTGACATAGACTTTTAACTTTCCATTTCTCTTAAGTACAATCGACATATTTGTCCTGGAGTTTCAGTAAAAAAAAAAGAAAAAATGTATGCTACAAAAAAAGAAAGTATACATAGTCGTAACATCATAACAGTTTTTTTTATTTATTTTTTTTTAAACAGCAGTGATTGTCATAGGCTGCTTGCTTTATGCTGTTAAGGCTGTAGGGGGCGCTCTAACCTCAAATAATGAAATCTGAAATCTCTAACCCCAAGCTAAATACTTACTCTGAAGTCAAAGTTAATCAAACTTCCAACTTCATCTTCTGTTTTCATTGCACTTTCGCCAACGACTTTGCCTCCGAAGTACACCTGAGAGGGGTCAGCAATCCTATAAAAGAAATCATAAATTGTTCAACCAGTCGGCCGATAAGATCAGAGGATGCAGCAATGGCGGCTACAGTTATTTTTGTTGGGACAGGAAGACATAACATCTCGATCTTTGGTCACCTGACTGCTGAAGCCTGAGATTGGCTACAATGATCAGGTGATCAGTATGGGACATTGTCAGATGTGACGTCATGAGTATCTCCCGTCATTAGGAGACTTGTGACAGTTCTGTATTTTAAATGTGATTCATTTATTTTGGACCAACAAGGGTTAATGCCATTTTGCTTGCCGTTTTGAGACCACACCCTTTCCCTTTAAATAGTCCCAGGACCTTTATCCAGTTGCCAGTAATAGACTCAATTCTTTACTGACCACCATGGAATTAGGAGGTGTCTTGCTGCTGCCGGAGTCCTGTTTGGAGCAGTGTAGGTTGCAATCCTGGAGTTTGGCTGCAGCCATCAAGTTTGTTGTGTCCTTATTGTCTTGTCCTCCAATTTGCCTACCTTCCCTTGTGTATTATATCAGTGATGATGTCACGTGCACTCACTGACTGTTCCACTACCCATGGTCAGTAGAAGTGACAGCTGTGGACTAGGTAGATGATGGCAGTGGAGGGAAGGACTCGCCTAGGGACATTAGGTGAGTTCAGGGGCAGGTTTATATAAGGAGGTGTACCATTCCCTATCTTCAGGGTCGTCTTCTCAGTTTTCCATCCCATTGTACCAATAAGTTGCAGCAAACGCCGGACATCCCCCTAGTCTGAGTGTGACATGTGCCTATGATGGCTTCATCTGACCACTACAGCCAATCACAGAAATATCAGCAATCATTGACTGAAGAAAGGTGTCACGTATTGACTGCTTTGCAGTCCAGGGGTGTTGCTGCTGTGCTTTAAATCAGAGTTTTTTACCTTTTAGTTAATGCTGTAGTCTATGTTGTGTGTAGCTCTGCAGGTGGAGGAGTGAGTCACAGCTAAGGTGGAGGGGTGTGTCTTAGCATTCAGATCTCCACTCCCTCAGCCTTGAAGTAGTTCCACTTCCCTCCACCAGGTGTCGCCTTTGCCCATCTTACCATCCTGCTATCAGGTTCCTTATCCGCTATACCATCCTGTGACAAAGGGATGTCATTATTTTCTGTACTGACCCTGTAGACTGGGGTCCTTAGCAAACCCTGCTCCCAGAAGTACTTCTGAAGGTGAGTATGTCTGGGCTGCCACTCTTGCCCTGCTCCTCAAGCAACCATGGGCTAACACCCCATCACCTCAACTCACGGACCGTGATAGCAACAGCAAGTTCCCCGAAGATGGCAATCTTCAAACACAAACACTGCAGGAGGGTTTCAGCAAACTACTCAAATATCCCAACAGCCCACACGGTCAAAGCAGAGTGTGACAGTTGTGGAAATGATTCAATATAACTAGTAATTTATTAATTGTAAACAATGCTCAATCAGGACTTAGGAGTCCAGTGGGTGGAATGACTAAACTGTATGAGCATGCAGAATAGTTGCTGGATAGGAACACCCACTGATCTCAAAAAATTGATGAAATTGATAGAATAAAACATATATTTTCCTGAACAATATATAAATTCACTTAACTGCTCTTTCTTTAACATGATGCTGGCAGTTCAGGCTGCTTGTTCAATATGACAGGTTCCCTTTAAAAACAGATTGGCTTTTGGAACCATTACTTCTGCACTGAGGCAGTCCACAGTTCTGCCTCTGCACTCAATCTGTATTACTTACTGTTTTCTCAGTATTAATCTCTACTAGATGTTTTCTTGACTAGGTTGTTTATAAAATGTTCTGGTTTATAGTACACTTTAGTGGTTGAACTTTGTATCAGCATCATTTTTTTCCATTTTTTTTATGTCTGTTTCTCCTCTTCTTTCCAATGCATTGTGGCAGTTCAGTCTTCATTTTCTCTCGATGCTTCATACAAGAAAAGATCCTCCGTTTGATCCCTCTTGTTATAGCATTGCTGGTAAGAATTTATGTTCTTTGCAACCATTAACTGCTATAAATGTTACTCCAGCTTAGGCTGGCTTCACACAACGGCACAATCCGATCCAGGGCTGTCTGGGATGAACCTGACAGCCCTGGACTGGATAAGCACACAGAACTGGAGGGCTAATATGCCCTCCGGTCCAGTGTGCAGCCGGACGCAGCTGCTGCTGATAATTCAGGGCCGCAGCTTGCGGGGAGCAATCCGCGGTCCTTAGATTACATCAGCGTGCAGCCGCAGGTGTCCGGTTCCCGAACCCTCCCGATTGGGGCAATCCAGCCCCATAGGGTCCCATGTTAGGGAGCGCCGTATTGCCCCGGATCCAGGAGGATCCGGGAGAATCCGGGAAGATTTTTCTCCCTGGACACAAAAATGGTGCATGCTCCGATTTTGTGTCTGGGAGAAAAATCTGATTCCTCCCAGATTCTCCCGGACACATGGAAATCGGATGGCATAGAGCTGCCATCCGGCTCTATCCGGCCGTATAGGATACTATGGGGCCAAAGTCCGGTCCAGGGCTGTCCGGTATACACCGGACAGCCCCAGATCGGATTGTGCCATGATGTGAAGCTAGCCTTAGTCAGTTGAATTCTAGGTTAGACTCTAGCTTGCTATATGTTCCATGAATATTGAATAGACACTCTGATATGTATTTTTCTCCTGTATCATACCTGCACTGATTGTATGAATCCCTATTGTCCTCAGTTTCACCAAATCATACTACCACGTTCAATAAAACACAGACTCCAGCAGCAGTCTTCTTATTGGACTCAGTATAACGGTTCATTTGCCTGTTTAGCTTCACATTGCCCGGCTTGTGTAGTGAGAACAGAACATCCATGCTTAGGGTAACCTTACCAACCTGACAAACCACAAATGTTGCAGGTCCAGGAAAAGTCTGGTTCCAGTTTTATAAATAACAACCTTTTTTTTCAGGACCTTTAATCTTTTCATGGGACTCTCACTAACTCTCAAATTAGGTTTTTAAGTGGTGACGTGTAAACATACCCAGACAAAGAAAGCAGAAGTTCAACCTCAACTCGAGCCTTAGCAATTACAGGACGTAGATCCACTTGAGAACTGGTTCTGTAAGATAAGAGATGCATATATAATAATTTTCTCTAATAATAGATTATTAGTCCATTATTGAAATTCTTAAAATGAACAGTGGATATCAGGTTAGACAACAGGACAAAAATTGACTAAAATGTAATTCCGGCTACTCAAGCCTTATAGTTTGTGCAAATTAGCGCCCAAGATAGAACTCTGTCTCATTGAATCAGTCATTCAACATGGATTTATTTCAGATCAGAACACTTTAGTAAAGACTGGTCTGTTCTGTAACATACAAATGATATTCTTAAGAAAAAAAATAGTTTTTGAGATGACATACGTTTCCAAAATAAGAGGAATCTGCAGCTCCTTGGTGTCAACTGTTATTTCACTCGTACTCAAAATCAGCAAGAAAGTCACCTGGTGGAAGTAAGGCATTATTACACAAGTACACACCTGAATTCTCATTGTATTCTACAATTTACAACCTGTGACCTCAACCTTTCACATTATGGGGATCTTAAAAAGGAGATCTTATGGTGGGTTTACACACACCAATCATTGTATCCAATCTCTGAACCAATCTCTGGTTGCAGTGAAATCATGGACACATAGTTCCATTTTGTGGCTGTGTACAACATGGAGCAATCTGTCCATGATTTCACTGCAACCAGAGATTGGTTCAGAGATTGGATACAATGATTGGTGTGTGTAAACCCACCATTAAAGGATTGAAGAATGCCAATCCAAACTCCCCTGAAGCACATCTAATACTGCAGCAAATTTGCTCAAAGGGAATCTGTCAGCAGGTTTTTGCTACCTCATCTGACAGCAACACAATGTAGGCAAAGAAACCCTGAATCCAACATAGATTACTGGCTGCAGCTATTCTGACACAATAAAAAGCATTTAGTTTTAGCCATACAGCATAGCTGGGAAAGTTCAATAAAGATTGTACATTGATAGTGAGGTGTCAATCACAGCAGGGGGCATGTCGGACTGCCTTGTGTGTGACATTGTAGTCCTGTAATGGTAACCACCAGATGATAAAGCATTTAGTTTATGTAAGCAATAGCACACAGACACATAAGAGGCACAGCTGACTTTTGTTTTTTAACTCTTACATAATGCTGTCCTCATCTTAGATTGGAAAAACCTGCTGACAGATTCAATTATCAAGTCCACAGGTCAAAAGTCCATTTAAAGTGGTAAAGAAAAAGACAGTCCCTAATTCTCCAGTGATGCTGCTGGGAGCTGGTGTGATGGAGATGTGCACACACGTGACCTTCCCTATGCAGCTACTTCATATTCAAGGCAGGTTGAGCACCTCTGATCCAAACCAAGATATAATGAAACGATGAATGATTAATGACTTACGTTGGCGTCTCTTTTGAAGGGATTTCCAAGCTCACACTCCACTCTGGACCCATTTTGATTGGATGAACAAAAGAAATTTCTCTCCTGTGTTTTAATAAGAAAATAGATTATGACTCCAAACCCAAAGGCTCCAACTTACTATCGTCTGATTAATGGTTTTGTTACTTACAGGACTTTTTGTTAGATCCTTAAATGATGAGAATGATAGGGTGTTTGGTAGATCTGCAATAAGTCTCGCTTCATGGGCATCGTCCCCATCTTTTTTCGGATTGTTTGGGTCTGAAGGTTTATTTGTCACTGTAACTTCGAGGGCGATAGCTTTCTGATTTTGAAGTGACAAAACTGGATCACCATTTTCACTGGGTTGTCAAATAGAGTAATAATAATTATCAGAATCATGCTTTTTTTTACCCCTTCATGACCAAGGGCTTACATACAGTGTATATATTATATATATATATATATATATATATATATATATATATATATATATATATATATGCCCTTGGCCATGTTCATCCCTCTGATGTGAGCTCATGCGCTGAGCTAACATCAACCCCTTCACATTTCAGCTGATCTGATTAGCTGAGATATGTAGCTAAAAACGCGCCGACTGGATCAGCGATCCGATCAGTGCTGTTAACCCTTTGGATCGTGCTGTCAATCACTGACAGCGCAATCCAAAGCACCGCGGCGGGGATTGCGCCGTTCCCCGCTGGTACCAGAGGTCCTGTGATGCAATGGTTAACTTGACAGCCCAGGGTCCTGTGATGACCCCAGATGCTGTCTGTAATTACTTCCTATGGGTGCCTGGCGAGAGCCGGCATCCACAGAAAGTGATGATTTCTGCTATGGAGAGACATGCTGAAGCATCTCTCTGCATAGCAGAAACAATAGGACCATGCAGCACTCCCCCTCTAGGAGACAGTGTAAAATAAAGAAAAAAAATGTAAAAAAAATGTTTAAAAATATGAAAAAAAAGAAAAAACATAAAAGTTCAAATGAAAAGAAAAAACATAAAAGTTCAAATCACCTCCCTTTTGCCCCATTGAAAAATATATTTAAAAAATAATAAAAATACACATATTTGGTATCGCTGTGTTCAGAAATGCCAGTCTATCAAAATATAAAATCAATTAATCAGATCGGTTCACTGCAAAACTGAAAAAAAAGTCGAAACGCCAAAATTACATTTTGTTTGGTTGCCAGAACATTGCAATAAAATACAATAATGGGCGATCAAAACAACATACTGACCCAAAAATGGTATCATTAGAAACGTCAACTCAAGACGCAAAAACTAAGTCATCACACAGCCCTAGATCCTGAAAAATGAGGACGCTATGGGGCGTGGAAAGTGGTGCAAAAGCGAAATTCTTTTTCTATTAAGAGGACCTGTCACCTCCCCTAAAGATTTCAATCTAAAGGTAGCACTGAATGCAGCATGTATGATGCATTCAGGCAAGGGGTCCCCCAAGTGTTTCTGATGTCTATATTTGCTTCTGCGCCGGCACCAGATGCCCGCCCAGCTCAGTGTATACAGCCAGGGGTGTAACTACAACAGGTGCAGGGGTTGCGATCGCACCCGGGCCCTGCAGCCTAGGGGGGCCCCAAAAGTCCCTTTGGCCTATAGAAAAAGATTAATACTATTAAAGATTTGCAATAATTGGGGGCCCTGTTGGAGCTTTCGCATCGGGGCCCCAGGGCTTGAAGTTACGCCACTGTATACAGCATAACACTGAGCAGGGCGGGATGAATTGCTGCTGTCAGGGCTGGAGGCGGGAGCAGGAGCGAGGGGCCTACAGTAGCAACACCTCACTCTGCGCCTGTGTGTGATAGCACAAGGAGGTGCAGGCGCAGAGTGAGGAGAACTGACAGGCCATTAGGGAGGCGGCCAGGATAGGGAGGAGGGAGGAACATAGAAGCAGGGGGCAGGATTAGCCCCCCGGGAGGGACCTGACTCATGTGGATCTGGTTATGCCCTCCTGACTCAGATGTACACATTTTAAATGGCTGTATTTCATGACATAGACATCAGAAACACTTAAGGGACCCCTTGCATTCAGTGCTACCTTTAGATTGAAATATTTTGGGGGGGAGGGTGGAAGGTCGTCTTAAAAGAATTCTCAATTGTTTTTCACCTCTTAGATAACAATAACAGTATACATGTCTGGTATCTACAAACTCGTTCCGACTCGAGGCATCATACCGGCATGTCAGTTTTACCATATAGAGAACATGGCAAATAAAAAAAGACAAAAACAAACAAGTAATTGCACTTTTTTTTGCAATTTTACTGCACTTGGAATTTGTTGCCCATTTTCCAGTACACTTTATGGTAAAACAAATGATGTCATTCAAAAACACAACTCGTCCCGCAAACAAGCCCTCATATGTCTATATTGACAGAAAAATAAAAAAAAGTTATGGCTCTTGGAAGAAGGGGAGGAAAAAAATGAAAACAGAAAATCTCCTAGGGATGAAGGGGTTGAAGGCGGTTTTCAAGGTATTTTTTTAAAATAGACATTGATACAGGTGGCTTCAAAGAAACAAATGGAAATGTAAGAAGTATGCGGATAAATCCAGCATCACATAAAAAAAAGATTTGTTTTTTAATGTATATTAAAAAAGGAAAAAGTCATAAATAGGAGGAGACGTCAGCTGACGTGTTTCGGACCTTATCCATATCATAAAAACAGTATGTTTATAAATCTCCATAGATTTGTAGAGAGGCCAAGTTTGTGGATAAACCATGTTAGCGACCATCCTGAGTACTAATGTGAGGTCCCATTCACTGCTGCAGCTGTGCCAACATAGACCGGGGGCATCGGTGGAGAGGCAATGCTGGAGCGATGTGTGATAACAACTCATTTTGCATTTTTACATTTTTTTTTCCTAAATAGATGCCTAAAATGTAAAATTAACATCACAAAAAAACACCTTTAAATATAGAATAATGTATACCTCTTCAGTTCTTTGTAGGAGTCTGGGCCATCCTTGGTTAAAAACTTGTATGAGATTTTCATATTACTATTACAGACGTTGTCGTCTCCACATCCTTCTTTCAAAAACTGAACCTGACAAGTTAAAATGATTAAAGATCATTAATGCACACAAACCTATCACAAAGGTTCACAAGTTAGTATGGCAAGTGACTATTGCAGTCCAATGTACCTGTCAATGAAACTATACATGACAGTAGACTTAAAGGGGTACTCCACTATAGTTTTTAATCTTCACAGAGATAAGCCACCCTGAAAAAAGAAAATAAAAGGCCAAACTTACCGTACAAATCTGCTTCCCACTCCAGGGCTGCTTCTCCAACAGTATATGCTGGCCCAGAAGCAATGACCTCATTGGGTGCTCGGTACTCAAAACGACCAACTCGGACAGGACAAGCTCAATAGGCTAGACTCGTGTGCCAACTATAGCAAAAGTAAATGGGGAACTTTAGCATTTTTACGCAAGACACTTCCATAAAAATGCTCAAGTCTCCAATGGACTTCCATTATACTCGTTAAACGAGCCGTGCCTGTCCGAGCGCCTGACCTGCTTGATTTGAGTACCGAGAATCCATGCATGATAATGCTCACTCATTAGTAATGACGTCACAACCACTAGTGACCTGACTGCTGATTGGTTGCCATCAGGTGATGGGTTTTTGTCAGTGGTTGTGGTCAGGCAGTGTTATGTCCCAGGAATGGGAATTGTTCATTGTTTTTTGTGCTATTTATTGCATTCTTTATTGCTAGGCAGAAGTACTGCCTTTGGTATTTTGTCCCTTTTCTCTCCCTGTAGCTCTGTGATGTCAGTTTACTCCTCCCTTATTCCCCATGTATTGTTAATATAATCCATTTTAGTATGGGCACATGTTTACTGCTCTCTGCAGAATCACTCTTTTTACCTGCTGCATTGTACATTAATTCATGTTTTTTAATGAAAGGTATCACCACTTCTCCGGGATCCTTACTTCAATGTATGATCTATCTGGGGACATATGCATGTGAGTACATCGGTCAATACGAATATCAAAAGGAATGATACTTCAGGCACCTATACTCCAGTGCATTGAAGAGCCAGAATAAGCAGAGAGATGCAAAGTGGCAGCGATGCAGGGGTAGAAGATTTTGATGGCAATTGTGTTTTTTGGTTTCCGGGAGGCTTCCCCATGTGAAATCTAAAATATAGCGAAGAATCCCTTTAATCTAAATACAATAAATACTTTTTATAGCATGTTTCAGCTTACTATAATGAATTATGTTAACCTTCAGGGAAGACTCTCAGGAAGCTGGGAAAAGGTGTATGACAGTCCGCGCCACCGGGTACCAAGGAATCACCTGGGATGCAGGAAGTTATTTCAAGCTTAATCTTTATTGTCAATAAAGATTAAGCTTGAAATAACTTCCTGCATCCCAGGTGATTCCTTGGTACCCGGTGGCGCGGACTGTCATACACCTTTTCCCAGCTTCCTGAGAGTCTTCCCACGTGCGAGTGGTTGGTGGAGTTCCTGCAGCAGCCGGTATTGATTGTATGCCTTCAAGCCAGTTGTGGGTCATCACAACTGGAATAGGTGAGTGGTTTTGACTTTACACCTCTCATCTTTTAGTGTCTGAGTGATAGGGCACTATTGCGCCTCTTGTTCCCTTTTTATATTGGAACCTTCAGGGAATGCTTACAAGCAACTCAGCCATATACTTGGTCTCTACAGAACGCTATGGAGATATTTAGTTAATTTGCTTCTATTAAGCCGCCTGTACAGAAAGATGATGTACATATAAACATTCATTTTTTTATACCCTCTTGGGAAATTAATTTTTATATCCCTAATATTACTCTGACATTAGTACCTGTTTCTTTTTATAACGTCAAGTCATCGGGAATTATTATTATTTATTTATATAGCGCCATTAGGTTCCATGGCGCTTTACATGAGGATAAGGGAGACAAGAACAGGTACACTAAATCTAGGCGATCAGGATGTACAGGTACAGGAGGGGCAGGGAATGAGGAGGAATACTGTACAATTCTCCAGCATGGCTACTGCAGGGATAATAAAGCTTTAAATAGTTCCCCAAATTGGGAGGACAAAAGGAGTGAGACTTATAAACCGAATCTTGTGTTTTTTTTTTAAAAAAAACCTTACCGAGTCAGTGTTGCGGTGGTGGAGCGGGTGTGCAGGAGGCAGGTTTGCAGGATCCATAGAGGGCGTAGGCAAAGCTGCAGGTCCAGAGCCGTGGGGTTGTGCGGTGGGGGCCGCCATTTTCCATGTGCCTGCATATATTGCTAACTCGGCCTTTACTATCCAAGACTTCCAGAAAATAGCAGCGGATCTCGATCTGCGCATGCGCTGTTCCTGCAGCTGTTTCTGGAAGTCTGGACTGTAGAGACTTTAAGGCCAAGTTGCAGCTTGGCAGTGAATGCAGGCCCATGGGAAATGGAGGCCTCCACTGCACACTGCTGCAGCTCCGTGCCCTCAGCTTTGCCCCCACACTGCATGCACCCTGCCTCCTGCACCTACGCAATCCCCCCTCGGTAACCCATGGTGGGTTCAGGATGGGGGCCATGTACCAGGATTGCAGATATATATACCAGGATGGGGGATATATACCCGGATGGGGAGGGGGGCACATACCAGGATGGAGGATCTATATACCAGGATGGGGGAGGAGTCATGTACAAGGATGAGGGACATATATAGTGATTATAAGACAGACACCATTTAACAATAAACATTTTTCTTTTTTCCGTCACCATATTTGGGGTGCGTCATGTAATCCAATGCACCTTAAACGGAAAATACGATACCTAATGTGTGCACATACACCAAGCAGTAAAATTAACTACAGGCTGCAATTTTAACTTGCACATTAATGACAAATACTATACCTCTGCAGTAACTTTTTTTGGATCATTTGCGTTCTGGATTGGGACAAGTTCTGGCAGTGAGCTGATCTGCCTCTTCTTCCGGCGGACATTTTTAATATCTACAGAAAGAGACACAGGAATATGTCGCAATCTGTCCTTAATAGTTTCCTGTTGGAGTGAGATTAACATATGGTCAGTTCTATAGGCAAAGAATTACAATATCCAATGTTTAGAAAATCCATTTCAATATAAAATGAAATATTTCTGAAATATTTAAATTAGATATTAAATTAATTAGAATATATTAGGGATAGTAACACATTTCAATCACAGCTGCTATTATTGTTAATTACACCGTCAATTAATATTGTCCTGGACAAATGATGAATCTTTCGAGTTGGAAAAGGAGGCTAAAGTCTTAGCAAGGTTATCCTTAAATAATGTTAACAAAAATAGCTCTCCTTTTTTTTAGATAAAGCCATTCTTGTAGTTTGTTATGTTTTGTCATGCATCAGGGTTCAAACCCAGGACTCTTTTCCTTTGTGGTCGGCCGAGCTGTCCACTGTGCCACAGCAGATGCACCTTTTTACATAGTGTTTATTATCAGTGTTCCTTGCTTTAGTCTTTTAGGTTAACATTTGTTTTTTTATTATCCATTTGTCTGTCCAATCACCTTTTAGGTGCGGCTATATATACCTTCCCCCTGCTGGTATTTCCTGCTGGTGATATTCTCATTTGGACGTCTAACCAAACAGCTGCTTTATATGCCAGTCACTGTAAGGCCAGCCGGGGTTTACATCTGCTGTTTGCTCTTTACTCTGCACCTATCTTCAGTTTGCAGCTAGGACGTACACAATTATACACCTTCTCTGCCAGAGCTGTAGCCACCCCACAGCATGTACACTCCCACCATCAGTGCCACCCACTCCACCTACAAAGCACCATCCTGAGACTCCTATACAGTACACAGATAGATAAATTGCTGCACACAGTCTCTCCCTGCTAATGTCTGCATTGTTGTGTCTCTTCTGCAATTAAAGGGGTTATGCGATAAAGAAAAAAAAAAACATTTTCAGGCATTAATATGCTTAAAAGAAAGATCTGGGGCATCCCCATCTTCCAGCACTACCACAGATCCAGCACAGTATGATACAAAGGTCTGCAACAGCTCAAGAAGACTGATCAATATGGAAGTCAGAGGACCGCTGCATTGGTCAGGTCACTAGAAGGGAACGTCATCAGAAATTGCAGCCAATCAGCAGTCAAATCACTAGTAGTTGTGACATCATTAATAATGAGTGAGCATTACCATGCACGGAAGTCCTCTGACTTCCGAATGGAGCAGGCATCGCTTCCGGATCTGGGGCAGGACTTCCAGAGTAGCCAGAGGGACCCATAAAGAGATACGCCAGATGTTGGCTATTGGGCTCACATAAAACTGGCCTTTTTTATATCTTTTTTTTTTTCTTCATGCATTTTGTTGACAGTTATTGATATCCATACTCCTATATTAATTATTTGCTTTTCTTAGCATTTCAAAGTGCTCTTAATTTATTTATTATGTACAGGTGCGTCTCGATGAATTAGAATAGCATCAAAAAGTCAACTTATTTCAGTAATTCATTACATAAAGTGAAACACATATATAGAGTCATTACACACAGAGTGATCTATTCAAGTATTTATTTATGTTAATGTTGATGATTAATGGCTTACAGCCAACAAAACCCCCAAAAGTTATTATCTCAGAAAATTAAAGTATGGAGGACGCAGGGTTAAAAACCGTGCTGCCATATTCCACGACACATCAAACGTTGAATATAATATTGATTTATTAGTCAACGCGTTTCAGAGCTCCCTGGCCCCATCTTCAGGACAAATCAATATCATATTGCCATGTTTCAGGACGTTTCAGGTAGTCTTGAAACGCGTTGACTAATCAATATTATATTTACCCTTTGATATCTCGTGGAATATGGCAGCGCGGTTTTTAACCCTTCATCCGCCCTACTTTAATTTTCTAAGATAATGACCTTTGGGTTTTCATTAGCTGTAAGCCATAATCATCAACATTTACAGAAATAACTGTGTGAAATGACTCTATATAATATATGCGTTTCACTTTATGTATTGAATTACTGAAATAAATTAACTTTTTGATGATATTCTAATTCATTGAGATGCACCTGTATCGTGTCAGTCAGAGGTCCCCATACACATTGGATACCTGGCAGGTCCCAGTTACCTGTAGATGTAGCTCAGTGTCATCACATTTGACTTGGTTTTGTACTCTGAGATCCATTGTCTTTGTCACCGGCCCTTGTATATTGGCAATTCTGGAGGACAAACCCAGACTTTGTCTTACATTTTCAACTTCAAGTGTGTAGCGAGAGCTAAGGAAGAAAGTTGGACGAGGTATGAGACCTTAATAAGCATCTCCCAAGAATATGGAACTATGGAATACAAGGAAGGCACTTACTTAATCTTGGATTGTATTCTTTAGGTATTGCTGTATAGGATAAGCAGACTTTTACTGTCAAACTGGAAAACAGAATTGAGTCTCCTTAAGGTCTTGTAGAACTTCTCTATAAAGTCCTGTACAGCATTAAACATTGTTATTTATCCTACCAGATTCCACTGGGCACCAGACAGTTTTTGTTATTATAATCTATCTTCTCTGGTGACACTTCAATTGTCTTCTGGATGTTGACCACTGGCCGCGACCTAAGAAGAACGAAGGTACATGGAACGATCAATTCAGAGATCTGCAGGATGCAGCTGTATAGATCCAAAAGAGATCCACCATCTCACCTGAAGACACTTATAGAATCTGACAAAGATCCCACTGCAATATCCGGATATGAATTCTTATCTATATCCATATTTCCGGCAACTGAGTAGCCAAAGAATTTGGTGCCTGAGCTCCGGCCATCGATGATCTACATATAATGAAAGGGGTTTTTGTTATCAGTTTTCATAAATATTGTCCATTATGCAATGCAAGGAAATGACAAATTGATCATTTTCAAGATAATACTGTACCGCCAAAGTGATCAACTAGTCTCGGCCTCAGGGCGGACCTACCGTGGTGCAGCTGGTCCAGCTGCACCAGGGACCCGACCGGCTAGGGGGCCCCTCAAGCATGCAGGGGGGCCCCCAGCCGACCCCCATAACCCGATGTCAGAGAGAGGAGGGTCCAGGCAAGGGAACAGGAACTTCCTGCTTCCCTTGCCTGATCCCCCCCTCCTCTGCCCCACTGCCGCCCCAGCTCCCAGGAATGACAGCCGCCAGCACCCTTCCCCCCCCCATCCTCTCAACGGCCGCCAGCATACTCCCCTCCGCCGCTCCTCTCCGACGCTGCTAGCGCATACACCCCCACCCGCTCCTCCCATGGCTGCACCAGGCCCACTGGCTCAAGGTCCGCCATGCTCGGCCTTATATATTTTAACCCTTAACGACCAGAACATAACAGTACATCCTAGGTTGCCTCCCTCCACACACTGAGCTCATATCACTCCCTGCACATGTCAGATGAGCTCAACAGCCGACATGTGCAGCTAACAGATGCTAATCCGCCTGCCGCTTTTAACCCTTTATATTGCGCTGTCAATCACTGAGAACGCGATCTAATATACCTCAGCGATCACAGGGCGTCAATGTGTTGCCATGACAGCGAGGGATCAAGTGAGCGCTGCCTGCGCGGCATCATCCACAGGAGGTGATCATTTTGCAGTGCAGAGCCCTGAATGGTCACGGTTCTGTACTGCAGCAGCAATCAGACTGTGCAGTGTTGCGGCACTTAAAGGCCAAGTAAGATAAAGTAGTAAAAAAATAGTTTTTAAAAATAAAAAAAAAAAAAAAAAAAAGTTTAAATCATCCCCATTTTGCTACAATGGAAATAAAACTATACAAAAAATAACATTTGGTATCGCCATGTTCAGAAATGTCCAAATCTATCAAGATATAAAATCATTTAAACTGATTGGTAAACTGCGTGAAATAAAGTAAAAACTCCAAAATTAACATATTTGGGTAGCTGCAATATAGGAATAAAAAGTAATAACGGGAGATCAAAACAGCACCTCTACCCAAAAATTGTATAATTAAGAACGTCAGCTCAAGATGCAAAAAATAAGAAGTCACACAGCCCCAGATCCCGAAAAATGAGAACGCTACGGGTCATGGAAAATGGCAGCAAAAAATCTGTTTTTTTACGAATGTCTTAATTTTTTTTCACTATTTAAATGAAAAGAAAACTATATGTTTACTACCTACAAATTCGTACTGACCTGAGGCATCATACTGACAGGTCAGGTTTTACCATATAGTGAACATGATGAATAAAAGAAATGAAAACCATTGTGAAATTACTTTTTTTTTTTTTTTGCAATTTCACCGTACTTGGAATTTTTCCCCATTTTTCAGTGCACTGTATAGTAAAATAAATGATGTTATTCTAAAGTACAACTTGTCCCACAAAAAACAAGCCCTCATACAGCTATATTATGGAAAAATAAAAAAAAATTAAGGCTCTTGGAAGAAGGGGAGGAAAAAACAGAAAATCACCGGGTGGTTAAGGAGTTAAAGAGGAGGGAGCTAGCCGCGGTCCTGAAACAGCGGCGTGCAGCCGCTGATATCTGGTACTTGGATCCTCCCGGATTGGGGCAATCCGGCCCCGTAGGCTCCCATGTTAGGGAGCGCCAGATTGCCCCGGATCCGAGAGGACCCGGGGCAATCTGGGAGGATCCGGGAGACGCCAATTTGGGGAGATTTTTCTCCCTGGACACAAAAACGTTGCAAGCACGGAGAGATGGAAACCGGGTGGCAGATAGCTGCCATCTGGCTCCATAGGATACTATGGGGCCAAAATCCGGTCCGGGGCTGTCTGGTTTACACCGGACAACCCCGGATCAGATCTTGCCGTGGTGTGAAGTCAGCCTTAGTAATTATTATCAATGCCTCACAAATTGCCACATGTTCTCTCACAATGGCAATACTAAGAAAATCCTGAAATTGTGATGTTAGGGGGCCTTGGGGACTGGAGTTTGCGAAACACTGCTTTAACCGCTATAAAAAGTGTATAAACATTCCCTAACTAAAAACAAAATATTACATTTTGTCTCAATATGCATGAATGATCTCCATAACGAAGGCTGAATAAATCTGCACTAGGATCTTGAATAAAAATTGGTATAACATTTTACCTGTGCTGGTTCTCGGTTGATGCCGTCCTTGGAGCCATGATGTATATAAACTCTCCCATATACATCAGCATACGGCGCTCCAATTGCAATGTCTAATGCAAACAAAATACAATTTGTCAGATTCCAAGATTAATTCATTCCTGTAATCAATTACTATATCAGGAAGATTAAGACAACGGTATATGCACATTTATGAATGATTGCCCTAATTAAAAAGGCAGTGATAGTATATATGCGTCATAACGGCGGACCAGGGGATGTCCAGCGCACGGCGCAACACAAAGATGCAACAGAATGTTTTTTGGGGAAGGAAGGCCTTGACGATAGAAAGCAGGGAATGGGACGCCTCCTGCCACTCATATGCTTTCACAATATGCATGTGACTATATATAATGAATGGGCTCTGAATACATTTCCGCCTCATTAAAATAAGCTCTCTTTATAGTAAACTTTACGTCTATTCTAGAGCTCTGAGGATGGCTGGAGCCACAAGATGAAATGAGATGCAATATTGTATTATAAGGACATTTACACGTTTGCTTGCATCTTTCTGCAAACAGGCAAGATGCAATGTGGCTCTACTAGGATGCGACCCTACAATCTTGCCTTAACTTGTGGTCAACCAGTGTTTTCATGACTTTCATGACTAGTCCTTCTGACAGCCCACCTTTGATCTATGGGTAGACCAACAGTTCTCTAACAGCCCACCTTTGATCTATGGGTAGACCAACAATACTCGACAGCCCACCTTTGATCTATGGGTAGATCAACAATACTCCGACAGCCCACCTTTGATCTATGGGTAGACCAACAATACTCCGACAGCCCACCTTTGATCTATGGGTAGACCAACAATTCTCTGACAGCCCACCTTTGATCTATGGGTAGACCAACAATACTCCGACAGCCCACCTTTGATCTATGGGTAGACCAACAATACTCTGACAGCCCACCTTTGATCTATGGGTAGACCAACAATACTCCGACAGCCCACCTTTGATCTATGGGTAGACCAACAATACTCCGACAGCCCACCTTTGATCTATGGGTAGACCAACAATACTCCGACAGCCCACCTTTGATCTATGGGTAGACCAACAATACTCCGACAGCCCACCTTTGATCTATGGGTAGACCAACAATACTCCGACAGCCCACCTTTGATCTATGGGTAGACCAACAATACTCTGACAGCCCACCTTTGATCTATGGGTAGACCAACAATACTCCGACAGCCCACCTTTGATCTATGGGTAGACCAACAATACTCTGACAGCCCACCTTTGATCTATGGGTAGACCAACAATACTCCGACAGCCCACCTTTGATCTATGGGTAGACCAACAATACTCTGACAGCCCACCTTTCATCGAACAATACTCAGTGCTTTCTTCCCAATCATCTGTTTTAGCAGAAGTGCCGGAAGTTGAACCACCAAAGAACCAAAAATAATTGGGCTAAATCTATACGGTATATAGGCCATTACTTTTCAATATCTGGATAAAGTTTTGAACACTGATAATTTCTGCATCTCAGTCTCAGTAGTCTGCTTATAATCATCTATTCTTGATGCTCCCCTTTAAATACTGGACACAAGGTAAAGGGTAGACCGCCAAGAAAGGTACTAAAGAGAGTTCTCTTCCCTTTAGAGATACTATCTCAATTAATTAGAATATCATCAAAGTCAATGTCATATTGCCATGTTTCAGGGAGTTTCTGGGAGCTCTAAAACAGGTTGCCAGATAAATCAATATTATATTCACCCTTTGATGTCTCATGGAACGTTAACCCCTTCATCCTCCCTACTTTAATTTTCTGAAATAATGACCTTTGGCTGTAAGCCATAATCATCAACATTAACATAAATAAACAGTTGAAATAAATCACTCTGTAATGACTCTATATATGTGTTTCACTTTATTGCATTATTGAAATAATGTAACTTTTGATGATATTCTATTTCATTGAGATTCACTAGTACATTACCCTATAGACAGGAATGGGTAGAGAACAGTATGGGGATCCAATAGTTTATCATAATGCATCCCTTTATGTACGGCTTTGGAGGTGGGATTGGGTTCCTTAACTCTAGGGCCCGGCGACTGCTAGGTTACGCGACTGCATAGGTTACGCCAACGGTTTGTCCACCCCTGCTTTTAGACACCCCCACCGCTGATGAGCCAATATCATGACTCGGCTTACAGATACACTCACAGATTGTACAACATAAATCCCTAATTTTCTTACCAGGGTAGCCATCTTGATTTAAGTCTCCTACGTTCTTCACAGAAATTCCGAACATAGAATCCTTGGGGCCCGTAATTCGGATTGGCTTAACGTTTTCCCAGTTTCCTTTCTGGTTTATGTACACATACACAGCTCCTCCTACGTCTTTATTATCCTTCTCAAAATATTGAGGTGCGCCAACAACTATATCCTGCCACCTGGAGAAGACAAAGCAGAGTCAACAGTAAAAGACAATGTGGTGTCATGTTGTTTTTTTGACTGAGATTATTTTTTTGTTGAAATATGCCTGCGTAGATGGTTTTTAGCTTATATTAAAGGGATTATGCATTCACAAATTTAGCTGCCACTGTTCTCCACATTTTGTGTCTGATGTTATCATTCAGTTCTATTGTAGTGATCGATCTTTAAAGTAACATTAATGCCCTCTGATTCGTCAAACAATTTTTACCAGAATTGTGGCATAAAACGGTCTAAAATGTTTTGCAAAATTTGTTACTGCACAAAAATGTGACTTTTTCTCATTTCAGCTACGCCAACCTTCTGAAAAGAGGGCAGAACGTAGCTAGATGGGAGCTTGCTTGACCAAACGCCACCTACAAATTAATCCGTAACTGGAGAACGTTCTTGCGGAAGCAAACAACACCTGAACGTTGTGCCAAAATCATTAAAAGGCACATCTTACTCCAGCGCACTCTTAATCAAGATCGATGTACAAAACGCAAATTCTGATGAATCGGGGCCATAGAATTTAATATATGAGGTTTATATGAAAAGTAAGGCCCCCACCTCCATAACTTGGGTTTCAATGGGAAAATTTTAATAAATCAAACACAGAAATAATCCTTATAATGTGCTCTCTAATAATAATAGTAATAATAATATTCACTTTTGAGCAAGTTTTCTGAAGCCATCGCGAAAGAAGTTGACACTGTTTCTGTAACCCGCCTCTCACAGATCTCTCAATATCTTCATATCTTGATGTCCCGGCAGATCTTGTTTCATTATCGGGAACAGTTGGAAGTCAGACGACTCCAAATCTGGACTTTATGGAAGATGCCGTACAGTGATGAGTTTCAGCCTCTGAAGTTCTGCTGTACTACCCCATGTGAAGTGTGTGGTCTGGCATTGTCATGTTGCAGGAAAACATCTCCCTTTTCCCTTCGGCCCCTTGATAGTCGTTGTTTCAATGTTCTGAATTGATTGTTGTTCCACGTTCAAAGACATTGACATGGATAACGCCATCTGCATTTTGCGTCTTTAACTCAGTGGTTGCTGTCAAAGGATGTCCAACTCTTTGTCACTCAAGTCATATGTTCCCATCTCACCATCTTTAAACTAAAGGTGCTGTCACACAGCACGATCTGGCCAGCGATGTCGGAAGCGATGCGCGGGTGCCCGCTCGCTTCCGACATCGCTGGCCAGCTGTCACACAGCATCCCTGCGGCCGGCGACACCGCAGCGATGTGGGCTGTGACATCGCTCGCTGGGCTGGGCTCAGCCCAGCGAGCGATCCGCAGCAACGCTGCAGTATAGGCTGGATCGCCGCCGACATCGCTCTGGCGATGTCACACGGCGCGATCCAGCCTTATCGCAGGTCGCTGGTTGACAGGTTTACGGTTCTTCCCGTAAACCTGTCAACCTGCGACCAGCGATAAAACGCAGTCGCGCCGCTCATTTACACAGCACGACGTCGCTAGCGACATCGCTGATACGTCACTTTTTCGTGTGACACCACCTTTACTGGTCCAACGACGCACAGTGATCACATCAACACAATCACCATAATCGGTCTGATGAATTTCCTTTTGGGGTGACACGTTCTGTCAAGAATTCAATGGCAGCACGTTGCTTAAATAGCATTGACCGACCGTCTGTGCAGGGTTGCAATTTTTACACTGTAGCAAAATAATCATTTATTGCGAAGGCTTCCCGCCAACTGGAGCTGTAGAGGAGAGTCTACTGAACAGTCCAGTACCTGCCGCATACCAGTGCCGACATCTGCTAAGGAGTTATGAAGGTGGAGGCATTACTTTTCATTTAACTCTCATATAAGCACCACTGATGACCATCAGAACTATTAAATCTTACTGTAACTCATTAAAGTAGTCATAAAGATTTTTTATGTGAGACCATCACTGTGTCAACAAAAAAGATTGGACTTTTATTATTCCTGCTTTGTGTGTATAAGTGCAAAACTCTAAAACTGAGAATCTTATAGAGAAAGCACAAAGTCAAAGCTTTAAGGAAGAAATAGTTATGAATTCAAGAAAAGTATTGAATGTTTTATTATTTTTTCAGTGTAGAAAAACCTGTTTCCAGCTAGTATAAATGTCTACTTTACATGCAGTTTCTCTCATGCACACAGCGGAGTAATTACATTATGACTAATAGGAAGGATGTGATGTCTGCAGCTTTTAATATGGATATATCTCCGGCATTGTGTTAGACAGAGGGTCTCTGTTATCGGCTGCCAAGTTCCTTATCAGCTGCTGTCATCGGTGTGTGGTGCATTCCCATTAGTGCAGGCCGGCTACAGACTCCCTAAAGCTTAGTAATAATAATGGCAAGGTTAAAGTCACCTCCTTTAAAAATAGAAAACAAATCCGCTAGAGGAAATTCCTTAAAGGGGTTCTCCAAGATTGTAGAAAATTCGGCCAAGTTCAGGCAATGTCAGCAAATAAAAAAAGAACATACATTCACCAGTTATATCCCCCGACCACTCCAGCTCTAATGCTCCCTGCAAGAAATCACTGACCTGACCAGTGTGCAGCACAAGGACACTCAGACCTGTGCAGCGGTCACTGCTGTATGCAAGTAAATAAAGACTGTCTTATTGCACCAATGGAGTGGATGCTTTAAATGTAAGTCCCCTACCCCCTATCTTATACTCACCTTCTGGTGTCTTCATCTGTTTCCAGCATTGCTCCGGGTTGGTCTGTGGCGATTAGTGACCTGCCGACAGCGCTAGTGTTTCACGGAGTGCACTGGAGGTCACAAATCAGTCCAAGTTTATGAGAGCCGCTTCTGGCTCTCATAGACTTGTGTTGAGCACTTGCGTCATGACTTATGACTTCCAGACAGTGAGAAGTTACGGGCACAAGGTGGCACCACGGGACTGGAGAGCTGCCAAAAAGGCATAAAACACACTGGAGGGGGGTGAGTATAATACCAGGGAGGGAACTTGGATTTAAAAATATTGAGAGATTACCTGCTCACCATAATACTATCAGGCCCTGGTTATGCAATAGGAACAAGGAACCTGCAAGGCTCACAATGAAGTAATTATCCAAAAAAGAAAAAAAGGTGCTCCAGCTCCTTAAAATCCAGAATATATTTAATTTTTGCACCAAAAGACAGACATGGTTATCAGCAGGTGTTCGAAACGCGTTGCCTGTAAATAACTGCACTTTGCCATGTCTGTCTTTTGGTGCAAAACTTAAATAAATTCTGGATTTCAAAGGAGCTGGAACAATTTTGTTTTCTTTTCTTGGATAATTTGGATTTAAAGCTCCACTTCAGCGCCAAAAAAACCCAAAAAATGCAGGAGCATACCACTTTTTATATGGTCTTGGAAAAACCCTATCAATATGACTTGCTGTATAAGGCAAGATCACAGGACACTGTATGATAATAATTGTCATAGTTTTGAAATTAAAGGAGTTTTCCAAGAATAGCAATATTTTCACTATTGACCAACACTTGTTTTTTTTTTTAAAAATGGTTCAAGCCCTTCCTGGTTCCATCGCTGCCTCACCGCCACTGGTACAGCAATTGTTTACAGACTGCAGTGGAGGTGTCATGACATCAGCGCAATTCACCACTGCAGCCAGTTGTAGCCATTGGTAAAGCGGTCGAGCTCAGTGACTGTCTACAGTGGTGATGCGCGCTATAGTCATGATATCATAACTGCAGCCTCTAAGCAAGCACTGGAGTAGCAGCGAAGAGGCATATGTGGAACAGGAACAGTTACTAGCTTTTTAAGCGTTTGAGGAACATTAAAGTTTTGTTTAAAATAATATAGACAAGTCTACCTGAATATTTTTAGTACAAAATCTGTGTCGCATGAACTATCGGAAATATTAACGGAGCTTTTGTAAGTAAAACAGGAACTAAGTAAAGGAAGAAAAATAGCTGCTGACGAAAGATAAAATTGGACACGGCAATCAAGAAAGGCAATCGGTAGAGAGCAGAGCCCGACGTGCAATCAGATCCAAAGGAAAGCTTTACGAGATGCCAGTGTATACAAGAATTTTTGTTGGGGAAGGATTAATGAGAAAGTAGGAGAAAACTAGGAACTAGAAAACGAAGGAAATCCTGTTGGTGGGTCTCGAGGGCCGGAGTTGGGGAACATTTTATTACATTCTTGGAGAACCCCTCTATATGGTGCTCTCAACAACTCAAGAAAACAATTAAAGGGAACTTGTCCCATTAAGCATGCAGTCTGATGCACCAGCAGCTTGTCATAGAGACGGAGAAACTAAACCCACTAATAAATAATTTATTAGGATGGGGGGGGGGCGATATTCAGCATATCTCTTGTACGAGTCCCGTAGTAGTTTTTTTAGGAGTCCAGTGTATGGTCTCACCCATTGACTGATGCAGGTTCACATAAGGGAAAGCTGCCAATCATTTAGTTACTCTGCCCACTGGACTCCTAAGTCCTGAATAAGCAGCAATTTCAATGTATAAGTTACAAGTTATCCTGCATCCTTTGCACAAAACTAAATATAAAATTGCTCAGCTTCTCCTGTTCTTCAATATGACTGCACAGCTCATTCATGAAGACAAGCTCCTGTGATTTCAGTTTAACGTCAAAGAAAAGAATAGGAATCTGAAGTTTAGAGGATGTAAGCCAGTAAGCCTTTGGTAGCCAACAACCCAACAACAATAGGCCGCATTGTATTTTAAGGAGATTTGAGTTATTCCAGAATTCCTTTGACTAATGATCTTACTTGTCACCGTTGAGATCCGCTACCGCTACATCGTAACCAAATGATGAGGCCAGTCCTTCCCCTTCAAAGACAAACTCGGGAGACAGCATTCTCTCATTGGGTGGATATTTCCTGAGAAGAACCACGGCTCCACTGTGATTGGCTCTGGGGGCACCTGATACAAAGGTCATTTCATTCTCTGATGTAATCCCTTTACTAGAATCCAAAGAAAAACCTGTAAATAGGAGCAGCAAAAAAAAAACATTAAATAGGGTAATATGTGAGTGATAGTGCAAACTGTATATGACGTGGGTAAAATGTACAAAGGTATCATGACATGGAGAATACGTAACAATTCACATGTTTATCATTTATTTTGGAAGAATAGATGAATGAATGAAACCTATGAATGATCTTTGTATTTACAGGACTCCAGGAAATGTATTGGGCGTGTGGCCAGAAATGGATCATAATGTGAGCAAAACCTTAAGAAGGTTTACAATATTACAATGAGCTAGGTGCTGGGAGTAGATGTGGCTGCAGGAGAAAAGTGACATTTGCTCTATGCAGTGGCTCTCTACGTTGGTGTCATTGCTTGACTCCAGGGCGTGATCTGGTGACCTCTAGTTGTGTGGTTGGTTTCGCTCTCTGTTGGACCGCAGCCTGTTTTGTCTCTGTCCATTTGCTGATAGTTCTCTTGTCTTTCCTTTCCTTTGTTTTGCTTTCCTCTTTATTTCTATTCAGGTGTTTTCACTTGTCGTTTTGTTGGCTCTGTCACATCCTGGGAGGGGCTATTTAAACTCACCATGCACATTCCTTCCTTGCCATTCCAAGACAAATAAATGTTTAGATTCCCAGCTCCTCAGCTAAGGATTATCATTCTGATTTATCTCTATTGCTTTTTTCTTCAGTTT
This sequence comes from Allobates femoralis, assembly GCA_033576535.1. NCBI lineage: Eukaryota > Metazoa > Chordata > Amphibia > Anura > Aromobatidae > Allobates > Allobates femoralis. The sequence goes on along the minus strand of JARQOC010000011.1, from coordinate 42,305,804 downwards.
GTTGGTCAGTTTCCCTACCCTGCTCACTTACCATTGTGTTACATTTAGGTCCTGGGGGGTTCCATGTATTCCATTGGTCTTTTGGGTGTCTTCTATTTTTAAGTCCATCTTTAATGACTGTGTGAACATCTTCTTAGCCCTGTGTTTCACCCTCTGCCTGTGTGCAATTCCTTTATGTTTATTGTTGTAGTGTGTTATACTTAGTTTATAGTTGAGGATACAGTTATAGACATTCAGGGTCAGCCGACATTGAGGGAGGGGTGGCACTGTGTAATCTTAGGGTGCCAATCTCCACAGTCAGGCTCAGATTTAGGGTTTCTTCTGAATAGGGACCTGTGGTTTGCAGGGATCACATCTATACTGGTTTATCCATCCTCATGTGAGTGATAGGGCTCAGTTACAGCATCTAGTTAATATAACAGGACTCAAGAGGGCTACTCCTCGTAAGATTAAAATTCCTTAATCAGATATATGGGTAAACAGTGGAATAACTGGAAGAATGTGGGATCCAATGCAAGATCTCCAACAAGCCTATGAACTATCATTGTATGGTATTGGTTTTCTCACATGGGTCCTTTTGGGCCCCAGTGTAACTGAAACCTCTGCACCCACTATAAATAAACCCTGTGGATACAGGGAGTTCTTCACAACTAATGGGATATTTTTAAGATAGTAAATTATCTCCTATCTGGTAGATATGGGATAACTCACTGATTGCTGGGTGTCCGACCACTGGAACGTTCAGCGATCCTGAGAACGGGTCTTCGGACCCCCCCAGCCCCTGCACAGCCTATCTTGACTGTGTCATATATTGATTGTTGTTACTTCTGTTTTGTGTTTTTCAGGCTCCGGGAATTTTTAAAGGATTATTTAATATTTAATTTGATTAAGTGTACTCGTTTGTAATCTAACCAGTGTTGGTATACTGAATGAAGTTGATGTGTGTATGCTCGACCTCTGCACCATTGAGACTGCTAGGGGGAGTGAAAGCACAGCTCTTAGCTATTGTCAAGACTCTGGCTCTAATGTTTACCTTTTGTGCATTATAGCCTTTTTCCAAAATGGCATTTTTTGCTTCGCTCCTGTTTGTGATAGTCCTTCCCTGCCTTTCAAAAACCCTAGTTTACCTCCTAGCCAATGCTCTTGTATTCTGCTTTGAATCCCTGACTATTTGCTTCTCAAGATTGCTCCTCCAGTTAGTCCGGATCGGCTCTTTCCAGCAACCTGCTCTTAGTGACTCACCTGCAACTTGCTGCCTGTGTTTTTCAGCATTTGTCTCAGCCTGCAAGCCCTGGTCATGTAAAGGCTGGGTTACACACAGCAACATCGCTACCGATGTCGCTGCGACGTCACAGGTTTTGTGATGTTGCAGCGACCTCGCCAGCGACGTCGCTACGTGTGACATGCTGCCACGACCATTGATGAGCTCGCTGATTGTTGCGGAATGGCCGGGACCATTTTTCAATCGTTGGTCTGCCGCTGTCACACATTCATCAGCATGTGTGACGGGCAACGACTAGCGAAATCCAGTGTGCGCCCAACACCCTGACCGATCCCAGCGACCGTCTGGGTCGGCGAACTGCTGGGTGATCGCTGGTGAGTTCTGCCTGTCTGGCATCTCACAAGCGATCTCATAGCGATGTTCCAGCGATCCCGATCGTTGGTCGAGTCGCTGGAACATCGCTACATGTATCCCGGCCTTAAGTGTTGTCTGCTTCTAGCAGCTTATTGTTTTTAAGTGTGTAGGAGTGTGTCATTTAGAACTGCATTCTGGGCATGCGCAGTTCAAGAACCTGGATCTGACTTCCAGATCCTGCGGAATCTGGAGCTTGCTGGATCCAGGTTACATAAAGCCCCATTATAAATTAGCATGCATTGCCACAGATCCCGATGCGTACGGTTTTTGTCATGCAACAAAATGCGTTTTTTGGTCTCAGTGCAAAAACCGTACACAGTGAGATCCGTGGCAAAAGTAAAGAGCTGGGTGCATTGAAAGACAATGGGGCCGAAAATGGATGTGAGTGCATCCAGTTTCAGCCAAACTCACGCGGATGCCAAAAAATGGCGGTATAAAACCAGCCTAAGACTCTATTGCGCTGTTATCTCTCCTAGATCTCATACCACTTATTGGCAGCTTTCTCCGTAAACTGTGCATATACAGAAAGTTGCTAATCAATGGTGGGGGCATTGTTGGACTACCTGGAAGCAGGGCAAGTAGTCCTCTAATGATAATTTATGGCTGCTAAAACAATGATTTTGTAAAAAAAATATATATACTTAAGGCTCAATTACACACACAGATAATAGTGCAGAGATTGTTGGCAGATCTCTGGTTGCAGTGAAATCATGGACACATTGTTACATTTGTACACGGCCACAAAATTGAACAATGTGTCCATGATTTCACTGCAACCAGAGATCTGTGACCAATATCTGAACATATATCTGTGTGTGTAACTGGGCCTTAAGTAAGGGAATATGGTTCTGCATGGTTCTTCTAAAGTTTCATAAAATCATAAATGAATCTCATACTGAGAGCTGAGAATGGAAATGAGAACGTTCCACTTCATGGATATGGTGAATTCATGGTTCTGACATCTACTACACAATGATGTCACGACTTCATGCTGTCCGCGGCAATAAACGGTGGATGATATCATGAGAACATAGCACATTCCACAATGAACCACAAACCTAAGTAGCTATTTGTTGCCACATCAATCGATTTGTGACCCCTCGAATTTGGGGGTTCAGATTTATAGACAAATTGATCTGGATCAGTATTGGACATTGTTGTCATAAAAAGGAGACCTGTGTGTGTATGACAGCAAGAAGACAGAAGGGGGAGAACATTGAGTGTGACATAAAGAAAGCAACATTACATCATACAACCCAACAGGCAGGAGAAGGCAAACATTAAATGTTGTGTCCGGTTCCTAATCACTTTTTCCTTAAGTGTATGCACCCTGGATACAATCAACAGTAATGGATGATTACCTAAGTAACTGTTATCTTTAACAGGCACTAATTCGGGATTTCGTTTTGTTTCATCACCAGTCTCATAAGGACCGTCATCAAAAATGAACTGTTCATCAAATGAGCTATTTTTTTGTTCGACTCGAACAATACCTGAATAAATGAGTGAAATGACAAATTAAAATAGGCTAAAAATATGTTAAATAAATAACAAAACAAAAGGAATATATGTTGCAAATGTACAAACAAATGGTTATAGGGGAGTTTCAGACTAAAGTACTGATGGTTCCTCCTTAGCCTAGACCAGAGTCCAACTCAGCTCGAGGCGCCAACAGTGCAGGTTTTCAGGATTTCTAGTATTGCACAGGTGCTAATGTGATCATCTACACAGGTAATTATTCAAGCCTGTGCAATACTGAGGAGATCTTGAAACCTGCACTGTGGGGCCTTGAGATTTGGACCTCGCCTAGACCATCAAACCAGATCCTCCTTCTAGCACTTACAGCTGACTTGAATGGTACTGACCTGCAGTGAGCTGTAATACCAGGCAAAGCCACGGCCAACAGTGTGGAGCTGTGCATGGGTGACATGGTTCTCACTGTAGAGCTTCAGTCATCTAATTCAGGGATCCCCAACTCCAGTTCTCGAGAACCACCAACAGGTCATGTATTCAGGATTTCCTTGCATTGCATAGGGGTTGGAATCATCATCTGTGCAGGTGATAAAATTATCACCTGTGCAATACTAAGGGTCCGGTCACACTTAGCGATGCTCCAGCGATCCCGACAACGATACAACCTGGTAGGGATTGCTGGAGCGTCACTACGTGGTTGCTGGTGAATGTCAAACACTCAGATCTCACCAGTGATGCAGCAACGATACGGCGGTCGTTGGGACCCTGTCACTCTAGGGCGTAGTATTAAGGTCATTGGTCATTGTCCCCGTCAAACACACCCATGCATGCTGCCCAGCAGGGAGCCAACGATCAAAAAATGATCCAGGACATTCCAACACGATCAGCGATCTCACAGCGGGGGCCTGGTTGCTGCAGCGTGTCACACTGCGCGAACTGGCGAGGTCGCTGTTGCGTCACAAAACCTGTGACATAACAGCGATCTTGCTAGCGATCTCGCTCAGTGTGACCGGGGCTTTAGGAATCCTGAAAATATGCACCTGCTGGTGGCTCCTAAGGACTGGAGTTGGGGAACTCTGATCTAATAGTCATGGGTGCTGAAGTGAGACCCCCACCAATCTGATAATGTAGTCATGAAAAACCTCTATAATGGTTTTGTAATGGAATATATAAACTGAAGATAATGAAATGTGGATATAATTAGCACTGGATTTTGCAGTTTTCCTATATCTGCCAACATGCCCATAACATTTTCAAGTGCACCTTAAATCATTCATGGCTAATATTTAGTTTGGCATCCTGTATCTAAAAACCTTTGCAGGGAGACTTGTTGCCCCCCTCTTTTACGAAAACAAGCATCTGGCTCATACCACAACATGCTAGGATTGATATAGCCATACATCAAGATATTGCACTGAATCTGTGGTGGTGAGCCACCAGTGTACACTACAATGAAGTGGCCACCTCATATCTTAATCCTTACATAGGGTAAAGCCTAGCAAAGCCCACCAATTTAAGGGCAGGAGTGCACAAGTGTCCATTCATTCTATGGATTGCTATAATCTGCTAGGGTTCAATCTGCCACCAGAAACAAGATAGGGAGGTGCTGATGTATAGTTACTAGTGATGAGCGAACCTGTCATGTTTAGGTGCTAGGTACTCATATCCCGGGCTGTGGAATCAAAGTCAGAGTCGTGACCATTTTGGTGACATCAGAGTCGGCCGACTCGGACTCCTACACTGTATAATAAATTGGGTAGAGTAGTTCAATGCAATATATGCTAAATATTATTATTATGAATTATTATTATTATGTTCTATCTAAATAGCTTGACTATTGTCAGGGCTGTGGAGTCGGTAAATCAAATACCTGACTTTCAATGTGCCTGAATCCGACTGACTCCAGCTCCACCAAAATTGACACCGACTCCGACTCTACGACTCTGACTCCACCAGTAATGCTATGAAGTCAGTAAGCCAAACATCCGACTTTGACTCCTCAATTTCCCTGAATCCGACTCCACGACGACTCTAGCTCCACAACCAAGGTTGTGAAGTCAGTAAGCCAAACATCCAACTCAGACTATTCAATTTCCCTGAATCCGACTACAACTCTACCCAGAATGGACACCGACTCCACAACCATGATTATTGTATCATAATAATGATTAAAGGCCTGATGTTCATAATGTACTACACTTAAACATGAATTATGTATGAAGAAGTCGAAGTAGGAATCAGGGACATTGAGGAGTTGGGAGGTTTGGCTTACCGACTCCACAGCCCTGCTTGTAACGAGCAGTTGGATGCTTGGATTGGCGTGACTCGAGGACTGAGAATAATGGAAGCCAATGAGGAACTCAAGCATTTTGTTAGGAAAAGTTCTTGGAATAATGCTTGAGTTACCCATTGACTTCCGTTACAGTTCGGTAATCGAGTTGCGCTCATCCCGAGCATCTAAGGCTGCCTTCAGATTTGCAGATGCCTCCGCAGCGTTTTGCGGAGGCATCTGCAAGCATCTGCATGCAGACCGCAGCCCCTATGTTTATAATGGAGCGCACGGCGGTCTGCAGATGCTTGCAGACCGCCGTGCGCACCCATTCACTCCTATATGTGATCTGTGCGCAGGCGGATGCCTGCGTACAGATCACACACTCTCGTCCGCACCAGGGACACGACATGTTGCGTCCCTGGTGCGGGCGAGAGTGTGTGATTTGTGCGCAGGCATCCGCCTGCGCACAGATCACATATAGGAGTGAATGGGTGCGCACGGCGGTCTGCAAGCATATGCAGACCGCCGTGCGCTCCATTATAAACATAGGGGCTGCCGTCTGCATGCAGATGCTTGCAGATGCCTCCGCAAAACGCTGCGGAGGCATCTGCAAATCTGAAGGCAGCCTAACTGCTCATTACGAGTACCAAGCACCTGAGCAAGGTAGTGTTCGCTCATTACTAATAGTAACATCCTGGCAGTGACAAGGTGTAATAGTAAAACAAGGAATTAAAACATTTAATATTTCGAAGAAAAAAAAAAAGCTTAAACATTCTAAAAAAGTCAAACATAAAAAAAGGAAAAAAAAATCTTTCCCATTTATTACAAGAAAACTAAGCATAATTAATATTACCACTTCCATAATGCTCCACATTGTTAAAATATAACATTATTTTTTTCAGCAGAGTGAGTGCTTTAATGGATGAATGTTGGTCATCTCGCCTCTCCAAAAAATGGAATACAAAGTCATAAAAAATGAATAAAAATTTTTAAAATATGTTAGAATGCAATAAAAAATACAACTCATCCTGAACAAAAAAAACAACAATCAAACAAACAAGCCCTCAAATGACTTTTTTCTAAGGGAGAATGGCTCCTGGAAGGCAGAGATAAAACACTATAAGGCTACGTTCACACATTTGCGTATTTTGCTGCGCTTTTTGCCGCGTTTTTCGGCCCGCGCAAAAAAGCGCAGCAAAATACGCAGGGGCTTTCACACACTGCGCTTTCTTTCCCCCAGAAAGCACAGTGATGTCACAGAGGGGAGGAAGAATCCTGCTTCCTCCTCCCCTCTGTGACATGTGTGACCGCCCATTAGATTCCACAGTGTGTTAATAAACACTGTGAAATCTAAATTAAACAAAAGCAAGTGTGTGAAAAATAAAAAAGAATCAATACTTCACCTCTCCGACGCCTTCTCCCGGTGTCTGGTGCCGTCTGCCGCTCTCCGGTGTCCGGTTCTAAGTGAGATGTCTTCTCACAGGACCTGTGGTGATGTCAGAGGGGGGCGTTCCCGGGGCGGTCCCATCGCTGATTGGTATCACATGACCGCGAGTGCCCGGGAACGGCCCGCCTCTGACGTCACCACAGGTCTTGTCAGAAGAGATCTGACTAGAACCAGGGATCGCACAGCGGCAGAAGGCGTCGGAAGGTGATGTATTCATTCTTTTTTATTTTTCACACACTTGCTTTTGTTTAATTTAGATTTCACAGTGTGTATTAACACACTGTGGAATCTAATGGGCGGCCACAGCTGTCACAGAGGGGAGGAGGAAGCAGGATTCTTCCTCCCCTCTGGGAGAATACGCAGAAGTAGCTGCATAAACAATTGACATATCAATTGTTTACGCAGCTGCGTTTTCTCCCGGAAAACGCACTGCGTATTTTTACGCAATGTCTGCACTGCAAAGTGAATTTCCCATTCACTTTGCAGGCAGACAAAAGGCACATTGCGTATTTTGAAAAGCGCGCGTAAAAAAACGCGGCAAAATACGCAATGTGTGAACGCAGCCTTAAAGTATGTTAAACGCTACTAAACAAATCTATGCAGCAAACAGCTCTGTACAAGTCATGCATACATCCAGTGTAGATCACATTTAGTTTCATATGTAACTACAGTACTGGGGTATAGAGCTATCGGAGGACCAGTCACTGCACTGTAAGCTTAAAGGGATTGTCCAACCTCAAAAAAACTCTACAGGTGGCATTGATGGAAACCGCACCGGAAGCCTTGACGCCACATTCATCAATCATCTCACCCAGCTAATGACCTAAAACCGCAACTTATCAGAGGCACATCCAATGAGATGACGCACTTTTCTGATCAGGTGACAAAGGATGGAACGTCATGGTTTCAGATCCCACCGCAGTCCACCAGAGCAGCCAAGATCCCCGGGGTGACAGCAGGTGAGCGTGCTCCACTTTTATTGTTAAGACATCTATGCCGCCTGTACATTTTTGTTGAGGCTGGCCAATTCCTGTAATAAATCGGGATCTCTCGGTATCTTGCTATTATTATTATACTCCTTATAACTATCTCTTAAATACTTTACCGAGTTGAGTTGTTTTAAATTAAATAAACATTTATACACAGTATATACAAGCAAATTGTAAGTATAAGCGGATCATCATTCTGTAAGAAACCAATGGGTTTACTGCTTGAAGATAACAACATGTCACCATGTGATGGTAGAATAGACAGAAGGATAAAGTCTGGTCTTCCGAAGCCTCTTAAAGTGCACAAGCTTGCACAAGTAAAGGAGCTTAACAAGTGACAGGACTGCATACCTCTCCAGTTGTACGTGCCAGGTGCGCCAAACACAACATAGTGATAATCCTTAGTAAATGTTGCAGCAACACCTTGCTGACAAGATCCAAATTTCTCGTGACCCCTGAGTCGTCCATCACAAAAATTCCAGTCTCCTCCATCCATGTCATCAGAGATAGTGAGGTCTTGGCTCAGCACATAACACCTTCCAGTGATATCACGAGTTTCTTGGGGTGTATTCACAAATCTCCTTCTTTCATATCGGTGAGCACAAGTCTATGGGTTGAGATCCAACATATTACATATTGTACTATGCTCAAGAAGTGCTCGACATAAGCCCCCACCACCACCACCACCTCTTCTATACCCTTTCAATGGAAACCTCTTCTTGGATCTCGCGGCTAATTGCATTGGTAGATATGTGCTACGGCGCCAATATATGCAGCGGTCCCAATGATATTGCTAATGCATAATAATGGGATATTTCTATATTGGAACAATCTTTTACATACATAAATATTTTTGACCGTACTTACCACAACCTTGCCTCCAGGTCCTTGACTTTGAACACTAACACCCATCCATTGGTTTTCTTTACTCTCAGATGACAGGTCCACTAGAGAGGAAAATATTACATTTTTAATCGATAAAGTATTCATTTCTAAACAGGTGATTACTTGAGTGTACTTTCTTGAACCAGATTTATGGCATTTTATAAAAAAATATACATTCCTGCCTTGGTTTGAGTAAAAACTGGCAAAATAGTATGCAACAAAACAACAGCACATGACTGGCACGTTGGTACACCCTTTTCCATTAATTACCAAATTAAGAACAGTCAGGGGATTTCTGGTAAAATCGTATTATTTATGGTCATTTGTGCCATGAGTTGAGCATGCGCTGTATACAAAATGAGGCTCTTCAGAGGCGGAGTCCCAGGATCCAGAGCCTTGTTCTTAGGATCGCTGGGGGCCTCAATAGTTTGGCTCCCAGTGATCAGTACATTATCTCCTATTCTATGAATAATTTACTACCTTGGTAATAAGTGTGTCAGTGACATTAAAGAAGAAAGCGTGCTCCATAGCCATGGCCAAAATAGGTTCCCATTATGGTGCCATTTTTTTCACTCAGAATAGAAGGGTTTTGTGGTTATTTCTTTCTCCAAGTCCTTATTCAGTGAATGGAGTAGAGGTCGAGCATGTGAACCTCTGCTCTATTCAAGACTCAGTTCTGAAGAGCCTGGTTCCCAGGGGCGGACGGCGGACATATAGTGACGTAGCAAAGACCTAAGTGCTGAGGGCCCCTTCTACCTCAAAAGCTGAATAAATTGTGCATTATCATGATCTATTGGGTTGCAAAGAGCCCATACAGGGACCCCCTTCTGTCCTCATCCATTAGGGCTGCTTCCTATGTTTAAAACCCCATTCTTGAGATCACTGGGAGTCTCAGGAGCTGGAACGCCATGATCAGTAAATTAATTCCTATCCAGAGGATTAGGGATAATTTACTAATCAAGGAATAACCCTTAAAAGCACCACTTTAAAAAGTTTTTTCTCTCAGTTCTGGAGTGGTGCTTTATATGTAAGACCCCATCCCCCGATCAATTTTAATGTTTCATGTCTTCTTTTGTTACCGACACCACTGGGAGTTAAAGTTACATCATAAGAGCTCATCGTAACTCTAGGAAAGCCAGAATGTTTCTTTCATAGAGATGTATTGATTTGGGACCTTCGGCATGCTCCATGAAACACTGGGGCTGCTGGTAGGTCACAAATCCCCACAGCCAAATTCCTGTGGTCGGGACGTGGTGATGGTGGTTGTGGGATCCTCAACCAAACACGTAGACCCTAGTCAGGTACTGTGGGTGGACCCGCTGTAGGGAGAACCCAGTCGAAGGGAGGAGAATAGGGTAGAGAAGTGTGATTAGAAGGTAGAAGGAAGAGAGAGCAAATGAGAGTTGGAAGTCGAGTCAAGTGAGGAGGAGAAGGAGAGACAGGAGAGCGGTGTGGAACTGAGAAGCAGGGAACTTGAGCAGAAAGAGACTTGTCCCAGGAGTGGAAAGGAAGGAACCCTAGGGGCACCGGCGGAGCGAGAGCAGCCTGTGCGCCCTAATCCGGGACTGGTGATACCAGATGGACGGGTTTGGTCTAGCAACAGGGGCCGGTCCTGAACGCGGCACAGGAGTCCAGCACCCAAACCACTGACCCGAAGGCCACGAGCTTCATAGGAGCTGTGGCTCACATCTGGCGCTTTCCCGAGAAGGCAGCAGGATGAAGGTCAGGGGACAGGTACCGGTCACCCAACAAGACCCGTGGCCAACGGATGGGGCTCTGCACGCAAAGGCGCTGAAAGAGAGATGCAGGCAGAAGTGCTGAGGAACAGGACCAGAGAAAGGCAGAGAGAGGCACACCACCGAGGATCTCATACTTGCCACCCCGATTCCCTAAGGATCACACAATCCGGAGCTTATCTAAGAGACAGTGTAACATCGTATGACCTGTTGAGAAGTACTGCGAGTATACTTGGGTACAGAATTGCAGAACTGTGTGAGACTGTTTTATTCTGGCAGTAAAGCAACTGACAGTGAATTCCTGCCTGATCAAGTAAACTCCTACCGTACAACCCCTGCCCTGGGAACCCTCTCCACCCGTGGGGAGCCACTTTATCCCAGCTGCCCATCCATCTTCCCCAGAGGTTCTGCAGCAGTGGCGGCTACTCACAGCCACAAACCATGAGTGGCGTCACAAACAATTTATCCCTTAAACAACCCTACCCCTATATTTTCTCCCAAGAACTCTTTGACGCTGAACTCAGGGTCACAGAGCCGGGTCTCGACCCCTGTGACTCCCCAGAAGCATTAAAGCTCAGTTCAGAGTATGCCATGGCCCTGGGGTGCATCAGTGACACTGGAGAAAGGTATAGCTGCCAAAAGATGAGTATCAGACAGGGGTCAGGGGACTTAGATTTAAAGAAGTAAGTGCAATACTAACAAAAAATCTAGAGTGGTACGGTACTCTACATATTTCAGTGGCATACATAAAAGAAGAGCTAGGACCCAATAGCAGAGGCCAAATACAGAGAACAAAAGGGGTTGGTGATTATTTCTCACTCCAAGCTCATATGTTTAAGCAAATTTCCCATCCACCTTTGCATTTTCTTTGGACAGAGGAATCTAGTACAGTAGCAAAGAGGATGGGACTAACTAAAATAGAACCACTAACTAGAAGGATCTCAAAGCGTTTGTAAGATCTTTCTCTACGGCGCCTTAACTGTACTTTCAAAGTATCAGTCTGGTACAATTACAAAGTCAATACCAGTTTGAGATGTGAAATACTAAAGAGTAATTTACAATCAAAGGCAGAATGACTTTTACATGCAATTGAATGAAAGTGAAAATCATTAATTTACCTGTATTGTCAAACTCAACCCTTTTGCATGCATCAGTAGATGTAAGATCACAGGAAAACAATCCACCTGATACATTGGCTTTCTGTTCGAGGAAAGCCTTGGTTCTGGGTGCACCAACCAGCAATCTGTCAAATAAAAGAAAATCCTAGTTAGATTTAAGACTACATAACCCTGAAATATGCTATAATCAGATAAACCCCTAACAATATTTACATGTACTTTGGGGACCATACTTTTTGCATCTAAATGCATGTAGATAGAGCTTAAAATAATTTTTTACAATTGGTTGCCATTTTTTGTACCATATGGCTATTATGGCCACTTTACACGCGGCAACAGGAAGATAGAAAACCGGCAGGTGTCGGAGACAATTGTACCTTTTACCTTCAAAACACCTTGAAGTGGCTGCGTGTAAATTCAGGTATCTGCAAGGTGTTTTGAAGGTAAAAGGTACAATTGTCTCCGACACCTGCCGTTTCTATCTTCCTGTTGCCGCGTGTAAAGTGGCCATTACAGGTTCTTTGTTTCCCTGCACATTCAATTTTCATGTTCATAAACAAAGCAAGACATTTGGTTTCCATCTGAACGTGAATAAGACCAAGATAATGTCTACCGCCAGCGAGAAGGTGAATTTGGAGATCGACAATGAAGGAATAGAAATGGTAGACAGTTTCATCTTCCTGGGGTCCCTCATTGATTGTAACGGGGGCTCTACAGCTGAAATCAAGGGCAGCACGCTATGGGTCATGCAGCAATGATTAACATGGAGTAAGTGTGGAAGTGCAAGGACATCTCGATCACCACCAAACGACGAATGGTCACGGCCATTGCATAGCCAATCGTGTTGTATGGGTATGAGAGAGTGGACCTGGACGAAGGGGGATCAAAGAAAGATCAATGCCTTCAAACTGTGGTGATGGAGGAGACTCCTACAAATCCCGTGGATAGCCAAGATCAAAAGAGGCTGTTCTGGAACGTGTCAACCCACAGATGTCCCTGGTAGGAAAAGTCATGAAATGGATCTTACTTCAACCATTTATGAGAGCAAATTCCCTCGAGAAGGACATGATGCTTAGAATGGTCAGTGGCAGTAGAGGTCGTGGAAGACCTAAAACCCGTTAGCTGGACACCGTCATGGCAGACATGGAATGAACATCAGAGAATTGAAAGATGCTGTGACAAACATAGAAGCTTGGAGGAAGATGGTTCACATGGTATCCAATAGTCGGACACGACTTAATGGATGAAATTGGATTGGTATTCATAAACTAGCAGGTAAGAATAAAAGAGAATAAAAGCGTTCAAACTTAAAGGGAATCTGTCAGTAGGATTAATCCTGTTAAGTCATCTATATGGGTATGTAGATCCTAGAAAGTTGAATAAAATGATACATTGAGATCTACAATCCGATGTCTTATTCCAGAGAAAACCACATTTTTCTTAATATGTAAATGAGCTGTTAAATTCTATGTGACAAACACAGGTTTCCTGAGAATCTACTCTAGAAATTCTTTCATATGAAAGGAAGCTCATCATGTGAGACATGTAATGACTGACCGTCTGCTCTCCTGATCTACATGTCTCACACGGGTAACACCTGTGTCATTTAAAAAATCTCAGGGACATTTATGTACCGACTAATCTCATCATCCGGCTTCTCATGGTAGAGGAGAATTGAAAGGAGCTGAATAAGCCAAATCACATACAAATGGTCACCCAAACACACATCATAATATAACAAATGTGCCTGTTTTCTTTTCTTTGTGGACAATAACTAGAATGTTGTTACAACGTGGAAACATTTAGACAGATATTCATTATCGTTACATTGTGGCTGTACAAAGTTTACTGATGAGAAGGTCAATGCCGCGGATCTGGAGTAATTGAATCATACAATAAGCTTCTCAGTATCTCATATTTGGCAGTGACACCTGTGATGACAGGAGGGTCTATCTCCAGCTGGGAATGGCTGAAACATATAGCTCTAAGTGGCAGCGTAATCATTAAATTACGATAATGTAAAGTATGAGCACATACAAAAGTATCCACACGGGTATTTTTCAGAAAGTGCTTTGAAAAACATTTTATTAAATTTACTATTTATTAATATTTGCAACCATTCATGAGCTATTAACACTTTTCTTGTGGTTACAGATTATTGTCTAGAAGACGACCACCTCTGCTGTGACAGCACATGCTCAGTACTTTCAAGCTCCTTTCTATTGAGCTTGTAAGCACCTGACTTGAAGTTGACCAGAATCGCGGGAGAGCGTTGTTAGCTCCGTATCCTAGCCAGCTTTAGTGCACTGCTTACACGCTACACAGCAGCGGTGGTCGGTTTTGTAGGAACTGGACTGTAAAGAATCATGTTAATATCCCAAGAACGGCTGCAATTGTGAACAAACAGTAAATTTGCTTGATTTTACATGGACTATTAAAAAATAGCCATCAATAAAGATAATAACTTTTTAAAGAGACTCTGTCAGGTAGTTTTGCACTGTTACTAATAGTACCCTTGAATAGTGCTCAGGCAGCCCTTTTAAAACATGAAAAATCATTACTGTACCCATTGTAGTTTCTTGCTGTAAGCATCTTCACACCCTGCAGGAAGCTGGCTGCACTAATCTGGTCCATTACTTTCACTGCTGAATAGTCAAGCATATGTAAATGTTATTTAAATATCCACGCCTATCCAAGCTGGTGTTCCCTCCTCTGTGCTGAAGTCAGTCACTGAAAATCTCATGATTGTGCAAGGACAGGGGGAGGGATAGATAGGAGAGGGGGACGTGTTTGTCTGCAACTCTTGTAGTAAGATCACTAGTCTGTGCTGTCAGAGATTGCTATGTGTTTATATTAACATTTGTTTTCCTGCATACATATTATGTGTATCTGCTGAGCAAATTAACAAATGTAAACACCAAAGGCTACGTCACACGTGGCGACATCGCCGCCAATTACTTAGGCGACGTAGGGGCGTGGCCTATCGGCGGCAACATCGCCCTACGTCGCCTCATGTAAAAGGGCGATGTCGGCATCTCTGAGCACTCGCCTGGTTTCAGAGCACTGCTCTGAAACCAGGCGACCATTAGGGTGCGATGTGTACACATCTCCCCATGTAAACGGCCACTGGCGACCTGACAGGCAATGGGAGCCACAGGCTCCCATTGTCCAGCATCGCCGCTGGGGTTTTGAGACACCCCAGCGGCGATGCCACCTGTCAGATCGCCAGCGCGGCACTGGAGGTGTTGCCCCATGTAAATGGGGACAGCGACGCTGGCGGGGCACTAAAAACGAGCCCACTCCTACCAGTCGCCGCCGACATCTCCAGCCCCTTAAGGCGACGGCACCGGATAAGTGTCACCAAAGGTGTCTGACATCTGCTTTATTTTTTTTTCTGTAAAAGAACAAGCCCCATTATGGATACCTGCCAGACCCCATTATAGTCCACCGGATCCTTCTGGTGCTGATACATAACATAACTGATCTGCTTTCCCCATGAATTCCGTTTCCAGAACTGAATAATGAACAGAATAAATTGCAAATGCGGACAGAGAATTATGTCGATATGATATTGAGTCAAATCTGAGACTGATGATTGCATGTCTCTTTATAATACATTCCTGAAGGTTTTCAATTGTAAATTGTGTCAGGACTTGTTAATGTACAGACAGATGACTAAGTCTGCATGTTAGGATGTGTGTCTACTCACCTATGTAGAGTATATAAAGGTAATATATGGGGTGGAAGTGCAAGAAATGTTCATCTTTTGGTGCTGAAAGATTTCAATTTACTGCCGCAAATAAACACTTATTATGGTATTATACCTGAATAAGGAGTACTCTCCTTCCAGAACTAAGTGATTGTAAGGAAGAATACTGTAATGCAGGGGCGGCACAGACACAAGAGGGCCCCTGTCACAATATGGGCTCTTTACAGCTCAATAGCTCATCATAATACACAGTTCCACCTGATTTGGAAGTAGAAGTGGCCTCTTTACCTCTTTTACCCTTGTGCGGCTGCATAGGCTGCACCAATTCAATGTCCGACCGCCCCTCCTCCAATGCTCTGTTAAATAAAAAATGCAGTGTAGAGATTCATCTCCCTCTATACACCCCTTCTGCAGTACTCAAGTTGACCAGCAGGTGGTGATGTGGTTAGCCATTGTCTACTGTAGTCAGATTATAGTCAGATCTGTTCCATGCACAGTTGTGATATTGTAATAAATATTGTATAGGTCAGATGGCACCGAACAGAAAGTTTGGGATTTTGCCCCTCAGGTTGAAATATTTACTTATCAGCAATCAATGAACATCCTCTCTCTTGAGCCTTAAGGTGGAAAAATATATGTGCCAATTTAGGACAGATTTCCAAATACTCAGATTGCAAAAAAAAAACCTGTTGTCTTGTTTTTGCTGCACATTATCAAAAGCAGCGACTGAAAGAGTGTGCTGGGTCTGAACAAACCATTACGTGCTCTAACCTTCAGCAACAACAGATCACAGCTATCAACGTACCACATGGCTAGGGAGCATACAGGGGAGAGGTGGGCAGAATCAAATGTGTTTCCCTACTTGTCCCCTACTCAGCTTGACGTAGCAGTAAGTGCAGCAAGTGCATAACAAAGCTCTGCAAACGAACATCGCCATCTAGTGACCCAAGGGTGCAGTGGCGTAACTTGAAGCCCATGGGCCCCGATACGAACGCTCCATTGGGGCCCCCAATTACTGTAAATCTTTAATGGCAATAGTCTTTTTCTATAAACCACAGGGACTTTTGGGGCCCCCTAGGCTCCAGTGCCCGGGTGCGACTGCAACCCCTGCACCTGTTGAAGTTACACCCTTGCAAGGGTGTAAGAACAGTAACACTAGATGAGTGGCCAAGACCAGAACCAATATTCCAAAAACAAGTGGCCAGACCCACAATTCAGACACCAGAGACGAGTGGCCAGAACCACAATTCAGACACCAGAGACGAGTGGCCAGACCCAGAATTCAGACACCAGAGACGAGTGGCCAGACCCAGAATTCAGATACTAGAGACGAGTGGCCAGACCCAGAATTCAGACACCAGAGACGAGTGGCCAGACCCAGAATTCAGATACTAGAGACGAGTGGCCAGACCCAGAATTCAGACACCAGAGACGAGTGGCCAGACCCAGAATTCAGATACTAGAGACGAGTGGCCAGACCCAGAATTCAGATACTAGAGATGAGTGGCCAGAACCAGAAGCGAGATACCAGAGACGAGCAATCAGAACCATGACTGAGAGAACGGGACCAGAGGTATGTAAGCAGAACTAGAGCTATGAGGGATGGCCAGACAGAAGAAGATCGGCATTCGTGTGAGCTGCGACCTGACGTGTAGAGTTACAGTACAGAGGAATCTGGGGTCATGCTTCATTCAGAGGACGGAGGCGGCCAGTGTAACGCGTCATCGATAAGGGACCTGTGGCCTAACGGTGTAGCACCAATGACTCCTATTAGAGCCTGTGTGACAGTGATTATTGCTAACATAGTGACAAACTGATAACGGCGACGGACACGGCATTGACTGTGACGCACTTTAGATTGAGATATTAGGACCAAGACACAACTGTATATAACACCGGTAGTATGCCCCTGCCGTGATAGAACAAAAGTGTGTTGTTGAAATAGCTTTTTTTGTGTGTGAACCAATCCCACCACCTTTCTGAACACCTGTACTACATTACTCAAATGTCCACTATCCTTTAACTCCCCATGTATACCATGATTTCCAGGACATCTGTGCCGCATCTTTATCCCTAAAAGCCATCCTCCGGCTTTGATTGAAGTAGATGACGTATAGTGCGTCATGCGTACAGCCGAAATAAATCTCGCTTTACTATCTCTGGCTCGAGCAGGTGTATTTTGCTTTGTCCTACTGTGGGCAGACCACGAAACATAACCACACATGAGCCCGAGACACCTCATTCCAGCTTATGTTTTACTGGAAACAATTCCAGAATGACGTTTTTCTTTCAAAACCGGATAATTGCTTTGGAGCAAAGAGTCCGGCACAAACGCTGGAAGATGACACCCATCAGACCAGACCAAAAGCATTTGTATAGAGTGCTGGAGAAAATAAAAAGGTGTTTTTGGTGGTCTACAGGGGGAGTTATAGGATGATGGACACATTTGTGTGATGCAGTATGCACTGAAGCTCAGGTGGTAGCATTGCTTCACACACTACAAAACTAGTGACAGGATCCCCTTAATATAAGTAATTGAGCTCAGTATGTAGGGGGGGTTTACTCTCCTTTGTTCCCCCCCGCTTTTTTTTTTTTCATTATTATTATTATCCCCCAGCCTATCCTATGACACATCCTTTTTCTGACAATACATTCTATACTCTCCTGGTTTCACCTGTATCTATCCCTATCTACTGCAATGTTAAACCCTGGTTTGACTACACCGGGTTGGCTCGGACTTATGTTCGATCCGGGTATTCCTTCCCTAGTTTCTTATGCTTTCTCCTTACTCGTTTGTCTTTTTGTCACAATGTTCTTATATATACTTTGGCATTCCTCTCCATTGCTGGTGGAGTCGATTATTTCATACCGTATGAGTAACGATTTTTTATTTGAAAGCTTAAGGAAACCGGCAATCCTTATTCGAAATTTTGTTTTCAATATGATGTTTACTGTTCTGGAACAATGGACTTCCCCTATCATACAGCGACAGTTAATATTACTCAACATACGGTACCTTTAATATGTTTGTAATTTGAAGGGATATGATATTTGAAGTGTTATATTTGACCTTTTTCTATAAATATAGATTACACATAAAATAGTTTACTGTATTTCCATGAGTGTCTGACCTTTTTCTACATTGTTCTCTAGGCACCGTATCCATTGGGATTACCATATTTTTCTGACTATAAAACGCACCCAGATTTTAGAGGAGGAAGAACAAATTAAACAAAAAAATGTGGTTATAATGCACTGTGATGGCCCCTTTACACGCAGCTACAGGTGACAGGTTTTCCACAGGTAACTTACTGGCTGCAGTGAAATCATGGAGACATAGTTCCATTTGTACACAGCACCAAGATAGAACCATGTCTCCATGATTTCACTGCAACCAGTAAGTTACCTGTGGGAAACCTGTCACCTGTAGCTGCGTGTAAAGGGGCCATTATGGGGGGTAGATGTGCTGCTTATAATTATGGGGGTAATGTCCCCACCCTGGTCCCCTTCCAAACAATATATGGCCCCACCATCCTGGTATATAATCGTCAACCTGCATATGGCCCCCAATCTTGGTATATAGCCCTTCATCCTGGGATATAGCCCCCATCCGGAATATGGCCCCCCATTCAGGTGAATAGCATCCACCATCCTGGATATGGCCCCCATCCTGGTATACAACCCCCCATCCTGAATATGACCCCCATCCTGGATATAGCCCCCCATTTCGGGATACAGCCCCCCATCCTGGAATATAGCCTACCCCCGGGATATCGCCGCCACCATCCTGGATCATTACCCCCCATCCTTGATATGCCCCCATCATCTTGAATATACCCCCTATCGTGGATATGCCACCCATCGTCCTGGATATGGCCCCTCACCGTGGGATATAGCCCCCACCATCCTGGATCATTACCCCCCCATCCTGGATATGCCCCCCATCATCCTGAATATGCCCCCCCCCCTATCCTGAATATTCCCCCCATCATCCTGGATATGGCCCCCCATAAATGCCACACAGAAGAAAATAACAAACAATGTAAAACTCAACCACCGGCGCTTTGCTCCATCTGTGCCTGCTGTTATCATTCGTTGTCTGAGTCCTTCTGCATCCCAGTGGCAGCCGGTCATGTGATCGGCACAGCAGAGTGACATTATCACTGCGCACCTCAATCACATGATCAGCTGCCACCAAAATTTGGGGGGCAAAAAGTGCATCTTATGGTCCACAAAATATGGTATATGAATAATTGTTGGTTCAAGTTAGCACTGTGTCTACCTTCTCTGCGCTGTTGCATCCATGACCCTGTTTACTCCTCCACTTATCGGCACTTGGCACCAACAATATTAAAGGGATCCTGTCACCCCCAAAACACCTCTAAACCTATTAAAAGCTGTCCCTAGAGCATATTAACACTTTCCCTACACTCCTTTTACCTCCTAAATGCACATAGTCAAAGTGAATAAAAACGTTATTATAGTACCTCATTACTGATGATAATGAGTGACTATGGTATACATAGTCACTCATCCAGGCTGCCCCTGCGCATTTTGAAGCCGACGGCGCGGCGCCTGTGTAAATACGTCATCCGGCGCCGGGAATGACGCGGATCGCGTCATACAGCCCCACACTGAAGCCCGGACGCAATGGGAGAGCAGGGAGGCGCGCAGGGAGGCGGCAATTTGAATCTCTGATGTAGATCACGCCTATTCAGGCGTTATATGAAGAAGAGGGGCAGCCTGGATGAGTGACTATGAATACCATAGTCACTCATTATCATCAGTAATGAGGTACTATAATAACGTTTTTATTCACTTTGACTATGTGCATTTAGGAGGTAAAAGGAGTGTAGGGAAAGTGTTAATATGCTGTAGGGACAGCTTTTAATAGGTTTAGAGGTGTTTTGGGGGTGACAGGATCCCTTTAAAGCTTCTGCACCGCAGGGTTTAGTTTCTGTTTTGTGCTGCAGGATTTTGCAGTTAATATTATTTTTCTCTGGAAAACCAAGAAGCCACGTACATATTGCTATTTAGCTGCAATATCATGCATTCATTAGCAATCTATAAATTCATGTCTATTTGTGGTCTGGGAACTTGCAATCTACCTTATGGAGAGGAGTTTTCCTGCAACCATAAGAAGACAGTTAAGTAGGTAAGGAGATTTAAAGCCACATCCCTCCACTAGTCGCTTTCTAACAAGCTTTTTAATATAAAATATGCAAATTTGCACTTCAGTAAGGAAGTAGATGAACTCCAGCACCACCTTTAGGTAGCTCCTCAAAGTCATAGTCACTTTCTAACAAGCTTTTTAATATGACTAGGGATTTGTGCCAGATCAGAACCACAAACTACAGACGCTGCGTTTCGGGGTAACTGCCCCTCATCAGTGCAGTGTGTGGGATATCCTGATCTGGCTGTATGAGAGGCTAAGACGAGGTCTGGGAACTTGCTATCTACCTTATGGAGAGGAGTTTTCCTGCAACCCATAAGAAGACAGTTAAGTAGGTAAGGAGATTTAAAGCCACATCCCTCCTCTAGGGTGAAACAATATTTCAGAGCATTTTTGCAGGAGTTGCTGTGCCCAAACTTGCAGTATGGCCATAACCAAAAAATTCCAGAAATTGGCATTACTTTTTCATCAATACATGATTTATATTGAATTGTTAAACACATCTTTTACTGAAACACCGCTCTGGTAATCTGCCCTTCACACACAAATGCTTCTGTCCGTGTAAATGCAATTAACTGCAAGGAATTAATAAACACATGAAGAACAAAGACTTCAATTCTGTCATATGCCTGATGAAATGGAGCACAGCTTTTCCACAAAATTGGCAATTATCCACAACTCCATTATACAGACAATATTACAAAGCACGTTCTTAAAAGGGGTTTTCCAACAAAGTTCATTTTGCTCGTGCATCATCTAAGTGGATCGTATAAATGTACTAAAATATGAATTCGACCAGAATGTATTATGATGTACACAGAAGGTGTGGCGCTACTGCGGCCCGGTCGCCACTAGATGGTGCAGCAGCCGGGATTGGTACATCGGTCACCTCAAACACTCACCCAACACAATCCAATCCCAAGTCTAGGGACTCTATGCCCAGCAACGGGATGTCTGGAGGAGACATGTGGAGGGTGGAGAATTAGGACAGAACCCGGTTAGGGGAGGAAACAAAACGACACAACACCAAATTCAGAGGGGGCAGTCAGCCGAGAGACACCAGAGAGTCAAGTTCAGTCAGGAGGAGAGAACACCATCATACAGGACTGAGAGGACACGGACCCAGCGGCCTGTGCCACCCTGAGTCTTGTCCAGGTCCCGGGCCGTAGACCGTGGAGGGAGAAGGTAGAAGTCCAAAGTGTACCGAAGTCGTGGGGACACTGAGGGACTGGGCCGGAACCAGAGTGCTGACTCTGCTGAAATGGCAAGGAAGCTTTTGCCCCAACCACAAACCCCGGTGGGGTGCAAGGTCTTTATGTCCCACTACACAACACTGGCACAGTGAAAGGAAGGCTGGCGTATGAGGACTAGGGGACCAGGCAGGTTGCCCACTAAAAGCCCGTGGCCACTGGACCGTAGCTAGCGTGCGGATAGACCGAAAAGGCCCATGAAAGGAACATGAAGG
The DNA here is from genome assembly GCA_033576535.1 of Allobates femoralis. NCBI lineage: Eukaryota > Metazoa > Chordata > Amphibia > Anura > Aromobatidae > Allobates > Allobates femoralis. The sequence continues at coordinate 42,283,901 of JARQOC010000011.1, read as the reverse complement.
GGGGTGTTCATGACGAGCCATCCTGGCTGCTCAGACAACACTGGAGCCGCCATTGTACTGTCTGTGTAACCATCTGCGAGAAAGAGAGTAAACCCAGTTAAGGCTAGAAGCTGTGTGAGACTGATTATTGCACCTGCAATGAGATAGACTGATTCTGCGGGGAGACTGCTTGACTGTTACACCAATCCTTGCACATCCATTGACTATACGGTAGCTTTGAAGGGACCGCTCTTCCCGTGGAGAGCTGAACCATCTACACTGCAACTCCCATCATCCTCAGAGGTCCCGACTGCAGCAGCGGCTATACCGGCCGCATCCCATGGGTGGCGTCACAACATTCTTTTATCTTTGTTTTTATTTTGTTTTACTCTGTTTTTCAAAACCCCTTTTTAAATGCTCGCCCGATGAGGGCATCACGGACCGGGTCACGCCACTGTGACATCTCACAGCCCTAGACGATGATGAGAGGGCCCGGTTCCGAGTAACCCACGGTCCCCGCCAGGGGCGGGACAAATGCACTTGGTCTATCATCACCGCTATGTTTGAAACTGCTACCCAGCTTTTCCAACCTCTGATATTCTTTGTCTCTGGGGCTTGTATCTGGTATGTTTAAACTGCTGCCCAGCTTTGCTAAGGAATATCAGACGTTGGAAAAGCTGGAGAGAAGATTTAAATATACCAGATACAAGAAGCATTATATTATATGGAGCACTAATGGCTTGCATTATACTATATGGAGGGCTATGGGGGTGCATTATAACATATGGAGGACTATAGGGCAGGGCTGTGGAGTCAGAGTTGTAGTCTTGGAGTCAGACTCAGTGTTCATTTTGGTGGAGTCAGAGTCGGATTCAGGGAAACTTAAAAGTTGGAGTCGGATATTCGGCTTATTGACTTCACAGCCATGGTTGTGGAATCGGAGTTGTGGAGTTGGATTCAGAGAAACAGAATTGTCGGGAGTTGGAGTCGGATGTTTGGCTTATCGACTCCACAGCCTTGCTATATGGTGTGCATTATACTATATGGAGGAGTATGGGGATGCATTATCTTATATGGAGGACTATGGGGTATTTTATATGATATGGAGGACTATGGGGTACATTATAAGATATTGAGGACTATGAGGTGCATTATATTATACAAAGGACTATAGGGGTGCATTTTACTATATAGAAAGCAGCGATGAGGCCATTATAATGTTTGAAAGGCTATGTAGGGGCCATCATACTATCTGGAGGGATTTGAAGGAGCCTTTATACTTTAGAGGGCTATTTGAGGGCCATTATACTGAATGGAAGTAATTATACAGTGTGAAGGTTTGTGTGGGGTCCATCATACTATGTGGAGGGCTGTGTGAAGGGCTAGTTGGGGACATTATACAGCGTGAAGAGGTGTGGGGGCCATACTATATGGAGCGCTGTGTAGGGGGGGGGTCATAATATGGGATCATCATACTTTGCCAGGGTAGTTGAGGTGGGGGGTTACAGTAGGGTCCTCATACTGTATGTGGAGGAATTTACTGTGTCTGTAGGTCACGTTTGTCGGCATCATACTTTATGGGTGCAGTGAAAGAGGAATCTAGGGGCTTCAATAGGAGGAAGGACTACTTCGTAAAAGGGACAGCAAAGTTGTAAGGTATACTCTTATGAGTCCTGGACGAATATTATTATTTTGTTTTAGAGTGGGGGGGCAATTAGAAATGTTTCTATGGGGCCCCGGACCCATGATTTCTTGCCATAGAGACATATTTAATGGGTATTTCCCAAGATGAGAAATCCATAGCAAAAAATGTTTAGCATAACTTTTGCTTTGTATTTTAAAATGTCATACACAACGGAGGTTCTACAATATAGCTGATAGCAGAGTGTCCACCAGATTGCTGGGGGACCTGTCACATATTGTCATCTAGGCCTGGGAACCTGAAGTCATGCCCCGGCACTGAATGAGTGTGATATTGAGCTAGACTACTGTCACAACTGACATGTCTCCACAGGCCCTAAATCACCGGGGTAAAGGTGATCCCAAAACGTTAGAGAACCGATTAAACACAGAAATAATGTCTGCCCTCAACTATTATCAGGAAAGCCGAAAATGATTTTATTACAAGATTTTACATTAAGACAGAATACAAAAATATAGGATACATTATACCTGATGAGGCTGGTATACTTATTTTGCTTTCTAAATCTGATATACTAAAATTAGCATAGAAACTGGACTCATAAAATTCTCATTATAATATCAGGCAGGAAAAGCTTGAAAGGGATCATGCAACTATTATGCTATTCATTTTTCAAAATAAGTACACCTGCCTCATCAGGGCTAAGAGATATAATAATTATTGCAAAATCTGGACACAGACCGGCTCGAGCTGTATACCAAATGACTTTATTCAAAAAAATGAATTCACATATGTACAGTAGATTAAATAAGAATTGAACACGTCACGAATTTTCTAAGTAAATATATTTCTGAAGGTGATATTGACATGAATATCTCACCAGATATCGGTTACAACCTATCCAATCCACACAAAGAAATCCAACCATAGATGTCCATATACCTATGTAATTGTTACAGATGAGAAATACGGTTAGTGCCACCCTGTTCGGACATTCAGACTGGCCCTACAAGACTCCAGGTCTTATCTTCTCCTTCTGACGTCTTTATTCTGGCATCGTGGATAACTGTGGAGTTTACTAATCCATAAACCGCTGTGATATCGCGAGGCTTATTTAGAGCCAGAGGAACCAGAATGCCAGGCTGAGGATACAAGATGCAAAAGTGAAGACCGGACCGGACGCTGGAACAGAGGACAAATCAGATTGCTCATCTCTATGGGTACCTTTACACGCCGCTACGGCAGGATGGATGCATCCCGCTACTTCACGTGCACGAGCACGCTCAAACGGTTACAAACGCTCAACGCATCACCTTTACACGCCGCCATAAGGTGCACTACGCTACGTGACATCTATAGCTAGATACATCGCTGGGTGTCTCAAGTAGCCATCTGTAGCTCATTTACACACCGCTATAACCAGCTACTATGGGCGTACCTGGTGCAGCAGGGACAGCACATAGGCGTGCCACAATTGTGGTTTACGAGCCGTCCGTACGCTGATAGGACAAAGCAATAACATCCTGATTGGGCAGGCATCGCAGGAGGCTGAGTAATACAGCACGCTCGAGCGATTGTGTAGTGTGACTCGTCAGCTCCTTAAATATGCCTCCCTATGCAGCGACTACCAATCGTCATGCAGCAGCTTCCACCAATGATCGCACATGGGGCGCGGTAACATGGAGCCAGGGTCACGCCTTAGCTACATTGCAGCTACATCGCAGGGGGTCCAGAGTTCCCTTCCGTAACGTCTTTACACGCCGATGCATCTTGCTACCATCGGCTTTGTAGCTCTCTGTTTTCGAGCAGAGGTCGTAAACAGATGTATCTGTTGCCGGCTGTATCGTCACGTCTTCAGACGCCGCTACGACGGGCTATATTGGCGCTACAAGCTACATTTGTAGCCTGTAGCGGGATGCATCCATCCTGCCGTAGCGGCGTGTAAAGGTACCCTATGAGTATAAAATATGTCTGGTGCGTGTACGTAAGTGTCAACTATGCCCTACAAGACTGACAGTTAAAGGGGTTTTCCAACAAAACACATGATGCGTTGGATAGGTGAAAAATGCAATAATGTTGGGGGTCCGACTGCTGAAACCTTCACTGCTCTAAGAACAAGAGTCTCCATTGGGATGGAAAGAAAGTGCACGTGTCATCCATTCACTTCTATGGGGCCACTGGACATGCACCTAACAGGACCAGCTAATTAAAGGGAACCTGTCATGTCCCCCAACCCACCAGCATTAATATATTACTAAGTACCCTGCCTAACCAGCCCTTTACACTGTCTGACAGGGTCGTGATAACATGCGGAGAGGGCGTCCAGTCTGGGGAAACAAACGCCCCATCAACTAGACAAAAGCCTAATTAGCATAATAAAGCAGGGTTTATAAAGACTTTATTGAAACATTTGTTTAGGTGTCAGACAGTATACAGGGCTGGTTAGGGAGAGAATTTAGGAATAAATATGCAAATACTGCTGGGTTGGAGGGTGTGGGGGACATGTCACATGTCAAATTTCTATTGATCTTCAGATATTGGGTTATTTCCAGGTTAATAAAGTTCTGAACCTGCCCGGTGCCTGCACATTGAAACATACTGCCAGTAGGAAAAGAGCTTTAATCCTCGCAGCAGTGTACCGGCTTCAGTCAGGGAGGCGGCACCGGTATGGGTTCAGTCACCGCTTTGTGTATGGAGAAGGGCACCTGTAACAGCCCCTTGCACTGACTGACAGCCGCTCAGCATTAGAGGAGGCTATCAGTCAGTGCAGGGGGCAGTTACAGATGGCGTTCTCCATACACGAAGCGGTGACTGAACCCACACCGGTGCCACCCTCATGACTGATGCAGGAACACTGCTGGGGGGGGCTTAAAGCTAATATCCTCCTGACAGCAGGAGTTAATGTGCAGGACCCGGGCAGGTTCAGAATGCTATTAACCATATCTACAGGTTATTAGCTTCCTACATGTGACAGGGTACCTTAAAATATTAGTGATAGGCCAGAGAAACTAAGTTTATTCTGCAGTAGAAAATGCAAAAATGACAGAACTGTGAGCAGTAGAGAGGGCCGCTGTGCCCACCACAAAAGAGAAAAGAGAATTAATAAGAGTTATTATTGTGCAACACACTCCATAAATGTACTACGGTTGTAAGAAGGTGGGGAGTTAGTAGAAGATAAGAGCTCTGGTGCGTAACCTCACATTGTGGCATATTAGTATGCAGTTCCTCTTTTACTTACTATTGACTATAAGCTTTCCATTTTTTCTGTAGTTTTGTTGTAAGTAGAAAAAAAATCTTAATGTATCTTATGCGGGTTATTCCATGAACTAAATATATCACCTCTCACATCACAAATGGGACTTTGGAGAACCGCAGTATAGTTACGGTATATTCTAATGCGTCATTGATTGGTGCATATCTGTCATTGCAGTTTGACCAACTTCATAGTGACCTTCTTTGTTTATCACTGTGTTTTGTATTTCCCGGCTACTATTTTTCGCAGGAATATCCAATGCACCTCCAAACCCCATTGACTTGCTGGGCCAAAAGGTCCCTAAACCATTAGATGAAAGACAACAGAACCTATCGATTTCATTGAGGCTGGGCGACTTTCTAATGTATACGGACGACTCCCCATATTGGGCATTAGGAATATTCCATCACTGTATGTAAATTCACATTAGACATTGTATAAGTATATGAGGACCTCCCGGCTCTCCTCTGTCATTATATGCATGTTGAATGTATATACTGGTATATGATTCTAAAAGAGTTTGTCCAGCACCTCGAAATGTCTACCACAAGGCTTAGAATGGCATGATATAATCATGTAATATTCCCCTTACCAATCACCTGCCATTCCTAGAACAACTTTTCTAGTGTTGTGTTAGTCACTTCTCACTCATGACGCGTTCGTCACTTCTCACTCATGACGTGTTCCGTCACTTCTCACTCATGACGATTTCCGTCACTTCTCACTCATGACGTGTTCGTCACTTCTCACTCATGATGCGTTACGTCACTTTCACTCATGACAATTTACGTCACTTCTCACTCATGACGCGTTACGTCACTTCTCACTCATGGCACGTTCCGTCACTTCTCACTCATGGCGCGTTACATCACTTCTCACTCATGGCACGTTCCGTCACTTCTCACTCATGGCGCGTTACGTCACTTCTCACTCATGGCACGTTCCGTCACTTCTCACTCATGGCGCGTTCCGTCACTTCTCACTCATGGCGCGTTACGTCACTTCTCACTCATGACACGTTCCGTCACTTCTCACTCATGACGCGTTCCGTCACCTCTCACTATGATGCGTTATCCCGTCACTTCTCACTCATGACGCGTTACGTCACTTCTCACTCATGACGCGTTACGTCACTTCTCACTCATGACGCGTTACGTCACTTCTCACTCATGACGCGTTCCGTCACCTCTCACTCATGATGCGTTACGTCACTTCTCACTCATGACTTGTCCCGTCACTTCTCACTCATGAAGCGTTCCCGTCACTTCTCACTCATGGCACGTTACGTCACTTCTCACTCATGGCAAGTTACGTCACTTCTCACTCATGGCGCGTTACGTCACCTTACTCATGGCGCGTTACGTCACTTCTCACTCATGGCGCGTTCCGTCACTTCTCACTCATGACGCGTCCCTCACTTCTCACTCATGACGCGTCCCGTCACTTCTCACTCATGAAGCGTTACGTCACTTCTCACTCATGACGCGTCTGTCACTTCTCACTCATGACGAGTCCCGTCACTTCTCACTCATGACGCGTTCCGTCACTTCTCACTCATGAAGCGTTACGTCACTTCTCACTCATGGCACATTACGTCACTTCTCACTCATGACGCGTCTGACCATGGCTTCATTCAAATATGGCACTAGGAACCTTCATTCACGAGATGCTTAGGGCACTGGTGGTGGGACCCCAGCGATACACCAGTACCATGGATAGGGGTAGATGCTGTTAGTGTGACAAACCTTTTTAAAGGGAATCTGTCAGTAGGTTTTTGTATGTTATCTGAGAGCTGCACAATGTAGGGGCAAAGACGCTAATTAAAGGATGTGTCACTTGCTAGGATGTTTAGTGTAGTTTTTATAAAATCAGTGTTTTATCAGCATGAGTTTATCAATATAGGACTACTTGGCAGACTGTCAGATAGTCTAACCCTGACCGTATCACTGATTGGCAGCTTATGCCTATGCACAGTGTACACAGAAAGTTGCCAATCAGTGGTATGGGCCGGATTACACCGAACTCAGCATTTAGAGACCTGATATATTTGCAGCACTAATCCAAACTGCAGCACTCAGTAATGTAAGTGACATATTGATGCAATGAGGGTCTCTGCCCCTATATCATGCTGTTCTCAGAGGGGAAACCAATAACCTGGTGACAAATTCCCTTTAAGATCTATTTATATTGCACGATTATCGTGACAACTTGGATCCTAGGAATGCTCATTTCACGATAATTGTGCCATCTAAATAGGTGTCTGGTACCCAACCAATGAGCAAAATGCTAGATCAACCCATGAAATGATCTTTAGTGCTGCACAAAAAAAGTCATCTTTCCAAGGCAGTGCTTCGTCCTGTAAAAACAAGACCTGTGCTGCCAAGGACAATGGCCGCCCCAGTGCCTGATTGATCTATTGCATCTGAAGCCAGGCCAGACTGTTTATATGTAGAAAAGAGTAGAACTGCACTACAGGTTTGATTCAGCCATAAATTTATTGAAATATTCTAGACCCAACAAAAACACCACTTTTGTAATACTTGCCCTTCACGTGCAACAGTCCCGGTCAAGAGACCCTTCATCAGGCTAGAAGAGTCAATAGTTTATGAGGATCCTGCTGAGAAGGCACTAACGGTGGTGTCCTTGTGCTGTGGCCCTGACCGTTATGTAGGACGCTAATGTGTAAATAGTCTATTAAATAACCGCCGATGGACAAGATCGCTTCCGGTCGTTTAAAACTGCATAAGCGCGCCTTTTGTTTGCTTGCCATAAAATTGACTCTAAAGCCCCTTTCCATAAACATTAGGTTAAAGTGTATAGGATCCCTGGACAGTTGTTCGTGGGAGTAAAGGATCCAACTTGTCAGATTTTGGACTCCCTAAGAAAAGCCAACGCCAGAGAAGTCTGGCAGCGGCTCTCTCAGCTGAGCTACCGCTGATGTCGTTTAGGCACTATACAACCATTAACACGCTAACTACCGGTAGTATCTAATTATTGTCATACTTTTTAAAGCTTGCTCACATTGGTAGAATATTATTGCACAATTGGAATCCATACCCGGCTCATCACCTGAGATGTCCTGGTCTTATATAAAGTGTAATGTTCAAAAGGAACAAAGCTCATACGAGAAACGAAAACCTGAAAGTCTACGAGACACAAAGCTGTATTTTCTGCCACCAGTGGAGCGAGAAGATAAGATTTCATTAAGCCTCATATTTGAGGAGCACAGACTCTACAAAGAGCACAAACCACAGTTGGCGTCTTGGCATTAGCGGTGTCCGGTTACATCAAAACAAGGTATTGACTCCACATTCACTGCTAGGAGTGATTTACAAACCCGGGGAAAGTAACAGCCAAGTGATGGAAAGTCCGGACTTGCCAACGGTAGAGAAGAATTTGGAATAAAACTTTCATTTACTTTCCTAGGACGGGAGAGCCGGGGAGGGCCAAGCGCCAGAATACTGGAGATCACAATCTCGAACAATCGATGGCGGCCTACACTCATCCTGCAGTCTCCTGGTAATTATTATTAGATGGTAATTATCAAACATTTATATACTGACACAGCAATGTCTACTGAAGATCATTTTAAATTGCAGGATCCACATTATACAGTGGTGGCACCCTAGAAATTGATCCAGAAAATAAAGTATTTCTCCTGGACAATTACTGTAATTACACATTTTCTCATACACATTCATTTCCTTTGTGTGTATTACGGGGCCGTCACATGCGTCAATGTCGTCAGTGATCTCATCGCTGACGACATTGACGGATGATCGCTGGTGAGCTGTCACACAGGCAGACTCACCCGCGATCATTTTACCAGCGACATCGTGGAAATTATTTCTATATCGTTTCCACGACGTCTGCGGGCTGGTATCCAGGGTAAAGCTGCGGGTATCTAGGCAGCACACTGCCTAGATACCCGATGTGTACCTTAGTTACCAGCCTCCTCTGCTTACCGGCTGGTATCTAAGGTACACAGCGGGTCCCTAGTTACCCGCTGTGTACCTTAGATACCAGCCGGTGAGCAGAGGAGGCTGGTAACTAAGGAAAACATCGGGTATCTAGGCAGCGTGCGTTGCCTAGATACCCGCAGTTTACCCTGGATACCAGCTCCCAGCGCCTCCTGAGAGGCGCTGGGAGGTGGCTGATCGCATCTCCTGGTGTCACACGCAGCGATGCTGCGTGTCCACCGGGCGACCATCAACCAGCGATTTATCGCTGGTTGATTGAGCATGTCACACGCGTCAATATCGCTGCAACGTCACGTGCAGCAGTGATCGTGCACACGATATTGACGCGTGTGACGGCCCCATTAGAACAACGCAGAAAAAAAAACTGAGACAAAAAGGTAAATTGGAGAATTTCACACAGAACCCCAAAAATGGGCTGGACAAAATTGCTTTCACCCTCAACTTAATATTTGGTTGCATGCCGTTTGGAATAAATACCTGCAATCAATCTCTTCCTATAACCCCACAAGATTCTTCTCACCTGGAATTTTGGACTTCTTTATAATCTGCTCCCAGTCTCTCATATTTGAGGAGTTTCCCCCTAACAGCAATTTTAAGATCTTTCCACAGGTGATCAATGGGATTCAGATCTGGACTCATTATTGCCACTTCAGAACTCTTCAGCGCTTTGTTTCCATCCATTTCTGGGGTTTCTTGAAGTATAATTGGGGTATTTGTCCTGCTAGAAGACCCATGAGATAGGACACACACCCAGCTGACACTAGGCGCTATATACAGTATGTATCTTCAGATTTTTTGATGCCTCACACATATTCAAGGCACCCAGTGCCAGAGGCAACAAAATAACCCAAAATAGCTTTCAGCCTCCACCATATTTGACTGTAGGTACTGTGATCTTTTCTTTGAAGGCCTCAATCTGTTTCCAGTCAACAGTAGAATGATGTGCTTTACCAAAAAGCTCTATCTTGGTCTCATCTGTCCACAAGACATTTTCCAGATTTTGACTATTACTTGCCACAGGTGAGGTTGAATTATCTTCACATGTTTGAAATAAAGTTGTTCACCACAATTTTGGGAAGGCGCCAATAATTTTTATTGGCCATTTTGGGGGATTTTGTATGAAGTTATGTCCATTTTTTTCTGTGTGATTTTGTGTTGTTTAATACACACAAAGTAAATTACTATGTTGTGACAAAATGTGTAATTGCAATAATTTTATGGGAGAAATACTTTGTTTCTGGAACAATTTCAAGGGTGCCAACACTTTTGGTCATGACTGTAAGTGGCCACAAATCAGCAATGTGGAATTTTAGGTAGATGACTTTTAGTTTAGATTCTGTTTTTTGCAGGACCACATGGACAGGACCAGATTGGTAACTTCAGATGCCATTTCTGTGTCCGGAACGGATTTTGAGGGATCTGGACACAGAAAGAGCTGAGAGGAGCCGGCCAGGCAAGTGGTGTCGGGGCTGTTACATTGCGAAAGCGAAATTAAAGAAAGCAATAGTTCAAAATTAAGAAAAAAAAGTCGTCACCTCTCCGCCTAGTGTCCCACGATGCGAGGCGTCCATGTCCGATGGCCGCAGGACCTTAATCAGCTGACCAGGTGGGGCGGCAACCCGATCAGCTGATGTGTCACATGATCGCATCAGCTCAGCTGTTTAAATCGCCCACCCGCCAACCGGTTTTTGGCGGGCGATTTAAACTGCTCAGCTGATGCTGTCATGTGGACACATCAGCTGATAGGGTTGCCGCCCCACCTGGACCCGCAGCCATCGGACATGGACGCCTCGCATCGCAGGACACTCGGCGGAGAGGTGAGCATTTTTTTTTTTTTTCCAACATATTGCTTTCTTTAATTTCACTTTAGCATTGTATGTAGATAGACTGCTAAAGTGAAATTATGGGAACAGAGCAGTTTTAGTATACTGAGCAGGCTCAGTACACTAAAACCGATCCGCGAAACAATCATGTTTTTTTCCCACATCCGGCGCCCATAGACTCCCATGTTAGGTGTGCCAGATCTCCTCGGATTCGTTTCTGTCCTGTTTGGTCCATTTTTTTCACCGGAGCCCAAAATCGAGGAAAAAATAGGACAGAAATGAATCCGGGACTGAATTGGCAGAATCGGATGGCCGCTTATGACCAATCCAGGACCATTGAGTTGCATGTGAGGCAAAAATGGATCCTGTTCTATCCTTTTCAAACCGGACAGAACAGGATCCCGAAAAAACGTGAGGAGCAGCTATCTTTCACACTTATCCTACACTTCCTTTTAGCTCCTAAATGCATATATTGAAAATGAAGATAAGCATTATTAAACTACCTCATTAGTGATGTTAATGAGTGACTACTGTATGCATAGTCACCCAGGCAGGCTCTCCCTCTTCCTAATATCACGCCTCAATAGGCGTGATCTTCAACTCACATTTAAATGCGCGCCTCCCGCTCTCCTTTCCGACCGGGCTGCAGTGTGGGCTGTATGACGCGAATCGCGTCATTTCCGGCTTCGGGTTATGTGGGTACACCCGCGCCGCTCTGTTAGCTTCAAGCCCCGCACTGCGCATGCATGCTGGAGGCCTAACAGAGCGGTGACGCGATGGACGCAATGGAAGTTAAAAAAAAAACCTTTCAGTGGGTTGATCATCTAGATAAGGAAGTGGTATCCTAAAAAAAAAAGTCTCCTAAAGAGGATTTACTTTTATATAGTCATTTATTTTAAAAGCTGATACTTGTAGTACCTCTCCATACTAACAAATACTGAGAGTCGTAAGAGGAGGAGAACTTTCTTTTATGATATCAGTATGCACCAAGACCATGACCATGTCCCCACGTGAGAAAGCATTTTCCCACTAAGAATACACAATAGCATTGTGCTCTGATTATTGTGTTTTTGCTGTGCTGAATTTGGAATCTCCCTCCCTCTTTTCATGCTATGATGCGCCGGCCGGTATGTCACATCCGACCCGCTGCATTATGAGCCTAATCACGTGATCTGCCCAGATGCATTATGGGCTGGATCACGTGATCGGCCCGGCTTCAATATGCGCATTGCGCATGCGCGGAGCCAGGCCGATCATGTGATCAAGCCCATAATGCACCAGGGCCGATCACGTGATCAGGCCCATAATGCACCAGGCCGGATATGACATACCGCCCCATCCCAAAGAAGTCCATAGGGAAAAAGTGCACCAAAAAAACGAACAGTGCAATAGCCACTTTATTGTAGGGGAGTTTAGTTTTCAACAGATCCATCCACTTAAATACACCGCTATCTCATCTTCTAAAACCAACCTTGAGCTTCTAGAGAAATACAGTTGAACAATATACGGAATTATCACTTATAACATTTGTCTTTGCTTTTGACCTCCATGATCTAATTTTCGACTTCCTTCCATATCCTCTATCTTTTACAAAGTACCTTTATTCCAGCAAGAGCTGCAGAAACCTCAACGTCTCTCACCACAGACACCACAACATAAGCAAACAAGGGTGAGAGGAACCTTCCTAAAAGTGACTGCACCCAAACAGTCTCATATGTACAGCCCCGACGTGCACACAAGACAGACAAGCGCACCGACATCCAATGTAGAATAGTCTGATGTAGCTTCCGGTTTCTATATTAGTCAATCATAATGAATTCACCCTGTAGGGATTAACAGGTCACCTTCAACCCTATACATTAAGACATAACTCTGCTATCGATAACAAAACTGCAGGGACTAAGGCCCCCATACACATTAGATAGCCGTTAGCCGAACAATCGTTCAGGCAACAAATATTCCTGATTCTCTCATACACAGGAATACGCAGTTGGCTGAAAACTCCTGTGTTCTCTATGAGAGTAGCTGCCAGATTCCTATGGCGGTGGCTTATAACGAACAAATCCAACAATCCATCTCTTAACAAACATCATCTCAGAGAGTCGGGAGGCCCCATACACATATGGCTGCCCGGCAATTAGTCTAATGTATATTGAAGCTTTAAAGGGAATCTGTCAAAAGGTTTCTCCCACCTAATCTTGTTATGGTTAATATTTCATAATAATATTAACAAGTTGCCTGCTCCTGACCAAATAAATGTAGACCAAGTACCGGTGTGAAAAGTAAGACACCGACGCACAGAGTCAGATGTACACTCTTCCTTGGTCGGCCCCAAGCGGGGTCCCAAGTTTTTTATTTTAAGAGGCATGAGGTTTTTCCTCAGTAAGGGGCTCGGCCAGCCCTGCTCAGATGTATTCATTGGTCCGTGGGTTAGTCCATGGGCGGATCCATGAGGTCATCAGTGGGTGTGGTCTTGATCGAGGGTCTCCCGGTGCTGTGGCATTCTGTGATTTCTGTGATTGGTCGGTCTTCCTCTGGACTCCAGCTTCTTCCAGGAACAGGATGTAGTCATAGGTCAAGGTTCTATCTTGCACAGCATGGCATGGTGTGATGAAACAGGAAATGGCAGCCATGTTTAACTCACAATTAAGATTATGCAATGTAAGATATTACACTATGGATCACTTCTCCCATGCCCTTATGTCTTAAGGTTAATTAAGTATTTGATCCTATGGCTCTCCTCAACAATCTGACAGCAGCAAAACGTAGAGACAAAGACCCTGTGATTCTAGCAATGTGTCACTTGCTGGGCTGCTTTCTGTAGTTTTGATAAAATCACTGTTTTAGGAGCAGGAGATTATCACTAGAGGACTCATAAACCTGACTTCATATTCATGAGCCCTGTATAACCCCCACCCTCTCCACTGATTGGCAGCTTTCTGCCTACGCACAGTGTACACCGGAAACTGTCCGTCAGTGGTGTGGGTGGGGTTATTAGAGAACTGGTAGATCTGAAGCAGATAAAAGTGTGATTTTATCAAAATTGCAGCAAGCAGCCCAGAAAGTGAAACATCGCTCTCAGCTGGGGCATCAAAACCCGGTGAAAGATTCCGTAATAGGCTACCCTCCCACAATCCGTGTTTGCAGTGTGTCTTCGCTTTGTCCAAAATACTACGTTGTACAGTACAAGCACAGTGGATGGATTTAGATCAATTCAATGCCCACTGAGCTTGTTTTCTCTGCAGTGTTAACTGATATGCATAACGGCTCCCTGAGCCACAGCATGTCAATTTATTCCTGTGGAGACACAAGGGTGCACACGGGGAGCACAGCGAAAATCTGCTGCGCCCAGAACACTGATTGGGGGCACGGGCACTAACAGTCACAGCTCTGCTGGAGAGGAGACACTGCATCCAGGACGCAGGGTATCTGCATAGTGGGAACGTCGCCTAAGAAGATAATAATCCTCTATAGTGGAGCTGACCACACCAGTCCCTGTAACAGAAGACACTGCAGTGACTTCAGATATAGTGATTGCACATGAGATCCATAGTTACTAGTGCATCTCAATGAATTAGAATATCATCAAAAAGTTCATTTATTTCAGTAATTCAATACATAAAGTGAAAAACAGAGTCATTACAAACAGAGTGATCTATTTCATGTGTTTATTTCTGTAAATGTTGATGATTATGGCTTACAGCCAATGAAGACCCAATGGTTATCTCAGAAAATTAAAGTAGGGAGGATGAAGAGTTAAAAACCACGCTGCCGTATTCCACGAGACATCGAAAGATGAATATAATATTGATTTATTAGTCAACGCGTTTCAGGGCTCCCATGGCAATATGATACTGATTTTTGATGATATTCTAATACATTGAGATGCACTAGTGTATATTACAGAATTGCATTGATAATGTGTATTATTTTTAGACATACCACTTTTGGAAACTGGATAAAAAGTGTAAAAGGACTTTCTTAAGTAAATTGTCCTGCCATCGCCCCACAGATGTGTCAGGCAAAGTCAATCACAGCAGGCTGCATTCTGCCTATAGTGGAAAATGAGACACCATGATGGAACCGAGCATCGCTGGTGTTCGACATATCAATTATACAGCACCTCACCATATGACGGAAAGAAAGCTAAAAACTGATAATGCAGATGGGAACTCAGACTAATATTGGAGACTTTCATTATAATCTATACTCGAGAAGAAAAGTAAGTGTATAACTATAAACGTGGTGGTGTTTTTTTTCCCCATACAACAGCTGTTCTCATACAAAGGAGTTACCAAAATGGGCTCAGATTACAAACACTTCTAATCTGAAAAGCAAAAGTCTCCATCATCCAGAAGCAGAAAACAGATGGTTGTGTAACAGGCCTATCTCATCTTTAACGGTCCTTATGTCAGCCAACCATTTTTAAAGAGTACCTGTCACCCCTTCTGCTGCATGACAATCTAAATGTAGCACTGAATGCAGCATGTCTGCTGCATTCAGGGAAGGGGTCCCCCATGTGTCTGTGTGCTGTGTACCCCGAGATATAGCCTTTGTAAAACTTACAGTTAGAAGCCATGGAGGCAGTCACTGTGGCTGGAGTGAGCTTGATTGATGGTAGCCATTCCCTCCCCCTCTGCCTCTGCGTGCTGCTTCTGCTGTGCAGGCTCTGCCCCAGGGGCTGCCTGTCAAATTTCAGCCCGGGGGGCAAGCACACAGCAATGGCCCTTGAGCAGTGAGCTTCAGGGGCAGAGCAGCCTCCCAGACCATGATAGATGACCGGGTGGCCCAAAAACTGCTGTTTGACCACTGGCCTGGGGGGCAACTGCCCCCCTGCCCCTGAGCCAGCCAGCCCCTGCTCTGACCTCCTCCTCTCCTCCTCTCTGTCACTCAGAGCGGATACAAATCATTTGTCCTGAAGTCAGCTTCAGACTCCTGCCCTGACAAAGCATAAACAGCCCAGCAGGAGGCGGCACACAGAGAGGCAGAGGGGGAGGGAATGGCCACATTCAATCAAGCTCCCTCCAGCCACAGTGACGGCCTCCATGGCTTCTAACTGTAAGTTTTACAAAGTCTATATCTCGGAGTACACAGCACACAGACACATGGGGGACCCCTTCCCTGAATGCAGCAGACATGCTGCATTTAGATTGCCATGCAGCAGGGGGGCGACAGGTCCTCTTTAATTCAATTTCCTAAAGAGGTGTCATCGGCCAACGTAACACCACGACAGTCAAGTGACGATTTAGGAATATAGAAATGGTCTCACTCTCTACCAATGTAACGAAATACAGCCACAAGCTGATCTCCAGCAAGTGTCACATGGAAGACCCATGCCTTTTAACAAACAACCGTGGAGATGTCCCAACTGTTTGGTTTAATCAAACATAGGTGAAGAGCATTAATCAGATGCACTAAAATAATACAATTACAAAATATTTCCTTCCTTGCAGAGATTGAAAGCATCAGACCCCTGTATTCTGGACAACAGCAAATCAGTGGAAAGATATCTGGCCGGCTTCACAGCAGATCAGTGGTGGACACAGACCTAACAGGCAGGGCTGTGGAGTCGGTAAGCCGAAAATCCGACTCCGACTCCTCAATTTCCCTGAATTCGACTGCACCCAAAATGGACACCGACTCCACGACTCCGACTCCACAGTCCTGCTACAGGCCCTCAGTGTAAGGACAAAGTATGGGGCCTTTGCAGTCCACAGCTCCGTAATACACAGTTTGCTTTTTGGCCCCTGCGGCTGCACCGATGACATATCCGCCCCTACAATAGGTAATTGTCCAATGAAAATCGTTTTTCACTTGGGCATCCCAACGTGTGGAATGAAGATTCTGCATCCTGGATTTCGATATGCCCAATCTTGTATACCCTTGAAGAAAAGTTGGAGGAACGTATATTTCTACAAAGCTATATTAGAGTATGTGCAGACAATCTGGAGGCACTGTGTTCTGGAATAGGTGAGGAGAGAGCTCACAGTCTACAAGGGATGATTGAGGATACAGTAGGTGGGGGAAAAGCTGGTTGTGCAGTGGTATAGTAGACTGAAGGTCACTGTAAGTTGTAGGCTTGTTGGAAGAAGTGGGTCTTTGGGCTACTTTTGAAGGTTTCCACAGTTGGCTAGTCTGATGTGTTGGGGTATAGAGTTCCAGAGTATGGGGGATGCAGTGAAGAAATCTTCTATGTTGTGGAAAGGAAGGGTAAGAGGGAAGGAAGGAGAGAAGGAGATCTTGAGAGGATTTCAGGTAAGTATCGGGAGACCATGTCAGATGTACGGAGGAGACAGGTTGTGAATGACTTTTTATGTCATGGTTAGGGTTTTGACAATGGGAAGGCAGTGAAGGGATTGGCTGAGAGGAAAGGCCGGGGAATAACGGGGGGAAGGGAGGATTTGTCCGGCACCAGAGTTTAGAATAGATTGGAGGAGAACCAGAGTACTAAAAAGGAGGCCACAGAGCAGGAGTTTGCAGTAGTCGAGGCAGGAGATGATGAGGGCATGCACTAGCGTATTTGCTGAGTATTGGTTAAGGAAAGTATGGAGTTGGAGTCGACAGGAGGGGGAAAGGGCTTGAATATATGGATTGAAGGAAATAGCAGAGTAAGCCCGAGTCAGCGAGCATGTTTGCATTAAAGAGCTTGAAAGGCTTCGAATATAGTCCTAATGGCCACTTTACACGCGGCAACAGGAAGATAGAAAACGGCAGGTGTCGGAGACAATTGTACCTTTTACCTTCAAAACACCTTGAAGTGGCTGCTTGTAATTCAGGTATCTGCAAGGTGTTTTGAAGGTAAAAGGTACAATTGTCTCCGACACCTGCCGTTTTCTATCTTCCTGTTGCCGCGTGTGAAGTAGCCATAAGGGTACCTTTACACGCCGCTACTGGAGGATGGATACAACCCGCTACAGGCTACAAATGTAGCTTGTAGCGTCAATATCGCCCGTAGTAGCGGCGTGTGAAGACAGGACGAGACAGCCGGCAACAGATACATCTGTTTCCGAGCACTGCTCGAAAACAGATGGCTACAAAGCCGATTGTAGCAAGCTGTATCGGCGTGTAAAGAAGGAACAGAAGGGTTGTTTCTACACCATGCTATGTAGCTGGGGCGTGACACAGGCTCCGGGTTTCCGCGCCCCCTTCAGCGATCATTGGAGAAAGCTCCTGCGTTGCGATTGGTTGTCGCCGCACAGGGCGGCATATTTAAGGAGCTGACAAGTCACACTACACAATCGCTCGAGCGTGCTGTATTACTCAGCCTCCTGCGATGCCTGCCCAATCATGGTATTATTGCTTTGTCCTATCAGCGTACGGACGTCTCGTAATCCACAATTGTAGCACGCCTATGTGCTGTCCCTGCTGCACCAGGTACGCCCATATTAGCTGGTTGTAGCGGTGTGTAAATGAGCTACAGATGGCTACTTGAGACACCCGGCGATGTATCTAGCTGTAGATGTAGCGCACCTTGTGGCGGCGTGTAAAGATGGTGCGTTGACCGTTTGTAACCGTTTGTGCGTGCATGTGCACGTGAAGTAGCGGGTTGTATCCATCCTCCAGTAGCGACGTGTAAAGGTACCCTCAGAGATCTCAGAGTGTGATACTTGTCTTTTTAGGGAACTTTGAAGCTTTGGAGGACTTTCGATTCTAAACATTGATTTCCCACAAATCGACAACTGAATAGTGTTCTTCCTATTACTGTATTTAGATCTTTTTCAAATAAAAATAGAAATTACAAAGATGGAATTTCTCTAGAGAAATAGGGATAAAAATTCCCCTTGGAAAACCACCAGTATACACTTAGCTAGAGAAATGGAGTAAATCACCAGGGTAATATGCAGAAATGCAGTGATGGTTGGGAACAGAACCTCTGAAGTCATACGGCGAATAGCTGTGATCTGTGCTCACTCCGGACTCTACGTATTGTGTATAGTTTTATGAATTAACAGTACATTACAGAAATATTTATAGCTACAAGGAAACAATAGCTGAGAAGTGTGCACCGACGCGAGTTGTTTGCATTTTTTCCATAAATGGTGGCATTGTACTAAAAACAATTACAGAAATAGAAAAAAAAGGGAATTGTCTGGGTGGGGGACGGAGGGAATGCACTAAATAAAGGCAATGTCACCGACACAACAGAGTAAGCCTGACATAGGAGATAATGCTAGAACTGCTATCTCTCCGTGAAAACATTCCAGGCCTTGTCTTCATAGATAAAACCACATTTCCTTCTATATAAACAGATTTGCAGCATTTTCCAGCACACACATCACAACGTCTGTTATTTTTTAGCATACAGCCTGCAAACAACGCAAATGTCAATTTACAGTAATTAAAGTCAGCCGCCTCTATTTTAAAACAATTATCCATGTTTTACAGTAGATTAGGTGACATTGACATCGTATGATTACAGACAATTTGTGGGTTAGAAAATGTATCAAACCTGAAAAGAAAGGTTTATTTTCTGCAATTTTAGTATATAAACAAGTCCCAATGCATTATCAATACAATTCTACATGATTAGGGCTGCCACTAGGAATTTCGGCAAAGGCAAGCACAGCCACAGCATGTGCTGGCCGGGAAAGGGGGGAAAGGAGGCCTCCTTGCTCCAAATGGCCACACCCCCCTCCACAGCCAGGCCCTCCTCTACTTGTTCCAATGGCCACTCTCCCTCCAATGACGGCCGGGCCCCTGACTCTAGGAAGATCTGTCAGGCCCTAGCAGCGGCTCTGTACATGATACACGAAAATGCAGGACTAATATTTAGCAAAATATTACACCAGTATTTTCCCAATGCAAAAAAACACCAAATAATTCCATGGCCACATTAGACACAAAAGGAAAACAAGTTGGAGAACAGCAATTAGTTGTCACAGTTCAAGAGGTTAAACTTTTCTCCTTGTGGAGAGTGACATGTCAGGTCTGGCAATGCCAGTATAAGGCTGGATTCACACTGCTGTTTTTTGGATTCTGGGGGGCATGCGGGTAAAGCCTGCATCCCCCCGGATCCTCCGCAATTGTAAAATGTGATGCAACTGGATGCACCCGCACAGTATCATCACTGATCCATCTGACAGTTCAGTGATAATACCGGTGCGGGTACATCCAGTTGCATCCAGTTGACTACCTTTTCTTGATGGATCTGGTTGTAAATGATATGCCCTCTAGTGGGTGTGTCATTTACAGCTGGATTCTGGGCATGCTCAGTCCAGCGGATACGGGTTCCATAGATCCACATTCAAATTAAAACCGTAGTGTCCCGGACCTGGATGTTCACAGTTTTAACACGGAAACCAAAATCGCTACGAAATGCAATTTAGGTCTCAGTGAAAAAAACGTGAACACCCGGATCAAGGGGAACTGTAAAGAACTGGATGCACCCGCAAGTACCTGCAACCCCATTGAAAGTCAATAGGACCGAAAACAGATGTGAGTACATGCAGTTCCAGCTTAATTCACACAGATACTGAAAAACGGTAATTTGAAACCTGCCTAAGGAGACTTAAACGCCTGCAATGGGAAAGTACATATGCAAATTTCCTCTTCATAGATGACTTGATCTTTAGTGCCATCTCTTGGACGTAGCAATCTTAAAAGTCAATATCGACCCTTTAACGAGCCTTGCCATGCGATTTAGGATAATAATAACCATACCTGAATCTCATACTTTGCACTAACAAGGGGCAATACCCCGAAACACTGTCTGCAAATTGACATTCTGGTTTGGTTATTATTATCCTACGTCATATGACAATGCTCATTAATGGGTTGATTTTGACTTTTAGGATTGGGACTTCCAATAGATGTAACTAGAGCTCAAGTCCTTTTTGTCAAATTTCAGTGATTGAATGACACATTAAAAGATATACATATGAGGGTAAAAACCAGATGAACGTTTCGCAACTGCTTCATCTGGGGTCAGATGAAGTATTTGTCATGACTACTTAGTCTTTGACTTTTCGGTATTCTTTTATTCGGAGGTTGTAAAGTCCCTCAAGGACTGGAGTTTGAGATCCCTGCATTACATAGTCAATGGCTGAGCCAACATCAGCAGGTTCGTCCAATGTTCACGTAATGGGTATGCAATAGAAGATATAGATGACACTTGTTTAGGTAGAGGTAATACAGTGCAAATGAGAACAAGGCAAATCCAGGGGCTGACCTACCGTGGTGAAGCTGGTTCAGCTGCACCAGGGCCCCGACCGTCTAGGGGGCCCCTCAAGCCTGCAGGGGGGCCCCCAGCCAACCTCATAAACCCGATGTCAATGGAGAGGAGTGTCAGGCAAGGGAAGCAGGAAGTTTGCCTGGTCCCGCCCCTCCTCTCCTCACCCGCCCCGGCTCCCAGGTATGCATGCAGTCGGCGTGGCTCAGCGCAGGTAGGCGAGCCGCATCACTAATTACAGCCCCCCCACTCCTCGCCGATGGCCGCCAGCACCCCCCCCCCGCTCCTCACCAACGGCCGCCAGCACATATGCACCCGCCCCCCCCCCACCCGCTCTTCACCGACGGCCGCCAGCACCAAGCCTTCCGACCCCCCCCATGGCTGCACCAGGGCCCCCGGGCTCAAGGTCCGCCACTGGGCAAATCTATAGTCTAAGAACACGGCACTCAACAATGCAATAAAAATAGTGAACATGAAGATTTATTGAAGTGTCAGCAATGTAGAATGGCCAAGACGTGATGTTTCAGTCCTACACTGACCTTGATTGAGAAGCAAAGTATAAACAGCGACCTCATCAAATGAAACGTCTCAGCTTATTTGATTGTGGCCCAAATCGATGGTCAATTCTAATGATTGGCCATTAATCTGGCCAGGTATAGGGGAGGGGAATGTTAGGAATGTTGCAATTACAGACTTGTGCACTGTAATTATAACATTCTTAGAATTGTTCTTTCTATTAAAATCTCTTTACCAAGCAGAAAGTTGTGGTCAAACCATCAAAGTAATAGAATGGTTGAGACACTTATTTTCATTATAGCACTGTCTATCAATCATCATGTGCCAATTCCTGGGAATGAGTAATAAGTGAATGTAAGTACATCAACCTTTGTATCTCTGGGGTTTCCTCCGCTTCCAGTCTGTATTGACAAAATTGATCACTAATGTTCTAATGGGACTTCACAATGGAACATGTCACCAATAACGAGGGACAATCCACAACATACTTTAAATAATTAAATACATTTATAAAGGAGGCCGGCATTGACGCTTTACTAGCCCCAGTTACTGGAATTGTATTACACATTGCTTCCTATGAGAAATATATGGCATTTCCAATACCAGACTGTATTTGAAAGAGATAAATCAACAGAGTTAATCACTGTGGATGGTTAAAGCACAGACTTCTGAAACCAGTCATTTAGAAAAAAATCAATAATTAGATTTCTGAAATAATTTCCCCAAGGATTTCTCCAAGTGAAGGCATGGGCTGTAGTCCAACCCACAGAATGCTTAATAAAGGGTCTAATAGGGGGTCTCAACACTGGTTAATACGGTAAACTAGTTTCAGCTCTAGCTGGTAATGTGGCCTTGGGTCCTTGAATTTAAAGAAGACTTGTCAACTCTGACTTGAAAGACCAGGAGCCCAATGGCTTGATACTATCAAGATAACAGTGGAGACCCTGATGGACTTATCTACGTGTAGAGAAGACCCTGGTGAACTTATCTAGCCACGGAGAAGACCCTGGTGAACTTATCTAGGCGTGGAGAAGACCCTGGCGAACTTATCTAGGCGTGAGGAAGACCCTGGTGAACTTATCCAGGCGTGGAGAAGACCCTGGTGAACTTATCCAGGCGTGGAGAAGACCCTGGTGAACTTATCCAGGCGTGGAGAAGACCCTGGTGAACTTATCCAGGCGTGGAGAAGACCCTGGTGAACTTATCCAGGCGTGGAGAAGACCCTGATGGACTTATCCAGGCGTGGAGAAGACCCTGGTGAACTTATCCAGGCGTGGAGAAGACCCTGGTGAACTTATCCAGCCATGGAGAAGACCCTGATGGACTTATCCAGGCGTGGAGAAGACCCTGGTGAACTTATCCAGGCGTGGAGAAGACCCTGGTGAACTTATCCAGCCATGGAGAAGACCCTGATGGACTTATCTAGGCGTGGAGAAGACCTGGTGAACTTATCCAGCCATGGAGAAGACCCTGATGGACTTATCTAGGCGTGGAGAAGACCCTGGTGAACTTATCCAGGCGTGGAGAAGACCCTGGTGAACTTATCTAGGCGTGGAGAAGACCCTGGTGAACTTATCCAGGCGTGGAGAAGACCCTGGTGAACTTATCCAGGCGTGGAGAAGACCCTGGTGAACTTATCTAGGCGTGGAGAAGACCCTGGTGAACTTATCTAGGCGTGGAGAAGACCCTGATGAACTTATCTAGGCTGCGCAAGATCGATCTTCCTACAAAGCGTTCATGCATCAAGTCGCCATGGCTCGAGATAAAGCTGAAGGCCAATAAATAATAATAATAATCTCCATGAAACAACAAAGCTAGACCTTCTTTTCTTAGACCTCTACATTGTGTCGTTCTAAATAATGACAACTAGGTGTTACTAGTCCTATGTGTACCCAAACACATTCACAGTGTCCAATAAGTGCTGACTGTGCAGAGTCCCACCTCTTTATCAAGTGGAGCAGTACCGCCCAGTTGTCAATTAATTCATACATTTATGATAGGAATAATAAAGGAATGGAATAACGTTGAGTAACAAAACATAGAATACAGAATTATTATTATTTATGGCGAATATATGCATTTATTACAAAAGATATACCGAGAGGGTTGAGAATTCCATTTCCCTCTATGAGACATTTATGGCATAAATGTGCGGAAGGGAAATCCCTACTGACATTATGATTCATTTTGAGTAAATACGGCAGCGTTATCGTCAAAGTTTAAGGTGCCAGTAAACATTTTATGAATGCGCCCGATGGGGCAGGTCAAGAGTGCTCATGTCTGAAACTGAAGAAGATCCAAGTATGTATGTCATCTGATAGCTATTGCTTCTCCTACGAGCTGCCGCGCTGCCACCTGCATATTCAGGTGATCTCACACTACAAGCTCAAGGAAAGAAGCTGCACATCTCAGATCAGATTGTATGGCTGGGACGTCTGTCTGTGATGTATGACTGTCATACACTAGACATAGCCTATGGCCAAGGGAGTATCTCGTTAACAGTACCTTTAATCTTTGCTCCAAGTGTTCCCGCAGGATCACCCATTGCTCATCTGTCCTTGTACAACGTTTGGACAACATATGCAGCCTGACTGCATGGACACTTACCAATTCTATGTACGTCTTGTATGATATTCTGTAGAATCAGGAGTATTTCTCACACTATCTGATGTATATTAGTTGCCACATCCTCCTAAGTAGAACGTGCGAGAACGTTTTTCACCAGAGAATCGCTTTAAGGTTCCCTTACACATCAGAGAAAGGTCAGGCAAAATGGCCAATTTCAACCATAATAGACGATCCTCAACTGAATCAGCAAAACTATTGTTCGTTTCGAGCGATGGCCAGCCGGCAAACGTTTGTCATCAATAAGGAGATGGATCGGACATGTTGGGAGTTTTCACCCATTACTGAGCACTCTTTGTGTCATTAGTTAATGTGGTCTCAAATTCCTCTTTACCCCAATAAATGACCATTCATCCTTCCACCTTCGTCTTATGTGTATGGAGTGGTCTTACGCCCCTTCAGCCATCTTCTCTGAGAATAGTTGTTTTCCAACCAGATAATGTTAATTGCCAAAATCCCATACTGTTTGTTACATTGTAGCAGTAACCTCTGTGGAACGTGGCACAAGGGTGCCTTCACATTGCACTATCCTACATATTCTGTGGTCCCGTCAGGGCTTACATCCGAACACCTCTTAAAATGGAATTCGGACATGTGAGCCAACCGAACCTTTGACAATAGTGTTGTAGATTAAGTCAACCATGTGATTTGTCATGCACCATTTTCGGGAGTTTACGTCTACTGGAAGCGGGCACCCAGACATGATAGACTGCATCTGGGTGTCCACCTCCAGTAGATGTATATTCCCAAAAATTATACATGACAGACTACACAATGACTCCATCTACTCGACTAAAGCCAATGAACCTGTCGGCACATACGTACGAACCCCGTCTTGAGAAAGGTGCAGACATAAGCCCAAACGGACCATTGAATATGTAGGAGAATGCAATGTGGAAGCAACCTGAAGCCTCGATTCACCTCCTCTGGGTTGGAGCGTCAGTCTCAGATCCTGCAAATAATATTGGACAAGATATGTAACTACAATAGGTGCAGGGGTTGCGATCGCACCCGGGCCCTGCAGCCTAGGGGGGCCCCAAAAGTCCCTTTGGCCCATAGAAAAAGACTAATATTATTAAAGATTTGCAATATTTGGCGGCCCCATTGGAGCTTTCGCATCAGGGCCCCTGGTCCTGAAGTTACGCCACTGGAAACCACCATAGTCAATAGGGAGTGTCAGGAGCCGTTGTGCCCATCATACGATGGACCTGGCACTGCCATCACTTTTTGCCATCATGAAGAACAAAGATGTATGGAGAAAGCTTAATATCACTTGTTCAAAGATATCTTGTAATGTTTACTACTCTGGGTTTTCAGCAGTTTCCCAAAAGATCACCTATATACATATATACCGTATGTATGTTTTCTCAATTGCCATAAAGACAACTTTACAAACTTTTTTTCTGCACATCCCCATCACTGGAATGTGTCAAGCGTGTGCAGACTGGATTAGCCGCACTTCACTTATGTCCTGGCCGGACAATGTTCATCTTGCCTTTGTATTTTTTTAACCAGACCCACAGATAAGAGACGTCTTATCAGCCTTAATGTGCCAGTGATTTGTAAGAAAAATTGCCATTTAGGTCAGATGAAAGTGACATAAAGGCACAGAACAAGATAGCAAAGTTATGAAACTTCCTACAAGCTACAAAAATAGTCACTTCTCATTATTCTGCCCGTTACCAGCTGCAATATGGGCGTACAGATGCAATCAGCACCATGTGTATGTGTATACACAGTACAGCATTAAAGGGAACCTGTCACCAGGTTTTTGCCATCCCATCTGGGAGCAGCTTAATGTAGAAATAGAGACCCTGATTCCAGCGATGTGTCATTTACTGAGCTGCTTGCTGTCATTTTGATAAAATTAGTGTTTTCTCTGTTGCAGATTTAGCAGTCTGTGAACATGTCAGACTACCTGGCAGCAGGTCAAGTAGACTGCTAATGATAATCTCCAGCTGATTAAACAGTGATTTTATCAGAACTACACTGAGCAGCCCAGTAAGTGACACATCGCTGGAATCAGGATCTCGGGTCCAAGATTATGCTATTCTCAGATTAGGTTGCAAAAACCTGGTGACGGATTCCCTTTAAGCTGACAGCAGACATTGGAAAGGTTAAATTGGTCTATCATTTGTAGCCTCGTGTGAAATTCAGGTTGAGGGTTGTGAGCAGGTTCGGACTGGCCAGTGGGTGAACTGGAGATTCCTCCGGTGGACCCTTTTACAGCAATATGTCACTGACTTCCCCAACACAATCAGTAGTTGGCACAATACACTTGTTTCACTATATAGAGATAAAGGAAGAATCTCATCATTTATTTTAAAAACTATACAGTATTTTATTATATAAAAGCATAGGTAAATTTGTGAATGTAATATATCCATACAGTTAATCAGTGGCCCAAGGGGCGTAACTACAACAGGTAAAAGAGTTGCAATTGCACCTGGGCCCTGGAGCCTAGAGGGCCCTAAAAGTCCATTTGGCCTATAAAAAAAAAAAAAAGACTATTGCTATTACAGATTTGCAATAATTGGGGGTCCCATTAAAGTTTTTGAATTGGGGCCCATGAGCTTCAAGTTATGCCACCAAGTGGACCTCCAGAGTCGATGATACTGGGAAGCCCCCCGCTGACACTGCCTATAGGTACCGTCACACAGAGACATATCGCCGGCGATGTTGCCGGCGATCGCGGGAGCGCGCATCCTGACAACATCGCCGGTGAGATGTCAGACTGAGCAACTTACCGGCGATGTCGCCGGCTAGTTGCCGCGGCTATCGCTTGCTGAGTTGCCCAGCAACCCAGCGAGCGATAACCCGCAATGTAGTAGATAGGCGGAATCGCCCGTAACATTGCGGATTGCCGCGTTACACAGGGCGATCAGGCAGAATCGCCTGAGCAACATCGCCAGGTTTCCCAACATTGTTGGGAAACCTGGCGATTTGACTCAGGCGATTCATTGCCTGATAATCGCCCTGTCACACGCGGCAATTCGCCGGCGATGTCGCCGCAACCTGGCCACACCCTCGGTTGCCGCAACATCGCCGGCGATATCTCCCCGTGTGACGTACCTTATGAGACATCCCCAGAACCCTAGAAAAACAACGTAGGAAAAAACATGCTTAAAAATAATGGATATTTGTCTGACAGACAAATATCCTTTGTCTGTCAGAAGACCCCACTGGGTTTAGTCAACACAAAACTAATTGGTTTAAAAAATGGTCATAAAAGGTGTTAAAAAATTATGAGTTTATTTACTTTTTGAGGGAAGCACAAAAATGTAGTTGGCTAAATTTTTCATTTTTATTTTTGTACCTCCCTCAGGCTAGGGTCACACATAGGCGTTTTCAGCCTCACCGTTTAAATCTTAGTGATTTTCTGCAGAAGCACCGATACAGCAGAACGGAGAGCCATAGGCAGCCATTCATTACCTCTACCGCGGCTGCACACAGTCCTCTTCAGGGGCCGCTCTTCAGGGTTGCACAGGAAACGTTGGCTGGAACGTCTCCTGTGCACCAATGAAAAGCGGCCCCCGAAGCGGACTGTGTGCAGCCGCGGTAAAGGTAATGAATGGCTGCCTATGGCTCTCCATTCTGCTGAAGCGGACACCGGTATCGGTATATGTGTGACCCTATGATCGGCAAAAATTTGGACATTCTTCGTAGACAATGAGACAAAGTATCCGCCTTCTGGCTACACCCAATGTCGCACTCTATACAATGACTCAATTGTAACGGACATATGGGATCAATGCAACGTAAATCATGGTTCTTTAGCCTGGGTAACCAGTAAATCACAAAACCCTTTAGGATGCAGGAATATTTCCTGGCTGCCATAGCTCCAGAGCCAACAGAAGTCACTCAGCTGTGTCAGATGGAATGTGAGATTGAAATTCAGGAAAATTTACGACAGGTTCACCCTGAGCAGGGAGTGGTCCCTATCTGAGCCTCGGGAAACATTCAGCACGGCATGTTTTCCTGCAGGACTCAATCAATACTTATTAAAATAACTTTGGGTTCCTAGCATAGTGTAGATACAATATGTATATATGGTATAAGAATGAACGCACAGATATCTGAATGCTGTTTGTATCAGTGGTACTTTTATAAATAATGGGTCTAGGTCAACAAGCAAATCATCTCTTCCTCCGATCTTTGTTATACAGATGCAGAAATGTTTAATATAACGCCAGCACCATCCGCTTTAATATTGCGAACACCGTTAGGTGCACCTGCTTTGGAATGTCTGTCTGCTCCACTCCCCAGTTGATTCTTGGATCTCCATCTTTGAGCACCACCTTGACATCAAGGCCCTAGGAAACCAACCATTTTGCTGACTCTTTAAAAGTAACCAGACAGCAGATTTTCCCTTTATATATTGCTACCACCACGGCTGTGGAATCGGTAAGCCAAACATCCGACTCCGACTCTTCAATTTCCCTGACTCCACCAAAATGGACACCGACTCTACGACTGGACTCCACAACCATGCATCATAATCCAAGTCCCTATAACACCTTTATATCCTCATAGTCATGCCACATACAGTTGAAAAA
Organism: Allobates femoralis; assembly: GCA_033576535.1. Classification (NCBI taxonomy): domain Eukaryota; kingdom Metazoa; phylum Chordata; class Amphibia; order Anura; family Aromobatidae; genus Allobates; species Allobates femoralis. Next base: position 42,255,359 of record JARQOC010000011.1, on the reverse strand, counting down.
TAATTTAATAAAGGTTCCACACTGTATACAAAACAATGCCGAACAGTCTGCTAGGCGTCTCCATACTGTGCTCAGCACCACCACTTTGCCTTTCACTGACATAGATGATGTCTCCATACCATGTGTAGGAGACATCAATCAAAATCAGACAAGTAAAGATTGAAGACTGAGGGATGGTGTCAGGGCACCGTCGTGAGACACTCATCTGATCACTAGGCACAAGTTTGCATGAAGCTTTGGATATTTGTAAAACCAGTTTTAAAGGATATGCCGCATGACTATGTGGATCTAAAGGCCTTGTAGGGATATTAAGGAAAACCCCGCTGACAGGTTCCCTTTAAATACTCTCTCTTTTGTGTCTACATTGGATAAAAGTGTTTTCCTGATTGTCTTTTTTATAGATCTTGATCTAGAGCAATGGTCCCCAAACTTTCTTACCCTAGAGCCACTTCAGCTCTGACAGGTGGTCATCACATCCAGAGTCCTCTGGGTAGCGATATCCAATTTTTTCAACCTCCACCACTAGTTGTACCCAGAGCCCCCTATTACCAGAATAATAACAGCCAAAGCTTCCACGAGAAATCACACTAATGGTACCATCACACGTGGCGATCTCTCAGGCGATGTTGCCGGCAACTCCGGGGCATGGCGAAGTTGACGCAACCTGGCAACCAAGTTGCTGTGTGTAACAGGGCAATTTTTACGGCGATAAGTTGCCTGAGCAGAGTTACCAGGTTTCCCAACATGTTGGGAAACCTGTCGATGTTGCTCAGACGATCTGCGTGCATCGCCCTGTGTAACGCCGCAACTGCGATCTTGGCGGCCACTTCCCCTATAGACTCCCATGTTATGGATCACTGCCAGGGTAGAAATTAACCCTGGCATCGATATTTGCCGGCAAGATCGCAGATGCATTGTCGGTTAGATCGATGCGTGTGACATCGCAACTGCAACCATGGCAGCGCGCCAAAAAAGTGCGCGCTCCCGTAAGATCGCCGCAGAGATCGCCACGTGTGACAATACCATTAGACTTTGTGCTGCTTTCCCTTACAGGCAGCTTATTTACATCCAGGTGTTCCCACCTTACTCCCAATCGGTATTCTCTCATCAAGCCCTCCCGTTAGACCATGGGCCTCCAGCTTCAAGCACCCCTCTAATTGGCGCTACTACCCTGGCTCCAGCTAGGATTTTTATCTCTAAACCCCTTATGGCCATAATATGTGCATCCAGGTTTGGATTTCGATATGGGACTACTGAAGAGTCACCATGTCATCATCAGAAGACCTGGTCTTCATGGTTGTTTTCTAGACATGGTGCTAATGTATTATGCTTGTAGACAGCCACAATCCACACATCATCGTCCCGCAAGCCACATGTGGCTGCCGAGCTAAAGGTTGGGGACCCCTGATGTAGAGTCATAAGTTTTATATTTATTCATATCACAAATTTGCACGCTTCTCTCATCTGTCTGCTGATATTTCAGGTATTCCAGAACCCCAAAATCAGACAACAATGATCACATTTCTGAAGTTTATAATATATTATGATGGATTATTGATGGATATGATAATGGAATGAATGAATGAACGAATGAATGAATGGTAAAATGTATAGCAATATGGTGAAAGATTTAATGCATAAACATTTTAGGTAGGTTACAATCTATTTTCAGACCACCCCCGCTTAGCTGCCATGGTAATGGAGACCCTTATCCTCTCCCCCATCATGGGATGGATTGAATGATTTTAATGGATTTTAGAACATGTTGAACTATCTAATTGCAAGACATTGAGTATTTCTTTATAACGCCTCACTATTATGTCTGCAATCCACGTAGCCCATGAAGTCACACTGTATAGGACAAGTTTATCGAACCCATTAACAGACATCTTCCTTTTTTTTAGTGCATATTGTTCCGGATAAAGTTTATCTTCTCATTATTTAAGTAAGAAGCCAGTCTAGTTTTGGAATGACATAAACCCTCTTAGTAGAAAATCATGTCTGTGTTGGGTTTTCATTGGGGGAGTAGTAAACTTTTCAGTCCAATAGTCTGCAATAATCTGCGTTTTCTCCTCCAATTTAAGCCTGTTGAATAACAATAAGGATGCCAGCCTGAACACTAGGCCAAAGCATTCACAGCACTGACCTTTTGTTGTCCTGGAATTCTCTACCAGCGACTGCAGCCAGTTCTATGTACACGTACGTAGGAATGACGACGTGAGCATGCCAGCGAGACACGTTCAGCACCATTACACAATATGAGAAGACATTGCAATGCAGGCATGTCAATTATGTAGTATTCGCGAAGTGCACGTGGCTTCGTATGTAGAGATTAGTATGCCCTAGGTTGGCTTCACACTATGGTCTTGGTAAAAGTTATAACCGGAAACTACAAAACAGTGCAGGACATGTCACATGACGGACACCGCAGACCTTCTGACTAATAATGGGGTATGTCGAGGTGTCTTTAAAGAGGACCTGTCACCCCCCCTGCTGCATGGCAATCTAAATGCAGCACTGAATGCAGCATGTCTGCTGCATTCAGGGAAGGGGCCCCCCATGTGTCTGTGTGTTGTGTACCCCGAGATATAGCCTTTGTAAAACTTATAGTTAGAAGCCATGGATGTAGTCACTGTGGCTGGAGTGAGCTTGATTAACTGGGGCCATTCCCTCCCCCTCTGCCTCTGTGTGCCGCCTTCTGTGTGCTATACTGCCTGGAAAATCTGGTGGAACTGCCAATAGAAGAGCCTGAAAACACCCAACTGCTGGGACCCCCACAAACCGATAGAATAGAGGACCTTGCGTAGTGTACAACCCTCTAATAAATGATCAGAATTAAAAGTAAAGGCAGGCAAGAATGGAAGTTACAGTAACAGGGATCTTAGGGGTAAACATATTGATTTTTGGGGGTGTAACAACAGCGAACTCCAACGATTCTGATGGGCTGGTTGTGCATGTGAATCTCCACCTATGGGGTACGTCACACACTTCAACATCGCTAGCAATGTCCCTGAAACATCACAGGTTGTGTGACGTAACAGCAAATTCTCCAGCAATGTTGCAGTGTGTGACACGCATTAGCGACCTGGCCCCTGCTGTGAGGTCCCTGATCGCTACAAATCGTTCAGGACCATTTTTTGGTCCTTGGTCTCCCGTTGGTCAGCACGCATCACTGTGTGTGACAGCGAGAGACCAACGATCAGCGACCTCACAGCCAGTGCCCAGCGCCGCATAATAGATGCTGGGCACTGGTAACCAGGGTAAACATTGGGTAACTAAGCAGTGCACTGCTTAGCTTTCCCATATTTACCCTGGTTACCAACGATGTCGCTGCTGACTGGTCGCTGGTGAGTCTGCCTGTTTGACAGCTCACCAGCGACTGCAGAGAGGCTTTCCAGCGATCCCGGCCAGGTCGGATCCCTGGTGGGATCGCTGGAAAGTCTCAGTGTGTAAAGGGGCCCTATTGTCCACTGAACTTTCACAGATAGCCAAGTATAGCGCTCAGGTATCTCCGGCAGTCCCATAGAGAAAGAATGGATGTAAAACACACATGCACAACCATCGCTCCATTCATATAGGGCTCTACACAGACCCATTCTCGGGATCGACTGGGGTTCCATCAATCGGACCCCAGTAATCAATAAATTTCCCTTTATCTTACTGACAGGCAATGATATATACTTGGAATAAACTCTTTAGTAGAGATGACTAAGTAAATACACACACCACCTTAGGACTAGTTTGTTAAGTTTTTTTCCCAGAATTCTATTCATTCACCCATTTATTGGCCCGTCCTCTGGGTGTTTTTATTAAGCCATTAATGGCTTATCGGTGCAGTTCCAATCCCTGTAGCTCCCACTTATCTGCAGTATGAAGGACACACAGCTGCAGCACCAGGTACGACTGATAAGTCATTGTGCTTGAGGCTGTAGTAACTGTAAAAAGGTTTGCTGTATAAACAATACTCCTATAAAATGTCAAAAATATTAACCCCAAGCTATGTCTGCAAAGCACTGTGGAATTGATAGCACTCTATAGGTGAGTAAAATAAATACTTCAAAGAATCTTCTTATATACGGTATACCTCCAACAGACAACTGCTATGTATCTAGATAGATAGATAGATAGATAGATAGATAGATAGATAGATAGATAGATAGATAGATAGATAGATAGATAGATATTGTGGGTTTCATCACTAACCACTGTAAATAAGGTATACATTTTTACTGTATACCTTTCCATGGAATAGCTTAGTCTACTACACAAAAAAAGCGATCTTCTCATGAGCATCTCTTGTTATTAAGAGACTTGTGACAGCTCTGATGTCTGAGCTTCACATGAACTTGCGAGACTCTGGATTTTAAATGTGATTACTTTTTTTGGACCAGCAAGGGTTAATGGCATTTTTCCTGCTGGTAGCTCCTGCTTAGTTTTGCTCAGCTGCAACAAGTTTGTGATCACTTCCCCTCCTTTTAAATAATCACATGATTTATTACCTGATGCCAGTAATGGTGGGTTTACACGTCGCGATATCGGCGTCCAACTCCGATCCAACTCCGACGAAAAGTCACGTGGTACGGAAGTTGGACCCGATATCGTTCGCGCGTTGTACGGTTTGAACGTACAATGCGATGCTGGAACGATGCCAAAACGATATCGGGGTTAAATGAGCGTGCTATTCAACCGCCCGATATCGGATGGCCGTTGTAGCCGCATCGTACCGTGTGACAGCCCAACTACGATGTGTACGCCTACGTCACCCATTCACTCCCATGTTAAATGGTCGTTCCTGGGCTGGGGGGCGTACACATCGTCGGGACGTTGTATCCCGATATCGGGCTGTGTAAACCAGCGATGCGATAGCGGGAAAAGCGCGCTCAAAAAGCGCGCTGCCGCGTCGTTGGTCCCGATATCGGCCTGATATCGGGACGTGTAAACCCACCATAATAGATTCATTCTATTCTGACTATCTTGAAGGAAACAAGCTTGATGCAGTTGTTGGAGCCGTGTCATCTGCAGTCCTGGTGTTGGGCTGCAGCAATCAAATTGGTTTTATATCCTTTTTATCAATCTCTATGTACCTGTCTCTCTACCTTCCCCTGTGCTACACTACATTAGAGTTGAACTCTAGTGCACTCACCGTCCTTTGCACTAGCCAGGGTGAGTGGAGGGATAGAACAGGGACTAGGCACGTGACAGTGGCGAGGGACGTTAAGGGACGTTAGGGTAGCTTATAAGCCAGTCACGTTAGTGTCGGGAGGTATGCATTCCCCTATCGTCAAGGTCTTTTTCTCCCCTTACATCCCATTGTATTTTAGTGCGCAAGACATCCCCTAGTCCATGCGTGACATATAGCATCCAATGGAGGCCAAAATTGCAACCTTTCAGCATTCATCAAGTAATTGGAGCCCTATGAATATGTCTGGCATATACAATGGGATGTGTTCTAGCATATATTCCAAACAGAGGACTAATCAAGATGTGAACAGAGGCTCAGCCCAGCAGGAGAGGGATCCTGTGTTAAAGTGTGACCAGTAGCAGTTTGTACCTTCTCTGATTGTTTGCATAGGCTTCTTCCACTTTTCATAAACATATCAATATCTTAAAGAGTTTGCACAAAGATTTGAAGTTATCACCCTTTACCAGAAGGTAGGGGACACCTTCCTGATCACTGGGGCTTTAACATCAAAGACCTTCACCAAATCCAAAAACTGGACATTGAAGAAATACTGAAGAAACCCATTTAAATGGTGTCGAGGTCGAGTATTTGAACCTCTATGGCAGGGGTGGGGAACTCAGACCTCGAGGGCCGCTAACAGGTCATGTTTTTAGGGTTTCCTTAGTATTGTACAAGGATTGGAATCATCACCAGTGCATGTGATTCAATTATCATCTATGCAATACTAAGGAAATCCTGAAAACATGACCTGTTGGCGGCCCTCGAGCCCTGGAGTTCCCCACCCCTGATCTACAGCAATCATCCTCAATGAGTACGCTGCAGTGTCTCTATCACCCAAACTTATAAACGCTTTACCTGGCTTTCTTTAAATTGCTCTTAGTGTGTGCATTGTAGAATTTTAATGCATAAAGAACTATATTAAAAGATGGTCACTATACATTATAATATTTTTCTGAATGTAGCATTTGCATTGTCTATAATGGAAGTTTACATGGTGCAAGTTTGATTCAGAATTTGGGTGGAAACGGTACAATAGTAAGTACTGAAATGTTCTATCTATTATTGTGGAGGCCATCGGTGGGCATTATACCACCATACACCTATCAGACGAATGAAGGGAGGGTAAGGGCTTCACCGGTTGACACATCGGTGGCTTATTATGCCCAATGTCAACCAGTTCATTGAAAATAAATATTTCCCAAAATACAACTAATAAACAAAATGCAGTTTATACAACGTGTATTGAATCCGCAACAAAAAAGCATTGAAAATATGATGTTCTGAGCTTTGTGGACGGTGCTCAGAATTCTGTTCTAATCTGGCAGTGATGTTTTATTAGAGAGCTGACTGTCCGCACAGAGAGAAGTCATTGGGGTGTGAAAAGCCAATGCAGCACATTGAACAATGCAAACATCAGTGGATGGGGGAGAGAGACTAAAGAATTCCCACGGGGACACAGTACAAAGTGGGGGTGGGGAATATTGGGGACAATTAACCCTTCATATCGGATTATTATTACTGCGATCGAGACTAGAATCTACTTGTACAGTTAACATTAAAAAAATATTTTCCTACAGATTCCAGAACGCAGAAAACTGCCACTACCAACATCAGGATCAGGGGTCAGGGCTAGTTTTAGTGACTTGTCCCTGTCCCCCTTTCTTATAAAGTTCCCTTCTATTGAGTTAAATAACAAAATCACCCAGTCTGGGAGGCTGTGACCCAACCAGTGGAGTGCAGAAACAATCGATCGCTAGTCCAACTGGTTACCATCCATATTTTGGTTAGAAAATATATAGAATGCTTTAAAAAAAAATATTAAATAGGTAAATAATAATAGTATATTAAATAGGTCTGGGGAACTAGCTATATTCCTCGTGGAGAGGAATCTGCCTGCAGGCACAAGGAGACAGATAAGCTGATAAGGAGACTTAGCTGCAATGCTCCTCTGGGAAATATGCAGATTACTGAAGTGACAATTTGTATATTAAATAGAACACAAACGCTATATTATATATGTATAAAAAAAACACGTAGGCTTTAGAAAACTATCATGCAGAGATTGTGTTCCAAACTACCATATTTCGCATGACTTCTCATAACCATCCATGCTTGCCAAGGTCATGCATGTCTACCTTAATGGGGAGAGGGGAGTAGGCTGCTGATAGAGACCTGTCAGCAGCTTATATGATGTAGGAACAGAGTATCGCTATGCGGATTTTATAGCGCACATCACAATGCAGTCTGCAGCGTTTTTTGGACCGATTTGGGAAATGGATGTGTTAATTTAACATTGGAGTCTATGGCAGACGCATCTATTAACGCATGGTACATTCATACACCATGCGTTAACGCATGCGTCAGAAATGTACACGCGTCATGTGAACGCCAGGGGAAAAAAAACATCCTTTTAACGCATCCTTTAAGCAGATGGCACAACTCAAGTGTGACCCGAGCCTAAGGGTGGTCATATTGGCAGTGGTGTAACTTGAAGTTCATGGGCACCAATGCGAAAGCTCTAATGGGGCCCCCAGTTATTGCAAATCTTTAATAGCAATAGTCTTTTATTTTAGGCCAAAGGGACTTTTGGGGCCCCCTAGCCTCCAGGGCCCGGGTGTGATTACAATCCCTGCACCTGTTGTAGTTACACCCCTGCATATTGGGTCTTGGCGTGAGCTACCCACAAACCAATAGAACCAAAGAGATAGTTTGGGGTTTATTTAGGATCTAGCAGAAATGGAGAACTCAGGAAATACATTTTAGGAAATGACTTCTGGGTTAATATTCAATAGACTAGGGAAACCTGTGGCTTCCTGAAGATGATGAGGCTTGTAGTCCTCAGACATACCATGTAGTGGCACAATTTAGCCCTATGGCCCTGCCTGACAGCCCCCATTCATTGCATACTGTGGAGTCTTTCTGTCTTCTACCACATTTTCCAGTCTTCCTTGGAAGAACATGAAGAGAGAAGTGAGAAAGTTATAAAGGGCAATGATTTTATATATTACTAGATGGGTGCCCGATGCACAATGCATCGGGATTCTAGCAGAGCGAGTCTGTGACTCGCAATGGCCGCTTCGCGGCCAATGCTTCGCGCTGCTAAGGCGACTCGCCATGCCCGCTGCGCGGGCATAGCGAGTCGCCTTAGAACTGCTCGCAATGGCCGCTTCGCGGCCAATGCTTCGCGCCGCTAAGGCGACTCGCCATGCCCGCTGCGCGGGCATAGCGAGTCGCCTTAGAGCTGCTCGCAATGGCCGCTGCGCGGCCAATGCTTCGTTCGTATCCACATGACCACGCTGAGTCGCATGCGAGTTTGGTGCGCGAAATCCATTCGTAATTATATAATAGATTCACCAGTTTAATCATTTACTGCACAGTTACAAAGTCCACTAACCTGAGCAGATGTTCAAAGAGGAAGGTGACAATTGACTAATCACATGAACACCAAACCCTCAATACACAGTGAGCAAAAAGTGCAAGAAATCAGAGATCTGAGTGTGCAGTAATCACAATGCAGGCACTCCTAATGCTGAAGATCCAACCAAGATCCAATGATGAATGCAGAAGATTCATTCTGGACTCTCATTGTAAAGGCTATGTTCACACTGGGCATTTTTGATCCACTTTTTCCTGTGTTTTTACAGCTGGAAATCTGGATCGGCTTTTCAAAAAAAAGGATCCATTTTGGCTGTTTTTTCCTGGTGCGGTTTTTTGAGCCCTACACAATGTTTTCAATGGGAAAAGCGGATCTGAAGTGCACCCGTAATTGACAGCTCATTCTTTTTGCGGATCACTGTTCAAGAAAAACCTCACCACGTCATGAAATCGCAGACTGAACCGCAAACCCTGAAAACCCATTGACTTTGCTGGGATTCCATCTGAGCGATGCGTCACTTCAAAAACGGATCCAAAAGAATGGATCAAAAACGCACCGTGTGAATACAGCCATAAAGGGGCTGCACACACCAGACATCATGTTCAGATAGGATCCTGATCCAAGATCAAGCGGAGAGAGTGGACACTCATCACTATAATACTAGATCACTGGTCAGTAAGGCTGGGGTCACACCACAGCATTAACCTGACCTCTATTTGGCCATCAGACATCAAGGACTGTCTCACATTTCTTCAGCAGAATTAGGATTAGCCCTTTGTCTCTCCATTCATTTTCAGTTTGCAAAATCCAAGTAAATAAGTGATTATTCTACTTATCTCCATGGAGAAACTCTCCACAGTTTTTAGCAGATGGTAAACTAGTTTCCAACAACCCTATTCACATACAAGGTGCATCATCAATTTAGATGCAAACTTCACCCTGAAATCTGGGACAAATCCAACAGGTGTGAACAGGGTCTATATGCCCCAATGGCTTTTAGCCAGACCTAGATATCAGGCATACTCCCAGAGCTCCTCAGTGATCCATAATCATCCTATAAATCATCCCTATAGTCAGCCACTTGTTAGGCTGATAACAGAAAATAGTAGAGAGCATTCAACAGCAAATACAACTATTGGAGCAGAAGCAGTGATCGCCTCAATAATATCATCCAGGACAGATCTCCATCCCTGGCATCATTACACAGAAAGCAGCACAAGCAATATGCCCGATCCTGTGGTATGATCTGATCTGACACAATGTCGCCCGATGACACAATGTCGCCCGATCACACAATGTCGCCCGATCACACAATGTCGCCCGATGACACAATGTCGCCCGATGACACAATGTCGCACTTACAGCCTCTTGTCCTCGGGTTGCAGCTGCCGGTGCATGGCCAAGGAGAAGCCGAATAAACTCCCCTGTTCCCCCTTCTTCATGATGACATGGTCAGTGTCAGTGTCCAGGTTGAAGCCTCTGATGACTGAGGGCAGCAGGAGCCCGGAGCAGAGCAGGTAGAGCCGCGCCATCCTCAGTGCCGCCATGTGTGCCCAGTGCTGTGTGTCACCCTGCGACTTTTGTGTCTTCCTCCCCCTCCTGCGCCCTCTCCCCGTCCCTCTTCTGCAGCTCAATGCTGTCGTTGTTCTCCGGAGAGATGGGCTTTTATGTGAGCAGACCCCGCCCGTCCTGTCTGCAGGGTGAGGGCTCTTCTCCAGGGCCCCTGCCCCTCAGTGTCCTGCCCACTTCTCACAGACTCGCCCCAGTTTCCGGGCTTTACAGCAGGTGCATTCACTGCCTGATGATAGTATACAGTGTACAGTGCTAGGGAGGGGCAGACACAGGGCACTGCCAGGAGAGGGGGCAAGAGCCAGGAAGGAGGAGGGCAGGAGCCAGGAGAGGTAACGAGGGCAGGAAGGCAGGAGAGGTGACAGGAGACAGGAGAGGTGGCAGAGGGGCAGGAGAGATGACAGGAACCGGGAGAGGTAACGGGGGCAGGAAGGCAGGAGAGGTGACAGGAGCCAGGAGGGGTGACAGGAACCAGGAGAGAGGACAGGAGAGGTGGCAGGAGCCAGGAGAGGTGACAGGAACCAGGAGAGAGGACAGGAGAGGTGGCAGGAGCCAGGAGAGGTGATAGGGGGGCAGGAGAGGTGGCAGGAGCCAGGAGAGGTGATAGGGGGGCAGGAGAGGTGGCAGGAGCCAGGAGAGGTGATAGGGGGGCAGGAGCCAGGAGAGGTGATAGGGGGGGGCAGGAGAGGTGACAGGAGCCAGGAGAGGTGGCAGCCAGAGACAGGAGAGGTGGCAGAGGGGCAGGAGAGCTGACAGGAACAGGGAGAGGTAACGGGGGCAGGAATGCAGGAGAGGTGGCAGGAGCCAGGAGAGGTGATAGGGGGGCAGGAGAGGTGACAGGAGCCAGGAGAGGTGGCAGCCAGAGACAGGAGAGGTGGCAGCCAGAGACAGGAGAGGTGGCAGAGGGGCAGGAGAGCTGACAGGAACAGGGAGAGGTAACGGGGCAGGAATGCAGGAGAGGTGACAGGAGCCAGGAGAGGTGTCCGGAGCCAGGAGAGATGGCAGGAGATAAGAGAGGTGGCAGGCGGGCAGGAAAGATGACAGGAACCGGGAGAGGTAATGGGGGCAGGAAGGCAGGAGAGGTGACAGGAGCCAGGAGGGGTGACAGGAACCAGGAGAGAGGGCAGGAGAGGTGACAGGAGCCAGGAGGGGTGACAGGAACCAGGAGAGAGGGCAGGAGAGGTGGCAGGAGCCAGGAGAGGTGGCATGGGGGCAGGAGAGGTGACAGGAATCAGGAGAAGTGGCAGGAGGGCAGGAGAGGTGACAGGAACCAGAAGAGGTGGTAGGAGACAGAAGAGGAGGCAGGAGACAGAAGATGTGACAGAAATCAGGAGAGGTGACAGGAATCAGGAGAGGTGGCAGAGGGGCAGGAGAGCTTACAGTAACCAGGAGAGGTGACGGGGGCAGGAAAGGTGGCAGGGGGGTAGGAGAGGTGGCAGGAGACAGGAGAAGTGACAGGAATCAGGAGAAGTGGCAGGAGCCAGGAGATGTGACAAAAACCAAAAGAGGAGACAGGAGAGGTGACAGGAATCAGGAGACGTGACAGGAGCCAGGAGATGTGACAAAAACCAAAAGAGGAGACAGGAGAGGTGACAGGAATCAGGAGAAGTGGCAGGAGAGGTGAGAGTAATCAGGAGAAGTGGCAGGAGGTGACAGGAACCAGAAGAGGTGGCAGAAGACAGGAGAGGTGGCAGTGGTTATCCTATTTAAGAAAATGTTTTCGGACATAGTTTGCTATAAAAACAAACAGAGATGTCCTCCCTGTCCCCTGGTCCAGCACTGAGCCTCCACTGCTGCTGGCTGGTATTGACATCACATTGACACCACTAAGCCCAGCAGCTTTCCCAGTGAGCTCAGCGCTGCAGAATATAACAGAGGCTCAGAGCTGGGCCTGGGGAGGGCGAGTAAAGCACAGTTTGCTTTTTAACAACTAATTATACATATCCGGAAGTGTCTTCTGAAAGAGGTCAACCACTTTCGGGGCGCAGCTAATTATTATTTTTGCATTTTTTTTCCCTCACCTTCCAAGAGCCATAACGTTTTTATTTTTCCAATAAGATTGCTATATAAGGGCTTGTGTACGGGGGACAAGTTCTCGTACTGAATGACACCATTCACTTTCTCATATAATGTTCTGAAAAACTGGAGAAAATTCCAAGTGTGGTGAAATGGTTAAAAAAAAAAAGCAGCCCCACCATTGTTTTTTGGGGTTTTGTTTTTATTTTAAAATAAATAGTGATACTGATAGTGCAGTAAAATGACCTGATAACTACAATAACAGCAATACCAAATTTGTATAGGTGTTTTTTTCTACGTTGTTGGCTTAAACAATTATGAACTTTGTATAAAGAAAAATGTAGGTTGTATCTCCAGTTTCTGAGACCCATAAGTTTTTTATTTTCCCCCTCAATAGCTTGTTTTCTGAAGCTTTGCCAAAGAGGTGTAAAGCTCTCATCAGAATGAAAGGTGGGGACTTAGGGTACCGTCACACGCGGCAATATCGCCGGCCATTTCGTTGGCAATTCCATAATTCGGCGATGCGGAAACTGCCTGTGCGCAGTGGCATGAGACAGGGCGATTTTACGTCGACAAATTGCCGGTGGAGCATCGCCTGATCACCCGACACTGCAGTGAAATCAGGCGATGACCACCAGGCGATTTCTGCGCATTTTGGCGTGTGACAGGGCAATAGCGATGTAGAAAGTGAGCTCAGACCAATGCAAAACCCATTGCAAACGCATTAAAAAATGCATGTCATTTAGCAAAAACGTTAAACGCATGTGTTTTTGCAAACGCAGGCAAAAACGTGGGCTGCTGCATCAAGGGCTGCGTTTCCAAAAACACATGCGTTTTACGTTTTTGCTAAATGACATGCATTTTTAGTGGTAAAAACGCATACAAATGCAGCCCAGCCTTAGATGTGAACTGGGCCATTGTCTTCCACTATATTCAACCCTCGAGTCGCACCCGTCCAAGCATCCAACTTGCTCAATTCAACTACCAAGCAGTCACACATTTTAGTGCTCACTCATCACTGGTTGGTTCTTGACATTTTTTATCTCCTAAATATTTAACAAAGGCTAGGGTCACACTTGCGTCAGCCCCTACGGCTGGCGCAAGCCCTAAAAACGTGGAAATTTTCCCTGCAGCGCATAGCGTTAACGCTATGCGCTGTGGAAGAACACTGCCCAATAGAATGCCTCTGTTTACCTTAGCAGCGGCCACACATGACGTATGCTTTATCACAGCGGACAAGAAAGACGCATGAATTAGGCTAGGGTCACACTTGCGTTTTTTGTTTTTTTTAAATCCTGATCCGGTTTTGAGCTTTCAAAAAGCTCAAAACCAGAGCAGAAATCGTTCCTCATAGGAGCCCGTTATGGTAACCAGATTGCTTGTAAAGCAATCCGGTTACCAGCTCCGGATCTGCAGCCTGCGTGAAAAATCATGTTCTCTGACCCGCAATGCGGTAACCGGATTGTTCTGGATGTGTAATCCTGAGCAATGCGATTACCGTATAGTTTGTTCATCCCGGCTGCCGCCGGGATGAACGAACTGTTATGAGTGTAAAAAAAAGATTAAATATTAATATTAATTGTGGGCAACATGTCTCTAGGGGTGCCCATCCCCTCTAGAGACATCCTGCCCACTCAGGACGGCATGTCATGGGTTAATACATCATGTACAGTAAGCCGGCTATTGTCGGCTCTGTACATTTTTCTCAATGAAGTCGCGGCTCTCCTGTCAGCTGCGCACATACTATACGTAATGTACGTATAGTATCTGCCACTGTCCAGGGTCCTGTAGGCATTTACAGTAGATCTATGGGCAGCGCACCCCCATAGATCTACTGTAAATGCCTACAGGACCTCGGACAGCGGCACATACTATACGTACATTACATATAGTATGTGCGCAGCTGACAGGGGAGCCGCAGCTTCATCGAGAAAAATGTACAGAGCCGACAATAGCCGACTTACTGTACAGGGTATATTAACCCATGACATGCCGTCCTGAGTGGGCAGCATGTCTCTAGGGGGGTGGGCACCCCCTAGAGACATGTTGCCCACAATTATTATTAATATTTAATCTTTTTTTACAGATTTAACCATTTGCTCATCCGATGAGCAAACTGTACGGTAACCGCATTGCTCCTGATTACACATCCAGAACAATCCGGTTACCGGATTGCGGTTGCCTGCATACATTAAAAATGTATGTGAAGGCAATTGCGTTCACCGCATCCGGATCTGGATGCGGTGAACGCAATTGCCCTAACAAATGTGACCCTAGCCTTAGTTATGAAGTGGCCAAGCAGTTGTGTGCAAGCCTTAAATCACCAAGCACAATGCTAATCATCAGATGGAGTAGTGTGAAGACAGTTCTCCAGGGCATAAAGCAAAGTCCATAAAGACATGTATGGGGGAGGTTCGTGATGCAAACTTGACTGGCCGCACAGAACCTTGACCTCAACCCCATCCAACACCTTTGTAATGAACTACAATACAGATTGTGAGTCTGGACCTCTTCTTCAACATTCGTGCTCTTGAGGATGAATGGGCAAAAATAACCAGAGTCTCTAAAATCTCCAGTCTACCCAGAAGAGTTGGAGCTGTAATAGCTACAAAGGAGGACCAGCTCCATATTAATGGCTTCTGATATCATGGATGCCCCTGTAGATGTAATTGTAGTTGTCCCAATAGTTTTTTCCTTCTAGTGTCTTTTTTACCTGCTGCTAGATATATCTTCATACTCAGTGTCCTTCTCACTTTTCTGTGATACTTCAAGGTTAGCAGCACTTGAAAAACCATTACAAATGAACAGCATCTTGGCTGCTCAGCTATCTGATGATTTATTCTGCTTTATGATTAGCTGCAATAGAATTTATTAAAAGCAACAAGTCAGGGGTTAATAGAAGGACTGATCAAGAGTTAGGGGACTAACTGAAGCATCTTGGAGCAGTATAATGGGCTAATTGTCTAACAACACCATTTACATCACCAGACCACTCCATCCATTTGCCTCTAAAAGGAATTCATATTTTCAAGTGCAGATAGGTAAGATCTCCTGGTCGGTATTAAATGGGTCATCAGGGACTATTTACCTTTTTTATTATGGACCTAAGAACTAGTAGGCAGGTAGTTGCTAACTACCTACCTGTTGTGTCCGTCAAGTTGACAGAGCCGCGGCTTGTCTTCCCCTTGTGCTGTTGATGTTATTAGAAAAAAGCAAAATTATTAGGATATGTCCATCAGAAGTACACTGCTTAAAAAATAAAGGGAACACCTAAGCAACCCAATGTAACTCCAAGTCAGTCACACTTCTGTGAAATCATCTGTCCAGGTATGAAGCAGCACGGATTGTGAATTAATTTCTCCTGCTGTTGAGCAAATGGAACAGACAACAGGTAGAAATGATCAGCAATTAGCAAGACACCCCTATAAAGGAGCGGTTCTGCAGGTGGTGACCATAGACCATTTCTCTGTTCTCATCCTTTTTGGCTGTTGTTTTGGTCACTTTTGATTTTGTCATTGCTCTCACCCCTAGAGGGAGTCTACAATCCACAGAAGTTGCTTAGGTAGTGCAGCTCATCCAGGATGGCACATCAATGTGAGCTGTGGCAAGAAAGTTAGCTGTGTCTGTCAGCACAGTGTGTAGAGCATGGAGCAGATACCAGGAGACGTGGAAGGAGGGCAACAACACAGCAGCAGGACTGCTACCTCCTCCTTTGTGCAAGGATAACAGGAGGAGCAGTGCCAGAGCCCTGCAAAATTACCTCCAGCCGGCCTCTAACATTTTTGTGTCTGCTCAACCTGTTAGAAACAGACTCCATGAGGATGGTATAAAGGCCCAACATCCACATCCTGGGCCATTATGTCTCGTTCCTTCCACCAATGCCATGTTGTATCACAGACTGCCCAGGTGTTGACTGATGCTTTAATCCAGGTGTGGGAGGAGATCCCTCAGGAGAACATCCACTGCCTCATCAGGAGCATGCCCAGGCATTGCAGGGAGGTCATCTAGGCACGTGGAGGCCACACACATCACTGAGCCTCATTTCCTTGTCTTGAGGCATTTCAAACCTGTAATTTCATAATCCACTTTGATTTGCAGTATCATTCCAATTCCAGACCTCCATGAGATATTAATTTTGATCTTTTTTATGTTTTATGTCCTCAACACATTCCTCTATGGCTAGGGTCACACTTGTGTCAGCCCTTGTGGCTGACTCAAGCGCTTAAAACTAAGAACTTTTCCCAGAAGCGCATAGCATTAACGCTATGCGCTGCGGGAGAATGCTGCCCGTAGTTACCTGATATTTACCCTCCAAACGAGCCACACACAAAGATGTTGGGAGTGTGCTTTACAACAGCGCACAGGAAACGTCTGCAACGTTTCCTGTGCGCTCTGCTAAAGCGCACTCCCAGCAGCTTTGTGTGTGGCTCGTTTGGAGGGTAAATATCAGGTAACTACGGGCAGCATTCTCCCGCAGCGCATAGCGTTAACACTCTGGGAACAGTACTAAGTTTTAAGCGCAATCCGTTAGGCTCGGGTCAAAACCCAAGTGTGACCCTAGCCTATGCATCATTCATACGTTATTGGTAGTTGGTATTGGTTCTGCTGACACCTATTGTTTGTTCAAGGATATGGACACCTTGGGAGGCAATTTAGTTTTTTTCTACTTAAATGCATGTTTTTTGCAGTTGGCTGTCATTAATATTTTGTACCCACTGCCTTTTTCTATAGGCTCTGGGATGTATATTGCTGGCTTCAGAATAAATTAACTGATCCATCAGTGAGCTTGCTCTGACCACATGTAAGGCCGGCTTCACACCGCGGTTTTCGGCTGTGAGGTTGTGTCCGGTGTTTTGCAGGATTCACCAGACACAACTTGACAGCCCCGGACAAGCAGAACCTCCTGCTTTTTGTCGGATTAGTTTCTGCCACTGTCCAGTGCTGAAACATCAGCACAGCGAGCACAGGGGAGCTGGCCGCGGTGCTGAAATTTCAGCCGTGGAGCTGTTCGTGGCGCTGAATGAGTGCGGCGGCTTTTAACAGCCGCCGCTCTTCAGTGCCATGGATCTGGGAACTGGTTCGATTTTTTGATCCGTCGCCTATAGACTCCCATGCTATGGGTGCCAGATTGCACCGGATACAGGAGGATCTTGTTTTGTCTGATGTTTGCATCGGTCACAAAAAATGCTGCAGACTCAGATTTTGTGTCCAATGCAAAAATCAGACAAAGCCGTATCCTGCCGGAAAAACTCCAAAGCGGAGGCCAAATAAGGCCAATCCGGCACCATAGGAATACATGGGGGACAAATTTGGATCTGGGTCTGTCAGGTTCACACCAGACAGACTCGGACCCGAAAAAACGTGGTGTGAAGCCGGCCTAAGTTTAGCTGGGCTATGGGGTCACAAATCATCAGAGAGGAGCCCAGAAGAAGGAAGATAAGAGTTACAAACTCTGTACAACAAGCTCAGGTTAAAGGGAACCTGACCTCCAAAAATGTGCCCCTAGCCTCTATATACCTGCCCCTGCACCATGGTAACAGCTTTCTAGTCATAAATCGATATAGTAAAGTTTAGAAAAGTTGTTTTGATACCTTATGATCTGCGGCTTCTCATTATTTGCTCCTCCCCCTTCTACAGGTGTCTCCTCTAAGCTCCACCCACCACTCAGCTCTCTCCCACCTCTCCCCTGCCTGGCATAAAGTCCTAGGTCTGAGGATTCGGGGGGGGGGGGGGGGTGTTGGGTGTTTGGTTTGAGGTGGATGGCTTACCATCCCAGCTGCTGTACTGTTCTGTGGCCACCAGGGGTGCCACATATGGGGCACATTGGGTCCCATTAGAGGATTTTGATGCAAACAATATCACTAATGAAATTTACAAATGAGGCTCCAAACTGATTCTCAAGCGCAAATGTCAACCAGGTTGGATTCCTTTCAACTGAAAAACTAATCTTCTAAATTAGCATAACAATGATATACCGTGAAAGAAAATTAAACATTGCACAAATTTCCTCCATTGGAATTGTCAATCGTCTTACACATCCTCCATGTTGTAGTTGTCCTAATTGTGATTCCAAGCCTCTGTTCATTTCCGGGATATACCTGTACCCTCCTTGTGATAATCACTCGGCATTAGTCACATCCTGTATAACTATCATCTCTTTCACGACTGCTCCCATTATATAGATACAGATTTCACTTCCACCAGAATATCCATTGTATCAGGTATCAACCACGGAAAGGACTTCACCTTGTGTTCATAAGGGACACTTCTAAGGAACGGTTTATAATGCATTGTGTCTTTCCTTCATTATTGCTCATCTCCTTACAAAGGTTTTTGTTTTCTCTTGGATTTATTATGAACAGAAAATATTCGGGACATTTTCCATTAAATGTCATAGTATGGCGCTGTTCCTCCCTAAGATCTCATGGACACGTGTCTTGATGTAGCATTGTATACAGAGATATTCTCCCATAGATTCAGTATCATCAGGGGGGTGGGAGTGTGGGTTTTGCGGAGGGGGCTTTTTTTGGGGGAGGGGAAGGGGTGCAGGTTTAGGGGGATGGGTTTAGAGGGTGGGCATTTTTTGGGGGGGCAGGTTTGAGGAGGAGTTTTTTGGGGTGCAAATGTGCATGTTTAGGTTTTTTTTTGGGGGGGGGGCAGGTTAAGGGGGGCATTTTTTTGAGGGGAAGGAGGTTCAGCTTTGGGAGGGAGTTTTTTGGCAGAGCAGGGGTGCTGATTTGGGGGGATGGGGGTGTGGGTTTGGGGGGCATTTTTTGGGAGGGTGGAGGTTAGGGTTTGGAGGGGGAGGTGGGGCAGGTTTGGGGAGAGGGAAAGTTTTGGGGTGGGGCATTGGATGAGGCGTAGGGAGGGCATTGGATGAGGGGTTGGGATGGGAGCAGGGGTTAGTTTGGGTTGGCGGTAAGTGGTCAGGTTTGGGTTGGGAGGGAGATGTGGAGGGGCAGGTTTGTGGTGTATAGTGGACATACATACATACACACACATATACTCAGCTTTATATATTAGATGATAGAACGTGCATTGATTTATCTGTATAACCAACATTCATAGAGAGGTGGACGTGGGACTCACAAGATACTTGCAAGCAGAAAGATCGAAATAAGGGGTTTTTCTTCTTTGCGTTGCAGTTGAATTGCTGAGAAGTGAATGTGTACATACATGTGTGTTTTACATATATTGTATACAATAATAACATTGTTGAAATCCCAATATGTCTATACAGGCCATGGAATACTCTTCTTCATTTTGTATGACAGGTCTTCCTTGTGTCCTATTAGTCAGCTCTTACTTTCCCTAGAGCTTTTTGTACGTTTTTCTCTTGTTTTTGTGTTGTGTCTTGTCTACATCACCTGTGTCTGCTCTCGGCTTTTGTATATACCTCCCGCACGGCTCACAGGGTTTGGTTCTTTTGTTGCTTGGACTTTGTGCCCTTTCATGTGGCCAAGTCTACATTTCTATTTTATTTTCTGAATTTTCTTTTATCGCCTGCCGGATATAGTTTTGTCTTGGTGTTGGAATAGTGAAGGCTGCAGATGATCAGTAGCCTCTGATTGATTGTCGCAGTCACCTGATATTATTTTTGGTTTGTGACCGGTAGGGGACATCAGGGTAGTTGTGCGGCCCCCACCTAGAGAAAACAGTCGAGGGCAGTTGTCTAGTTTACCACTTCCTAAATCTAACCATGATTTTTATTGCTAAGTCATGTGAGCCATATACATAGAAAACTGGAGATGCCTATTAGGGTGTGTGCTCCCAATCATGGATTGCAGCGTTTCGGATGCAGCGTGTTTGCGCTTCATCCAAAACGCTGCGTTGTACAATACAAGCACAGCTGATGGGATGTCAAGAAATCCCATGCTTGCTCTGTTTCTCCTGACCACTGTGGTTTCCAGACTTTCGCATCTCCGCAGCATGTTTATTTCACGCTACGGAGTTGGAAGAGCTAACCATCGGGTGCACACAGAGAGAAACCGCAATGCATGCACCGCAGATCAGGAGTACAGAGGAGATGCATTCTCCATGCAAACACTCGCGGCTTCCTGTAGATCTAGAGGCATTGTGTCCAAGACGCAGTGCCTCGGGATCATGAGCATGCACCCTTAGGGTGGAAACACTCTTATACGAGATGCATGTGAGTACCTTGCATGCATCTCGCATGACTCACTCGGAACATCCCCTGCCTCTCTGAACAGGAGCGCGCCACCTGCATGTGTTTCTATGCAGCTCCACGCTCCCGCCCAGAGAGGCGATGGCCGTTCCGGGTGAGTCACGCAAGATGCTTGCGAGATACTTGCATGCATCTCGCATAGTGTGTTTCTACCCTTAGGCTAAGTTGACATCCTCAGGAATCATCCATTAGCACGAATCCAGCAGCAATCCTTTCCCAAAAAGGTTGTGTAGATACAAGTTTTATGTCTGTTTTGAAAAATGTATTTCTGCAGGATCCGTTTTTTTTAACATGGGAGTCTATGGAAAACAGATCCATTATCTGATAGCTATTTAACCTCTGTCTTTCTTTCATTTTTAAAGGATCCGTTTTTTCTTACTGGATCAGTTTCAAATGGACGATAAATAGTAATCAGTTACCGGATGTGTTCTCCATAGACTCCAATGATAAAAAAACAGATCCTGCAAAAATATTTTTTTTCAAAATGGATAAAAAATTTGTGTTTACACAAAGTATTGTGCTGGATCCGATCTAATGGAGGATTACTGGACTTGTGAACTCAGCCTTAGGCCGTCTTCACACCACGACCAGATCCGATCCGGGGCTGTCAGGTTCACCCCAATTATGTCCTCCGGTCCGGTGTGCAGCCGGATGGCTCATTTGCAGCCGCAGCTGATGATAATTCAAGATCGCAGCTCGCGGGGAGCGAGCCGCGGTCGTGAACTGTCAGCAGGGGACAGCTCCGTGGTGCTGAAGTTCCCGGGTGCGGCTCCGGTGCGATCCGGCGCCATAGACAACCATGTTAGGGGGCGCCGGATCGCACCGGAGGATCCGGGAGCATCAGCTTTTTTACCCCTGACACAAAAATGCTGCATGCAGCATTTTTGTGATTGGGAGAAAAGTCAGAATCCTCCCGGATTCTCCCGGACAGATGGAAGCCAGATGACAGCTGCCCTGTACTCACCATGTGCGGCGGGTGCGGGGCCGCTTCTCCCTGCAGTCACCCGATGGGAGCCGCTTCCGACTCCGCAGCATGAAATGAACATGCGGAGGAGGAGCGGAATGCCGGCAACCCGCACCACAGCTGTCAGATCGCTGCGGTCGGGTTAAGCATAGTGAGGATGGGATTTCTTGAAATCCCATCCACTATGCTTATACTGTACTACGCAGCCTTTTGGATGCAGCGGCAAGATGCTGCATATACTCATCGTGAGTATGCAGCCTAACGGTTGAAACATATTGACTAATCAATGTATTTTTATTATTTGCCTTTAAAGACAAGGACGACCCTGTGTGTTAGGAGTCGGTGAGCTGATGGAAAGTTGCTGTGTGGTGCGATCCCTCAGATAGCAGGTCTGCTCCAAGCTCGGCCCTTCACACACAGGCTCCATTGCTGCACTCATCACCTACAGCTGTGAAGGGTACAGTGTGCGCCTGCTGGAGGGCAGCCATGTATCCGACCAAAATGCCCAATTTTAGAGACTTCTGTACTTCGTGCACATACATAATAATGAGAGAAACATTGTTTACTGTAATCAGGACAACAGTTGAGGCCAAAAGTATTGACACCTCTGAAATTCTGTCAGATAAATACTCAGTTTCTTCCTGAAAATGATTGCAATCACAAATTCTTTGGTATTATTATCTTCATTTAATTTGTCTTAAATGAAAAAACACAAAAAGAATTGTCCTAAAGCCAAATTGGATATAATTCCACACCAAACATAAAAAAGGGGGTGGACAAAAGTATTGGCACTGCTAGAAAAATCATGTGATGCTTCTCTAATTTGTGTAATTAACAGCACCTGTAACTTACCTGTGGCACCTAACAGGTGTTGGAAATAACTAAATCACACTTGCAGCCAGTTGACATGGATTAAAGTTGACTCAACCTCTGTCCTGTGTCCTTCTGTGTACCACATTGAGCATGGAGAAAAGAAAGAAGACCAAAGAACTGTCTGAGGACTTGAGAAACTAAATTGTGAGGAAGCATGAGCAATCTCAAGGCTACAAGTCCATCTCCAAAGACCTGAATGTTCCTGTGTCTACCGTGCGCAGTGTCATCAAGACGTTTAAAGCCCATGGCACTGTGGCTAACCTCCCTAGATTTGGACGGAAAAGAAAAATTGACGAGAGATTTCAACGCAAGATTGTGCGGATGGTGGCTAAAGAACCTCGACTAACATCCAAACAAGTTCAAGCTGCCCTGCAGTCCGAGGGTACAACAGTGTCAACCCGTACTATCCATCGGCGTCTGAATGAAAAGGGACTGTATGGTAGGATACCCAGGAAGACCCCACTTCATACCCCGAGACATAAAAAAGCCAGGCTGGAGTTTGCCAAAACTTACCTGAGAAAGCCTAAAACGTTTTGGAAGAATGTTCTCTGGTCAGATGAGACAAAAGTAGAGCTTTAATTTTGCAGCATAATGTAGGGCCCAGTGTGAGAAAGCTGGGTCTCCCTCAGAGGTCATGGGTCTTCCAGCAGGACAATGACCCAAAACACACTTCAAAAAGCACTAGAAAATGGTTTGAGAGAAAGCACTGGAGACTTCTAAGGTGGCCAGCAATGAGTCCAGACCTGAATCCCATAGAACACCTGTGGAGAGATCTAAAAATGGCAGTTTGGAGAAGGCACCCTTCAAATATCAGGGACCTGGAGCAGTTTGCCAAAGAAGAATGGTCTAAAATTCCAGCAGAGCATTGTAAGAAACTCATTGATGGTTACCGGAAGCGGTTGATCGCAGTTATTTTGGCTAAAGGTTGTGCTACCAAGTATTAGGCTGAGGAAGCCAATACTTTCGTCCGGCCCATTTTTGGAGTTTTGTGTGAAATGATCAATGTTTTGCTTTTTGCTTCATTCTCTTTTGTGTTTTTTAATTGAAGACAAATTAAATGAAGATAATAATACCAAAGAATTTGTGATTGCAATCATTTTCAGGAAGAAACTGAGTATTATCTGACAGAATTGCAGGGGTGTCAATACTTTTGGCTACAACTGTATATTTATATACACATATATATATAGTAACACATAAATCCAACTATGGAAAATTACTGTGACCAACCATTATCTGCCCTCTGCTCTTTTCATTAATCAGGGGACCCTACCTTACAGATCACTCATCCTTTTATCACATTATCAATAGTCAAATTTAAACCCTCCGGACTCAAAGTACCCAATTTGAAAATCCAATAACTTTCTTTATTGACCAGCCTCGCAAATCTATTCTCCATACCCTCTGGTATCTGGTCAATGATTTTAAGTGTCATGAATTTTGGATCTTTTTGGTGTGTTGTAAGAAAATGTTTTGATAAACTATGTAGCAGGAAGCCCTTACGAATGTTTGACCGATGCTTATTTAAACGTGCATGCTTAGGGAAGGTTATTAAAAATTATTCAGATTTATTTAAAACAATTACTTAAAATCAACAGTGCACAATATGCTTAATTCATATGCTAAAAAATGGTATAAGGTTGCTTCACACTTGCGTTCCCCGCCGCTGCGTATTGCGGTGGGGGAGCGCAAGCCAGCGCATACACGGTGCATACACCGCTTGCGTACAAATCATACATTCTCGTCCGCATCATGGACGCACATGTTGCGTTCATAGTGCGGACGAGAATGAATGATTTGTACGCAAGCCTCCGCATGCGTACAAATCACACATGGGGAGCAATGAGTGCGCACGGCCATCCGCACCCGAGTGCATACACCGTGCGTCCCCATGTTAAACATAGGGACACGCGGTGTATGCGCTAGGCTTGCACTCCCCCGCCGCAATATGCAGCGGCGGGGAACGCAACTGTGAAGCCACCCTAAGTAAATGTATTCCTCTTCAAGTAACAGAGCTGGTTGTAGCTGTGCTCTCCCCACTGATTTCCACCTGTGCGTATATTAAATTGAGTTACAAGATAGATTGTCATCTCTGAATATTGCAGGTTATTAATACCGCTGTGAACCCCAAGACCAACCAGAAATAGCACATCATATCAGTGCAAGTACACTGACAAACATATAAAGGTATATACTAGAAACCCACTATTTACATATATAAGGTACATATTTTAATAAATCAATTTATATTATAGACACCACAAAAAGAGGAGAATATTGGAAATCCATTAATTACACTTATGGCACAAATTATAATAAATTAATTTATATTATAGACATCATAAAAGGAGGAGTACCTAGAAGGAAGATACTACAACTACCAATAGACACTCCTGAAAAGACCTACAAATAAGGTAAAGGGATATATATCCAATAAGGTGAAGGAGGGCAATACATAGGGATCTATTTTATTTATATTTATATTTATAATTTAATTCAATTTTAACAATTTTAGTTCAATTCAGCTCCAGAGCAATAGTAGAGAAAAGTCCAATGGACCGTGATAGTGCAACAAACTGGTAAGATTGATAACAACTGAGTTCAGTCTAAATACAAATAAGATATAACGCCCTGAAGGTACCATCACACGCCACCATATGGCTTCCATATCGCCGGCAATTTGACGTGAGCGGGCACGTTTCAGGAACTTTTTTCAGATCGCCGTCGACCTGTCACACATAGAGATCTCGTCTGCGTTCTACGGCTATCCTACGTTCCGGAAATCGCCTGCAGAAGACCGGAAGCAATCCTCCTTTCACACATCGCTGCATCACAAGTCACAATTGTAGCAGCGATGTTGCCATACTGTTTTGATAGGGGCGTGCTAGAGTGTTTTTCACCGCACCCCTATCACTGCGATTGGTGGACGTAACTGCGTTATCATTGGTCAGCCTTGCGTGAACGCACGGGTCATCAAATAAGGCGCCTCAGACACGGCCAGCCAATCGGAAGGCAGTATCAACCACCAATCGTCGCAGGTGCGACGCGAAAAACACAACATCCAAGCACGCCTACTTGATTTCTTTCACAATCACTGTGTACGTCACCCTCGTCCTGTCACACGCCACCATGCGCTGAAATCGCCTGATGGATGACGCCTGATTTCACTGCAGTGCAGGGCAATCGGGACGCTCCACTGGCGATTTAGCGCCGTAGAATCTCCCAGTCACACGCCACTGTGCACAGGCAATGTGGTTTCCACATCGCCTAATTCGGGAATTGCCAACCAAATCTCCGGCGATATGGCAGCATGTAACGGTACCTCGACTGCCGACACCCACCCACCAGTTTTCCCCATCGCGCACTGAGAAATAATGACACTAATATTCTTTTCTAACTTTTATTGAGGGCATCAACGTAACACCACTCAAGTATATGTAAACAGGGGGTTGCATAGTTATGGCCGCAGCTCAACCGTAGGCACAAATCCCTGTGAGCAGTGTTGGTAAGAGAATGAATATGGCCGACAGGCTAGCTTATAAGGCCCGGAGGCGGGCCTGAGGGGAAACCAAATGATAGGATGCAGGGAGATAAGGGGAACCAACTAAAAAACCTACTACGCGATGGGGAGAAGCAGGGAGATGTCAAAGCTCTCAGGGGCTCTGCAGTCAGGGAGCAGCAGCAGAAGCTGCGGTGCCCTGCAGACTGCCGAGACCCACCCACCGGTTTTTCACATCGCGCACTGAGAAATAACGACACCAATATTATTGTCTTCTTACTTTTATTGAGGGCATCAACGTAACACCGCTCAAGTATATGTAAACAGGGGTTGCATAGTTATGGCCGCAGCTCAACCGTAGGCACAAATCCGCCTTGTAATCTGAGGGGAAGAGGCCCTATGCCCTCAGCCACCCGAGGCATGTTGGACCTCACTGGGGCCCTCTTCCACTAGCCAAGGAGCAACAAGGACCAAGCACTGAGCTGCGACCCCCACCCAATGAACTAAGGGCCTTGTCTACCCCGTCCTGCAAACCGGAAAGGAAGATATCCAATCCAATATCATTCAGGTTAAAGCTATCTTGTAATGTCATCTGCTCCAAATTTGACTCTCATTGTAGGTGCCGGACTACAAACCCCCCCTTTTTTTGTTACGAAGCGAGCTAGACTGTGGTTGATCTTTCTTCGTGACCTCTCCAGGGCCGAGGAATCCCTGACTCCTCTCCAAACTATTCTGGGCACTATTTCTGACCAGACTATGACCAACTTGCTGAAGAAACTATGCATCCTGTCTAGGTCAGTCTGCATGATGGCTAACAGCTCCACCCTCCTTAAGTGTGCTAGGTCATTTCCCCCTGCATGAATCAGTAAAACTACCGGGCCGCTAGCATTTTTTGCGATATTAACTGCCTCTGGCAAGACCTGCGCCCAAGTGAGCCCGTGTATGCCTCTCCATTCTATTTGTATTCCATGGAAGCCGAGTGCTCTTCCGCCCGGACGTACTTCAGCGCGACGCGCTGACCAGAAAATGTGGGAGTGACCCACTATCCATACAGTTGGTCTTGCCGTATCTAGGAAGAGAAAACTGTTAGCAGTTTACCACAGCCTGTTGCAAGTTCCTGTAAAGCAGCTGGAATGACTCGTGTAAATGGGAGAAAAACGTTTGCATGAGTTATTAGGAGAAAAACGTTTGCATGAGTACGTAGAGCCATGTTCCTGTCTTGACAAACCTGCCAGAGTATGATGGAATATAAACAAGTGCTCCCTCTTCTATATATCTTATGTGTGCCTCTTTATGTACTACTTTTTGACGTAAGGCACAGTACTACATTCTAATAACTAAACGTGCTTTTCGAAAACCACACTGTGCTCTATATTCTAATCTAAGGTTGTACTAAATTTTGGCTATAAAAAACAACTAAAAACAAATATATGACTAAAACAAGCATATGACCTGAAAAAAGGGGGCATGGTAATTGTCATGATTCCTGGTTAAAGTATGTCAGGCCTGATGTAGCGTGCGAAGCAGTTGGATCGCCAGCGGCCCACCCGCTGGATTTCATTGCTTTGAAAACCTGCGCGGGCTGCTTCCGTCGCTGCCCCAATGCGGAAGGAGTGCGTGCCGAACTCGCCAGGCGAAAGCCCTAGGCTGGCTAGTGTTTTTTTTAACATGGCTGCGAAATGTGTGACTGATAACGGGGCATGCTCAAAGAAAAACGTGCGTGGGGATTTTACGCTCATGTAAGACTGAATGACTTGTATCGGGCACACCGGACCAGGCGTTGGAAAAATGGGAGACCATGTACCGCGGGCCAGCTGATCCGTTTTGACTGACGAATACGCACCCATAACCCTCTGCTGCAGTAGATGACGTCATCTCAAAGCAACCTGGAGGGGCGAAGGGGAGACTTGGTGACAAACTCACTGACCCAAAAAATGCTAAGGTGAAAGCTGTCGCAAAGGGGGGCGTTTTGCTGGCTGCGCTACAAACCATGGGAAGTTGATCTAGGATGGCCCTGAGTGTCGCAAAGGAGATGGGCCTTTTCCGTTCAATACTGCGACTATTACGCTTTCTGCCCCTCATTGCTTGCGTGATCATAAAAGTCTTTGTGACATTCGGCCACCCATGCAGCCAGAAGTGGAAAGCGAGTCCCGTAAGGTGGTTCTGCGCAACTAGGCCCGACAAGCCGGTGGAGCGCAGCTGCACGAGGTACTGAACCACTGCATTGGTTAGCCACTCTTGTGAGACAACTTCAGGCGGAGTGCCTGCTAATACACACCAATCCTCCCATGCCTTACCATAAGCTCTCCACGTTGATGATGCAACAGAAGCTTGAACCATGGGCATCAGCTGGTCTCTAGAACGTCCCAAAGCTCTGCCGGACACCTGTGGCCTTCTTTTTGGGCTTGCAGGCAGAGTTGCCTGAACCGCTGAAAATTAAAACGTGACAAGGCGTCAGCTACATTGTTATCTACTCCTGGGACATGTCTAGCTTTGAACCAGATGTTGTGGGTGAAACATTTCAGTACTAGGAAACGCAGCAACCTAATGACTGGTGGCGAGGATGATGCAAGATGATTTATGCCATGGACGACGCTGATGTTGTCTGTCCAGAAGCATATCTGTCTGTTGCCAAGGCGTTCGAACCTTAAAGCCACAGCCACCACTATGGGAAAAAGCTCCAATAGCGTGAGATTTCTTGTCCACATAGCGTCATGCCAAGAATTTGGTCAACATTCGGCACACCAGCTGTCTCCTAAAATGACCCCAAAACCAATGGATCCTGCAGCGTCTAAAAATAGTGCAATTTCCGCATTGGACATTTCCGACTCTTGGAAGCATGTGTGCCCATTGTAATTTTCCAGGAACGATCTCCAGACCTGTAGATCATCCCGTAATGGTCTAGTGATGCGCAACCTATGGTGAGGGATAACCAAACCCCTTGTGGCGAGGCAAAGCCTTCGGGAAAAGATTCTCCCCATGGGCATGACCCTGCATGCGAAAGCCAGCAGGCCCAAGAATGACTGCATTTGCGACAACGTGACTTTCTGCACAGTTCAAAAGGCGTCAATGAGAGAGGTGATTTTATCCACCTTGTCCTGCGGCAAACGAAATAGCATGTTGCAGGAATCAATTTCAATTCCTAAGAAGGAGATGGTTGTTACTGGGCCCACCATTTTTTCTGCCGAAAAGGGGACGCCGAAGTTGTCTGCTGCTGCCTGGAGTGAGTTGGAGCATTCGTTGGAGTTGGCGGGGCCAACGAATAAAAAGTCATCCAAGTAATGAGTGACAGAGCTTGTCTTGGCGGTATCCTTTACTACCCATTCCAGGAACAAGCTAAAGAGCTCGTAATATGCGCATGATATCGAACAGCTCATTGGGAGACACAAGTCGTAGATATAATTGCCGTCCAAAGCACAACCCAGTAAATGGTGACATTCTGGGTGAACGGGTGGCAGATGGAAGGCCGAGGCTATGTCGGATTTTGCCATGAGTGCACCCGGCCCGGATTTCCAGACTAGTGCAACAGCTGTATCGAAAGAAGCATAAGACACCGCAATGTCCTCCGCTGGGATGCCATCATTAACCGATGTCCCTGGCGGGAAGGATAGGTGGTGGATGAAGCGGTAATCGCCTTTTTCCTTTTTTGGGACCACCCCAGGGCCGATACACAAAGGTTTGTAAAAGGTGGCTTTTGAAAAGGCCCTGCCATGCGGCCTAGCGCTACCTCCTTTTGTAGTTTGTTTGCTAGAACCTGCGGCAATTGTTGGGCTGCCTTGAGGTTTGGTGCGAAAAAGGATTTTGGGGATGGAAGGAACGGTGTGAAACTACCCGAAGAGAAGCCTTCTCTTAGGGTGACTGCAGCAGATCTATTGGGGTAACGTTTTAACCATGGCTCTATCCTTGAAACGCTCACCGGGGTCTTTGGTGACCACCGCTGTAGGTTTTCCATGGGATTTGCCATGAGTCTTGATGCATCTAGGGGCTGAATGCTCCCCTCCGCACGATGAGCACTCGTGACTGTATTTGCACAAGGCCTGGAACCTGCAGTAACCTTCGTTAAATAGCCAACAGCATCCTGGTCTTCTGAGGGGAGTGGGGCCTGAAGGGTGTCTCGAGGGGTTGGTGGGACCATGAAAGGACTCGGCCTTTTGTGCCATCATGAGCCTTAGCCAAGCCTCACTGGCCTTGACATCCCATCCCAGTTGTGGACGGAGAGCCAAACAACGACGGAAATCCTCGTCATATTTTCACCAGGCGGAGCCCCCGTGGGTCTTGTATGAGTTGTATATTAAATCACAATAAGTAAACAACTCTGAGCAATGCTCCGGGTGCTTTTGACCCATAACGTATCCCAAGACAGAAAATGCCTGCATCCAATTGTTGATAGTTTTGGCAACGTTTGGCTTGCGGTCGAATGGCCGGTCCACCGGTCGAATGGCCGGTCCACCGGTCGCCTTTCCTGTCAACAGTGTTCTGCTCTGCCGACACCAGAGACCAGATATCTACGTAATCGTTGGCCCAAATTTTTTCCATAGTTTCTTGGCTTAAATGTGTCCCTAATGGGGGGACCCCACAATAAAACATGTCCTTGTGCAGGTCAGGACGCGGGGCTGCGCGGCCATAATGGTGTCTGAGATGGGCAGCAGCATTTTGGGGTTGACTAGAACCTTCCCCGAACGTAAACTATCTGGATGATTCCCTCTCTCTTGTTGTCCAATACACCCCAAGCGCTTGTAAAAGCGTTCTCACCCCGTGGTGTCGGGGGGTGGCTCTCCTGGATTGCAACAGTAACCGAATTTGTTGAGACGGCACCCTGACTGTGGCGAGATGACCTTCGTGATGATCCGTGGCATGCACTGCTGCTTTCTTTTGGAATAGCAATAAGCAACATTGTAATGAAAATATTACCGGTTCTTCAATAAATTAAGAGTCACGGTGACTCTCAGGTCCGATGGAGACTACAGAACTTGCTGTGGACTTTGCGGACATGATGAGCCACCGGACCCAAAGATCCAGAGGAAGGCGAAGAAAACCCCCGGAGAGGTCTACCTCAGGGGGGAAAAAAATTCCTTCCTGACCCCAGTTCTGGCGATCGGATATCTCCCAGGATCACGTGTGACCTGCTGCTTATTGCTTCTATATCTGTATGTAATTATAAGCTCAGGAGAGCCGACCTGGAAAGGAAAAGACATGCATCCTGCCCTAGGAGCTCACAATCCAGGACAATGGATGATCTTACTAATATACAATAACCATTCACTTCATATTTAATAAAGCATACACACACACATACATTAATTCTTATCCAGCTAATTGAGTGGAATAATGGTATCCCTTTCTCATGTACAGCACCATGGAATCAATGGTGCTGTATAAATAAATAATAATAATGATCATAATGATAATAATAGCTAATAGGATGATGACAGCTGTCCAGACCTGCGTCCCACCAACACACAGTAAATTCTGATGACCTCATTGATACGAGGACGCTAAACTAAGGGGGGACAGCAGCTGGGACCCTATTTTCAAAGATGACGTCCTCCACCCATCTCTCAAAAAAGCTGTTGGGTCTTTAGCAGAGATGGGTAGTCGAGCTGGGCTACCAGACGGTCATCTTTGATGTCATCATCCTATGGTTCAACGCAACATGTGAACATAGCTTTAGACTAAGCATTCACCCCATCTTTAATGACATTTAGTTTTATCTATCCAGGTAATTGAATGGAGAAATGGTATTCCTTTCTCATGTACAGCACCATGGAATCAATGGTGGAACCTATTTTCAGAGATGATATCCTCCACCCAACTCTCAAAAAGCTGTTGGGTCTTCAGGACAGATGGGTAGTCGAGCTGGGCTTTCCGACGATCAACTCTGGAGATGCTGTGCCATCCGTCCTATGGTACATCATGTGTCCTGGAGGGGAGAGATACTCACCTAGACTTGTCACCTTCATACTGTCAGGACCTAAAATCAAATTGATTCAGGTTCAGAACTTTGTCCATTCTATTCTAATCGTGATGTCACAGAATGTTGGTGATGTCATGGAATGTTGGTGATGTCACGGAATGTCGGTGATGTCATGTGCCTTGTGATGTCATCAGAATGGTCACTCCTGCTTTGTGGATCTAGGGAGAGTTCATTTAATAAATAGGCAAAACCCCTCATTTAATAATCATGAGACACATTTAAAGGGGCCCTTCTATTTTATCCATATTATTTAGTGACCTATGTCCTAAAGGAAAACTCAGGACTCCACACTACCCATTCCTGACAACTCACAGGTCAACCGGTGATCCAACAACAGGGAAAAATGAGCTGACAACAGAGTACTAGCATTCACAACTAGATTTGTTACAAAATGCTATAATTTGTCCATGAAACAGGCAAAACTACCCAAAAAAGGAGCCATATGGAGTTGTACCCACCTACAGTATGTGTGTATGTATATGTTTATATAACATATAGATATGTGGGTATACATACATATGTACATTCAACTTATTAGAGCAGACTTGATAATCTTATTTTTATCAATAGCAGAAGTTATCAGCCACGAGCCAAAGTACAAGCCCAATGCATGGTATCTGCCAGTCCTCCACAATATGGCCGACCCTATATTGCCAGTTGTCCTGCAGTCCCCAATACTGTCTGACAATCCCCGGAGTTTTCTACAGAAAGGATATTGTCCCAGTGACCCATCCACACCTGGGAATAGGAGCTGACAATCTGTAGACAATCTGTAGCTGTCCAGCACTTGCCCCTTCTCCTCTCGCCTAAAAGGGTTGCAGTACCTCATGTGTCCTGTAGGGACAGAGACATCCCCCTGCAATAACAGCTGATTGCGGGAGGTTTTGGCTTCCATAACCCTATAATAGTAGAGCTCTCCCTACCTGGACTCGTCCCCTCCAGCTGTAAGATCCAAGTGGCACAAGATGTCTCTTGAGCAGATCTCTGCACATTCTATATCAGTTGTGATGTCATTCAGAGTCTATGATGTCATCATAACTGCCTGATACTGTACTAGCTCCAAGATGGTGAACGTGCCTATAAAATAGTTTCATAAGTGGATCACAGTATTTGGTTAATGTGTCAAAATCCATTATAAGGGGTCATCCGGTGAAATCAAGTTATCTCCTATCCAAACCTGACCACCAGGACTGATTGGCAAAACAGAGGACTTTTTTTAATCACTGCTCATGCTCGACCGCTGGTCCATTCATTGTCTATGTGGGCGCTGAGCACTATGCTCATTTTTTTTACAGCAGCCCCATAGAGATTGAATGGTGGTCAGTCATGTGACTATTGGCTTCATCTTGTAATAGGATTAAAGTTCCCCATCCATGATAAAACCTCCCCGATCTGCCTCCCAGTGTGGGGCGCCCCCTGATCAGGACATTATCGCCCATCCTGTCCCAATTAATATGGCATTATTAGATGTCCCATAAACTATTTTCCATATGGAAGAAACACTTCACTGACCCAGATCTAATTCAAAATATACTAAAAGGTTGGGACTTAGTTAGGAAACATATTATAAATGACAAATGGAGGGATACTCAGTACAGACTAATACATGGTACTATCAAAGGCTTCAATATCCCACCTTCTCCGACCAATAGAGAAAGATGGGTAAAGTGCCCTAAATGTAAAGCCCCCATGACCGACCTTGAACATGGGATGTGGTCTTGCTCGGTTTCACAGAAATATTGGAGGGAGGTGGAATCTCTTGCCACGGGATTATTCCCTGTTGAACATAAGGATGATCCGATGTTATGGCTATTCCACTATTCAGATGCTACCACAATGGGTGGACAGGTACATGTCCTATTTCACACGATATCTCTAGTGGCCAAGAGACAACTCTTGTTATACTGGCTCCAGGAAACCGTCCCCTCAATTGAAATAGTACGAAACATACTCAGGAGATCCTTGGAACTTGAGTCCATGGAGACTCTTAGAAATCCTACTAAATTGACCCAAAATTTTTTCCATGAATGGAAACCATTTATTCTGAAAACACTATCAGATGTTGAAATAGAAAGATTCATGACACCCTACAAACGCACAGAGTGGTATGCTATAGAAGATTTGAATGGTACTCTAGGCAGATTGAGAAGCAACATATAAATTGCAAGGGATTCCTTTAGCTAATATTTGTTTCAGCTAGGCATAGATAACCTAAGAGGGATAATCGACGGTTAAAAAATAGGGGGGAGGGATGAAAGGGTTCTTATTTACTTTGTTTCGAATATATGTTAAAATATGAGAGTTATTTGTAATGTGGACATTCTTGTATCTAATTATTGATGTAACCATTGGTATTGATCACACTTTGTGATCTGACTTTTTTTTGCTTGTAAAACTTTACTCTCAATAAAAATGATGGTTCAAAAAAAAAATATGGCAATATTATCAGAAGATCATATGTAAACATTACCAAGTTATCCCCATGTTTGGCCTTCATGGCAAATCAATGCATGGTGGAGGCGGGATCGGAGAGGATTGGAGAGGAGGCAAATGTGTGTGTGTAAATCTATTCAACTTTGTGGAAGGAACAGTGTTACTGACGCTCTACGGACCCTCGTTCTTCCAATAGGGGGGACCTGGGGTGATCTCCACTTTTTGGTTCTGTCCTTGACACAATGAAAAAGGCAGGCTACGCCTGCTCAGCCAATCACTGACTGAGGAGGTCCCTGCTGTGGCCTCTGATTGGCTGAGACGACACTTCCTGCCTTTTGTTAGAGCGATCAGATGGGATCGGGTGTAGAGATCTGATAAGGATCAGAACAGGATCTTGGGGGAAGAATGGTTGTCAAGTGAATGTTACTACCTTCATTCTTTTGAGGCAGTCTGAGCCCTTTGGATGGGGGAGGCAAAAATGTATTTTGTGGACATTCCCTTTTAATATGTTCCTTCCCTTTTGAACGACCTCACACAGATTCTCACCCAATCATTACAGGCATTGTAGTGCCCACGGAGCGGTAACACAGACCCTAAATGACATATAAATACCCCAAATCCTATTTCAGTCCTCGCTGTCTCAAAGAACCAGACAGCTCAGGATGAACAGTCTAATTAATAATGAAGTGGTGGGAAAGCCAAAAAAGTCACATAAAATAATCCTACAGTAATGTAATGATGGATTCCCCCAAATGTAATTATTAACTATAGAGTAAAATCATCTGAATCTTAGAAACGCTCATTAATAATTTTGGGGAGAACATTGGACTGGAAAATGTAAAGCTGCTGAATTAGGAAAATAATGGGGCTGATAGGAAGATTCAGCACCTGGCAGAGGCCGACCGGTCCCGGGCATGACGGGGGCTCTCATAGCTGATACAATTTTATTAAGCTTTATTAAGCTTTATTTAATCATTAGCAGAATTTATCAGCCAAGAGCCAAAGTACAAGCCCAATGCATGGTATCTGCCAGTCCTCCACAATATGGACGACTCTGTATTGCTGATTGTCCTGCCGTTCCCAATACTGTCTGACAGTCCCCGGAGTTTATTACAGAAAGGATCTTGTCCCAGTGACCCATCCACACCTGGGAATAGGAGCTGACAATCTGTAGACAATCTGTAGCTCTGCAACACTTGCGCATTTACAGGCTAGTGCAGGAAAGCGCATAGGCGCATATATGCACTGCTTATGCGCTCGCCTGCGATCGGTGTCCCCATTACCTGCTTTGGCCGACCGCAGCTGAGCACAAGAGCAGTGCATCTATGTGCCTATGCACTTTCCTGCACTGGCCTGTAAATGCACCTGCGCTTGCATTTGCGCTAGCGCAGGGCAGGCAAGCGCAGGGGCTGCATAGTTGTGAAAAAGGCCTCAGTATTCTCTGGTGCTGGAGGAAGGTCATATAGATTGACTCCAGACTTTTACCCCAAGCCTGGACAACCCCTTTAATGCTTTAATTAGTGCTTTTAATGTGTTTTTAAGGGTTATTCCCAAATACTAATATTATGGTTGACCTCAAAGCAGCAATGGCAAACCAATGCTGGTATCCAGCGTGCCTCTTGTGAATATTAGGTACCTGCAATGTCGTGAAAAAATAGGTGCAAGTCACTCAGGATACTGACATCCGAGTGCCGACCGAAGACATTTGCACTGCCCTAGTCTAGCCACTATGGAGCACCCGGCACGGACGTCAGACCAAGGTCCTGCAAAGTTGTTTACTCAGTTCTAATTATGCCCAATTATCTTCATTATTTTGCTGTGTCCGACAGTTCTCCTTTAAGGCTTTAAGATACATTTCTTGTTAATTTGTCGCTTTCCATTTGGATGACCCCTCAATAACATATGAGCAAAAGAGAAAACATTAATTTGACTGTTAAGTCATAAAGCCGACAGCCAGCCTCTGAATGCTGCTAATTATGCAGGAATGACATTGCTCCTATGAGGTCAACCATGTATTGAGAATAGAGTAATTATATTAAGAGGTGGATATATATTTATATATATCTATTTATATGTATATGCTGCTTTCAACACGGATACTTATGTGGTGTTAAAGAAAACGTAGTGCTCCTGCCCAAGACAAAGTCTACCTTTGATGAATACTTATTTGGTGACTGTTAGTTGCAGGAATGTGAAGTGTGAATAACGCATTCATGTGATACAACATGGGAAGTCGACGGTTTGGCCGACAGTTTTTCATTTCGTTTCTAGGTTTCTTTTCATAGTGCTTGAAATACTAAATGCGCCAACACTTAATGTAGCTTTTCTTATAGATAAACATGAAGATTTATTTGCTAATTTTTCAGGCCAGTGTGAAACAACCATGTTTATGGGTGTTAGGCTGCCTTCACATCGGGATTTGTGGCTGTCCGTGGGGATCCTTGTTTTTGCAGGATCC
This sequence comes from Allobates femoralis, assembly GCA_033576535.1. Classification (NCBI taxonomy): domain Eukaryota; kingdom Metazoa; phylum Chordata; class Amphibia; order Anura; family Aromobatidae; genus Allobates; species Allobates femoralis. The sequence goes on along the minus strand of JARQOC010000011.1, from coordinate 42,218,830 downwards.
CCCAGACAGCCACGGATTTACACAGATCCCTGGAATCTGTGTCTATGTAGGATCCATGTGGATCCTATGGTCCCTGTCTCTCACTAATCTCCCTGTATCTTCCCTGTCTCTTCCTGTTCTCCCTGTCTCTCCCTCCTCCATCTCCTCTCCCCCCACTGGTCTATCCTTTCCCCCCTCCCCCCTGTCCTGTCCCCTGTTCTGTCCCCTCCTCTTTCCTCCGGTATGTAAAAAAATGATAAAACTTCTCCCGGAGTATACTTCACCTTTCCGGCACCTCCGGGGATGCGACCGTCTCCATCTGGTGGTAGGACCTGTTATTACATCAAAGAGCCGATCAGCTGACGTGTCAGCTGATCGGCTCTGTGACATCACAAGAGGTCCTTCACCTAGATGGAGACGGTTGCATCCCCAGAGCCGCCAAAAAGGTGAAGTATACTCCAGGAGGAGTTTTATTATTTTTTACATTCCGGAGGGGAGAGGACAGGGGGGAGGGGGGACAGGATAGAGGACAGGGGGGAGAGGAGATGGAGGAGGGAGAGACAGGAACAGACAGTGACAGACAGGGAAGATACAGGGTTATGTACTGAGCATTGCTTATGGGCATGCTCAGTACATAACCACAAAGCCGACATCAGATCCGATGTAGACACGGATCCAAAGTCAATAGGCTCCCATTGCATCTCCCTACGGAACATCACGGATCCGTGGTGTCCGATTTTAGTCATGGACACCAAAATCGCAGCAGGCTGCGATTTTGGCTCCGTGACTAAATCGGAAAACTACAGATTGTGCTTAAATCGGATGGCACTAGAGACACATCCGAGCACATCCAAGCCCCATAGGGATACATTGGTGGCAAAATCTCATCGGAGTGTATCTGATTTGACATGGATACACTCGGATGCCCAAAAATTGTGATGTGAAGGCAGTCTTATAAGCTTAGTACAGATTGTGGTCCTCTAAGCTCCGTCTTCTGTCGCATGGTCCCTCTGCTCCTCTGAGCACTGAGCTACTAGACTAACCTGACCAGCTTCTGTGCCATGTCTCCTGTGTCATTCAGCCAGGCTCAGGCTGCAGGACACCACCTGAGAATTCAGGTAGTTAATCTTCATTAACTCTGCTGTTCTGCTGCCACATTACCATCACACTGTAGATAAACTCCACTCAATCACTTAGTCAACTCTGCTGTACTAATGCCAACTCAGCATCAGACTCTGAGACAAACTTAGCTCTGCTATCACAGACTGTGATGCTCCTAATAGGTGGCTTTCTGACTCCAACGGGTAGTGGTCATTAAAGGGAACCTGTCATGTAAACAAACGCTTGTAAACTACAGATTTTTTAATCTGCAGGTTAATAGCGTTTGAAATCTGCCCAACGCCTGCACTTCAAACCTCACCACTGGGAGGAAACGAACTTTAAGCCTCCCGCAGCATTCATGTTTCTGTGGCGCCCCACCGGTCAGACTGCCCCTGGGGGTACTGCGTTCCTCCATTAGCGGGAGAGTAGTGCCCCTGTTCACTAGGTACCTGGATGGTGAAGTTGGGATCCACAACACACGCACACCCACTTAGTACCCCGGGATGGGACGGTGGGTGGACCCAGGGAGGAGGACCCAGTCTCAGCTAAGGGGAACAAGGAAGTGCAGAGTTAGGGGAGTCGGGAGGAAAACAGCAAAGCAGTAGGAAGTCAAAGGTGTTGGCTCCCGCAGGCTGGAGCACGGTCACACTTGCCCTGGGAGGGAGAGACCGAACAGTGTAGAGGAGGAAAGGAGCCCCAGGGGTGCAGAGAAGACCTAGATCACCTGCATGCCCATATCTGGCAAAGGAATAGAGGGTCTGGTGGGACTGGCCCTGTACACAGGGGACCGGCCCTGTACACAGCACAGTAGCTATTCGTCCAAACTGTTGAAACTGGAGGCCAGGAGATCCTAAAGGGGACCTGTGGCCGCAAACCCGGCACAACTCGGAGAAGCCGGCCGTACTAAGAGCAGTACTAGGAAGTGGTACCAACAAATGCCTGTGGCTGTCGGTACCAGAGCTCTGTGTGCAGAGATATATTGCTTGCAATTCACTGGTTGCAGTGAAAACATGGACACATTGTTACATCTGTACACGGCAACAAAATGGAACAATGTGTCCATGATTTCACTGCAACCAGTGAATTGCAAGCAATATATCTCTGTGTGTATAGGTACCTTAAGAAGTATAGATCATACACAGTCTGTGTGCAAAATTAGCTGACGTTCAGCCAATAGGAGATATATATGTTAATGCAAAGAGATAAGCCAAGTTAATCAGGATGTTACAATGTATGCCCAAGAAAATGCCTACATTAGGTTGAGATGATGATGTAAAAAACCACAGGACATTGAGAGAGACAGTGACCTGCATCTGATTCATGATTGTCTCAGAGTGGGTTTCTACGTGGGTACGAGATCTCTATAATTTAATCAGAAATACACATACAAAGTCTTATGTGTCACATGCTGAGTGGCGACAAAACCCCGATGTAACACAAATGATCCCACTAAGTGCAAACCAGATGTGTTGTCATGTTGATGCAGAATACTGTTATAGCCATGCTGGGAAAGGATGCCCTGATTTTGGAATAAATCATCAAGAATTTCACCAGCAAAGCATGTCCACAACATCAATCATACCTCTGAATGCTTCATGGTGGGCACTACATATGTAGAAACTATTCGATCACCCTTTCTGTATCTCACAAACATATGATGATTGATACCAAAATTCTAAAGCTTTACCTAAGCAGACCACAGTATAGATTTCCACTGATCTGATGTCCAGTCCTTGTGTTGTTTGGCCCCAACAAGTCTCTTATTCACTTGTGGTCCTCAGTAGTTGTTTCTTTGCAGCAATTCGACCATACAGGCTCAGTTCTTCCAGTCTCACATAGACTTTGATGTGTCTGCTACTTTGTGCCTGTGCATCATTTATGTTCGTTATTACTTGAAGTGCTGTCAATTTTTCAGTTCATGAGACTGGTATCTCTGATAAACTTATCCTCTGCAGCAGAGGTAATTGTTGGTCTTCCTTTCCTGGGGCAGTCCTCATGACAGCCAGTTTCATCATAAGAATTGATCGCTTTCATGACTGCACTTGAAGATACCTTCAAGGTTACAGAGGTTTTTTGACTTCACCATCTCTTAAGGTAATGATGGACTATTTTAGTTGAGCGGTTCTTGACATATATGACACTATATGGAACTGTGTACTAAAGCAGCGTCTGCAAAACACACCTGATGGTCACAAACACTTTCAGAAAACCAGTAATTCCACCAAATGAAATCTTGATGAGAAATTCCGGTTCATTGGAAGTTATTTCAGGTGACAGCATGGTAAAGGTTTATGAGCATATGTCAAGGATCTGTAAAGCTCATCATAGTTAAATGGCAGTGAGTACTTTGAGCAATCAAAGATTTAATACACACATTTCTTTACTCCAAATTTCCATGTTTTCTGTCATAATTTTGCCACCTTCAGTCTGAATCTACAGTTGTGGCCAAAAGTATTGACACCCTGAAATTCTGTCAGATAATACTCAGTTTCTTCCTGAAAATGATTGCAATCACAAATTCTTTGGTATTATTATCTTCATTTAATTTGTCTTCAATGAAAAAATACAAAAATAATTGTCCTAAAGTCAAATTGGATATAATTCCACACCAAACATAAAAAAGGGGGTGGACAAAAGTATTGGCACTGTTAGAAAAATCATGTGATGCTTCTCTAATTTGTGTAATTAACAGCACCTGTAACTTACCTGTGGCACCTAACAGGTGTTGGCAATAACTAAATCACACTTGCAGCCAGTTGACATGGATTAAAGTCTGACTCAACCTTTGTCCTGTGTCCTTGTGTGTACCACATTGAGCATGGAGAAAAGAAAGAAGACAAAGAACTGTCTGAGGACTTGAGAAACCAAATTGTGAGGAAGCATTAGCAATCTCAAGGCTACAAGTCCATCTCCAAAGACCTGAATGTTCCTGTGTCTACCATGCGCAGTGTCATCAAGAAGTTTAAAGCCCATGGCACTGTGGCTAACCTCCCTAGATGTGGGCGCAAGAGAAAAATTGACGAGAGATTTCAATGCAAGATTGTGCTGATGGTGGATAAAGAACTGGGCTAACATCCAAACAAGTTCAAACTGCCCTACAGTCCAAGGGTACAACAGTGTCAACCCGTACTATCCGTCGACGTCTGAATGAAAAGGGACTGTATGGTAGGAGACCCAGGAAGACCCCACTTCTTACCCCGAGACATAAAAAAGTCCAGGCTGGAGTTTGCCAAAACTTACCCTAAGAAAGCCTAAAACGTTTTGGAAGAATGTTCTCTGGTCAGATGAGACAAAAGTAGAGCTTTTTGGGCAAAGGCATCAACATAGAGTTTACAGGAGAAAAAAGAGGCATTCAAAGAAAAGAACACGGTCCCTACAGTCAAACATGGCGAGGTTCCCTGATTTTTGTGGTTGCTTTGCTGCCTCTGGCACTGGACTGCTTGACCATGTGCATGGCATTATAAGTCTGAAGACTCCAACAAATTTTGCAGCATAATGTAGGGCCCTGTGTGAGAAAACTGGGTCTCCCTCAGAGGTCATGGGTCTTCCAGCAGGACAATGACCCAAAACACACTTCAAAACACACTAGAAAATGGTTTGAGAGAAAGCACTGGAGACTTCTAAGGTGGCCAGCAATGAGTCCAGACCTGAATCCCATAGAACACCTGTGGAGAGATCTAAAAATGGCTGTTTGGAGAAGGCACCCTTCAAATATCATGGGCCTGGAGCAGTTTGCCAAAGAAGAATGGTCTTAAATTCCAGCAGAGCATTGTAAGAAATCTCATTGATGGTTACCGGAAGTGGTTGATCGCAGTTATTTTGGCTAAAGGTTGTGCAACCAAGTATTAGGCTGAGGGTGCCAATACTTTTGTCTGGCCCATTTTTGGAGTTTTGTGTGAAATGATCAATGTTTTGCTTTTTGTTTTCATTCTCTTTTGTGTTTTTTCATTGAAGACAAATTAAATGAAGATAATAATACCAAAGAATTTGTGATTGTAATCATTATCAGGAAAAACTGAGTATTATCTGACAGAATTGCAGGGGTGTCAATACTTTTGGCCACAACTGTAATAATGTGCACATTCCAACAAGGAAAGCCATTATATGAATTGGTGTGTACAAACCTTTGAAAGGTACTGTATATATTTCAAAGGTCATGACTTGTTGAAGGTCATTTTATAGTTTTGTTACTGTTCCACATCAGCTTCCAAACTATTTTATACATTAAACACAAGCAAATAAATGACTTACATGCGTCGCTGACCCTCACATTGCATCTAATTATTGATTCCTTTTACCTTAGTAAATGAATGACAGAAAGTCCTATACACATGAATTAGAATGAGGTACTTGTACTTATACATATGGTATTGCTATTGTATCACTTTTTTTTATCCTGCGTATCTGTGGTTCCTCTGATATTCCTCTGAATCCTGTTTTAGGGAGAACCGCTGTCGGGGCCATTAAATATAATGACAAGAATGGAGGTGTAATGATTTATGGAGTTTTGCTCTGAATATGTCTGTATGTTCAGATGAGCGCAGAAACATCAACCATAACACTTGATTCAAAGCCGTTGACGTGACTCTCACCATTGTAGTATTGATTGGGGTGGAATTCCTATTAATGTATTAGCCTGAGTTCACATGTCCGTAATCATTGTTGATGTGATCCAATTTGTTCCCATTTGAAAAAAATGATATCTGCAGGATCCATTTCTTTAACATTGGAGTTATGGAAAACAGATCTGTTATCTGATTGCTATTTAGCCTTCGTTTTTCATTCATTTGTAAAGGATCTGTTTATTTCTTACTGGATCAATTTCAAATAGAAGATAAATAGCGATCAGTTACCAGATCTGTCAGGGTCGGCGTCAGCACCCGGCGCACCCGGGCAAATGCCGAGGCCCGGATGCTGAGGGAGAGCCTACTGGGCCTCTGAGCCCCCCACGTGACATACTAGGGGGCCCCTGACCGTTGCCCCCACACGCCATCCTCGGGGCCCCCTTAGCGCTGCTTCCCCCTCTCTCTATTACCGGCGGGTAGTCGCGTTGATCGCAGCCTGTCATGTAGTGTGATACTACAGCCGATGATACAGGAAATAGAGCGGCGCCGGCTGCAGCTCACACTACACATGACAGGCTGCGATGAGCGCGACTGACCGCCGGTAATGGAGAGGGGGGGGAGGCAGCGCTAAGGGGCCCCAAAGGGTGGCGCGTGGGGGCAGCGGTCAGGGGCCCTCTACTATGACATGTGGAGGTGCTCAGGGGCCTGCAGGCCCCAAGGATAAGTGTGGGGGCAGCTCTCATGGGCCCCCCCAGGGATGAGTGAGGGGGCAGCTCTCACTGGCCCCCTAAGATGATGTCTGGGGGCAGCTCTCAGGGGCCCCTGAGGCTGAGGTGTGGGGTTAGCACTCAGAGGCCCCGAGGCTGAGGTGTGGGGGCAGTACTCAGGGGCCCCTGAGGCTTAGCTGTGTGAGGGCAGCGCTCAGGGGCCCTCAGGGTGAGGTGAAGGGCAGCGCTCAGGGTCCCCTGGGGGTGAGATAAGGTGGGGAGGCAGCGCTCAGGGTGCTCCCAGGAGTGGGATGGGGGCAGTGCTCAGGGGGCCCTCTCAGGGGCAAATTACACCCAAGGGTGAGACAGGCGCAGGGGGTGACAGCGTGCTGGGGGGAGACAGGTGCAGGGAGGGACAGGCGCAGGGGGAGACAGCGTGCAGGGGAGAGACTGCGTGCAGGGGAGAGACAGGTCACAGGGGGGAGACACAACCTACAGGGAGGGACAGGCGCAGGGGACGATAGCGTGCAGGTGGAGACAGGTGAAGTGGAGAGACACAGCACATAGGGGGAGACAGGCGCGCAGGGGGAGATAGGTGTGCTGGGGGGGGACACAGTACAGAGAAAGGAGACAGGCACAGAGGAGACCGGTGTAGGGAGAGACACTGCGCACAGGGAGGGGAACAAGCTCTGGTAAGACGAGTCAGGCTCAAGGGAGAGGGAGAGACAGCACACAGGAGAAGGGACTGCACAGAGAGAGAAGAGACAGCACAAGGGGAGAGTCATGCACAGAGAGAAGAGAGATAATGCACAAGACTGACAGGCACAGAGAGGGGAGAGACTGCGCACAGGAGGGAGAGACTGCGCACAGGATGGGAGAGACTGCACAATGGATGGGAGAGACAGACAATGGGGGGAGAGACAGACAATGGGGGGAAAGTGACGCCAGGAACTATGTTGAAACAACATCGTTGTTGCGTCGTAGCGTGTAAACTCACGATTCAACAACGATAGTTCAACTTCAACTTAAACTACCGGCGGGATCGTTCGGTGTGACACCGCAATAGTGATGTCACGGCCGACCCCGCCTATTTGCTGCATCGCAGCGGATCTCTAGCTGGGTTGATCCCAGCCCAGCGAGTGATCGCGGGCCAACATCGCAGCGCCGTCACCGGCAACATCTTGCTGTGTGACAGCTAGGCTGCTATATCGGAAGCGAGCGCGCACCCGCAGCATCGCAGCCGATGTTGGATGGTGTGACGGGGCCTTTAAGAACTAGCAAACCCTTTAAGGCAGGACTGACAACTATCTAATATATTTCATTTAGGCGAAGAAAAAAGTGGCACTCACCATTTTGATGCTCAATCCTTTTTATTACACTCTGCCCTGCTGGCTAGAGTGGATCAAAGCGGGGTGAGGGAGTGGGGGACGGCAGACGACGGTAACCGTTTTGCGGTGTCCTACCGTTTCTACGGGTCTATGGCTAATATATTTGGGAGTGCCTCATCTTTGGCTCCTTTTCCATTGTCACAAAAAGTATTTCAGAATTGATATTTTGTTACTTGTGAGAAACCCCCTCCAGAAAAGTCTAGCAACAGTTTACTTTCTTCTCCCCAAAAACAGTTTATGCATCCTCAGCAGAGTCGAGCATGAATGTATATGAGGGATCGCAACGGATAGCTGTAAGACGTCTAAGGTGTAAGGCTAGATATATCGAAATACAGATGTCCTGTTATATAAAAGCAAAGGCAATCACTGATAATGTAGATAACTCAATATTTTTAATATTATAATTGACTTGTATAGCACTCTATTATTGACCTAATATTCGGCTTTAGCCTCTCTTGGTAGTTATGTCGTATTACATTGCAGGAAAAGAGGAGTATCCAGGACTACTCTTCCGTCAAATGATGAACACTATGACAGATATTTGACAGAACCTATTATAATTTATTGGGATTCTGTGGCTGCCATTGTTATCCTTTCTGGCATTGTGCCTATTAGTTAAATGTAAACTCTGATCTCAATGGAACAAACCATAAGAGGTCCCTTATAAGCTGAAGTTCACAAGTAACAAAAATAGTTTAAAAACCAGCTTTTCAGTGCTTTACCTTGTATATAGACATATGTTTATCAGCTTTCACTACTTCTATCCAATTTATCTCTTGTGTAAAATTCTATACAATTGATAATACAAGGTAAGTATCAAGAATAACAACATATAGTATCAGCATGCAACACCAGTGATGACATACCCATCTACACATATGACCATTGGGCATACAGCCAGTGAATAGCTACAGCCGTCACATGTGTAGATGGCACTTTGTCTTCATCACTTCAGTAAACAAATGCCTGTTGGGAGCACCAGGGCGGTGTGACTGGAGAAATACGGAAATAATACAAACGACAGACGTTCTAGAGCTTATTTATTATGACCTCAAAAAACCTTTTAGGAAAGATGGCATTGTGAAATTACTGAACTTGGTGTGGCTCTTCTTTCTTCCAACTACTGACCCTGTGGAAACACAAACGTCAAGAGCTCAGTCCCTTACATGCAATCTAATAGGTTACATGGCTGCTATTATCGCAGAGAGCTACTTATATATTACTCATATATAACACATAGAATCCCAGTAGATGAGCTATAAGGCTGCCTGACTTGAGCTTGTAGCTTGTCTGCAGGGCTGACAACAATGTATAGTCCCTCTCACGGCTAATGGAAAATCTGTCTCTGATAACATGTTCATATTTTGAAATTGAAAAAAAAAAAACACAAAAGTACTAATACTTAGCATCAAGCAGCATGATGGCTCAGTGGTTAGCAGCACTGTTGCCTTGAACTTGAATTTTACCAATGACATTTTCTGCATGGAGCTTGTACATTCTGCTGTTTGCATGTGTTTTCCCTGGGTAATCTACAGTGGTGTAACATCCGGCCAGGGGCCCCGATACAAAAGCTCCAATGGGGCCCCCAATTATTGCAAATCTTTATTAATATTAGTCTTTCTCTATGGGCCAAAGGGACTTTTGGGGCTCCCCTAGGCTGCAGGGCCTGGGTGCGATCGCAACCCCTGCATCTATTGTAGTTACGCCCCTGGTAATCTAGTATGCAAAAAAATTTACATTTAGATTATGTTTAACTAGATGTGGGCCCGATGCTACCGCATAGGAAGGGTGGTGTCTGTGCGCTGTCTCTCGTTTCTGTGCCTGTCTCCCACTGTACAGTCTCTCCCCTGTGTGCTGTTTCTCCCTTATGCCTTTTTCTCCGCTCTGTGCTGTCTCCCCGTGTGCGCTGTGTCCGTCTCCCCCGTGTGCGCCATCTCCCCCGTGTCCGCTGTTTCCGCCGTGTGCGCCCCTGTGTCATTGCCTCTCCCCTGTGTCTCTGCCTCTCCCCGTGTACCCCTGTGTCTCTGTGCCTCTTCCCCTGTGTCCCTGCCTCTTCCCCTGTGTCCCTGCCCCTCCCCCTGTGTCACTACCTCTCCCCCTGTGTCACTTGCCTCTCCCCCTGTGTCACTAAGCTTTTCCCCTGTGTCCCCCTGTGTCACTGCCTCTTCCCCTGTGTCCCCCTGTGTCACTGCCTCTTCCCCTGTGTCCCCCTGTGTCACTGCCTCTTCCCCTGCGTCCCCCTGTGTCACTGCCTCTTCCCCTGTGTCCCCCTGTGTCACTGCCTCTTTCCCTGTGTCCCTCTGTGTCACTGCCTCTTTCCCTGTGTCCCTCTGTGTCATTGCCTCTTTCCCTGTGTCCCCCTGTGTCTGTGCCTTTTCCCCTGCGTCCCCCTGTGTCACTGCCTCTTTCCCTGTGTCCCCCTGTGTCTTTGCCTTTTCCCCTGTGTCCCCCTGTGTCACTGCCTCTTTCCCTGTGTCCCACTGTGTCTGTGCTTTTTCCCCTGTGTCCCCCTATGTCACTGCCTCACCCCCTGTGTTCCGCTGGTGGTACGGTGTGGTAGGCACTACTACCTCCAGCGGACGCCATATTAATGTCCGTGCCTGTCACAGACCTGTGGTGATGTCACAGGCATGTGATCAGTCTGCCCCTAGCCTGGCGCATCCAACAGAAATTTAGAAAATTTTGGCCTCTGCGCATAGTGTTACCAGCAGGTAACGCTATGCGCTGCCTGGCAATAGATCTCTATAGCAACCGGACGCTTACCGCAGCCTCCAGATCCACAGACATCTCCAGGATATGCACTGTTAATGAGTGCACAGGAAACACGGCCTGCAGCGTTTTCCTGTGCGCTCATCAAAAGCGCATATCCTGGAGATGTCTGTGGAGCTGGAGGCTGCAGTAAGCGTCCGGTTGCTATAGAGATCTATTGCCAGGCAGCGCATAGCGTTACCTGCTGGTAACACTATGCGCAGAGGCCAAAATTTTCTAAGTTTTTGACGGAAGCAGCAGGCTAGGGGCAGACACAAGTCTGACCCTAGCCTAAGGCTACACAGGGCATTTTTTAAGTGTTTTTTTTTTTTTTTTTTATAATTCTTTATTTTGAGAAAATATTAGTATAAACAGAAAAATCAGAGCAAGCCCTCAAAAATCACCAGTTCCATGTAGTGATACAAGTATGTCGGGCTCATAAGAACAGTACAGCACCATCATAATATGGAGAAATAAGAAATTGAGAAATAGGTCCTTAGCAGTCCAGCAACAATGGCCTTGTGCCAAGGGAGGAGCAGAAAGAAAAGGCGAGGGGGAAGGTGGAGACCAATCGACTTGGGAGAGTGAGGAAAGTGAGGGAAGGATGGGAGTAGGAGGGGGGGAGGGGTAATCCAGGGTAGGGCATCCCACCCCAGACCCGCCATGACAGGCAACCCACTCAAATTGGAAGATGATCCGAGGGCAACCCACCACCAAGCAGGGAGCGATACCGCTCAGTTTGTTGGAATTCCATCCAGACCAACCAAGTAGAACCAAAATTAGTCTGGGAATCTCGTAGAGAAGATGTCAGATCCTCCATATACATCAGTTCATTGACCCGTCTCATCCAGTGGGAGATGATGGGAGGGGTGTTTTTCCCCACAAGACCGGGATACAAGATCTGGCATCTATTAGAAATTTCAACAGAGAGTTCCTATATATCTTCACAGGGATCTCACAGTGATGCAAGAGTATCAAAGCCGGTGATAAGGGTAGTTTAACGAAAGGTCGTATAACTTCACAATCCCAAAAGATATGCGTGAATGAGCCTCGTTCCTTCCCGCATCTCCAGCATTCTATACCCGTCCCCGGGAACATTGCATTGAGCTTGACCGGTGTTCTGTACCACCTTGAGAGCAATTTGTAATTGGCCTCTTGGAACTTTGAACTAATGGAGGTACTGTGAGTAAGTTGGAATATTCTCGCAATCTCGTCATCTGTAAAATTAATATTCAATTCAGTTTCCCACTGTGAGATAAAGGCGGGCGGAGTCTGGTCTACAAGGGAGCTCAGCATAGAATAGAGCAGGGACAAGGCGTGTCTGATTGGTCCCTGGCCGGTGCATAATTATTCAAATTGCGTCCTGGACCGATTAAAACAAGTCCTCGGAGGCAATGAGTGCAGATAGTGTCGCAGCTGAAAGCATCTCCACCAACCTAATTTGGTCGGTTCTTCCCAAGACGACAACGCTTCCAGGGTCGGCCAATCATCTCCTCCACCCATAGCCTCCGCTCTATCTCTCCCAGCCTCTATCCACAATGCAAAAGTCTTATCGGATCTGGCAGCAATAAAATCGGGGTGACTTATAATTGGTGTAAGTGGTGAGCAGGGCGGGATAAATGAGGCTCGCAGAGGCAATGTGTTGCAGACACGCAATGTGGTGCCTATAGTTGGATGAGTAAGCAGCCGGGGAGGGGCCGACGCCATCGCCCATGGGAGTCCATTCAGCGGGAATGGGCAGAAACTTTGTTCAATTTGCACCCAGGCCTTATGCTTATTGTTCCTGCACCAGTCTTTTTAAGTGTTTTTGATGCATTTTTTTTGTGCAGTTTTGCCACAAATCTGCATGCCTATCCTGAAAACAGCAAAGTCAATGAGATATCTGAAGTGTTGTGCACATGTTGCTTTTTTTCCTTGCAGATTTAGTGCAGAAAAAATCTGCAGCATCTCAATTGTTGGTGCAATTTTTGCAGCGTTTTTTACTTATTGACCTCAATGTAATCATGAAAAAGCACTGCAAAAATGCAGATGTGTTCACACAATGCATTTTGGTGCGGATTTTTTGCAAAAAAAAACAACACATGCTTAGGCTTGGGTCACATTTGGGTGTGTGCATCCATTTGACGGATGCGTTACAAGATGCGTTATTTTCCCCTTGCGTGTTCATGCATTTTGTGCCATATGTTGCTGAAATTAACGCATGCGTTAACGCATGGTACATATATGTACCATGCGTTAACACAGGCAAGCGTTTTTTGCATAATTGTTGTTTTTCGTTTGGGTTTTTGGGAGCCACACCCCTCAGCCAATAAAAGGGCCCGATTATTGGGGGGTGTGTGGCCATTAGCCATTTTGGTTGTTGTCTGTGGCTCTGCGTGCATTATGGATGACACAATCTTTCTGGAACTACGCTACCTCTTGTTCCGTCACCGGCAGAGGAGACATGCCAATGTGAAATGTGAGACAAAATGATGACACATCAAATTGTTTTGGCACACTTTGTATGTATAAAATGCCGACATGACCATATGCTCTTGATAATCCCTGGGGAAGGAGCAGAGGTTGCTCTGAAACGCGTTGGAATAAAGTAACACCATTGCACCAGACTGCTCGGGTCCTGGTTCTTCCTTTCAGTAGCGCGGATCACCAGCACTTCATCCTGTTTCCAACCTTCAAATCAAGGCTTACACAAATGGGAACATAGCATTTCCAGATTGTATGCTTGATGACAGGGGCGTAACTAGAACTGGCAGGGCCCCATAGCAAACTTTTGAACGGGGCCCCCTCTAAGACACGCCCCCAATGACATGCCCCCTCCAAGACATGCCCCCTCCAAGACACGCCCCTTCAAGACACATCCCCTTACAGGCCCCAGCAGTATATACAGCAGCCCCAGTGGTATACTGCAGCCTCTCCAGTGGTATATACAAGCCCCAGCAGTATTACAGCAGCCCCAGTGGTATACAGCAGCCTCCTCAGTGGTATATACAGGCCCCAGCAGTATTACAGCAGCCTCCGCTGTGGTGGTATATACAGGCCCCAGTGGTGGTATACAGGGCCCCTGGTGGTGGTATATACAGGCCCCTGGTGGTGGTATATACAGGCCCCTGGTGGTGGTATATACAGGCCCCTGGTGGTGGTATATACAGGCCCCTGGTGGTGGTATACAAGCCCCTGGTGGTGGTATATACAGGCCCCTGGTGGTGGTATATACAGAGCCCCTGGTGGTAGTATACAGAGTCCCTGGTGGTGGTATATACAGGCCCCTGGTGGTGGTATACAGGCCCCTGGTGGTGGTATATACAGGCCCCTGGTGGTGGTATATACAGAGCCCCTGGTGGGTATATACAGGCCCCTGGTGGTAGTATACAGAGCCCCTGGTGGGTATATACAGGCCCCTGGTGGTAGTATACAGAGCCCCTGGTGGTAGTATACAGAGCCCCTGGTGGGTATATACAGTACAGGCCCCTGGTGGTAGTATACAGAGCCCCTGGTGGGTATATACAGGCCCCTGGTGGTAGTATACAGAGCCCCTGGTGGTAGTATACAGAGCCCCTGGTGGGTATATACAGGCCCCTGGTGGTAGTATACAGTGCCCCTGGTGGGTATATACAGGCCCCTGGTGGTAGTATACAGAGCCCCTGGTGGGTATATACAGTACAGGCCCCTGGTGGTAGTATACAGAGCCCCTGGTGGTAGTATACAGAGCCCCTGGTGGGTATATACAGGCCCCTGGTGGTAGTATACAGAGCCCCTGGTGGGTATATACAGGCCCCTGGTGGTAGTATACAGAGCCCCTGGTGGGTATATACAGGCCCCTGGTGGTAGTATACAGAGCCCCTGGTGGTGGTATACAGGCCCCTGGTGGTGGTATACAGGCCCCTGGTGGTGGTATATACAGGCCCCTGGTGGTAGTATACAGAGCCCCTGGTGGTGGTATATACAGGCCCCTGGTGGTAGTATACAGAGCCCCTGGTGGGTATATACAGGCCCCTGGTGGTAGTATACAGAGCCCCTGGTGGGTATATACAGGCCCCTGGTGGTAGTATACAGAGCCCCTGGTGGTGGTATACAGGCCCCTGGTGGTGGTATATACAGGCCCCTGGTGGTAGTATACAGAGCCCCTGGTGGTGGTATACAGGCCCCTGGTGGGTATATACAGAGCCCCTGGTGGGTATATACAGGCCCCTGGTGGTAGTATACAGAGCCCCTGGTGGTGGTATACAGGCCCCTGGTGGTGGTATACAGGCCCCCCCCTCACAGTGTCCCTGGCAGCAGCACACACACAGGGACAGGGATAGGGTATATACAGGCCCCCCCCCCATCACAGTGTCCCTGGCAGCAGCACACACACAGGGACAGGGTTAGGGTATATACAGGCCCCCCCCTCACAGTGTCCCAGCCAGCACCACACACACAGGGACAGGGTATATACAGGCCCGGGGCCCCCCCATGCTGCCGGCTGCTCTCTAACACACTAGTGTCATTCAATAAATATTATATTGTTATTAACGGTGCGGTGCCTCTCACCTCCGGCCTCAGTAGCTCCTGCCTCCTGCTGCTCCTTCCAACCCTGCTTGTTCTCTGGCTGCTCTGTGTGCTAAGTGACCGCTGGTCACTCGGTCACTAAGTTAGGAGGAGGAGTCGGACAAGTGAGGGAACAGGAAGGACTCCGAGCGAGGTCACAAGGCGGTCAGGGGGCGGGGATCTGCAAAAGAACAAACACACAGTGCGTCAGGCAGGAGGCAGCAGCAGGCTACAGCGGCGGCAGCCCCTTGATCTCTCTGTGCGGCGCATGGGTGTACCCAGGATCAAAACTAGGGGGGGGCAAGGGATGGTCGTTCAGGTTGCGCCCGCTTCTCGTACCATCACTGCGCAGCAGCACATGGCCGCTAAGGGTCTTGTGTGTTTCACTGAGCCTCCTGCTATCCACTGCTGCCCCCCTGAACTTCCTCTTACCACAACGGTGATGCCGTGCATTGCACAGTAAAACGAATAAAAAGCAGGAAGCCCCACCTACTCCTAGTGTGGACTAGGCAGCACTTCCTGCTTTTATGCGTTACACTGTGCAACGCTCGGCGTCACCGCCTCCTCCTGCACCTTCAGTTTTGGGAAGCTGCGGTGGAACCAGGAAAGGCAAGTACAGATTTTTTTAAGGAGTACATGTTGGCCAGAGGAGTATGGGGGCAAAAAGGGGTTGGCTCACCGTGGCTGCATTATACTGTATGGAGAATTATGAGGCTGTACTGTGCTATATGGAAGGCTGTACTATGCTAAACACAGGACTGTGAGGGTGCATTATACTGTATGGAGGGCTATATGGAGAACTATGGGGGTGCATTATACTAAATGGAGGACTATTGATGGTGCATTTTACTGTATAGAGGACTATGGATGAATTATACTATATGGAGAATTATGGGGGTGAATTATACTATATGGAGAACTATAGGAGTGCATTATACTGTATGGAGGTGCATTAAATGTATGGAGGCATACGAGGCTACATTATACTATATAGAGGATAGTGGGGTTGCATTATGATAATTGGATGACTATGGGGGTACCTTATGAATGGGGGACTATGGGATGCATTATAATACATAGAGGACTATGGGAATACATTGTAATGTATGGAGGAATGTGGGGAAGCATTATAATAATTGGAGGACTATGGTGGCAGAGGAGGAGGACCATATAAACCATGATGGGGGACATATATACCACGATAAAGGCCATATTCCAGGAGGAGGACCATAAACAGCAGGATAAGGGACATTAACACATAATGAAGGGGGAGAGGGGTCAATTTGTGAGTCTTTATAGGATTTAGAATGTTACACGGGGCCCATACATCTGACCAACGTGAACGCGGAAGGTGGGGGGCCTAAATTGCGCACATGTGCCCATTAGACTTGTTACGCCACTGGGGAGCCCTATGGGGGGCTGTATATGACATGGGAGCCCTATGGGGGGCTGTATATGACATGGGAGCCCTATGGGGGGCTGTATATGAGATGGAAGTTCCATCTCTCATATACAGCCCCCCCAATGTCCCATAGGGCTCCCATCTCATGTACAGCCCCCCATAGAGCTCCCATATCATATACAGCCCCCTTATAGGGTCCCATATCATATATAACACCGCCATAGGACACCCAAATCATATTCAGCTCCCTCATAGGGCTCCTGTATCATGTACATAGGGCTCCCATCATGAGAGCCCTATGGGGGGTTGTATATGAAACGGGAGCCCTATGTGGTCGGCTGTATACGATATGGCAGCATTATGGGTGGCTGTATATGATATGAGTCCCATCTCATATACAGCCTCCCATACCCCATACAGTCCTCATATCATATGCAACAAACAGCCCCCCATAGGGCTCCTATATCATAGGCTGCATATGATATGGGAGCCCTATGGGGGGCTGTATATGATATGGGAGTCCCATATCATATACAGCCCCCCTAATGCCCCATAGGGCTCCCATATCACATAGCCCCATAGGGCTCCCATGTCATATACAGCCCCCCCATAGGGCTCCAATAATGGGAGCCCTTTAGGGGTCATACATATGAATGATATAGGAGCCCTATAGGGATGCTGTATATATGATATGGGAGCCTATGGGGGGCAGGGCTGTATATGAGATGGGAGTACATGTCATCTCATATACAGCACGCAGCCCCCACATAAGGCTCCCATACACAACCCTTTGGGCTCTCCCATCACCCCAACCCCCCACCCCCCACCCCCCACATCACTTTTTTTTAGATACATCTATTTTTTAACAGTGTTAGTTACTGTTGTCCAACTTACTTGTCCTCTTGTACTTTTGTAGCTCGCCTCGAGCTCCTGCCTCACTCCTCACCACAGCAGTGTCCCCAGACGGATGCCACTTCAGTTTGCACCGCAGCCGCAGGGCCAGGGACTCAGCCTCAGCACTTCTCAGTGGTCACGTCTGAGTCGCCCTGCAGGCCTCCCAGACAGTGCCTGCCGAGCTGATCTGCAGTCGGCAGACACTGTCTGAGGCTGAGGGTGCCCGGAGAGATGATGATCCAGGTCTGCGCCCCTACTTGCTCGCTGCTGCAGCTGCCGACCTGCCGCCCCATGTCACACGCTGTCTGTCATGACAGTGACACTGACTGAGGCTGAGCTGAGCGCTGCCGCTGACTGAGGAGTCGGACGGAGCCTGAAGTAAACAACTAACCGGCGCTGCTAGAGTGAGGTGACAGGTGGAGGGGGAGGCTGAGCGGAGGTGCGGTGGCCGCCTCAGCTCAGCAGCCTCAGCCGCCGAGTGTGACTGACAGTGCACTGCACACATATAATAACGCGGTACTAATACTAGGTGCGCACAGTGCCGAGCTCACCCCTTCCTCATGAGAGGGGGGCAGCCTCTTGGGGGGGGCAGCTGCCCCACGCTGGGTACGCCCATGGTGCGGCGCCTGCTTTGAATCGGCATCCACCTCGCCAGGGGGGCCCGTCGGGCGCGGCCGCCCCCGGCCGGGCCCCCACCCCCACACCTGACGGCCACACAATGACCAGACAGAGGTTAGGTATATATCGCAGCCAGGCGCAGCTACCGGCATAGCAGCGGCTGGCGCTGGGTCCGGGCCCCCCACAAGCGCCGGGCGGCCCGGGCCCCAAAGCGACTGCTACGGCTGCTATGCCGGTAGTTACGCCACTGCTTGATGAGTTACATGCAAGATGACAACACAATCCACTTAGGCCATTTCAAACAGTCAAACAGGGCAGGAATACATGAATAAATCCAGATTAAACTTTGTAGGTTACAAGATTACTTACGTCAGGGATCTTCTTCTGCTCAATAGTCCTTTTTTTGGCAGAAGTCTTCTCACGGACTTTAGAAACCTCCTTCACCTGCACATGTGAGAAACAACAACATATGTGATGTATAATCAGAAACACACTCATGATAACAGAAATTGAAACAATTTGGGTCCGACATTTGTTGGCCAGGACAATACCTTACGGAGAGCGTGAGCGGACACGCCCCGGAGTGCCTGCTGGCCTTTTTTTGTTTTAAGTCCTTTCTTATGCAACTTCTTGTGCTTTTGTAGTTTGAGGGTCGAAAAAGGAAAAACACAATAGGTGAATGATTTCCTATACCTTACAACTCTCACTTAAGTATCCTCACCAACAGTCACACACGGGAAATCGGTATGATTTACTACAGGAAACGTTGACTCGAACAACAAGAATATTGCGGCCTGATTCCAAAAATAATCCAAATTGTAGTCATGTAACTGTAGCCTTAAAAAAAAGAGCTGTTATATGAGTGTCACGAATGGGCCCACGAAACACAGACGGGATGTGTCACGCATGTTTGCCTGTTCTGTACATGTTGTTTAATTTTTATTAAAGGAAATTGAAACAACAAATGTTGAGGTTTTTAAAATGTTACATGCAAGGACCATAAAACATGTGAGCCACATGAAACATCATATTTTATGATTGACGTATGACTTAAAAAGTATGAAAAACAGGGCAAAAAGCACATGTGTTGGGCCTAATGAATCACCCAGGGTTGTATGGGAACTCAGGTATCTGGGCCCTGCTGTAGTTGGGATGTCACTGGTGGCCTGCTCACACACACCGGAGATTGTTTACCTTTTACTGGTGGAATTGCAGGTAAAAGTCCAGTACACTGCTGGGTGTTCAGGTAGCACTTCTGGATCTCCCCAGTGAGTGGGTATAAGGCTACCTCATCTCTTTTCCCCTGTGTGAAGCCCCTGCCCTGTATGGAAATTGGCTGGCCTCCTCTGCTCTCCTCTCACCTGTGCTGTTGTTGGGAAACCCACGATGGACTGCCGCTGTTCCTCTCTCTGCGGTGCCTGGCTTCCTTGTTGGTGACTGCACAGATGCCCGGGAGACTGAAGTCTCCACACAAAACCGGTATCCTCTGCTGGGCTGGGTGCTCTCCTGCAGACTCGGACTCCGGTGTCCAGGGTGCTTTCTGGAGTGAACCAAAACGGCTCCTCGGTCCCCAGACTGCTACTTCTCCGTTGTTCCTACGACTCGCCTTTGACCCCACTCTTGGGTCCTTGCAATAGCTAGACAGGTGGCTGTTAAGGTGTCTCTGGCTCTGGCCTAGCGCGGCTCCAACCACCAGGACATCTTCACTGTTCTCCTAGTGACTGCACACTCTGTCTAACTCCGCCCCCAGCACCAGTATTTATAGGGGATCTTGCCTAATGGCAGCAAGTTGGACTCCCCCTACTGTGCTGGAGTGGAAGGTGTTGTTTGTGTCTGGTTACCCACTGTGGAAACCCATTCATGCTGTAGGTGAGTCTGTGGTTACCTGTGTGAGCAGGGCGCCACACTTAACACATGTATGTATGCAATGTCTGCCAAACAGTGAGGCATCCCCTTTAAAATAACAAAAAAGTGTGTACAGATATGTTACATTGAGAGCAGTGAACACACTCAGCCCATGAGCAGAACATATGTGATGGTGCATGTGGCAAACATGTGATGCCACCTTGTGAAAAAAAGTACACACAATTCAAATATGCATTTAACAAACATTACACTTACTCGCTTGTCTCCAGAATCGGCAAGTAGCTGCAAAAGGGCGATGCAGAACACGGTGCAAGATGTCACTTCCTGTTTTTCATGCCAGCATAAATAGCATGCACAGGTCACTTGACCTGTGACATCATTGATTTTCAATTAGAAACAGCCAAAAATCAAAAACGCATCCCTTAAAAAACGCCTATATATATGCAATGCGTTAACGCATGCATCGTCCATAGACTCCCATGTTAAAAATGTGCATGCGTTTTTCCAAAAGTCCTCAAAAATGCTGCTGCCCGTGTTTTTATGTGGGCTGCGAAAAATGCATGGCGCCAAACGCATTGCACTTTGCATTGGAGTCTATGGGTGTGTTAACACATATACGTTTTTACACATGCACATGAAAATAACGCATGCTTTTAGCAGATGCATGGCGCGAATCTGACCCTAGCCTTACTGAAATCTTCTGAAGTTATTTCTGGCTACCAAAAATATGTCTCTGGCTAGGGGCAGACCTACATCTGACCCTGAGCCTGCAGCATCCGGGAAAAACGTAGAAATTTTCTGCCTCAGTGCATAGTGTTACCAGTGCGCTCTGCAAAAGCGCATATCCTGTGGAGGTGGCGGCTGCGGTAAGCGTCCGATTGCTGGTAACGCTATGCGCCACTCTGACCAGAAACTAAGTTTCTGCTGGATCCTGCAGGCTCAGGAGCAGACACAGGTCTGACCCTAGCCTCTCGCTCTCAGGAAAAAAACGCACCAAAAAACGCATATAATGCCCAAGGAAAATGCACCATGAAAGCAAATAAAATGCATTGCGTTTTTGGTTGCGTTTTTCTGTCACCAGATGCAGAAGATTGCTTCACCAAATCTGCAGCGTCCTCACATAGCCTCATAGTATGCAGACCACTGGACCAATAAAATGCTACATTGTGTCAGTATAAATGTTACATGTTTACATCAATCTTATAAGTGCAACAAGCCCCAAGCAGCACGTAGTTGACTGATACAGTATCACTATTACTAGGATTCACCGCTCACGTTACATTACACCATCTTTGGCTGTTGGGATCAGCATAATTTAGTCTTAAATAAGGGTCGCAGAGCTTTACATTGTGAGAATTTTACATAGGATGTAAAACCCCATAGGACTAGAAGACAGAAGGCAAGGATATCATTAATATCCCTTCTGTCAGCAAACCGTGGTCCAGTGGGAGTCAAATGTCTTCTAAATGTCATGTCCTCAGAATGCACTTACACTATATAATGAGCTGTACAATGACTGTGACATTTACACTGGGAGCAGAGAGTGTGGTGAATATCTCTGAACTGT
The DNA here is from genome assembly GCA_033576535.1 of Allobates femoralis. Classification (NCBI taxonomy): domain Eukaryota; kingdom Metazoa; phylum Chordata; class Amphibia; order Anura; family Aromobatidae; genus Allobates; species Allobates femoralis. The sequence continues at coordinate 42,197,468 of JARQOC010000011.1, read as the reverse complement.
GTTGTGTGGTGTGGACCCGCTCTCCTCAAACTGTGAGGCTATGTGCCCACTGGACGGTGGCGCTTCTTTGTTTGTGCTGCGTTTTTCAGCTGTGTTAATAAAGAGCAGAACATACGTATTGCATTTGTGCAGTGTTTTTTTAATAGGTAAAACGCAGCACAGACAGAGATACACAGATAGACACACAGACAGAGACACACAGATAGTCAGACACACAGACAGAGACACACAGATAGACACTCAAAGATACACAGATAGACACACAGATAGTCAGACACACAGACAGAGACACACATATAGTCAGACACTCAAAGATACACAGATAGTCAGACACTCAAAGATACACAGATAGTCAGACACACAGATAGTCAGACACACAGACAGAAACACACAGATAGCCTAGGGTCACACTACCGTTTTTAGCAGATTTTACCAGCATCTGCTAAAAACTTAGAATATTTACCTGAAGCGCATATGCGGTAATGACCGCCGCTTCTGCAGAACGCTGTCCTTGGTAACCCGATGTTTTCCCTGTTTACCAACCACACACAAAGCTGCTTGGAGTCCGCTTTTGCTGCATTTCCCTGTCCGCTCAGCAAAAGCGGACTCCAAGCAGCTTTGTGTGTGGTTGGTAAACATGGAACACATCGAGTTACCAAGGACAGCGTTCTGCAGAAGCGGCGGTCATTACCGCATATGCGCTTCAGGTAAATATTCTAAGTTTTTAGTAGATGTCGGTAAAATCTCCCATCAACGGTAGTGTGACCCTAGCCATAGTCAGACACACAGATAGAGACACACAGATAGTCAGACACACTGACAGAGACACACACACTTTATTACCCGACCTGGCAATCCCATAGTGTGCGTCATCAGTAAGTGAGCAAAATCTTGGTTCCCATCCAACAAAATTGAAGTTATGGAGTGGTCAGCCCAATCCCTGGACCTTAATCCAATAGAACACTTGTGAAGTGACATAAAAAATGCCATTCCTGAGGCAAAGCCAACAAATGCACGTAAATTGTGGGATGTAGTCAAAGCATCCTGGGCTGGAGCCAGATGTTCGTTTACTCTATGCAACATAGATGTGAAGCAGTTCTAAAAACTGTGGTTATACAACTAAATATTAGATTAGTGATTCACAGGAATGTTAAATCCTACTGTAAGAGAACATATTCTGAACTTGTGAAGGCAAATGCAGACACTGCTATTTCTTGAGTAGCCCAACGTTCATTTTTTTTAATTTACCGTAAAGTAGTTACAAAAAAATAAAAATAAATATATATAACAACTGTACTTCAGATAGAGGAGAGTGCCTTATTTTTGTTTTGTATATAGAGTGTAACTCTACTTGGGCACCCACATACCCAAAGTACTGAGTAACTGCTACATCTATTAGCCTAAAATAGGTCATCAATATACCGTAGTCTGCCAGAACAACCTTTTAAATATACTGAGGAGTTGTTCTGCAGGACTCGGCAGTGGGCACCACACATTGAATCAAGCTGCACAGTGCTACTCTGATCAACGTGCTTACATCCATCCCGAGCCGGTAAGAGCTGATCTCTGAGATGTTGGCATCGGACCTGACTGATCTAATATTAATGACCTACCTAAAAAATAGGTCTTGAATATATTCTACACAGACAACCCTTAGCAAAAGACTATCCTAGGTCACAGGCATTCTGAATGTGACAGAGGAGTGACCCACCATCTACTCCATACATTTCAGGGGCGGAACTACCGTGGTGCAGCTGGTGCAGCTGCACCAGGGCCCCGACCAGCTAGGGGGCCCCTGAAGCTCCATGGCGGTCCGTTCAGTTTTCTGACAGGAGGGTGGTAGTGGCCGCAGGAGTGCTACTCCCCTCACTGTGAGTCCCGGGGGGAGTGCTTTGCTCTGGCACTGAGTCCCCAGGGGGGGTGGGGGGTGCTGATAGATTACAGCCGCCGGCCGCCCGCCGCATTTACTCCCCCGTGGGCCGCTGCTGTCGGGTTTGAGCTGCACCGCTCACCCGCAGCTTGCTCTGACACTGAGTCACCAAAGGGGGGGGGGGTGTTAGTAGATTACAGCCGCCGGCCGCCCGCGCCATTTACTCCCCCGTGGGCCGCTGCTGTCGGGATTGAGCTACTCCGCTCAACCGCAGCTTTGCTCTGGCACTGAGTCCCCGGGGAAGGGGGGGGCTGGTAGATTGCAGCCGCCGGCCGGCCGCAGCATTTACTCCCCCGTGGGCTGCTGCAGTCGGGTTTGAGCTGTGCCGCCCACCTGCAGCTTTGCACTGGCACTGAGTCACCCGGGGGGGGCAGGAGAATCACACCCTCTCCAGGAGACAAGGAGACGATGAGCAAGCTCTGGAGGTGACTGAGGAGGGCTCCAGCCAGGTAAGAGCCCCAGAGCGGGGCTTTGGTGGGACTGGGGAGGGAAACAGTTAGTGACCACAGCACACCAACATGATTTGAGGGGGGGTCCCACGATTTGGATGCCACAAGGAAGGGACGTTCCTGGGGCCCCATGGACCCCCGTTCAGAAGGGGGGCACTGGGAGTGAAACTCAGCTGCATTAAGGAAGGGGGGCCCCTAGGACTCCTAGAGGCCCCCTCCTCTTCCTTAATGCAGCCGAGCTCCTCCCCCAGGATCTCCCCTAGGGCCCCCCCTTCCTTGATGCAGCCGAGCTTCTCCCCCAGGTAGGGGGATAAGCTTACGTCCCCGTATCCCAGAATGCAGTGCGGGCTCGGAAGTGCGCCTGCCCCCATATTGGATATGGGCACCGGCGCACATCCCACTGCCAGTAGCTGCCATGCCCACCACCAGCCACCACCACTGGACCGCTCCCAGCTGCACATCCCGCCGCCAGCAGCCACCATGGCCAGCACCAGCCACCGGACCGCTCCCAGCTGCACATCTTGCCGCCATCAGCCGCCATACCCAGCACCAGCCACCGGACCGCTCCCAGCTACACATCTCGCCGCCAGCAGCTGCCGTGGCCAGCACCAGCCACCGGACCGCTCTCAGCTGCACATCTCGCCGCCATGCCCAGTACCAGCCACCACCACCGGACCGCTCCCAGCTGCACATCTTGCCGCCATCAGCCGCCATACCCAGCACCAGCCACCGGACCGCTCCCAGCTGCACATCTCGCCGCCAGCAGCCGCCGTGGCCAGCACCAGCCACCGGACCGCTCTCAGCTGCACATCTCGCCGCCATCAGCCGCCATGCCCAGTACCAGCCACCACCACCGGACCGCTCCCAGCTGCACATCTTGCCGCCATCAGCCGCCATACCCAGCACCAGCCACCGGACCGCTCCCAGCTGCACATCTCGCCGCCAGCAGCCGCCGTGGCCAGCACCAGCCACCGGACCGCTCTCAGCTGCACATCTCGCCGCCATCAGCCACCATGCCCAGTACCAGCCACCACCACCGGACCGCTCCCAGCTGCACATCCCGCCGCCAGCAGCCGCCATGGCCAGCACCAGCCACCGCCACCGGACCACTCCCCGAAGCCCAGCCAGGCACAGGGGGAGCTCCAACACTCACGATGGAGTCCCCCTCTGACCCTATGCTCCTCCACCATTAACCCCCTCCATCCTGTGCTGTCCACCGAGCCTCCATCCTGCGCTGACTACTTTATTCCCGGTTCAAGCTTCCATCAACGATGGGTGAGACCGGAAGGGGGTGTGTAGGTGTGTGTCTGTGTGTGTAGGTGTGTGTGTGTCCACTTAGCCGCCCCCCGCATCGCGCCGCCGCACCGATCCTCGCCCTCCAATGCGAAAGCATCAGGCACACTTCTAGTATATATATATATCCTCCTTGAGGCTGTCTTGGGCTATATATGTTATACCAGGCTATGCTGGGCTGTATATATTAACTGGAGGCTGTTTTTGGGCTGTATATATTACTTGGAGGCTATGCTGGGCTGTATATATTACCTGGAGGCTGTGCTAGTCTGTATATATTACCTGGAGGCTGTGCTGGGCTGTAGCGTATATGTCACCTGGCGGCTGTGCTGGGCTGTAGCGTATATGTTACCTGGCAGCTGTGCTGGGCTGTATATATTACCTAGCGGCTGTGCTGGGCTGTATATATTACCTGGCGGCTGTGCTGTTCTGTATATATTACCTGGCGGCTGTGCTGGGCTGTATATATTACCTGGCGGCTGTGCTGGACTGTATATATTACCTGGCGGCTGTGCTGGACTGTATACATTACCTGGCGGCTGTGCTGGGCTGTATATATTACCTGGCGGCTGTGCTGTTCTGTATATATTACCTGGCGGCTGTGCTGGGCTGTATATATTACCTGGCGGCTGTGCTGGACTGTATATATTACCTGGCGGCTGTGCTGGACTGTATATATTACCTGGCGGCTGTGCTGGGCTGTATATATTACCTGGCGGCTGTGCTGGGCTGTATATATTACCTGGCGGCTGTGCTGGGCTGTATATATTACCCGGCGGCTGTGCTGGGCTGTATATATTACCTGGCGGCTGTGCTGTATATATTACCTGGAGGCTGTGCTGGACTGTAAATATTACCTGGCGGCTATGCTGGGCTGTATGTTTACATTACTTTGTCGCCACTATGTGGGGCGGGGGGGGGGCCCCGAAAAATTTCTTGCACCAGGGCCCACTACAGTCTGGGTCCGCCCCTGATACATTTAGTAACACTACTGCAATATTCATCTGTGAATACCATTAGTAAATATAAATAATAATATATATACTGTCAAGGTAGCAAAACAAAGGGAGCCATTTGAGCAGCATTATATCCCTGTTAGGTCATGGCACAAGAGGCCAGAGGGCCAAGGGAAGCAAGCACACTCCAAACACTATTAACAAGAAAGGTGAACAAGGAGTTTTAAAGTGTCAAAAAGGTGAACTCTTTAATAAGAGCATAAATAGTATGGACATCAATAAACGCATACACAATGGATGATGAAAAATACGGCAACCAGCTACACCTTAATGAGCACGTATGAAACAGTTTCTATGTATCTCTCAGGCATCATGAAATGAGACACAGTGGAAAGTAATTATGCATGATAAATAGCAATAGCAGCTTAAGTGTCCAAACTGTCACACAATGTACTAAGTAAATAGCCTACCATACATACATTTTCAAAAGGTTAGACAGTGCCCTAAAGCCCACGCTTCTATGCCCATTTTTGCGAGTCTAAAGCCCACTTCTTGGATGAGTAACTGTGGCACCCCTGCGTCCAGGAGGCCACAAAGGGGAACTGCAGCCAGGCAGGTAGGACAACAGTTGCACAACAACACCCTCACAGCCCGCACAACCCACGTACAGTAGATGACAGCATCCAGCCCTGAGATTGGAGACTCTAGGCAAGCGAGGGGTGGTGGATTTAGAGGAGTGGGTTGGGCACACACATAGTCAGGTGACTTGACAGTAGAAATAGAGAAGGGGGAGGAGGAAAGAGTCAGTAGGCCCAGGGTGCCGAGCAGACAAGACCAAGAACAGACACAGACCAGCAGCAGGCTGAGGAACACGGCACAGGCCAGAAGACAGTGGAAGGTCGAGCTAAGCTGAGCAGGAGAAAGACTCACACGTCCTGGAAGAGTGAGGTGTAAGGAGCGCAGAATCTGTACCGAGCCAGGGTGAGCCGGAGGAGAGAGAAAGCCTATCCGGAGCCAGATCCCCAGGAGTGTGAGGAGACAGAGCGGGACGGTGATACCCGGGCCCTAGACTTACAGCGAAGCGACCGACTGCAGGCGGAGTAGCCCTCCTATGATACTGAAAGACACAGAGGGAGAGAGCCTGGTAGAGCCTCATATTTGGGGACTGCTGGAGGCTGGGCTGAGTAGAGCGTCGGCTCTAGAGGGGACCGTAGTTTTACCCGGAATCCCCAAACAACACGATGGGGGACCACAGTTACACGTTAGGGTCCCTACCCCAAAGGACAGGCAGCTCAGTGACGACCAGGAGGACCCACAGGGACCCGAGTCACCGCAATACTGTCCGGAGACACCCACCAAGTGTACACAGAAAGTTAACAGCCTGGAAAGGACACAGAGAAAGTGTGAGGGGTCACAGAGAGGGAGACCTGGCTGCAGAGATTAAGGGAACCCCGGAGGGGAGAGTGTGCCCGTGTACTTGAACTGAGACTTATAAGAACTGTAACTGAAGTGTAAATTGCCTTGAAGAACTTTGAGAGTAAACACGGAGACCCTGAACTTGCCTCCCTTGTCTGATTCCATCTGCTTGAGTGACGTTCCCTCCATACAGGATTACAGCAAGCCCTCCACCTGCAGAGCCACAGCCTGTCGGCACCAGCACTGAGGAGAGATTTCTGCAGCATCTGGCTAGTGAGTGAATTGCACCCAGCCTGCACACTACACCATAGACTTTAACCCTTACTGCCCCGGGGAACACAGTTCTACCCACTGGAACTATCCCATCTATGCTGCTATTCCATCATCCCGAAGGTTCTGCAGCAGCGGCGGCCCCATCACTGGCCGCATAAAGTGGGTGGCATCACGACTGACAATCCCCTGTAAATATTCTCCCCTTTTATTGTCGAGCCAGGGACATGGTCCAGACCAGGACCACCCGTGACTTCCCTAGTAGCAGACCGGTCCGGTACCGAGTACCCCCGTCCCAGTGGGCCCGACATAACTGCCATAGAAGCTGTTTCATGCATGAAGCTTTTTGGCACTTGTTACTACAAGCAAGGTAGACCCAGTAGCTGTTACGCTAGACCGGGAAAGGAATAATGAATTGGCCAAGAGTAATGGGAAGAAGATGCTTTTGTTTCAATGGCAAAACCTGGTGCCATAACAAGGGAGTAATTTTGATCTTTACTTTGGATTCACCATATCCGGCAGCAAATGTAAAAATTAAGAACTGCTGCAAGACTCCCCCAAAGGGGGGGGAGAGATAGCTGCCACACCCAGCACTACAGAGTTCACCCCCATCGTGGCAACACCGCACTTCCAATGCGATAGTGTGGCGCCCCTGTGACTAGGTGCCACAGGGTAGTATTGCACTTTAATAATAATGTGTTAACCCTGTAAAGTTGCCAGTTCAAGGTTCACCTTATGGAGTCTGTTTTTACACCCACCTAGAACCACACCAATTAGAATAGGGGGGCCGGTAATTTAATAGGTCCCAAAAGGGTGGGGGTGCAGCCTAGGATAGAATAGTGGTAGGGAAAGCTTTAGTTTAGTTAGTTAGTGCTGGGAAGGCAGCCAGCTAGGTCTAGCCTGACAGCAACGCTACAGAGAGGAACCCCAACCTTCTAGGGGGGAACCAGTACAGAGGGCAACGGACCAGGAGTGGTTGGAGCCGGCTGGTCACGTTGGGAAAGCATCGGCAGTGCGGGTAGCCGAAGCAGTCGGATGTTTATCTCCGGCTGCCGACCGACGAGCTGCAGGCCCATCACTAAACGGGTTACTGACAGCACCACAGGGTACCTCGCCCCTCAGGACCACATTAGATCCAAGATCACAGGGGTAATGGCCCGAATACCGACGTCGAGGGAGTGTTTCGTCTCCTCTTAAATCCGGGAAAGGACACCCGTGCCCCACCATGGGAGATCAAGGGACTGGAGGGAGAGCTCTGTGAGGGTGGTAGAAGTGAGGAAGAATAAGTTAAGCCAGGAAAGCCATAGAAGGAAGAACATCTAGAGACTCCATAACGGGTAACCTGGAATTGGTGACCGACCCCCGATAAACCAGACTGTACCGTATACCATCACCATCTGCCGGTACCATTAAAGTGGAGTTGAAGTTGATTTGGACTTGGTCCTTATTGCGGTGCCCGGAGGGCTCAGCATCACCAACAGCTCAACAGAAGGGTAAGAACTGCAACACCAATCCTCACCACTGCTGCCCTCCCTCACCATCTTCATTCACCGCGGTCCTGAGGTAATAGCTCCACCTGTAGGGAGCTGTCCCACACTCTGCTGCACCCACCATCACCTCAGCGGCCAGCTTGCAGCGCCGGTACCTATATTACCGGGAACTACAGGTGGCGTCACGATCCCTTGTAAATACTCCCTTCTCCCCCACCACCATCTACTTCAAATGATAACCAGGGCACGGAACCGGGATCCCGACCACCCGTGATCTCGCCATCCAAGCAGCCATCAGTCCCGGTGTCCGAGTACCCCTAGCTCTGGCCACATCAATAGCATCGGGGTTCCATCTAGTTTTTCTATATATGTCAATATAATCAAAAATTAATATTCGTGGAGATCTCTACTGGGCAATTTTTTGGTAAGAGCTTATTCCATATGAGCTCCTACTAAGGCTCCTCATTTCTTGTCTGCATATTCAACAACCTTTTTATGGGCTGAGAAATATATTAAGTGCGTGGGATCTTAGCAAAGAATCAAAAATGGGACATTGTTCAGATGAATAGTGAATTCACAGACATTTGTCACTGCAGCGTCTGACATATGGAAGTTATTCATACCATACATTGCTCTGGAATACCACAGTGTAAAGACAGATGGAATCAGGGAAAGGAAAGTAGAACAAGATTGTATTGTGTCACACATGTAATAAAATGAAATGGTAATACAAAGACGTTGATTTATTGTAACACATATAATATCTTATTATAGCATTGAGCATAGATGCGTTACAACTGATCACCACCATTTATTTTATGCAGCTGCTGTGTTGTTTTTCAGTCTGCAGTGAATAAACCAATTGTACAAATTATACTTTATACAATAAAAATCATGAACAGAGGGGGTCACCGCATTAAATCACAGAGAACCTAGTGGACCTGTAAACAGTGGCATAACTAGAGACTGATGGACCCCGATGCAAGACTTGTACCTAACCCCCTCCCCCTTCCGCATGTTGGTCAGATGTATAGGCCCTTGTAGTGTTCTAAATCATATGAAGACATTTGTGTTGCCCTTCTTTATGTAGTAATGTCACCCCATCTTGCACTAGTGTCCCACATCCCCACATCCTGGGCCCCTTCCAGATGTATATGTCCCTCATCCTGGGCCCCTTCCAGGTTTATATGTCTTCATCCTAGTCCCATTCTTGTATATATGTCCCAAATCCTAGTATATATGTCCCTCATCCTGGGACCCTTCCTGGTATGTATGTCCCCCAGCCTGGTATACAATATATGTCCAAAATCCTGGTATATTTGTCCCCATCCTGATCCCATCCTAGTATATATGTCTCAAATCCTAGTAAATATCCCCTATGCTGGTATATATGTCCCAAATACTAGCATATATGTCCTCCATCCTGGGACCCTTCCTGGTATATATGTCTCTTATCTTGGTATAGAGTATATTTCCCAAATCCTAGTACCGTATATATGTCCCTCATCCTGGGACCCTTCCTGCTATGTATGTCCCCAGCCTGGTATACAGTATATGTCCAAAATCCTGGTATATTTGTCCCCATCCTGATCCCTATCCTAGTATATATGTCTAAAATTCTAGTATATATGTCCCCTATGCTGGTATATGTCCCAAATACTAGCATATATGTCCCCCATCCTGGGAGCCCTTCCTGGTTATATGTCCTTTATCTTGGTATAGAATATATTTCCCAAATCCTGGTTTATATGCCCCCATCCTGGGACCATCCTGGCATATATATGTCCCAAATCCTGGTATATATATCCACCATCCGGCCTCTTGCAGATATATCTGCCCCCCACCTGGGCGCCTTCCAAGTATACAGTATATGTCCCCCATTGTGGTATATATAATTCATAAATCCTAGTATATATGTCCACATCCTGGGAGCCTTCTGGTATATATGTCCCCCAGCTTGGTATACAGTATATGTCCCAAATCATGTAGTATATATTTATCCCCCTATTTGGTATCCATCCTGGTATATATATCCCAAACCCTGATGTATATATGTCTCCCATCCAAGATGGCAAAGTACATTACAAGCAAATTACCTGTTTGAAAATAACATAAATATATGTAATGCAGGAAACAAAACATGCACTACAAGCCATGCGCCGCCATCTTGGGCACGATATCACCTGTTAGTCTCCGATTGCTTGGTGCGATGTTTGCGCACTGGATCCCTGTCCCACAATACAATTCAGCTGAATGTGCGTCCTAGGATGCATATCCAGCTGTAGTAGGTGCTGATGTCAGCATTCCCTCCCCGGTCATGATTTCTGGACCACCATCATTACGCCCCTGCCTGTAAAGACACAAGAATATCTGCGGCCGTTGTATGCATCAGTTGATCCAGTGTTTTTTCACCATGGAGATCCATTGTATACACATGAAATCTTTCAAGCAACACATTTTTTATGTAAAGGATCTAATGCACATGCAAAAATACTTGTTTAAACTGATGGCCTCAAGAATGACACAAGTAATTGACTTAAAGGAAAATTTCTCTCCCATGACTTGTTCTGAGCCAACACCCAGATTTTTTGTGGTTTGTCTCTACATGCAAAGACATAGCCCCAAGTAGCGTGTTGTGTATGATGTTGTGTGCTGCAAGAAGTCGTCCCGGAGGACGGCACACACTGTGCTGTCTCGGCTACACCTGTCAGGCATGTCAAAAGGCCGGTGTAACCGCACACTCATCCATTCATCATACCTGGCATCAATCAAAGAGTATTGGGTAGTAAAGTATTGCCTTCCTTCTTCACATATATTTGCAGACCGCAGTAAATCATTGCCACTAAATAATACCGCTCAATAGAATCCATCATCTACTACAATGAGGCAGACAATGTTTGTACCTTCTACATCTGAAAATACCATTTCTTGCTTTAAATGAAGGAAACATGTCTGTACAGGACATGTACGAATACTGGTCAAGTCAATACTAGAAAATGTTGTATGTCACGCTCCGACATTTTTAAACATGGGGCAGGTTTATCAAGACTGGCATCTAACAAAAAGATCAATAAAGTAAATTTATTAATGTTAACTCTTGTCTAGTACAATACAAAAAATCACTACATATGAATTTGTATGGGGTCACATTGACCCCATGGTGCCGACAAGGGTTAATAAACTGCACTTTAGACTATTATATCAGCTCCCCTGGTCATCAAAGAATTCATAAGATTGGTTACAATGTTATTTTACTCCAAATGTTGCTGCTTTTTGCCCCTTTTTGCACCATCCCGATGTGCAAAAATAGTGCAAAATAGTGAACAAGGCTAAGCAAAATGTGCCATGGCCAATCACCAAGCGAGAAGTGTAATTTAATGCAACTTTTATGTCATAGTTGGCATAACATTTCCGGTGCAAGGACAGCCCAAGGATAAGCCAGGCTTTATAAATTCTCCCAGAAACCTATACCTACTTTGTCAAGAATTTGTGTCATTTTATTGCTTTAGACTTAATAAATCTAAATGTTTTAGCTCATGTTTCCTCCTGACTAATCAGACCTATGTTTTCTGCTTTTGGCAAAGTGTCTTTGCAAATTTTTTTGCACACACTGTCAACTTATGCCAAGAGTTGGTAAACTGCTTACTACAAACAAATAAGTAGGAGCATGACCTGCACTACCGTGTTTGTGCACCTTTGATGCTGAAGGTGCACAGCTATTAACAACCACCTACTGTCTGGGTGCAATAACTTCCAAGGAGTACTTTGAAAATGCACCGTATCCAAAAAGAAGGAAAGATGAAGCTACCCTCATCAGTAAGGTGTCTTCAAGTGTTTATTCGTTAAATGCACACAAACAAGGAACATGCGGGTAGATAGGAGGAAGTGGGCTACAATCTGGGACAACAGCTGTTTCGCAGTAAGTGGACCCCAAAGCACACTTGCGTAAAAAACAGCTATTGCCCAGATCGTAGCCCACTTCTCCTACCCGTTGAAGTACACTTGCATGCAAAATAGTTATTGTCCCAGATTGTAGCCCGCTGCATCCTACTCGTTGAAACACACTTGCGTGCAAAACAGCTGTTGCCCCAGATCGTAGCCCGCATCCACCTATCTACCTGCACATTCCTTGTTTGTATGGATTAAACGAATAAACACTTGAAGACACCTTACAAGTGAGTGCAGCTTCATCTATACTTCTTTTTGGATACCGTGCATTTTAAACTGCTTACTACATTTTGGCTACAGACATGATTTTTATCCTACAGTACACTTGGCTTCCAGTTTCCTACCTGAGGACATGGTTGGATATAAGGCAGGTGTGCGCCTGTAGAACTCGTGCACTTTCTTCGCTCTCAGCCATCATTCATTCTGTAGAATATCTAATATCATGTACACTATATACACACTATGTGCATATGTCTATATTTAGAAAACACATGAAAAGCCTCACCATGTATATGTTAGCTTCAAGACGCAGTTCATGTAAGCACCAGATTCCAACCTGCAGCCGCGGTCCACCAGCTGACATCACAGGTGAATCCAGTAAGTAACAAAATCTTCAATGTTTTAATCAAAAATTACAATTGTTTTAAAGTCCATTATGGCAGAGTCAAACACTCAAGTGTTTCTGGCTCTAAACACACAGTAATTCAGGGTTTTTAGGACCAGAAACGTGTTGAGTGTTTGACTCCCCATCATGGAGTTTTAAAATCATTGTACATTTTAATAAACATTGAAGATTTATTACTTACTGGATCCACCTGTTCTTTTCCTATGTACATATGAGTATATATGCCTCTAGCAGGTATGTTTAAAGGAAATAATTATTTTATAAGTCGCCATAAATAAAGCCGAGCTGCAGTTCCCTGTGGGGGGTTAGTTGGGCACCACTGTGGGAGAAAAATGGGCTACTTTGTCTACTTCATTTTCAAGAGTCAGTTTACCATTTAGCTTAATGTATAAAATAATATTAGGAGGCAATGCCCAGTCCTGATGATGCCCTCTTTATGAAAGTAAGATATTTCATTGTGCAGCTTTATTTGTGCTGCTGTTTGGGTTGTGGTAATAAAACACCGCTTCTGTGTCCTGTCCAGCTGCCAGATTCATTGTTCCAGCCTTTGAAACCCTGCTATAGACTCAGCAAATTTCTAGGAAATGAAGATTCCTGTGATTGACCTTTGTTTGCAGATTATCAGCACTAGGTGATGAATGTAAGTCTGCTTTTATATTTCTCTGCAAAATAGTCTGGAAGCTCGGCCAAAATAGCTGTAGGCGCTGAAGTCCCATAGTGGGGGAAGGGTTAATAATTAAAGGGGATGTCTGGTGAAAGCAAATTATCACTTATCCACAGGTTAGGTGCAGGGGGGACATACTATTGGTGCAATCTGTACAGCCACACAGGGGCCCAAGAGGTAAGGGGGCCCATTTCTACCACCAAAGCCAGTGCAATTTTGCATTTTTAAGAGCTTTTGGGCTGCAAAGAGCCCACATATTGTTATTGCACAGGGGCCCTTTTGTGTCCGCCATTGGACAGGTGATAACATGTTGATTGGTGGGTTCTGACCACTGAGATTCGCACTGATTGGCAAAACTAGTAACTTTTATCCCTCTTAAAACGGAGCATCAGTACACTTGTTCACCTTCCACTCCATTCTTTGGGCACTGCACTCGGATTTTTCCAGCGGCCCTATAGAAAGTGAATGGCGCAGTGGTTGGGATTCAGACCTGCTGCACCACTTTGTAACATTATAAAATTTCCTTGTCAAGGATAACAATTCCAAATCTGCTGATCCATGGTCATCCTAGTTGTGGGATCAGCACGTTATAGTCTCTTCCATTGATACGTGATAATGTAAGTGTAATGTATTGTAGGATTACTTAGGGATCTATTAGCGGATGGGAGCACAGACAGACTGAAACCAAATTTAAAGGTGAACAAGTCTATATTTATCACATGTGGCAGATATAACGTGAAGTGCAGCGAATTAGTAAGTTCATCAGTTAATAACTGAAAGCCTTTTTAAATAGTTATGGCATGATAACGTAAATAAAGTCACACAGGGGAAAAACAATGGAAAAAAACACAGTCCAAGAATAATAAGCACCCAAAGGCCTGGGAATGAGAATCCACAGAGAAAAAAACCACGTCCAATACTTATTAGAGCAGTGAAGTTTTAAGAGAGTCCAGAATATCCAGAGAGCTGCATCTGCACAATAAACAATAGTTCAGTAAGTGCTGGCAGGGCACACGAGGCTTACATGACACTGGGCTTCGTTTAACAGAAGCAGAATCAGGGAACTAAGCACAGCCAGCAGAAATCAGGAGAGAAGCTGAAGGCAGGTGAGTTTGCTGGAGTCCAATGGCAGTTGCTGGAGAAGTAGGAACAGATCAGCAGGCGGTGGAGCAGACTGGTAGAGCAACAGGGAGCCAGGAATTCAAATTGAATACTCGAGCATGGCTGGATGGTAGTCTGAGGTTTATAAAGGCAGAGAGGAGGATCACGTAAACGAGAGTGAAGCAGCAGACACCATCTTAAAAAGGGGCAAGACACACAGAATGCCAATAGAAGATCCAGAGTCATGATAGCATTTTTTATCTGGACAATTCCTTTAAGCACCTGCATCAGGTACCAAGAGAGCTTGTACAATGTGGACACTTTTTGCTGCTGCTATTAAGCCCATTTTGGGAAGAATAGATAATACCCGTATTTATTTTCCTGTCCATTTCTATTAATCTTTCTCTAATTTAACAGACAGAGCTGGGATGCATGACTATGGGTTTTATGTAAGGCCTAATAGCTTTCTACTGGTGCCGGCTTACTTATTTCTGAAGATTTGTAATTAAATGACTTTCCCTTTCATTTCATTAAGACGTTACTTTATAAAAGCCTTTAGTTCTTATTCCACAACACTAAGGTCTTAGAGAAGCAAACGAGCCATTATCTTCAATTAGAAAGTTGCGGAGGAGTCTGGCATTATACACAATAGAGGTCTGTGCAAAACCGATACTGTATGTCTCCCTTCATTCTGCTGATGCTTTAAAAGCATAAATGTAAAGGAAGACAGAACGGCTCTAGATATGACATAAAAGTACTTGGTAAAGACATATATGACAATGTAACATGACTACTTATTATTTATCTGGATTTATATCTCTCCAACATCCTCAACAGCATTAACCAGCAGAGGTAATAGTATACATAAAAGTGGAGAGATGCAATAAGTTAACAAACTCTGTCTACACCATGTACTAAGATGAACACAGACAGGAACTCACATTGTAGTGCTCACAATGAAAGGGTATTGGTTAGTAGTTACATAGGTTTCAAGAAGACATCGCTCCATTAATGTCAGCTTTTCTTGATCAATTATGCATTATCTAAGAAGTAGTGATGGGCGAATCCTAAATTACTCGGAATCGCTTGACTCTAGCGAGTCCGAGCACAGGACTCGCTACTCGTTGCGAGTCTAGCGAGTCCAATGTTAATGAATGGGGAAGCGAGTAATAGCGAGTAGTGTGAGATTTACAAATCGCAGATGTGTCTCGGAAGCTTCAGCCTGAAGCAATCCTAGTTTTGCCATTTATTTGCATTGGACTCGTTTACTTTGCAAGTAATCGCTGGGAAACTCGCACAGATAAGAGTCCTGTCTGCTCTGTGTGCTAGCTGCCGCAGCTCCAGGGTCCTAGAGCCCGCCTGCTGCCTGATGTAGCAGAGCTGAGATTGTTTTCAGTCTGCTCACTCCCTGTGCATAGACATCTATATCTATGCACAGGGATGAGCAGAGAGGACATCGCGTTTTGGACTGCGTCGGACGGAAGAGGATTTTTTTAATTAAAGATGCAGTCCCTAACGGCTTTTTTTTATTTCTAATAAAAAAATTTCTCTGTGTTGTGTTTTTTTTAAAACAATTTAATAGAAATTCATGGCGGTCATGTCTAATATTGGCGTGACCGCCATAAATTTCGGGCTTAGGGCCAGCTGATAATACAAAGCTGGCCCTAACCTCTTTATTACCCAGCGTGCCACCGCCACCAGGGCCGCTGGAAGAGCGGGGTTCAGCGCCAGAGGATGGCGCTTCAATGAACGCGCCATCTTCTGGGGCGGCTGCGGGCTGCAATTTGCAGCGGGGGGTGCCCAGAAAGCTTGGGCATCCCTGCGCTGCGGATTCCAGCCCCCAGCTGCTTAGCTGTACCTGACTAGACATAGAAATTGCGCGGAGACCCACGCATTTTTTTAAAATTATTTCATGAAATTCTGAGACTCTGACTCTGAGACTCTGACTCTGAGACTCTGACTCTGAGACTCTGACTCTGAGACTCTGACTCTGACTCTGAGACTCTGACTCTGACTCTGAGACTCTGACTCTGAGACTCTGACTCTGGCTCTGAGGGTGAGACTCTGAATCTGGCTCTGAGGGCGAGACTCTGACTCTGAGACTCTGACTCTGACTCTGAGACTCTGACTCTGAGACTCTGACTCTGAGACTCTGACTGAGACTCTGACTCTGAGACTCTGACTCTGACCCTGACTCTCTGACTCTGACTCTGAGACTCTGACTCTGAGACTCTGACTCTGAGACTCTGACTCTGAGACTCTGACTCTGAGACTCTGACTCTGACTCTGAGACTCTGACTCTGAGACTCTGACTCTGAGACTCTGACTCTGAGACTCTGAGTCTGACTCTGAGACTCTGACTCTGAGACTCTGACTCTGACTCTGAGACTCTGACTCTGAGACTCTGACTCTGAGACTCTGACTCTGAGACTCTGACTCTGAGACTCTGACTCTGAGACTCTGAGACTCTGACTCTGAGACTCTGACTCTGAGACTCTGACTCTGAGACTCTGACTCTGACTCTGAGACTCTGACTCTGAGACTCTGACTCTGAGACTCTGACTCTGAGACTCTGACTCTGACTCTGAGACTCTGACTCTGAGACTCTGAGACTCTGAGTCTGACTCTGAGACTCAGAGTCTCAGAGTCTCAGAGTCAGAGTCTCAGAGTCTCAGAGTCAGAGTCTCAGAGTCAGAGTCTCAGAGTCAGAGTCTCAGAGTCAGAGTCAGAGTCTCAGAGTCTCAGAGTCAGAGTCTCAGAGTCTCAGAGTCAGAGTCTCAGAGTCTCAGAGTCAGAGTCTCAGAGTCTCAGAGTCAGAGTCTCAGAGTCTCAGAGTCAGAGTCTCAGAGTCAGAGTCTCAGAGTCAGAGTCTCAGAGTCAGAGTCTCAGAGTCTCAGAGTCAGAGTCTCAGAGTCAGACTCTGACTCTGAGACTCTGACTCTGACTCTGAGACTCTGACTCTGAGACTCTGACTCTGAGACTCTGACTCTGAGACTCTGACTCTGAGACTCTGACTCTGAGACTCTGACTCTGAGACTCTGACTCTGAGACTCTGACTCTGAGACTCTGAGACTCTGACTCTGAAATTCATGAAATAATTAAAAAAAATGCGTTCTATGTCTCCCAGCTTTGTTATACAAGCTGGTATTAAGCCCGAGATTCTTAATGTCAGGCCACGTTTGACCCAGCCACTAAGAATCTCCAATAAAGGGTTAAAAAAACACAACACAGAGAAAATTTTTTATTTGAAATAAAATTTGCAGCGGGGGGTGCCCAGAAAGCTTGGGCATCCCTGCGCTGCGGATTCCAGCCCCCAGCTGCTTAGCTGTACCTGACTAGACATAGAAATTGCACGGAGACCCACGCATTTTTTTTAAATTATTTCATGAAATTCTGAGATTCTGACTCTGACTCTGAGACTCTGACTCTGAGACTCTGACTCTGAGACTCTGACTCTGACTCTGAGACTCTGACTCTGAGACTCTGACTCTGACTCTGAGACTCTGACTCTGACTCTGAGACTCTGACTCTGAGACTCTGACTCTGAGACTCTGACTCTGAGACTCTGACTCTGAGACTCTGACTCTGGCTCTGAGGGTGAGACTCTGAATCTGGCTCTGAGGGTGAGACTCTGACTCTGAGACTCTGACTCTGACTCTGAGACTCTGACTCTGAGACTCTGACTCTGAGACTCTGACTCTGGCTCTGAGGGTGAGACTCTGAATCTGAGACTCTGACTCTGAGACTCTGACTCTGAGACTCTGACTCTGAGACTCTGACTCTGGCTCTGAGGGTGAGACTCTGAATCTGGCTCTGAGGGTGAGACTCTGACTCTGAGACTCTGACTCTGACTCTGAGACTCTGACTCTGAGACTCTGACTCTGAGACTCTGACTCTGAGACTCTGACTCTGGCTCTGAGGGTGAGACTCTGAATCTGAGACTCTGACTCTGAGACTCTGACTCTGACCCTGACTCTCTGACTCTGACTCTGAGACTCTGACTCTGAGACTCTGACTCTGAGACTCTGACTCTGAGACTCTGACTCTGAGACTCTGACTCTGACTCTGAGACTCTGACTCTGACTCTGAGACTCTGACTCTGACTCTGAGACTCTGACTCTGAGACTCTGACTCTGAGACTCTGAGACTCTGAGTCTGACTCTGAGACTCTGACTCTGAGACTCTGACTCTGAGACTCTGACTCTGAGTCAGACTCTGAGACTCTGACTCTGAGTCAGACTCTGACTCTGAGACTCTGACTCTGAGACTCTGACTCTGAAATTCATGAAATAATAAAAAAAAATGCGTGGGGCTCCGCGCAATTTCTATGTCTAGCCAGGTACAGCTAAGCAGCTGGGGGCTGGAATCCGCAGCGCAGGGATGCCCAAGCTTTCTGGGCACCCCCCGCTGCAAATTGCAGCCCGCAGCCGCCCCAGAAGATGGCGCGTTCATTGAAGCGCCATCCTCTGGCGCTGAACCCCGCTCTTCCAGCGGCCCTGGTGGCGGTGGCACGCTGGGTAATAAAGGGGTTAATACCAGCTTTGTTATACAAGCTGGTATTAAGCCCGAGATTCTTAATGTCAGGCCACGTTTGACCCAGCCACTAAGAATCTCCAATAAAGGGTTAAAAAAACACAACACAGAGAAAAATTTTTATTTGAAATAAAAAAAAAAGCCATTAGGGACTCCATCTTTAATTAAAAAAATCCTCTTCCGTCCGACGTAGTCCAAAACGCGATGTCCTCTCTGCTACATCCCCTGTGCATAGATATAGATGTCTATGCACAGGGAATGAGCAGACTGAGAACAATCGCAGCTCTGCTACATCATGTCTGTGAGCAGGCGGGCTCTAGGACCCTGGAGCTGCACAGAGAAGACAGCTGGACTCGGCTCGCAAAGTAACAGCAGTTACTTTGCGAGTTTCCCTGCTATCACTGGCACAGTAGCCGAGTCTAATGCAAACAATGGCAATCCTAGTTTTGTCAGCGTTTGCCATTGATTTGCATTGGACTCGTGTGAGTAAACGCTGGGAAACTCGCAGAGTACCGAGTCCTGCAAGTCCCTTACTACTCGCCGAGTAACGAGTCCTAGCGAGTAGATTCGCCCATCCCTACTAAGAAGATTATTTATAACCCAATACCATTTGTTACGACAAGATCATCCAGTTTTTTTAAATTCTGATATAGTTTCTGCCATTACCAACATTCATTCCAGTCTGATTACTCTAACTGTAAAGAATCCTTGCCAGTACAGATGTCCACATTGCCTTTTGCTCCAAATGTCAAGAACAACATGTGTAAAAAACACTTGGGTATACTAATAGATCACAGACTGAACAGGAGTCACCAGTGTGATGCTGCAGCAAAAAAGGCAAACACAAATCTGGGATGTATTAACTGCAGCATAGAGTCTAGATCACGTGAAGTCATTATCCCCCTCTACTCCTCTTTGGTCAGACCTCATCTGGATACTGTGTCCAGTTCTGGGCACCACATCTTAAAAAAGATATAAAAAAGGAGCAAGTTCAGAGAAGAGGGACCAGAATGGTTACCAGTCTGCAAACCATGTCATACAAGGAACAGTTACAGGATTTGAGAATGTTTAGCTGCAAAAAAGAAGACTTAACAGCTGTCTACAAATATCTCAGGGGCTGTCACACTGTAGAGGGATCAGCTTTATTCTCATTTGCACAAGGAAAGACTAGAAGTGATGGGAAGAAACTGATTGGGAAGATACACAGATTAGATATTAGAAAAAGCATTTTGACAGTGAGGGTGATCAACGAGTAGAGCAGGCAGCCATGAGATGTGGCAAGTTCTCTTTCAATGGAAGTCTTCACACAGAGGCTGGACAGACATCTGTCTGGGATGATTTAGTGAATCTTGCTTTGAGCAGGGGTTGGACCAGATGACCCAGGAGGTCTCTTCCTACTCTATGATTCTGTGATTCTATGACTTCTGTTACTTTGTAAGGTTATTGTAAAGAATAAAACATGAATCTCTGAGGTCCCGTATAAAAGGACCCCGAGAAAAGTCTATCCTGGTACAGAGTTGATAGAAGTATGTCCCTCTTAGAAGCCAAAGCCAAGAGATGCATCCAATGTAGATCTCAGCTCTTGAAGGCTGCAAATATCAAGTGAAAATAATTATTGACTTATCTGTCGTTTTTTGTCTCAGGTGATTTACAACCTGAAAATCAATTTTGTACAATTCTCTTTAAAATGTCTCTAACCTCAATAGCAAATGACTCAGAATTGTTTCACTTTGCAAAACTTCAAATATTCAGTTCTATATGCCCGTAACAAACAGCCATTAAAATACCATTACTTATTCATTGATATAGCTGCAACATATCCTTAGAGATCAGCTCTAGTTAAAGGAGTTGTCTGGTCTAAGTCCACAAGTCTGTAGTCACTTTGACTTGTGACTCCTCAGATCGCACATACTGAGCGCTGTGAGGATTCCTTGATATCAGAGCTGGGAACAGCGGTCACGTGATTCCTAGCCAGAATCCAACTATGGGGGCGCAGTCTCGCTCAGTGCAAATGTATTGAGCGAGGCTGTGCCAATCTAGTTAGAATGAGGCCAGGAGTATGCATGTCACATACATATGATCATGTGACTGCCGCTCCTGGCACTGATACTGGAGAATCCTCACAGCGCTCAGTATGTGGGATCTGAGGAGTCACAAGTCAGACTGACTTCAGACTTGTATATTTTGACCAGACAAATCTTTAAAAGGGAATTACAACTACTTCCTTATCAAAAGTACTAGTTTCCAATCCTGAAAATGTATTCACTATTCTCTACGATACACCTAAGTGGATTGGATGTAATGTATCTTCAACCTCCCTCCATTCATTCTGTATGGGGCTATGTGCGGCAATTTCCAACAGTCTAGTAAAAAAAATTAGTTGTACTCAGCCTCTGCCCCATTTAGACTAGAATCTATGGATTGCTCAGGTCCTAGTGGTCGACAATGTTAGGGGCAGCAGCAGAAAGGCAGCATTGGGGTGGCAGAGGG
Organism: Allobates femoralis; assembly: GCA_033576535.1. Classification (NCBI taxonomy): domain Eukaryota; kingdom Metazoa; phylum Chordata; class Amphibia; order Anura; family Aromobatidae; genus Allobates; species Allobates femoralis. The sequence continues at coordinate 42,176,303 of JARQOC010000011.1, read as the reverse complement.
TAAGTAAGGCTCACATTCTTAATTTTAGATAGTGTATATATTTATAGAATAGTATATATTAAGCCTGGAAAACCATTTACAGTAATAAATACAGCAGACACAGTGGTGTAATGTTTGTTGTGGCAGGGTTGGTTACCATGACTGGGCTCAAACGGAAAGTCAGACAAGCAATGCCATGACCCAGGGGTTTGGGGATGTGCTGTGGTTGCTCTTGGCTGTGCAAGTCCAATTCACATCTGGGTATCAAACTGTACTATAAGCCTGTGCATGAAGCACATTGACCTTGAGAAAATATGTTGAGCAAAATACTGATGGATCGTATATAATTCCACGGTTGTTTCGCCACATGCTTTCTCTGTGGGTTTGTGAATACATACCTGGGCCACGTCCTTTTTGCTGGCTGTGCTTCTTGTTCAGGGGAAGGAGTGGCATCCAGTGGGCAAAGACTGTGAGGGAATGACATTGGGCCACAGGAGCAAAGGCCTAAAAGGTAATCACATTCATCAAAAATGACATAAATTTTTGATTAATAAGGGGAAGAGAGGTTTGAACAAATTCATTAATGGCTCATAGATTTAAAATTGGGATGGAAGTATAAATAAATCTATAAATTACACAGTGGATATAGTGAAAGGGCAGATGCCAAATTTGCCCTGGACCTGAAAAAATCTTCTAAAGCCACTGAATCGGTTTAAGAATGGACTGGATCACATAAAATAGTGTGTACAACGAACAATCAGTTCTGACCAAGTCAGGAGATACTTCTCATCAACTAATAGTGTAAAGAAAGTGGTTTTATGACACCTAGAGTTCAACATAGGCTAGGGTCACACCTTAATACAGAATTGCGTTCACTGCATCCGATCCGGATGCGGTGAACGCAATTGTCTTCTGACATTCAGCAATCCGGGAACCGGATTGCTGAAGCCGCAATCCGGTAACCGGATTGCTCAGGATGTGTAATCCTGAGCAATCCGGTTACCGGATAGTTTGCTCATCCCGGCTGCCAGTGAGCAAGTGTTCGTGATGTTACTATTCTTAAGTGTATAGTCCAGATGATTGTTTATATACTATTTCCTTTTACTTTAATAAATTGGTCTATTGCTATTAATATGTCTACCTAGAGTAGATTGCAGCGCTGCCCATAGATCTACTGTATAAGGCTTCAGGACCTCAGACAGCGGAGCACATATCTATATCAATAGCAATAGTATGCGTGCCGCTCTCAGGAGCCCGGCGCTTTCATTCATAAAACTGTACAGCAGCTGTCAGAAGACAGCTGCTGTACAGAGGTGATTATAGCATTATATGCCCACCTGAGTGAGTGGAAGGGCTCTAGGGGGAGTGGGCACCCCCTAGAGACATTATAGAAACATGTATTAATAAAAGAAATAGTTTAAACAATCACAGAACACTTTGCTTATCCCGGCGGCAGCCAGGATAAGCAAAGTATATGCGGGAACCACATTGCTCAGGATTACACATCCTGAGCAATCCGGTTCCCGTATTGAGATAACAGAACCGCTCTGAAAACTGCAGCCTGCATGATTTTTCACGCAGGCTGCAGAGCCGGAGACGGAAACCGGATTACTTGTGAAGCAATCTGGTTTTTATCATAGGCTCCTATGAGGAGCGTTTCTGATTCTAGTAACGTCGGTTTTGAAGGTTCCCTTTTTTGGACATTAAAAAATAGGAACTTGCAATAAATATATAAAAATTGCAATAGAAAAGAAAACGAGAGTTATAGTACATTTTCTAATGACCTTTCCCGAACTCTCCAAGTGTTAAGGGCCTTTCTCGATGTATAACAACCTGATAAGAGCAATATCTACAGTACATTGTGTCTTTAGTCCTTTTACCATAACATGAAAGCTGCAGACAAATATAAGGGGAATCTTGTACACTTTGGAAAGCCAAGTCTAAGAGTGAGATAAAAGTATTAATAAAAATCTAGAGGATGCTGTGTACACTAGATAAGGAATGAAAACATACTTTCAGATCTTAATAAAGAATGAGGAAGCAGTTGTTTCCTTTGCACAATTGAACCTGCCCCATAAACCATGATGGACTGAAAATAAAAAGAACTAACCTACTATATTACATTAACAAAAGGTTTATTATTATTATATATTATTATAGGCCATTTATTCCATGACGTTTTACATGTGAAAAAGGGCATACATAGACAAGTAAAATAATCATGAACAATGCAAGGCACACACAGGTACAGGAGGAGAGAGGATCCTGCGCATGAGGGCTCACAGTTTACAAGGGATGGGTGAGGATACAGCAGGGGAGGAGAGGACCCAGCCCGCGAGGGCTCACAGTCTACGAGGGATGAGTGAACATACAGTAGGTGAGGAGAGAGGACCCTGCCCACAAGGGTCACAATCTACTAGGGATGGGTGAGGATACAGTAGGTGAGAAGAGAGGACCTTACCCTCGAGGGCTCACAGTCTACAAAGGATGGGTGAGGATACAGTAGGGGAGGAGGGAGGACCCTGCCCATGAGGGCTCACAGTCTACAAAGGATAGGTGAGGATACAGTAGGTGAGGAGAGAGGACCCTGCCCGCGAGGGCTCAGAGTCTACAGAGGATGGGTGAGGATACAGTAGGTGAGGAGAGAGGACCTTACCCTCGAGTGCTCACAGTCTACGAGGAGGGGATGTGGTGAGAGATAGCAGGTTACAGAATGGTGAGTACAGAGTGGAGAGAGACCTTAACCTGAGGGCTCACAGTCTACAAGGGATGGGTGAGGATATAGTAGGTGAGGGTAGACTAAGGTTCAAAATATATGTTCAATATCCATATGTGTATATAAATGCAGCGTTCAAACCTAAGTATTGGTGTGCATTAATTGTATTCTAGTTTATTGCCTTGGGTCTTCTTTATGTCATATTTTATCACAGCAGGATCTTTATTTATGAATAAGATATTCTCTATGTGACTTAGCATTCCTTTTGTAGCACTAGTTACAGATTGTGTCCATCCACTAAGGTTAGAGTGGCTGGGACCTGCAGTACTTTCCATTATTCCATTATTTTACTTTAATTATTGTATTGTATTATGCTTTGTATTGTATTGTATTGTATTGTATTGTATTTTCTGATAACTGAAGTGTAGAGAAAACCAGAAACGTGTATAAATGACCGGGATCTGGGAAATAATGATGTATACCTTTCAAAGTACAAAAATCTTTATTCAAGCAAATTTACAAGACACACATGGACAGACAATTTGAAAAACATCTAAAATGTGCAAAACAGTGCACCGTGTAACCAACTATGCCTCGATATGAATGTCAAATCAGGATATTTCAAAAGTGCCCAACAATTGGATTATCACAATAATGTATGGTGACACTATGAAAACAACACAGTGATTGGGCACAGAGCAGTCAAATATTATCAGATGTACATGATAAGGTATTGAGCAAGAACCCCTGTATGTTCACAAAATCCATAAGGGTATATATCCACTTAGACCACCCTGAATTAGTGCGGGATATTGCAATATTAATGCAGAGACATTTACCATATCTAGAGAGAACCTGCTCCTTTGAGCAATTGTGGTAATCCCCTATACTCTGGGTAAAAACAATACCCTGAATGATGAAAGACAATGATATAAATCAATGTATGATAATAGTCTCTTTGAACAATGAGAAACTGTAATATAAATCAAATTATATAAATCACTAGATAGACAGAAAACAGAGCTCTGGAGGAGAACCCCAAACACTGGTTAGGTAATATCAGGTAGTATCAGACCATAGCCCTGATCTGGAGGTTAGCTGCTCATAGTCACCATCCTGTGGGTAAAAGGAGGCATAGATAGAAACACCAAGAACCCAACGCGTATCGCCGCCGGAACCGACGGCTTCCTAAGGGGTAAGGAGCCACTGGTGTGTGTCCTATGTGCCTTAAATAATGAATATAGCAAGTGAAATATTGCCGCACCTGTTAGCTGTGGACCTCTGGTGTGCAGCTGCGAAACCCGGAAGTATGGCTGGTTTGGGCAGAAACTACTCATGTATTGTGTACTGAATTGTGTACTGCGTCGCTTAGACCGGCCAGTCTTCAGGAAAGTGCATATTGATGAGCCCTGCTGCGATCCGAACGGATAGCAGTCATCGTTCACCATTGGTCAGTGGTGGTGTATTATTTTCTGATAACTGTTTCTTATGATTGTTTAAATATGAACCTTTGTATTGTGAATCGCTGAAGAATATGTTGGCGCTATATAAATAAAGATTATTATTATTGTGACGAAATGGACTCCTTCAATGTAGAACATATGATGATTTCTTATGTAACCCAGACAATATGGTATTTTGTTGCAAACTTTCATGGGTTAAGTACATAAACTCCAGCCAGACAGTATTTGGTATTGTAAATACAAGTCTTGTAGAGGTTTGATAATGTGGACTTATGTATTGCAATTATCTCTCTTCTGTAAGGTCAGAGGGACTTAATCCTGTTAGAATGCTATTGTAATACAATGTGGATTGTTGACTCTATGTAAATGTATCCTGCTAGGTGCTAGGTGAACCATCTGTATGTGGCTCTCCCTTGACAGGACTTAATCCTACTAACATTCCATTGTATGGCTATGTCAATGAGTATGTGGCTCTACCTTGACAGGACTGCAATACTACTAGAAAAGTGTTATAAGAGGATTGAAAGCGAGCCAATAAGAATACAGTTTTATTCCACCAATTGTGAAGTCCCCAATATCCTGCAATGAGGGCTGAAGGTATATAAGGAGACCTGTTCATTAACCAGAGTGAGTTAGATTCTGTCTAGTGCCCTCAGTCTAGGGATTTCAGTCCCGGCTAGAGTTGCACTGGACTTGATAAAGGTAGCTAATCTAGGATCTTCGGATCCGATTGGCCAGCCATAACCCCAGGACTAGGCTTTTCGGTGCCGACCAAGGGGATACACTGGATTATAAAACCACAAGGACTTCAGCATTGAATTATCAGATTTGGCTGTGATGACAAAGACTGCATAAGGAAGCAACCCAGGTTGGGACAATCCAGTCACCTGGCTACAGACTTTGCTGTGCTATATTTTAATCCCTGGTCAGCCAGCGGAAGGGTGAGACTCTGTTGCCAGTTACATTGTTGTGTTTTGCTGGTTATGTGTTATATGCTGTTAACTGTTTGGGATCCAATAAAGTCTTACTATTGTGGTTCCCTCACACTGTGTTGTCTGAGTAGTGTTCAGCCCACGGTTAAGGAGCTCGGTTTGGGGATGAGCCCTGGTCCAAAGTTGTCTTTCTGAAGGTGGCTGGGCCAGCGGACGTGAGCACCCACTGACTCCCGGGCCTCCATAATTATTATATACTAATGTGCCACAAACAGGAAGTTGATATCACCAACCATTCCCATTTTATTTAGGTGCATTCATATAAATGGCTTCATATAGTATAATGTAGCCTCTATAATCCTCCATATAGTATAATGCAGCCTCTATAATCCTCCATATAGTATAATGCAACCTCTATAATCCTCCATATAGTATAATGCGGCCTCTACAATCCTCTATATAGTATAATGCAGCCCCTATAATCCTCAATAAGTATAATGCAGGCTCTATAATCCTCCATATAGCATAAAGTAGCCTCTATAATCCTCAATATAGAATAATGCAGTTTCTATAATAATCCATATAGCATAATATAGCCTCTATAATCCTCCATATAGTATAATGCAGTTTCTATAATCCTTCATATAGTATAATGCAGTTTCTATAATCTTCCATATAGCATACTGCAGCCCCCTAGCCCTCTGGTCACCAAGTACTCACTGATTAAATAAATAAATACCCCCCTGTGTCCCACAGTCTGCACATCTCACGACAGTGATGTAATCGTGTCCGCTGTACTGAGACATCAGAACGCCGGCAGCACAGCGAGAGAATGAAGATAGATGGAGTGCTCTGTGCTCCACCTTTCCTCATTGGTCTCAATTGTATTGGCATCTGCGATGCCGTGATGCGATGCAATACAGCCCAGAAGATTTTTAAAAGGTATTTGTGGAGTGTACAGGGGAGTCATCTGATAATATACACCTTCATGGAATGCAGCACAGGTGCTGCTGAAGGTGGTTGTTTTGCTTATACGTGAAAAATCTGGTGACAAGTTCACTGTAAAGCAACATATCATGTTCTGTAAATGGCTTAAAGTGAACCCGTCACCCCTTTTGTGCATTATAACTTGTACCCACCAGCTTTTACATACTGTCATTGGGGTACTGGTGACCTTTTTATACCCCCAGTCTGGCCCCTGCATACCTCAGAAATTACCTTTTAATGTGTCCCGTGCAGTATGGTAATTAGCTCTTCATGGTCAGGTGTGGTGGTGCTCACTTCAGTCTTAGCCACCCCTGTGCCTATAAAACCCATCCTGCTGCCTGCAATATGCCTCCCCTCCTGTGCATGTATCTGAATCAGTGACGGCATTTGCGCCTGCGCAGTGGAGCGGGTAACTCGCAAGACTTTGACAACTGCAAGTTATAATGCACAAAAAGAGTTACAGGTTCACATTAAGAAAAGAAAAGTAAAAGAACTTGACTAGGACACAAGTAATTTGGCATAAGTGTCAGTATTTGCAGTAATCCAGGAGGACCAGATGCTTCATGGCACTTTCGCTGGTTTGAATTGACTCTATGAGGTTAATGATGACTCACATTGGGGTGTGTATGATTTGTGTTCCTGTAGGTGACCAATTCCTGAGTAGGCAAAAGAAGATATTAGTCAAGCCTGAGGATAAACATTTGGAGGATTATGGTTGTTGCCATAGGTGTGTACTAGTTAATGGTTTACACAAGTATATTTCCGGAATGTTGCATAAGCCACGGGCAAATAAATCTTTTCTTTAGAGTCACCGACAGACTTTGTAAGAGTAAAACATGACAGATGTGCAGATATTCGGCATGCAGCAGCCTGTAGACTATTAATTTACAGTCAGTTCGTGCTACAGATTCTACTTTCACACCCGTCAATTACATGCTGTATGACAGGACATTGTGATCCAGCCTATCAGGTATGCTAGAGGTAAAATGTGAACGGGGAACAGGACAATTTTTTTCCTAAAAGCATCATAGCCACAACGTAAGGGAACAAGCCTTGAAAGCGGTCTTCTTACATAAGGTGATATTATAGGAGGTTCCAGTTATTATAGAACACAAAGGGAACTATTATAAGAAAACCTGTCCTTGGTAAAGAACCACACCTAAGATAAAGAGCAAACAACCTGGATATTGCTCCAGTAGTTTTCAATGACTTACAACATACAAAAGGAACAAACAGTCATAACTCGAGTCATTACATACAAAGAAGAAACACACCCATTAGTAAAATGAGCTGCATGATTGACAATAGCAAGTGTATATCTTGTCGAAGGTATGCAATCCTTGAGGGTGCAAACTACTATGGAAATATTTTATACATCACTCCATAGTGGTGTTGGATTCTCAGATAGATAACAACTCCAGTGAATGTTTAGTAACATTCCAGGCACTCAAAATTGATCAAAAGTGAAATTTTAAATCAGGGGTGGGGTACATATTTTCCTGCCGGGGGCCATTTGGACATTTCTACAGTCCTTCAGGGGGCGTACAAAATTATCAACTTGAAAATTACCCACTATATTTGTTTAAACAATCAACTCAACCCTAAAGTGGTGGCTGGAGCTGCTTCTCTTGGCGTGGTAGATATTGGTCATGTTGCTTCTCAATTGCTTTTCCAGGTTTGCTAGAGCCCTAGATATCACAGAAGAGGCTGGGATCATATACCCCTGGAGGCGATAGAGTCACGGAGGTGGTTATCTACTGGGAGGCTGAGGCTGAGATCACAGGAGAGTGGGTCATATCATCAGGGGAGGCTGAGGCATGAGATCCAGGAGAGCTGGGATATATACCTCACTGGGGAGGCTGAGGCTGGGGCTTAGAGATCACTGGAGAGTTGTATTTAATGGGCAGACAGTCAGTAAAACGTGTTTGCAAGCCTGAGCACTGTGATCCCCAGGAATCTGGCCGGGGGCCGCAAAAAAGTCTTCGAGGGTCGCATTTTGCCCTGGGGCTTGAGGTTCCCCACCCCTGTTTTAAATGATAGTAGTGATTCAAATTCAAAATTGACTTTACAGTCTGTGACCTGACCTCTTATCACTCAGAAAAGGATTACATCCAGGGAGAAAGCCTTTCTCCCTGGACAAAATCCTTTTCTTTATGCGCCATATTGCCTCTGTTTGACCCTTCTTCCTCATTGTGGAGCTGTAGTGACCCGGTCCAGATTGTGTGTATCACTTTAAGTACCCCTGGACAGCGAGCAGCTCCTGCACCCTACAGCTCACTCCCTAGCTACCGCTCTATGGTTATTAGTGAGTTTTAGATATGCAATTTAATTTAAATCTATTTTATATTTCATGTATTTCTCATTTGTTGTGTTTCAGCACCATCTGCTAGTGAAAATGTATAGTTTATTTTACTTTGCATTGTGAGAATCTGACATGTAAATTGGGTGTTGTGCTATTGGTTGGTGACCCATGCACAGGGCTCAATAGGTGGAGCTACTTCCAACCTCTGTCTAGATAGAGCTGGAATTTCCCCAGTCCTGGCCTAGACTCTACGTGGAGCAGGGCACATGTAGAGATTCCCTTTACCACGAGATTTCCATGGAAGACCCAAGGCCTAGGATTTTCCTCTGCCTTCCAGAAACAGTATTCTAAGAGCTTCCTATCCTGCATCCTCGCTGTCCGGACATACATGTGTTTCTCCAGACAGTAGGTCACGCTGAGTATACCGAAGAACCTACTGCATGCGGTTGAAAAAGATTGAGGGTCTCCTGTTGCATCGCAACCTTCCTCTATGTGCATGAAGTACCTTTGCATGTGCCGTGACTAGCGGTGAAATTACCCCAGGATTTCCAGGTCTGTACAATCCACTTGTTATATCAAGTTTCTGCTCTAAGCCACAAAAGACTCAGAACCTTCGTGTAATAGCATACAAACACTACTTCTAAACAATCCATGCTCTAAAAGCTCCAGCACCCCAATTTCGTGTCAGTATACAATTCCGAACTGTACTTGTCATGGCCTGCCCACGTGAGACTGTGAAGCATTTCCTCCATGTTACATTTTCCTGTTCCTACTGAAGTAAAGGCAACTTTTATTCCCGAGACCAGTGTCTGTGGTCATTGTCGTCTGGGTGGATAACAGGGAACAATTGGTCTCATTACAGAGCTTCTCTTTGATTGCACTACCTGTATAGTTACATCTTTCCCCCCATATTCCTATTTGTCTGATGTAGGTCTGAGTCGCAGACCGAAACGTCAATTTTTTTTAGTTTAAATCACTACTATGAATTAAAATGTCACTACTATGAATTAAAATGTCACTTTTGTTCAATTGATGAGGACTTAGGTGCCATTTCCAAACTCAAGTTCTTATAAAAATCTACAGATATTCTGTATCCAAGTTATTGGGGTACACATCTATGTTCAATTTTGAGTGCCGGAATATTATTTATTATTAACATGTTAGCTTATAGGTTGAACTCAATAGTCTTCTTTAAACCTCAAAGCGAAGAAACTCTAAAAACCTAAACTGTTATGGGGAACACAATCCATAACTGTAGTCAGAACATGAAGCATACCATCCAATCATTGGAGAATGAAAAGAAAAACAGTATGCAGCATACACTCTGCACCACCACCTGCAGGTCAAGTACTCAGAAAATTTTATGGCATTAAATATTAAAGCCCCTGGACAATTTGTTACAATTTTTTATCAATCAGTAATCGGAAGAAACTTCAGAGGCCGAGGTGAGGGGTGCTGCTTGGTATACCGTACCTGTATATCATCACAATAATGACTCACAGGCAGAATAACCCAAAACGAGGTAGAGATGTATAACCCCCAGCACATTGGAATGAGTTTCCTCTTCTGAATAGCATTTTCCGTGAGTTTTTTTATGGCAAGAAAGGACAGAGTACAATGATAAATAAATATTCTGCTTATTTCCTTGATACACCGGCAATTCTCACGATCCTGGTTGTATTATTACAGGAATTCGTCTGCAGACTGTTTTCACACGTGTTGTCTTATCTGTCTGCACATTTGTGATATGCCAGGATGAGCTCTGAGGTCAAATACTAATTCTAATGAAGTCATTTATTCCTGGCTATGCTTTTCAGTTATAAAGTAGAGGCAAAGGGAACTAATTCCAGCGTGGCCAGTGATCACAGGACTAGAGTGTAACTGAACGTGGATTTACAATGATAAGGGTGAAGGAGAGATGTGCAGCATTAAAGTATGAAAATATTGTGCACGACTAAATGCTAAGGTTCCTGTCCGGGTGACCAGTATGGTTCCCAGTGGTTGAACCCCAATGATCTAGAAGTTATCTTAATGTCTTCTTTACTACTTTGAATTGAAATACTAATATGTTTGTAGTTTAGTATACTGTAGAATATAGGGAGAGATTATTTTCATATAAGGCTATGTTCATGCAACTTCTATAGCTACCTTTTGATATATTGTCATGGGTGTCTCCTGTCCTTAGGAGCAAGTCTCTGGAAGTCTCTGAAGACGTGTTGCTTGCAGCCCGAGTGCTTTCCTGCAATTTTGGAATTGGAGTATATCCTTTTTGACTATGTCCCTTTGTCTGTCCTACTTCCCAGTGTGCTATTACTGCAGTGGTCAGACTAGCGCGCTCACCGGCCTTTGCACTATCCAGGGTGAGTGGAGAGATAACAAGAGAGTCAGCACTACCTAAGTACACCTTTAAGTGGAGGGGTACCGAAGGATTAGGAACGTGACTGCAGCGGGCGGAAGGACTTGTATCAGGACTTTTGGGAGCACAGGGTACACACACAGGTGATTGTCAAGAGATGACCCATCTCCCCTTTCCCTACCGCTACAGATTTCCTTCCTTTCCATCCCCGTTGTTACCTCTATGTTGCCCCATGCAAGAGAGGTTCCCTTGCCTTAGCGTGACACATATACACTGGGAAAATCTGATGTATGTATGAAATTACAAAAACCGAAAAGAAACTGAGCATCACTTGCTAAGAAAAAAGGAAGTGTGTACAAGTGCAAACTGTGGTCAATATGTAATATGCAATCCAAAGAGTGCAACACCACAGAGGACGCGTTGAGATATATATGCAACGACCGCAAGGGCCGGAGGTTACTCGGTAGCCAGGCCGGCTGACTTTCTGGGAGGTCATCGTGGTTGTGGCCCAGCTCCGTGGCCCTGGCCATGCAGTAAAGGAGTATTTACAGGGGATTTTAGTAGTCTTTTCATGACACCACCTGTGGAATTCTGCCAGGGATGGACTACGCTGCAGGTTTGGGCCTCTGGGGCAGATGGTGTGACAGCCGGGATGGTATCACTCCGCACAGATGGAGCAGGGTCCCAGGGACAGTGTGGTAACAGTCATTGGGGTGCAAGACAGAGGGCGCAGGGAATAATCGGAGGACACAGAAGGGTGCAGTTTCCTTTACCTTTACTTGGCAGATGGTGGTGCAGGTACGGCACTGGTTACATGGTTTTGGAAGGTGTCCGGTGAGTCTGGAAGCATTCGGGGATCCACCTCGCCAGGTGGGTTAGGAGGCCTTCCTACTGCACTTTCCCTTCGGGTCCCTGCTGCTTGTAGCTATGCTGTGGCCCTCTTCCGGCGTACTTGTTCCTATCCCGTATGGCAGACAGCACAAGCCTTTCATGGGCACTTGCTGATGGCAGCTATGGGCTCTCAATCTGCTGTAGTGCCATCGGGTCTTCGATGCGGCCAGGAGACTTGCAGCCTTCTACCCTCTAGATTCAGTTGCTAAGCTGTACAGTGCCCGCGCGACCAAGGACTCTGGCGCCTCACTAGCGCCACTCTGGGATGAGCTCACTCGCCGATCCACTCCCAAGAGCTCTCTCCTACACGTCCTTTAGTCTCCCTTTCCTCAGACGTTCTCCCTCTTTTTCACTCCAGCCCCTCCTCCTTGCCAGAACCAGGGCAGCTCCTCTGAACTTGGGTTCAGAGCTCCCCCTTCTGGCCCGGAGTCAGATCTGATGTTGGATGCTGTGTGTTACTTAGCGGGGGGGCCTCCTCCTGCTTCCAGACATGATATCACCTCCTAGAAGGGAGGCAATGTCACTTTGGCAACCAAACTACTGGGGTGCCAAATAAACAAACAGTACATTTGTGAAATTTGGACTGCATTACTGCTATATAGATTATATAATAATAAAATGAAGGCACCGGCCATGTCAAGGTGTGACTTAGCAACATAGGGAACAACCAATGTGAAGCTAAAATCTGACCTGGAGGTTGGTATGGTCAATCTCTACAATAAGGGATAAGTTCACAAATTCAGGTTTTGATGAGGAGTTAGGTGCCATTTCTAAACCCAAGCCCTTATAAAAATCTACAGTCATTCTGTATCCAAGTTATTGGTGTGCACATTTAAGATAATGGGGTATTTTATGCCCCATCAACAATGTGTAGGAAGAAATCTACACAAAATATTCAACATGCAGTATACCTGCAATTGGAAGATAGCACTCCAATATATGGCTCTTTTTATTATTTAAAGTGAATCTGTCACCAGGTTTTTCCCACATAAACTGCGGCCACCACCAGTAAGGCCTTATATACTGTATATAAGTGCCCACATTATACTCACGTATGGGTTGGTTTGGTCCGAAGGGCCTCACTGATCTTTAACAAGTGCCTCCTCTCTTCTTGCTTTGTATAAATGACGTGTCCTACGTCATCCACACAGTCTCCTCCATTGTGCTCCTGCACCCACGCACTTCTCTACTCTGCTGTGGAAGCGCCACTTCAAGACCAGCGACGCCCATCGGACCGGACTCCACATAGGGGAGTATACTAAAAGGTACTGATGTATGTAAAGCACTGTGCAATTAATAGCACTATATACAGTTAGGGCCAGAAATATTTGGACAGTGACACAAGTTTTGTTATTTTAGCTGTTTACAAAAACATGTTCAGAAATACAATTATATATATAATATGGGCTGAAAGTGCACACTCCCAGCTGCAATATGAGAGTTTCCACATCCAAATCGGAGAAAGGGTTTAGGAATTATAGCTCTGTAATGCATAGCCTCCTCTTTTTCAAGGGACCAAAAGTAATTGGACAATGGACTCTAAGGGCTGCAATTAACTCTGAAGGCATCTCCCTCGTTAACCTGTAATCAATGAAGTAGTTAAAAGGTCAGGGGTGGAATCCAGGTGTGTGGTTTTGCATTTGGAAGCTGTTGCTGTGACCAGACAACATGCAGTCAAAGAAACTCTCAATTGAGGTGAAGCAGAACATCCTGAGGCTGAAAAAAAAGAAAAAATCCATCAGAGAGATAGCAGACATGCTTGGAGTAGCAAAATCAACAGTTGGGTACATTCTGAGAAAAAAGGAATTGACTGGTGAGCTTGGGAACTGTAAAAGGCCTGGGCGTCCACGGATGACAACAGTGGTGGATGATCGCCGCATACTTTATTTGGTGAAGAAGAATCCGTTCACAACATCAACTGAAGTCCAGAACACTCTCAGTGAAGTAGGTGTATCTGTCTCTAACTCAACAGTAAAGAGAAGACTCCATGACTTCAAATACAAAGGGTTTACATCTAGATGCAAACCATTCATCAATTCCAAAAATAGACAGGCCAGAGTTAAATTTGCTGAAAAACACCTCAAGAAGCCAGCTCAGTTCTGGAAAAGTATTCTATGGACAGATAAGACAAAGATCAACCTGTACCAGAATGATGGGAAGAAAAAAGTTTGGAGAAGAAAGGGAACGGCACATGATCCAAGGCACACCACATCCTCTGTAAAACATGGTGGAGGCAACGTGATGGCATGGGCATGCATGGCTTTCAATGGCACTGGGTCACTTGTGTTTATTGATGACATAACAGCAGACAAGAGTAGCCGGATGAATTCTGAAATGTACCGGGATATACTTTCAGCCCAGATTCAGCCAAATGCTGCAAAGTTGATTGGACGGCGCTTCATAGTACAGATGGACAATGACCACAAGCATACAGCCAAAGCTACCCAGGAGTTCATGAGTGCAAAAAAGTGGAACATTCTGCAATGGCCAAGTCAATCACCAGATCTTAACCCAATTGAGCATGCATTTCACTTGCTCAAATCCAGACTTAAGACAGAAAGACCCACAAACAAGCAAGACCTGAAGGCTGCGGCTGTAAAGGCCTGGCAAAGCATTAAAGGAGGAAACCCAGCGTTTGGTGATGTCCATGGGTTCCAGACTTAAGGCAGTGATTGCCTCCAAAGGATTCGCAACAAAATATTGAAAATAAAAATATTTTGTTTGGGCTATGTTTATTTGTCCAATTACTTTTGACCTCCCAAAATGTGGAGTGTTTGTAAAGAAATGTGTACAATTCCTACATTTTCTATCAGATATTTTTGTTCAACCCTTCAAATTAAACGTTACAATCTGCACTTGAATTCTGTTGTAGAGGTTTCATTTCAAATCCAATGTGGTGGCATGCAGAGCCCAACTCGCCAAAATTGTGTCACTGTCCAAATATTTCTGGCGCTAACTGTAAGTGAATAATAATAATAACTATTATTATTATGATTATTATTATACGGTCTTTTTAAAATTTTATGCAGATCAGTTCGGAGACTTGTACACAGGATTCTAGAATGCTGTGTATAAGGCCTTACTGGTGGTGGCCACAGCTTATATTGGAAAAGCCTGTTGAGGCCGGCTTCACACCACGGTTTTTGAGCTGTCAGGCTGTGTCCAGTGTTTTGCAGGAAGCACCGGACACGCCTGACAACTTTGGACAAACAAAACTGGAGGGCAAATATGCCCTCCGGTCCTGTTTTCTGCCGGAATCAGCAGTCTGTGCCTGCTGCAGCTGTCCCTTGCTGAAATATCAAACCGGGAGCCGCGGTTCTAAAATGTCAGCCGGGAGCTCTCCAGGTGCCGAAGTTCAGTGCTGGCCGACTCTGAATTTTAGCACCTGGCATCTGGCAGCCGGATCTGATTTTCTGTCAGATCCGGTGTGATCTGGCGCCCATAACCTCCCATGTTAGGGGGCGCCGGATCGCACCGGATCCGGGAGGAGCCGATTTTGGCAGATTTTTGCCCCGTACACAAAAACGCTGCAAGCTGCAATTTTGTCTTCGGGGAAAAAATAACGAATTCTCGCGGATCCTCCCTGACAGCAGACAACCGGATGGCAAATCACTGCCATCCGGCCCCATGGGAATACTATGGGGCCAAAATCGGATCCGGGGCACACCGGACAGCCCCGGATCCTTAAAACTGTGTTGTGAAGCCGGCCTAACACATGCATTAGATACATGAGCCTCTTCTGGGGATATTGCCGGCATTTTAATATACATGCTACATATTCCACATGGAAAAACTGCAACAACAGTGCTGAACTTGAATGCGGAGCATATCCTAAAAAATCATACAGGACATGAAATGTCCAATTTATGAGTGCATGCAGGGGCCCATGGAAATTCTGCATCAATACCCTGGCATTGCGGAGACACAACCTGCCATGTTGCCTGTTCTGTTTCACTCGTACATCGTTGACTTGTATCAGCATTTCCGCTTACTCCAGTCTTTCTTCTTTTACATTTACGTGTTTTCCTGGCTTATTTACAGGACAGCAATCTTCAGATGTATCTTACATTGTGGTTTATCGTCTGCTTACTAAGAGCTATTTCTTGCCTTTTGTCCCTTTAATGTTTGATTACTGTGTGTGGGTCACTACTTTTGTGATCATGTGCTTATTGTTTAGTCTTAGTTCTGTTTTTGTCAGCATCATTATCATTTGTGGTTTTTTCCACTAAGCACAATGTATTTTTGCATGGAGTGTACATAGAAATGTTGACACATACATTACATGTGGTAAGTAGAGTCTGATAAATGCTTTAATTAGGTTAATAATAAACATATGCAACATACTAAAAATAGGTCCATCTATCTCGCACTGCAATGTTAATAAATGAGTAAAAGCAGATGAATGTTTGTCTACAGCTTTTTCTGAATGACCCACAGGATAGTGGCGGAGTTAGCCGGGAGTAACTGAGTTCACTTGAGGACACCATTGCCATAGCAACCGCTATTAGTGGTTACTATGGCAGCGGTGTCACCACTCACTATACTGTAATTCTCAGCGCTGTCATTCAGTGATCAGAGACCTGAGGGAGCAGATGAGTTGTTCCTCCACGCGGTGTCTGATGTAGCAAAGCTGCATGTGACAAGCAGAGAGAAGACAAGGATCGTGGAGAGGTAAAATGCTTAAGGGTTAAAAAAGATGGGGTCACTAAGTGTTTCTGTGTTTTTATTCATAATAAAATGATTTTTCTCTGTGTTGTATCTTTTTTAATCATTTATTTGAGATTATTAATGGCCGGGTCTAACTTGGCCTGACATTAAGAATCTCAGGGCTTAATACCAGCTGGCAATACAAAACTGGTATCTAACCCCTTAGTACCCAGTGTGCTACTGCCACTAGGGCTGCTGGAAGAGCCTGGTAAAGCACTTGGAAATGACGCTACCATGAAAGTGCCATTTCAGGGGTGGCCGCAGGCTGCTATTCTTTAGCATGGGGGGCCCTAAAACAATGGAACTTCATCTTGCTGAGAATGCCAGCCCTCAGCTGCCTAGTCTTACCTTGGCTGGCAATTAAAAATAGAATGGAGCCCACACATTTTTTTTTTTTTTGCCAGCCAAGTTAAAATTAGGCAGCTGAGGGTGGCAGCTTGCAGCTGTCTGCTTTCACAAGCTCCACTAAAAAATACTGCAAAGCCACACAGATTATTTTTTTTTATTTATTTAACATACTATGACGCCAACCAAACACAATCACTGTCCAGATTGTGGAAATCCATTCTGACTGCAACCACCAATCTCAGAGGCTCTCACAGAGTGTGAGTGTCTGTGATTGGCTTTTGCCGGTCAGTGTAGTGAATATGCATGAAGTTTAAAGGGCGACCCCAGAAGCAGCAGCGGGAGACTGGTAAGCCAGATCTAGCTATCCTATCATCTATCTATCCTTTCTATCTGTCTATTCTATTGAATCTATCTATCTATCCTATCTGTCTGTCTACTCTTTTCTAACTTTATACAGCATAGAAAAGACCATGTTATAAAATCATTGCACAAGAACACCACACAGATGTCACACGGATGTTAGCTGAGAAAAAAATGCGCAATCGCATTGCACTCGCATGCCACATGGATCAAAAAATGCCGTCACTCATCCTACTCTCCTGGATGATAAACGGTTAGATTTTTCATACACTAGTGTGTTTCCAGCCTTAGGGTTTTCTCACATTATCATATAAAAAATCAATCCCATTCTCATCCAGAAAAGTTGGATGAGTGTCATGTGTACACTATGTCATTCCGTATTTCATCTGAGTGTGCAATTTTTTTCTTACTTGTCATCTGTATACAATGTGTTTTTTATTCTCAGCGGCTATTATTCAACAAGCATTTTCAGTGTCCTATGCTACAAAATGTTAATATATCCATAAAAAGTGGATGCCACTAGGATGGTGCATTTCTCTCACCCATAGACTTAGATTGGTGAGTCTCATCCATTTTACAAGTCCATACCTCTGCAATTTGTTCCTCAAGCTGAATACAGCTGAGAAAAAAAATCACAGCTCAGCACCGCCTCATTGAATAACATTCAATTCAACTTGTCGTATTTATACACTAGTGTGAGCAAACCCCTAATTTGAGGGAATTCACATCCTAATTGGAGTAAGGGTTTAGGAGTTACAATTCGCTGCATCCTTTTCAAGGTACCAAACATAACTGGACAGTTATCTTAAAAGCTCTTTAATGGGCTCCATCATCAATTTAGCAGGTAGAAGGTCTGGAGCTGATTCCAGGTGTGGCATTTGCATTTGGAAGCTGTTGCTGTGAACCCATAACATGCGGTCAAAGTAGCTCTCACTGGAAGAGAAACAGTCCATTATTAGGCTGAAAAAAAAGAAGAAATACATCTGAGAGATGTCAGAAATGTTAGGAATGGCTAAATCAACAGTTTGGTACATTCTGATAGAAAAAAAAGCGTGCACTGATGAGCTGGGATCTCAAAAAGACCTTGATGTCCATGAATGATAAAAGTGGTGGATGATCGCAGAATCCTTTCTATGGTGAAGAAAAAACACAACATCCACCCAAGTGATGAACACTCTACAGGACGTAGGTGTCTCAGTATCCAAGTCTACTATAAATAGAAAAAAAATTGCGAAATTTTGGAGCATCATGCAAGTGGCCTATATTACTATACCAAGCTATGTGTGATCACAGCCTATAATATGTCGCTAGTTGACCTCAGTAAAGGTGTGTGCACAATTTGGTTTTTGCAGCATAAAAATGTACTGCAAATACTCAAATTGTTGACAGTAAAAATGTATTTATGACATGTTTTTATGTGCGTTTTTGATGTGGTTTTATTTGCGTCTTTTTCCATTTATTTATATGGGTGAATTAACCCTGAACGAATTGATATGAAGATTTGTAAAAAAAAAAATTTGCAAACAAGAAAAAAAAGGTGCACTCACCCGTGTAGACATTGGACTAAGCCCTTTATTGCAGTGGAAAAATTACATGGTGCGGGGAGGGAGAGGAAGGAGCGGACGACGGGTCATTTCGCACCAAACTGATGCTTACACTGGTCCACTGCTTCTGTTGGATCAGTGGAAGCACCAGTATGGTGCGAAACGACTCGTTGTCCGCTCCTTTCTGTCCTTCCCTGCACCATGTAATTTTTCCACCGCAATAAAGGACTTAGTGCAATGTCTACACAGGTGAGCGCACCTTTTTTTCTTGTTTACAAGTTCATTCAATACACTTCTCCTTGGTAGCACCCCGTGACAAAAGCACGTTTGCATTGTGCCATTTTTAAAAGGTGCTATTGTCCAGCCCAGGCCCTGGGGTTACTCGTTCACTCAGGCGCTGTCTCTGGGGGAAGTCACGGGTAGCGGTGCCTGAGGCCGTGGGCCCAGGGGAATGCAGATGAAAAGGTAGAGATGGCAATCAAATAATAAAATGTCTGTCGTGACGTCACCTGTAGAGGTCCGGTGATAGCACCAGCGCTGCTTTTGCCTCTGGGGTGATGTGCGGCAGCTAGATGGAACTGCTCCCTACAGGACGAGCGGGGTTCCTCGGGGCAGATAATGGAGTTGAGGGGAATAGGGTAGCGCGGTCGGTGTGGTGTAGATGGAAGGAGGGACACGCACACATAAAGTCTTTTGGTACCTTTACTGGTGTTCTTCATGGGTACACTGGATCGGAGATGAGGTAAACACTTCAGGACTTTCCACAGCAAGCAGGGTTGTAGGCCTCCTTGTGTCTGTTATTCTGTCTGAGTCTGGCAGGCATGAGACCCAACCAGACTGTTACTCCTCTGTGTCTTTGAGTCTCTCTCTACACCCGGATTTGCTGCACTGAGGGCACTCCTGTGGGACTTTCTGTCTGGCCTAGACTCCGGGCTCTCATTTGGTGGTGCTTCGGGTGTCCGGGGAGCTAAACCCCTTTGTGATGCTGGTTTCTCTGCAGGGCCTATCCTCTGTGTCCCTGTAGCTCGGACCCAGTGTCCGGGACTCTGCCGGGGTGAGTCGGTATGACTCCTCTGCCCCCTTCTTATACACGTTTCTTTCTCCTCTGACTGTGACCCCTATTCTGCGGGTCTACCACTTCCTCAGGTGGATGCTGGTATGGGTTTAGAGCGGCTCCAGTACCAGCTCAGCTCACTCAGCTCTTCACAGTTCTGTAGTGACTGCACACTCTGGTGTTTTCCCTCCAGAACCCGTATTTATAGGGGGAACTGGCTTAAGACAACAAGTGGAGCTCCCCCTACAGGTCTGGGGTGAAAGGTGTTGTGTGTTAGTGGGGTCTGCTCGCTGTGTACCATCCTTCCATGTCCAAAGGGAGTCTGTGGTGACCTGGCACAGGGTGCCACACTATTACTTTTACAGGGCTCGTATAGGTGTGGTGCCCGGCTTTTCTTCTTCAGATCCCGGAGTTTGTAAGAAAAAAATTGTATTGATGGTTTCAATCCACAAGGAAGTAATAAGCAATAAGATTGTACATGAGATTCAAGAAATCTTATTCGCATTGCTGGTAATAAATAGTATAGTCTTTTACCCTAAATATAAAAAATGGGGAAAACAAAAGCTTCAAAAACGCAGTGTGTGAACAAGCCCTAAGGGGGAAAGTTGGTGGAGACAGGATTTAATATTCTAAAACTTTATGAACCAAAGCCATTTGTGATACAGTAGAGGCAGATGTATAGCATTCTGCAGCCACAAGCCCTCCCTCCTCCTTTAATATATTCAATGCTGACATGTTTCAATCCAACATTATTTCTATAGTGATATGATTGTGGGATTATTCATTAGATCTCTATGGAATCATTCAGATGTCAGGACATTGACTGTTCACTTGCTGCAGTGACTAATGAGATTGAACAGGCGCATCTCTCCTCTGTACATCTGTATATCAAGGCTGACACTGAGATAATGGAACATCCATTGTATGAGGGGTCCGCCGGGTGGTTTTGCTTTGTGACCCAGTGACCCCACCTCTGTAATAAGATCACCTTAATTACAACATGGAAACAGTATCATATGCTCCATCAGATGGGGAAACTATGACAGCTGCATGAAAGGAGGATTTTATGGCAACTACAGACTATGTATCAAAACAGGAATACTGTAATGTCCCTCCGGCCAGAGTTTGAAGAGATTGAGCATAGAAAAAATGTCTCCGCCTGCGTGTCCTTCATTCAAGACATTGCCGTCATCGATAAAGTTTGAAAAATGTTTCCCGCTTTTTAAAAAAATAATTGGTTGCCCAGAAAAATGTCAGCTTTCTTCCCAAACAGCTCCACATGTTTCCATAGGTTGTGTGTGATATTGCAGAAATTGCAGATTTGCCACACGTTTCATCTTTTCTATTATTATTATTTACCAACCTTCAGCTCAATCTGAGGCCATGGTGACTTGATGGATGAACGTTCTGTAGGAAGATCGATCTTGTACAGCTTGGATCGGTCCACCACGGTCTTCTCCAAGCCTAGATAAGTCCACCAGGATGTTCTCCAAGCCTACAGAGGTCCACCAGGGTCTTATCCAAGCCTAGATAAGTCCACCAGGATGTTCTCCAAGCCTAGATAGGTCCATCAGGAACTTCTCCACGCCTAGATAGGTCCATCAGGAACTTCTCCACGCCTAGATAGGTCCATCAGGAACTTCTCCAAGCTTAGATAGGTCCATAAGGAACTTCTCCAAGCCTAGATAGGCCCACCAGGATTTTCTCCAGGCCTAGATAGTTCCACCAGGGTTTTCTCCAGGCCTAGATAGGTCCACCAGGGTTTTCTCCAGGCCTAGATAGGTCCACCAGGGTTTTCACCAGACCTAGATAGGTTCACCAGGGTCTTCTCCGCCATTATCTTGATGGTATCAAGTCATCGGGTTGCTGGTCTTCCTCTTTACCTTGCTCTTTCTATTCATGCTACCATAATGTCCTTCTCCAGTGATTGCTATCTTTGTATGATGTGTAGACAAGTCATAGCTTGGTGATCCTTGCTTCCATTGACATGTCTGGCTTGATTTGTTTCAAAGTTGATGTGTTTCTTCTTCTTGCCATCCATGGTATTAATAACATTAATTAATAACATCCTTTTCCAGCTCTACATTTTGAAGGCGTTGATTCTTCTGTCTTGCCATATTCCTTTCTATCTCGAGTAAATTCATTACATTCATGCTCTGGATTTCATATTTACATCCCTGGTTGAATCTCGCTGCTGATTTACTCCACATCATATAGATGAAATTTTGTAAAATCTGATTCACAAAGCTGCTGCTGTAATACATTGATCTTCAGTCTCTAAACCTGAGTATCTGCTGTATATACACCTTATGATAACATTCCTCTAACAGTCAGAAGACAAATGCTTTCACTTATTGGAAACAAACAGCACCCCTGAAATCCAGATTGGGTGTATTGTGTCTAGGTTTATTATAATTGCCCATATTTAAAGGGTTATTACCTGACCAAAAGACATCTAGATAACCTTCTGATCGATGAAGGTCCCTCACCAATTCTGAGATTAGGTATCTCATGTGCTCCATTGGATTGGAGCAGTGGATGTTCATTAATTTTTTATAGAGCTTCCTAATATAGCTGAGCTGATGCAATTGCTATATTTCAATGGGACATTTCATGGATCCCCATTCTCAAAATTTGTGTAAGTCCCAGCGTTTGGACCTCCACAAGTCAGAAAGTTATCATCTATCCTGGTGGTAGGTCCTCCTAGCTTTCCATTTTTAACCTGGTGGCTTTCCTGAGGAAGGAGTGAGGATCACTATGAAACACATGGAATAAACTAGCTCCATGGGCGTACCCAGGATCAAAACTAGGGGGGGGCAAGCCATGGTCGTTCAGGTAGTAAAATTGAGCACCGTGGCCCATCTGACTCGTTACATCACTGGGGAGCCCTAATGGGGACTGTATATAAGATGGGAGCCCTATGGGGGGCTGTATATGAGATGGAAGTTCCATCTCATATACAGCCCCCCAATGTCCCATAGGGCTCACATCTCATATACAGCCCTCCACAGGGCTCCCATCTCATATACAGCCCCCCATAGAGCTCCCATATCATATACAGCCCCCTTATAGGGCTCCCATATCATATATAACCCTGCCATAGGGCACCCAAATCATATACAGCCCCTTCATAGGGCTCCCATCATGAGAGCCCTATGGGGGGCTGCATATGGTATGGGAGCCTTATGGGGGGCTGTATATGATATTGGAGTCCCATCTCATATACAGCCCCCTTCAATACCCCATACAGTCCTCATATCATATACAACAGCCCCCCATAGGGCTCCTATATCATATATAGGCTGCATATGATATGGGAGCCCTATGGGGAGCTGTATATGATATGGGAGTCCCATATCCCATATCATATACAGTCCCCCTAATGCCCCATAGGGCTCCCATATCGTATACAGCCCCCCACATAGGGCTCCAATAATGGGTGCCCTTTAGGGGCCTATATATAATATAGGAGCCCTATAGGGTTGCTGTATATGATATGGGAGCCTATGGGGGACATGGCTGTATATGAGATGGGAGTACATGTCATCTTATATACAGCGCAGCCCCCACATAAGGCTCCCATATACAGCCCTCCCATAGAGCTCCTGACCCCCCCCCCCCACCCACCCACATTATCTTCCAGGTCACTTTTGTTTATACTTACATCTTTTTTTAACTGTTAATGTCCTCTCTTCTATCTCAGCTCCAGCCTCCAGCACCAGCAGTGTCCCCAGCTTGTTTGCTACTTTGCACCGCAGGGACTCAGCACAGCGACGAGGCGCTCAGTGGTGATGTCATGACATCACTTTAGTCCCCCGCCCGCCGAGCTGATCTGCAGTATCGGCAGTCAGCAGACACTGTCTGAGGGTGAGATCCGCCCTGCGCCTCTGCTGCCCCATAATTACCGCGCTGAGGTAACCGTTATCGCATTCGCTACACACACACAGGTGGAGGTGTTAGCGGTGGTCGGCCTCAGCTCAGCCTCAGACATTATAATAGGTGCGCGTGGCGTGCGCTCAGTGCCGCTCACCCCTTCCTCCGCCCCACGCTGGGTACGCCCATGACCAGCTCCCAATATTATTTCCAAAGAATTCAGCTATTTGATTTTCTTCCAGCAGCGCAGATTGAAACACATCACAATCTGGTTCCTTTGCATCTTTGCATTTTTGGAATTAAGCCTATTCACACAATATATGTATGGATTTTGGTCTCAGCCAAATACAGATTTGAATGGAGCTAATCATCATGAACATAAAACTGCACTTCCATGACAGATACAGGACAGTCTTGTATTCCTGCTACAAATTTTATAGGAAGAGGTTGTCAGATGTGCAGCATTCAAATCTAACATGTGTGAACATATCTTTGTGCAGTCACCATCACTAATGTAAGGCTGCTGTCACACCTGGCGACGGCACCGCTGATGTATTAGGCGACGTAGGGGCGTGGCCTATCGGCGCCGATATCGCCCCTGCGTCGCCCAATGTAAAGAGGCGATGTCGGCGCCTCTGAGTACTCGCCTGGTTTCACATTAGTGATGTGAAACCAGGCGGCCGATCTAGGGCGATGTGTCCACATCTCCCCATGTAAACGGCCGCCGGCGACCTCACAGGCGATGGGAGCCATAGGATCCCATTGTACTGCATCGCCGCTGGGGTTTTGAGACACCCTGGCGGCGATGCCGCCTGTCAGCTCACCGGGGAGGTGTCTCCCCGTGCAAATGGGGGGGCGGTGACGCTGGCTGGGCGCCAAACACATGCGCACTCCCGCCAGTCGCCGCCGACATCTCCGGTGCCGTCGCCAGGTGTGATGGCACCCATAGTCATCAGGAGAGGACACAGCAGAGGGAGAGGGCCCCTGCACAAGATGTATGTATACATCGATTTATAAATATGTGGCGCCCGGTGACCAGGGTGGCCACAGGGTGAACTACACCCAGACGAGGTAAGACGGTCGACTCAAAACACCCACACACCGACACACTCCGACCCTTAGCTTAGAGCAGTGTGGATGAAGAGGAGGATGGAACCTGGACAAAGGGGTGGAGGAACAGGAGTAAGGGACTGAGAAACCAAGAGGAAGTGTTAATTCCCAGGAGGAAAGGTTCTCTGGAGGTAGCAGAGCCCTGGAGGTAGTTGCCCAGGGGAAAAGTTCGCTCTGGAGAGAGAGAAGCGAGGGAAGAACACCACAAGCTGAGACACACTTAAAAGAGCACGGGAAGAGACAGAAGGAGCCTGGTGAGCCCGAGTAAACCTGGGTCACTGGAAG
Source organism: Allobates femoralis (assembly GCA_033576535.1). Taxonomy (NCBI): domain Eukaryota; kingdom Metazoa; phylum Chordata; class Amphibia; order Anura; family Aromobatidae; genus Allobates; species Allobates femoralis. Next base: position 42,151,396 of record JARQOC010000011.1, on the reverse strand, counting down.
GCTAGGCCAAGAGAACCAGAGAGCCTAACCACGAGACATCCCGGCAGGGTGCAGAGGCTCTATGACCCATGACCTAACTACCACTATGGAGTAGGATAAAGCCTTCCCTGGTGGGATATTTGGCTAGTCCCGTATGTGTGATTCCTAAAAGAAGCTCCACGGACTCCATTTGCAAAGCCATCGTACTAGCGCTAGTGACCCGAGAAGGGGGACTACTCACTACAAAGCCCGTGACAGCCGGACCGAACCCATAGGTGAGAACAGGACAGAGTAGAAAGGCCTGAAAGGTATTTTGAGGGGAGCGACGCAGAGAAACCGTCTGAGTGGCACCCGGGTCCCCAATACAGTGTAAGAACTGTGACTGTGAACTGTACTGTAACCTGCCTTTAAAGAACTTTGAACAGTAAAGTACCCGGTCAGCTCAAAAGTGGCTGAGACTGTTTATTGTTAATCTGCAGCAGAATCCCCACCTGTGGAGCTACGTACTTGTTGTCCCTGTGTGCTAGCTGGAGGAGCTGCAGAGGAGAAACTGGTGCAGCACCCAGAGTACACAGACCCATCACACCAGCCGTGGGGGCAGCTCTCCATCCCGGCTGCCCTCACCATTGTCCCCAGCAGGAATACGGCAGCGGTGATCCCCACTGACCACATACCCTGGGTGGCGTCACGACAATCTCACTGTAAATAACCCCTTTTTAATCTGCCATGGAGCCGGGCCACGGCACCCTGACACCCCAGAGACGATACGGTCCAGTCCCAAGTACCCCAGTCCCTAGTGGGTGCGACATATACAAAAATATATATAAATGGTATGAAGTATAGCGTGGACAGTTCCATACATGATATGCCCATTTTCCTCCACGTCAGAAGAATGCTCTTCCTTTACAGTAATGTAGGTTTTCCTGTTTAAATAAGCTTCAAACCAGGGAAAATGAATTATAGCTAAAGTTCAGCATAATGTTCTTATTGTTCTTCTGTAATTGTTGCTCGGACACTTTGTATTTACTCAACCTCATAGGACTTTATCTTTTCTATTTAACCTAAGGAAGCGTCCAATGTGTGAACTGTCAGCTCAGACAGATAGAAGCAATGCAATAAGTAGGAAACTAAAACTGGTAACAGATGAGCAGTTTGGAACCAAAACGAGTTTGCATATTTTTCATGATCTTACAGCTGATAATTAAAAGGGGATACATTCTTAGAAATGTAAAACAAAAAATGGAAATTAATTTTTTAGCCCATGGAAAAGTTAAACTAGATCAGTTACCAGATTTCACATTAAAAATTGCATAAACTAATCAATAGATCTCTTTGATCTAAATAAGGCCCCTTTCACATCAGAGGTAATCGCTGATCGCGGCAGTTGCGGTGAAAAAAACGCATCTGCCGCATTTACCGCATAAGGGCCCTTTCACATCAGCGTTTTTCGTAATTGCGGCAGATGCGGTGAAAAAACGCATCTGCCCGTTGCCGCATAACGTTCCACTTGCGGCGCGTTGCGGTTTTTCCCATACAAAGTTAGGGGACTTGCGGCAGATGCGGCAAGTGCGGTTTTGCACTTGCGGCAGGTGCGGCAGCGAAAAAAACCGCAGCTTTACTATAATCTGGCACCTACCGCTACGAGGGCGCTTCACCCTCACCTTTAATAATAATCTGCGCACCTACCGCTACCGAGTCGCCTTCACCCTCCCTTTACTAATAATCCAGGCACCTACCGCTACCGAGGTCGCCTCACCCTCACTTTACTAATAATCCAGGCACCTACCGCTAACGAGGTCGCCTTCACCCTCACCTTTACTAATAATCCAGGCACCTACCGCTACCGAGGTCGCCTTCCTAAACTTTACTAAAATCTGGGCACTACGCTACGAGGTCGCCTTCACCTCACCTTTACTAATAATCTGGCACCTACGCTACCGAGGTCGCCTTCACCTAAGCTTTACTAATAATCTGGGCACCTCCGCTACGAGGTCGCCTTCACCTCACCTTTATAATAAACTGGGCACCTACTGTTTAGATCAGTGGAACACAGGAGATCTTCCCATGTCAGATATACTGCCATCGGATACTTGCATTGCAGAACAAAACATTGAGTCTCACCAAGCTGTGGACATGTCATTTTTGTGTGTTTTTTTCCTGTACAGGTTTTGGCTCACATTCCACTTCATGATCACCAGCCATTTCAATTGTTGGACTGTTCATTTCTCAGGTTACAAATTTATGCTCTTTGGTTAGTAAAAACTGAATCAGAAAGTGTCTGTCTAGAGACGCTGCTATAGGGACTCTTAATCCGGTAGTGTTATTGTAAGGGTTTTAAGAGCAGAAGTCCTGTGTTACTATCTACATTAATCCCAATTTGCCTACCATACACTGCTAATCTTCCACAATGTATATCTCTCCTTAACAATGAAACTGAAACACTAAGAAGAAAAAATCAAGGAATTATAAAGATCATGGCATGGATATGATGAGCTCCATGATATGCAAAGAGAAAAAGTGGAAACAGTTTAAAGACCTCTCAATTTATTCAGTATTTGGTATGAACTTCATGTGCAGAAATCCCGCATTCACAGTCTTGGTTGCTATCAATGAGGAATTACCGCCACATTGAAAGCATATGGATACAGAATTCATCAAGATCCACTGCTGGCAACTCTCTTTGCGTTGCAGACCAATAATGTTACCAGAAAAAATAGACACGTTTTCCATATCACATACAAACTTTCTATAAAAGAATCTCACTAGCAATACTGTAACATTTTGACGGCGTAAGATGCAGACAACAATGATATAATATAGTGAATATCACATTTGCACCTATTCAAATAATACAGTGTTGTGGTCCTTCTGATCAGATATGACTCCTTCATGCCACAAATAAGAGCAGTAAAAAGGGACCTTGAACAAAGGAAACAACCTATAATTAACCTTACTTGGGAGGATAAGCATGAAGTTCATAGGTCCTGGATGTCCTACCATCTGACCTCACTGATAGAGGTATGTATGCTGACAATATGATATAATTTAACATAGATCTACAGACACATAATGAACTATTTCTTTTGTATAATGCTGTGTGATGCTAATCACTAATGTGCGACAAGTAGTGAAGCAAGATTGCAAATGTTCCGGAGTCTGATACCAAGAGAGCATGTCGTGATCAAATGGAAGACAAAAAGCATAGTCAGGTCCCGTTCAGTGTTAGAATATCAGTAGGATAGCGGATCAAAGTAAACAGGCAAGAGCACAGATAAACAAGGCCAACATGCACAAAGGGTAAAGGCTAAGACTGGTAGTGATCTGAAACTGACTGCTCAGCTAAGTAGCTGGGTAATTATAGAGAACATGGCACACCTAAAGAAGCCCAGCACCTCTTAGTCTCAGAATGGACAGCTGAGCTATTGATCAACATGAGGAACACTCAGCACGCCCCCGACACTAGATTGGGCGACTAAGCTCAGCACAGCCCTGATTCCTTAGGGTAGAAAAACTGTCACTCACTGCAACCAAAACACACTGAGACGAGGAATTGTGACAATGTGATAATTCAGTCTAAAATAATTACCTCTATGTCCTTTTTCATAGAAAAGCTGTTAGCAGGGGCCCCCAGGAATGCTTTCTCTCCCTTCTTTGTGCTTTGCCCCTGCTTTACTTAACAGAAATCTCTATCTCTATATTAACGACTGTAATAAATACAGGATTCTTTAATGCACATTTCTTGTTATGTCAGCTTTACAAGCAGGTGACAAATATTCTCTAATAAAATAGACTAATAAAAACAAGAGTGTGTGTTTTTCACTTGTTGGAATAAGAGGGCGAGTAGCTGAAAAGCTACACATTTCTGGACCATAAATCACATGATGTGCTGACATGGGATTCTGTACTGACCTTTATGAGGCTAATAGAGTTACTGCATTGGTCACAAGGCTTCAGAAATGGAGATACTTGTAAATGGTGAGAAGTAGAAGCTCTGTGGACCCTGTAACTCAAATATATTGCCTTATAATATATTAAGCTTATATAGCAACTAATGTCTTAATAATATTCTTGTCATTATTATTCATATTTTAATGATTATTATGCATCAAATCACCATTATAATTCTTGTAACTTCTCAGCTTCTATAAACCACAAGAAAGGAACTGTCACATCACTCAATAGAATTTAGAAGGCATTTAAGATATTTTATTACTCTTCAAAAATTGGTTTAATGCTGCCCCAAATAAAAAAGAAATGAAAAACTTTCAGAGATTTATATAGAAATGCATTTTTCCTATAAATCTAGAGCGCATAGAAAAAATACACTATATGGAAAAAAGTATTCAGATACCTTTACATTATACCTACTGTGACATTCATGACATCCCCTTCTACATCCGCAGGTATTACATATGGTATTGGTTCTCCCTTTTCAGCTAAAGGCCCCGTTACACATAGCGATATCGCTAACGACATCGCCGCAACGTCACAGGTTTTGTGACGTAGCAGTGACCTCACCAGCGATATCGCTATGTGTGACACTTAGCAGCTGGGAGATCGCTAATCGTTAATGAATGGCCAGGACCGTTTTTTGATCGGTGATCTCCCGCTGGGCATGCTGGATTGCTGTGTGTGACAGGGGCAATGACCAGCGATCCCCATTCTGCAGCCGAGAACCTGACAGATCCCAACGACCGTCAGGTTGTCGGCGCATCACTGGGTCATCGCTGGTAAGTCTGCCTGTATGGCATCTCACCAGCAACCTTAGTAGCTACGCACCAGCAATCCCGGCCCGGTTGGATCGTGGTCGGGATCGCTGGTGCGTCGCTACGTGTAACGGGGCCTTTACACTCTTCTGGGAAAGTTTTCTACAAGATTTTTGTGCCTGTAAACATTTTTGCCCATTCATCCAGAAGAACTTATGTAAGGTCAGACGCTGATGGTGGGGAGAGGCCGGGCTCACAATCTCCAATCTGGATCATCTCAAAGGTGTTGGATGGGGTTGAGGTCCATGCTCTGTGTGGGCGGTCATGTTCTTCTACACCAAACTCCCTCCAACCATGACTTTATGGACCTTGTGCACTGAAGCACAGTCACACTGGAAAAGAAAAAGGTCCCCCAAATCATTGCCTCAAAGATGGAAGATACAAGAGTCCATAATGTCTTGTGCTGAAGCATTAATGGTAACCTGAAATCAGAATATTAACTATTTAATCTCATACGCCAGACAATTGTATAATTACAATGATGTTTGTAGGTAAACTGTGTAAGTAGTGGTATAGTTATAACGTAAAAACTTGCCTCCATGAGTAGAAAACTGTTACCCGGAGTCATGAATTGTTGTGATGGTTCCTTCACTCTTCAATAACACCAGTCACTGCTGATTATCCTGAGTTTGGGTTTTAAATCCCTGTATTCCGGTTCCACGTAGCCAATTATTAGGTTCAGCCTTATCTGGTTCACATCCCTGCTCTCTGCTCCTGTAGTGCTATTTTGATTATCCTATTTTCTGACCTTGGCTCGTATTCTGATAACCTCCTTGCTTTCCGATTCTGTCCCCTATTCAGACCTCCTGGTAACAACCCTTCTTGCCGCCAGGTTGTTCCATTCACCTGCAGTCTACTCTGTGGTTCCATCCCTGGCGCTCCAGTGTAAATCCAGATAACTGTACTGGGTGAAAGCGTGGTGGCCAGGGAAATCCCTTGAATGTGGTAGTCCGAATAGCTAGCGCTAGCCTGACCATGGAAGCCATGAACATAGATAATTATAGCTTGCGTAGACCTATAAGCAGGGCTATGGAGTCGGGAGTCGTGGAGTCAGAGTTGGTGACCATTTTGGTAGTGTCAGAGACAATGTAAAATGGTCCGACTCCTAAAATATATAATAAATTAGGTACAGTAGCTCAATGTAGTATGAGCAGAATATTATTATTATGAAGTTATTATCTAAATATCTTGATTACTGTGACAAAATAATGATAAAAAGCCTACGTTCACATTGTACTACAATAAATGTATCATTTAAACATGAGCCGTGTATGAGGGAGTCGGAGTTGTGGAGTAGGAGTTGGAGGCAGGGAAATTGAGGAGTCGGGGTCGGTGGTTTGGCTTATTGATGCCACAGCCCTGCCTATAACCTTACATTTAAAGGGCCTGATTTACTTTTTTTTGTACAACATAATGTGTCACTGTAGGTCTGAATCAGCAACTACTTCCAGATCTGCCATGTACAAAGACTGTCTGCTAGTGTTCAGCTCTCAGGCATAATGGAATACAGAAGTGTAACAATACATAGGAGCAATCAGAGAATCACCTGTAAAGCCAAATGCATGTACTATAAAGACAATGTTACAAAATGAATAAAATGTTGTAATATTATTTTCCTTTCCAATACAATTATATGTGTTCCTACAAAAAAAAAAAAACTTGTCCTACAAAAACACTATTCCTAGATGTTAAGTTGATGGAGACGTCATCCCTAGACACCCTGTTGAGATGGTATGAACATGTGACCACAGCAGCCAATCACTAGCTGCAGCAGTCACCTGCTTTTCTCTACCAATAGCAAGTACATAAACCAAAGGGGAACCTGGGAAATATTAGACGAGGAGCTTATAAATAAGAGCCAAATCCGGTGTTTTTCTTGATGTATCATTGATACAATAAAGTAATCCCTCTCTTGATAATCTATAAATACAAGAGACAGCCTGCTATATGTAAAGGCACAGTACAAACCACACAGATTGTTTCATCCTCCGTTAGCAAAAATACCGTAAATGTCTCCATCTGATTTGTGACAACCCAGTACCTGCAGACAGGGGTGCAACTACAAGAGGTGCAGGGGTTTCCAGGGCACCTGGAGTCTAGGGGCACCAAAAGTCCCTTTTGCACATGGAAAAAGACTAAGGGTCCCGTCACACTTGGCAACATTCCAACGATCCCGACAACAATACGACCTGGTAAGGATCGCTGGAACGTCGCTACGTGGTCGCTGGTGAGATGTCAAACAGTCAGATCTACTCAACGATGCAGCAACAATACGGCGACCCATGTAACGACCTCGGAGGTCATTAGGACCCTGTCACACAGCAGCTAGTCTGATGACTCAGACCTATGTGGATGAGTTCTGAGTCGCCAACGAGGTCGTTATTAAGGCGTCAAACACACTGATACATGCTGCCCAGCGAGAATTCGACGGACAAAAAATGGTCCAGGCCATTCCGACATTATGGGTGATGTCACAGTGGGGGCCCGGTCACTGCTACGTGTCAAACATAGCGTGATCGCTGGCGAGGTCGCTGTTACGTCACAAAACCTGTGACGAAACAGTGTGTCGCCCCAGGGTGTGGGGTACTCAGGTATCAGGCGGCAAAAAGGGTTAACGGTGTCACAGGGAATGGCGGCCGCGCCTGATCCCGTGTCCGGGGGACGGCTCTTTTGAAAAGGGGGATTATGTACAAGGGATTATTTACAAAGTTAGTTGTTGTGACGCCACCTGCAGTTTCTGGTGAAGTAGCACCAGCGCCGCCACAGTCCTACTTAGGCTGGCGGGACGCTGAAGGGCCACTCTGGGTCACTGGCTCGGGCCTAATCACAGCACCGACCACCAGGACGTCTTCGCAGCTCTCCTAGCATCTGCACACTCTGACTAACTGCCCACAGCAGCAGTATTTATAGGGGATCTTGCTTAAAGTCAGCAAGGGGTGCTCCCCCTTACTGCGTCGGGGTGGAAGATGTTGTATGAAGTAGGTACCTGCTGTGGAAACCCAGCTGTGCATGAGAGAAGTCTGTGGCTACCTGCGTGAGTAGGGCGCCACAACAGCAATCTCGCTAGCGATCTCTCTAGATGTAACAGGGGCTTAAGGCTATTAAAGATCTGTAATAATTGAGGGCCCTGCTGGAACTTTTGCATCGGGGCCCATGAGCTTCAAGTTAAGCCACTGCCTGCAGACATCTGACCGGGGGAGGTCATTATGATAGAATTGTATAATAGGTGTAAAAAGCATAACACTAATTAACATAAATTGTAGTAACGTGTTTATTTCTGAAGAGATTATTCATAACTCCCACTCATACTGCACCACATCACTAAGAGGCTTAGGGCAAATACACGGCAACAAAGGCAGCGGTTATATCCATTTTATTATTAAAATATTATAATCTACTGTTTTCATTCACACTGAGGTGGGAGAGCCTTAAGCGTCATGTTATCCTGGTAACATTTATTAGTGATTAGATCAGGCATGATATAATGCCTAGAAAAACAATAATCCGGAATATTACATTTTGATCATATTTTACCCTCTATTTTCCATGGTTTGAAAGAGCCTTCCGCTAATTAGAGCACATAGTCTTGGCTCTGTGAGTCTTAGAAGTAATTTATCATTAAAAATAACCTATTATTTCAATTAGGTTTTATGTTAAATGTTTGTTTTTTTTCAATTTTACATATCACTCTCTATATAGCAAAAATCTGAAAGTTGCTACTTTTACACTAGCCACTCTGCCATGTACTAGAATCATAGTTCCTGTTCTGTAGAGAAGACGTTTCAATAATCTCATTATCATCATAGACAGGATTACAATGAAAGTTTAAACCTCACAGAGGTTCAAATATTCACATTAGGTCATGTCACAGCTCACCTTCTCCCTCGCCCTTCAAGAGGACCCTTCGCTAGGTCAAAACCAGCCATTTTTTGCTCCTATTTAAAGAAGACCTGTCACCCCCTGGTGCTATGCTAATTGAATGCAGCACTGAATGCAGCGTGTCTGCTGCATTCAGGTAAGGGGTCTCCCATGTTTCTAGCCCCCCCTGTAAACTGTTAAAAAGACTTTATAAAGTGTACAGATAAGGAGTCCGGAAGGACTTACTCAGTTATGAGCCATCACTTTTGCTGGTGTCCTCCCCGCCTCCATCCCTCTCTGTGCCACCACTTGTTCAGCCTCCTTTATGTGTCTGCCTCCAGCCTTGTGTGTACCACCCCCAGCCCTCTCTTGTTCAGCCTCCTGAATGTGTCATCGCTGTTGCTGGTGTCCTCCCGCCTCCAGCCCTCTCTGTGCCACCTCTTGTTCAGCCTTCCTTATGTGTCTGCCCTCCTCCCTGCCTCCAGCCTTCTCTGTGCCACCTCCAGCCCTCAGCGATGACACATACAGGAGGCTGAACAAGAGAGGGCTGGAGGTGGTACACACAAGGCTGGAGGCAGGGAGGAGGGCAGACACATAAAGGAGGCTGAACAAGAGGTGGCACAGAGAGGGCTGGAGGCGGGGAGGACACCAGCAACAGCGATGACATATACAGGAGGCTGAACAAGAGAGGGCTGGAAGTGGCACAGAGAGGGCTGGAGGAGGGGAGGACACCAGCAACAGTGATGACTCATTACTGAGTAAGTCCCTCTGGACTCCTTATCTGTACACTTTATAAAGTCTTTTTAACAGCTTACAGGGGAACTAGAAACATGAGGGACCCCTTCCCTGAATTAATCAGACACGCTGCACTCAGTGCTGCATTCAGTCAGCATAGCACCAGCGGGGTGACAGGTCCTCTTTAAGGTAATTGCAGCTAATTTCCTGAGTATTTCATTATTTTATTTTATTTTTTTTCACATTATTATGGTCCCAAAAACGGTTTCCTTTCTATGTAGTGATATTTTTTAAGGTCTTTACCAAGTGTTGGCCAAACATTAGTTCTTGACTCCTGATATGCTTGCATGCTTGGCTCAGATAGCCATGCATGTGCTTTTAATAAGGAGAGCCACATTGACATTATCCTTCTTCAGAATGAAGGATGGTGCATATTAACATTTAATTTGCTTAACTCTCCTTTCTCTGACATCATAGAGAGTCACAGAAACCTCACACATAATGGATAGACAGTGGGTTAATGGGATCTGCTGACATTAATTGAATGTTATAGCCAATATAAAAGTCTAGGATTCTGGTACCCTCAAGTAGAATCCACCTATTATCAAATTTTCCAATATTTAAAGAAAATTATTAAAATTCCTCAGTGGTTCATACCTTTTAATGGCTAACTGAAAAGATGGTAATCAATATCAGCATTTGAGAATAATCAGGTCTTGTAACACATATGTGGATAATTTCAGGAATTTGATAGCGTAGAGCAAGACAACAGGACATAAGGGGGTGTCACACGCGTCAATGTCGTCAGCGAGATGATCGCTGACGACATTGACGGCTGATTGCTGGTGAGCTGTCACACAGACAGACTCACCAGCGATCAATTGACCAGTGACATCATGGAAACGATTTAAATATCGTTTCCACGATGTCCTGCTCCCGCTGCCAGCCTGCTGGAAGCGGGAGCAGGCTGGTCTCCAAGGTAAACTGCGGGTAACTAGGCAGCGCGCGCTGCCTAGATACCCGACGTGTACCTTAGTTACCAGCCTCCTCCGCTCACCCGGTGAGCGGAGGAGGCTGGTAACTAAGGTACACGTCGGGTATCTAGGCAGCGCGCGCTGCCTAGTTACTCGCAGTGTACCTTGGATACCAGCTCCCAGCGTTTGTGAGAGGCGCTGGGAGCTGGAATATCGCTAGTCCCGGTGTCACACGCAGCAATGCTGCGTGTCCACCGGGCGACAATCGCCAGGTTTCTGAGCTGGTTCTGAAACCTGGCGATCATCAACCAGCGATTTATCGCTGGTTGATGCAGTATGTCACACGCGTCAATATCGCTGCAACGTCACGTGCAGCCGATATCGTGCAGGCGATATTGACGCGTGTGACACCCCCTATAGAATAGTGGAGTAAATAAGACAAGTGAAATATGTAATGATATAAGTCTCTATAGGTTATGTGCCAATTTGCAACTCTGAACTGATAACGGTCTTTCTTTTACAGGTACTGAAGTAGTGTGAGTTGTGATAATGGACTCCCTGCAATATAGAGTAGTCATCAAGTTCCTTTACTTGAAAGGTGTGTTCATCGACAGCGGAAAGGGGTCACCCTGGCATTGGAGCCGTTTCCATTGAAGTTTGACCACATTTGAAATGATGATGCCAGTTCTTGATTACATCATATGATGGAGAATCATCACCATACACCTCTTTCATATCATCAAACATCTCCCTTGGTGTATGACGACCGCTCTGTATTCCACTGGATCCATTATCACACCTCACACCACTTCAGCACCTGTAAAAGAAAGACCGTTATCAGGTCAGAGTTGCAAAATGGCACATAACCTATAGAGTCTTATGGAAATATTTATATGATCATTCATCTCACTCCATCTTTGTATATAAATTACTGAAAAAATATATATCGCAATCTGAGAGTCCTCAGTGGTTGATACCTTTTAATGGCTAACTGAAAAGATGGTAAGTATAGCAAGCTTTCGGGACTCTATGGCCCCTTCGTCAGGCTGATAATGACACAGATTCTGAAGACACATACATATATACATATTCTCTTACCTTAGAATTCTGGTTTCACTTTCCCAGCTCCTTCGCCCCCCAGCCTGACTCTGCTTTATGTCACCTGTCATATTTACTCCACCATCTCATCCTGTTTAAATATAGTATATATGTATGTGTCCTCTATATCTCTGTCATTATCACCCTAAAGAAGGGACCACAGTGTCCCGAAAGCTTGCTATGTTTACCATCTTTTCAGTTAGCCATTAAAAGGTATCAACCACTGAGGACTCTCAGATTGTGATATATTTTTCTATCTACTGGCTAACACAGTATTCTTTACCTTGAAAAAAATATAAAAGTAAGCTGTAAATCTATCCATTATATTTAAATCTTTTATGTTAAAAAAAATCTGAAATATAAAAAAAAAACACCTTTTTTTTTAATGAGAAATAACTTAGAAAAGTTTGCATTTTGCCTATCTTGTATTTGAGCTCAGTGGTCACAATCTATAATCAGCCCGGACTATAATAATACCGACTGGCACTCTCAAAGCAAATAATCGGAGGCGACTGCTTAGAGGAGGCATTGAGCGCTGCTGCTTAAAAACACAATGGATATTAAACATGTTTCCTCTACAGGTCTATACTGAAAAACAAGTGTGATTCTTGCTTCCTTGCTGCATGGCCGGGCAGGGCATCCTGCCGTAGGGTGGAGTATTAGTTTGTTAAGAGAAAACACTGGATGGATGCCAGGGCATGTTTCATTATTCTCAACCTTTTCATTCTTTAGGGATTGGTCAGAAAGATCAGTGCAGGGCAATGGGTATGAACAGATGGCAGCAGAGGAATGTTACTTTTTCCTCTGCAGGTAATCATGATAGTTATATTTTTTTTGCTTCTTTTTTTTAATAAACGTTTATACAATTACTATCTGATTTCTGTCTGTTCTGCTGGACCATGGATCGGTATGACAGCTTGGGCAATGCTATTGTACTTCTGCCAACTAGGAAATAGTTTCGACTTGGCTACTATTTGGCTTGTACTAAAGCAAAGTTGCATAACCAGTGATATGTATCAGAGGAAAACAAGACATTGATTTCCATCTGCTGTGGAATCCCAGACCCTGCTGGTTAGGTGTATGCCAACCTATGGAGTCCTACAGGTAGCCATATACAGTACATTCCTGTCAGTTGAACAATCTATTTCTCAAACAAAACTGGTCTTTCTATTCCCCCGTACACAGGAATGCTGAGCTGAGTGCCCCTGTGTATCCCTATGGCAGCACCTTATCTCAATGTTAAAAAAAAGGATTGACCATTGAAATTTCAACCAGATCCTTTTCTTTCTCAACATCATCTGTTGGGAGAGAGTCAGGAGACCAGCGTACACATTGGACCAGAGATCCCCAACCTTATTGACCTCGAGGGCCATATTTGGATCTGAGAGAGGGTTGTGAGCCATATTCAGCTCTGAGAGGTTTACGAGCCAAATTCAGCTTTGAGAGAGGGTCATGAGCCATATTCAGCTCTGAGAGAGGTTCGTGAGTAACAAGAGTCGTGAGCCACATTCAGCTATAAGGTAGAGTTGTGAGCCCCATTCATTTATAAGATAGACTTGCGAGCCCCATTCAGTTATAAGATAGAGTTGTGAGCCCCATTCAGCCCTCAGAGAGGGTCATGACTCATGAGAAACATGGGTCACGAGCCACATTCAGCTCTGAGAGAGGATCGCGAGACACATCCAGCTGCTGCCCCCTCCCAGTCATGACACCTACAGCCCTCATTACCGGTATAATTGCAGCCAAAGGTTTTCCACAGAAATTACATAAATGCAGTATATCAAGATCCACAGGTTCCTACCTTACACCCATGAAGTTCTGCTTTTCTGGAGACTTGCTCTTCGTAGCTGTTTGCTAGACCTAGTGCTTGTGCACCAAACTGGAGGATGGCCATAGGCCACACATCATGGTCTCACGAGCTACATGTGGCTCCCAAGCCACAGTTTGCACAACCCTGCATTAGACTGTCAGCTGATCCAGCTGATATTGTTGGATTTGCCTGACTTTAGTGTGTTTATGGGGAGCCAACGGGATAATCCAGATGTTTGTAGGTGCACAACTGATGGCCCCTGTGCAAGAAAAGTTATTTGCTGTCCACTAACTAGTTCCCAAAACATTAGTAACTCATCTGACAATTCCTTTCTCTTGGTTCTCCAGAAAATCATTCACCATTGTGTTTATATCTATCTTGGATGACAGTTAGTGACTAGTTTCTCATCCTGCAGTCCAGTACAATATTGAGAAGCTCAGGCTAGGTACACATTGCCTTCAGCAGTTGTTTGGTGCATACGTCCATCTGAATTGCCAAAAGACGGGATTCAGCTGTGACCCTGGCAGAGCTATTCATTACAATGAGAAAGAAGAGTTCAGATGGACTCCTTATTGTGCTCCTTTGTGTCAACGTTCAACATGTCACAGGGGCTCGAGAGCAGTCAATGGACACCGCCGCAAAGGAACATAAACGTGGATGGGCAATAGTAAGAATTGTCTACATATGCAACATCTTTATAATTATTAGGTTCCTGATCATTTATAAATTAGAATATGCTTGCAAAACAAATGTAAAATGTTTATAATACATATTTATATATTATGCACCATTTCATTTTTAGATTGGTTGAAGTAATTATTTATGACATCACATATGTGAGCTATCCTACTATTCTGTGACCATAAGAGACCACTGTCTATGCTGAGACAACAACTTTTGCTTGGTCACATTATTTATCTCCTTCACATGTCACTCGCAACCACTTAGGTATGAAAATTACACATACATAATAGATTATGCTCTGATGTAACCTCCTTTACATTGATTCATAATGGCATTTTAAGCCTGCATTAACATTTATAGGCTATTCATAACTGTCTATACATTACTAGTATCTAGGTCTTCTAAAAACACATTAGTTATTAGATACACAATTCATTAAAACCATTGGTAGGTTTATGCCAAACCATGCAATCAAACTGAGCCCGGGGAACATATAGTGACATATAGTGTGATCGGGGGATGTACTCTAGATATCAGATAAACTTTCAGTGATACTTGACACCCTGTGCTAGAGAGTATGGCCACCATTTATTAAAAAAAATGAAGTAATTTTCATCAAACCGTCCATGTATTCACTTCAACTCCACCACCCAATAGCTATTGAATGTATCACCTTAAAGAGGTTTGACACTACCCCCTTTATTTTGTCCTAAGTATTCCTAACTAACACTTTCCTAATATACTTCCTTTATCTACCCTGCTCCAGTAAACGTATCTCTCTGAGGTTTATACATACCTTTATTATGGTTGTAACTTTGATCTTCTGGTCTGCAGACTGGTATCGGACCAACTGAGTTGGGCATGTCACTGGTGGGGGCGGGGCTTCCTCTCTGTGAGTGACAGCAGTCTGAGCACACATGCCCAGATCACATTTCACTCTCCTCTCAGCTTCCACCAGTGATGTGCCCTGCTCAGTTGGTCTGATCTCTAGTCTGCAGCCCAGAAGGATATAATCTACAACCACAATAAATGTATTTACAACCGTCAGAGAGTTAAGTTTACAGGAGCAGGGTGGATAGCAGCAGTATATTGGGAAGTGTTAATTTAGGACAGTGGGAAGTGTTCATTTATTATTACTTAGGGCAAAAGAAACAGGGTAACATTGGTAGTGGAAAACCTCTTTTAGGCCATGCTCACACATGTTCTCTTCTGCTAGTATTTAGCGGGTCTTCCCTAAATACTTAGCTTTTTTCAGTGAAGCGGAGATTCATGAGCACCGCCGCTTCCTGGTGACGAAGCCTCTGGTTACCCAATGTTGATCGTGGTAACCACTTCACACACAAGGCTGCCTAGTGTCCGCTTAAGCCGAGCGGACAGGGAAACGCTGCTAGCTTCACTGGAAAAAAGCTAAGTATTTACTAGCAGAAGAGATGTGTGAACATGGCCTAAGGCTGTTTTTTTTTCCATCCAAAAAACATTGCCTGATTATGCTATTCTGACTGTGATCAAAGTTTGATCAGATTGGGGATCTGTTTTTCTCCAATGTGGATAAGAAAAAAAAAAGTCTCCATATTTTTCACTGATCCATAGTCTTGAATGGCCGAATGCAATCCGATTCATGGAGGGAAAACATGCATGCTGCGATTTTTTGGAGAGGTGTGCACTGCCTCATTGACTAACACTGGTCTGAGTACAATCGCACTCAGGCTGAAAGTACGGTTATATGGACAAGCCCCCGTGAAAAGTTAAGTTTGGAGCAAATTAGACTTGCACAGTTTTAAAGAAGGGTAGCACACTGCCCAAAATTATGTAAGGGCCTAAGACCAATATATCAAATGTCACACATTAAAGCATAATTTTACACAAAATTGCAGCATTTTATGCAGTAAAAAATATTTGGAACATAATGTATTGTGACTTTTATACTAGAAATGCAATAATAAATACCGGTATGTCATACTTCACAACAAAAGCTTATTCAGGCCCCTATTTCTCCTCTTTTTTAAAGTTTTGATATTGGTACTAAAAATGTGTAATATCTTTTGCTTTAGCATTTATAGCAGTAAAATTTTGCAATTTGAGAAAAAATGTTTGCAAACAATTAAAATCCCCCTACCGTAGTTGCAAGAATTGATTCTTAGGCTTAGGCCCCTTTCACATCAGCGTTTTTCGCTGATTGCGGCAGATCCGGCAGATTTACCACATCTGCCGCCTAATGGTAGCACTAGCGGCACACTTGTGGCAAACCCCATGCAGTGTCTATGGGGCTCGCGGCAGGCGCGGCAAGTGCGGTATTGCCACAATCCGCAAGTGCCAGATCACGGCAATACCACACTTGTTGCGCCTGCCACAAGCCCCATAGACACTGTATGGGGTTTGCCACAAGTGTGCCGCTAGTGCTACTGTTAGGCGGCAGATGTAGTAAATCTGCCGGATCTGCCAAAATCAGCGAAAAATGCTGACGTGAAAGGGGCCTAAATAATAAAAATAAAGAAATCTAATTTCACATAGTTAATTCAATGTGTCATTGTGAGCACTACATGATAAAGGTTAGCAATGGTGGGGAATTCACATTCCCAGGGGTAAAATACAGCAAAAAAAAATTTAGGAAAAGACAAATCCTACTTTTATTTACACACGGTGATTAGTATGGAGTGAATAAATAAATATCATGACTAATGTATACGTAGGACAGGTCATGGGTTAATGCTTTCGAGCCTCGCCCGTACAGTCCTCTTTGTCCAGTACAGAAGTAACTTCCTAATAATGGGGTTAGGACTCAAGGAAATTTGTGATCTTCCTCGGTTTCCTTCGGGGACCCTCAGGAGACTGCCATTAGTCAGCCATGAGTACAATTGTGTTGGAAACTGCCTCATCTGTTAAAAATATCCTGACATCATTGTAATCAGGTAATGTACTATACCGACCTCTCCGGAGCACGACCAAATATATTCCTTCTAAGTCTATCCCTAATCAGATGTTAGAGATATGACGTAGTAAACATGAAATACATCTAATCTCTTTATCAGCACATCCATCAGGTCTCATTACACAAATGTCCCGAAAAGTATTTTAAACACAGAAAACTTACTTAAAAAAACTTTCCAGTCCAATACATAATGTAACAGAGTCCAGCTGGACTCCATAATCCAAAACCTCCCCTGCTCACAGGGATAAGGCCCCTTTCACATCCGCGTTTTCGCTGAATTGCAGCAGATCCCACAGATTTACCGCATCAGACGCGTAACGGTTGGACTTGCGACACACTTGCAGCAAGCCCCATTCGTTCTGTATGGGGCTTGTGGTCAGGTGCGGCAAGTGCGGTTTGCTTGATCTGGCAGATCCGGGACTTGCGGCGCGAGAAAAAAAACACTGCTAGCTGTGTTCTTTTGACCTGCCACAAGTGCCGCATCAAACAGCACTTGCCGCACCAGAGCGCAAGCCCCTAGAGAATGAATGGGGCTTGCCGCAAGTGTGCCGCAAGTGCGACCGTTACGCGTCTGATGTGGTAAATCTGCCGGTTCTGCTGCAATTCAGCGAAAACGCTGATGTGAAAGGGGCCTTATACTGTATAAATCCGATAAGTGGCTACAAATCACAGCTCACAATGACTCTAAGGGTGTTTTCACATCTATGCGCTCACTGCCTAGCACAGGGACGCATAGATGCTCTGCATTAGCGCTCAGCTACGCTCGGTGCCCCCATTATAGCATATGGCCGAGCACAGCTGAGCGTGCGCTCTGTATACTCTGAAGTGCAAGTGAAAGAGGCAGAGCGTATGGCGCATGCGCCTGGTCAGCCGCATCTGTAAATGCCCAATTAGGGCGTTTCTGGGAGCGTCTGACCAGGCGCATGCGCCGTGCGCTCTGCCACTTTCACTTGCACTTCAGAGTATACAGAGCGCGCGCTCAGCTGTGCTCGGCCATAGGCTATAA
Organism: Allobates femoralis; assembly: GCA_033576535.1. Lineage (NCBI taxonomy): Eukaryota > Metazoa > Chordata > Amphibia > Anura > Aromobatidae > Allobates > Allobates femoralis. Next base: position 42,133,557 of record JARQOC010000011.1, on the reverse strand, counting down.
TAGGGGCACCGAGCGCAGCTGAGCGCACAGGAGGCACTAGGTATGCGTTTACCAAAGCTGTAAACGCGGCCCCACATCACCTCTGCGCCTACACCTGCACCAGCACGACCAGGCTGGTGCAGGTGATGTGGCCAGGTGCAGAAGTGTGAAACAGGCCTAAATAATCAATGTATCATATATTATTGGGTCTTCAAATGTAAAAAATATGAAAATATGTGCTTAAGGGTTCGCTCACACTCTCAAGCGATAGGATCGGATGCTTTCTGTACATGATACTCGGCTCAAAGTCTGCTCCGAGTGTGAGCCCAGTGAGTCACTGTGAGGAGAAGATGGAGAACTTAATTTCTCCATCTTCTCCAGTGTCTGTGTTTGCATATATCGAACTGCACTTGGATGTCGAATCGTCATGAGAAAAAAAGCACTGCACCATAGTATAGCGTTGTAGCGAGTGTTAAAACATTATATGACACTTGTCCGATGTATATGCCAGCTTGAGACGGCTCTTCGTCTTTAACTACATAAGGGATGAGTTTTTTGCGAAAATTAGGTCAGGCCAATAAGTATAACAAAAAAAGAAGGAAAGCTGGCATACACAGAACCAGGATCAACCACTGCATGCAAAAAATTGAATATTCACATATATGCAACAAACAAAAGGACAAATTACTTAGACGCAAGATAAAAACTATTAAAAATATAAAAACGTTACATATGCAAAACGTTAGTGAAAAATCAGCACATAGCTCAATCCGCAGCCCTATGAAACCTTCACTACTAGAGCCACATTATGTGTCTTATACATCAAAGTGCCAAGTGTATAAATATATATATTATTAGCTCAGAATACAATAAAGTGACCATGCAATGAATAAATTAATATAAATGAAGCATGCACAATATCACACAATATAGAAAAGTAGGCAAATAGTCTGAGCCCTGTATACTGGACCTGAATCAAGAAGGCATGACAAAAGTGACAAAATAGTGGTATCTAAGGTGGGTAAGGAAGAGAGCTAGACCCTACGCATATCGCCATGTCACAGCATGGCTTCCTCAGTAAAGTTTTACCCTTTAGAAAGCAGGCACATACAGTACATTTCAGTTGTGCACTGTGTGTATATAATGGAACGTTTCAGGGTAGCCGAGTGCTATATTGCAGGCGGTGGTGTCCAGGCTATGTGGCCAGCTGCACTGTCCAGGCTATGTGGCCAGCTGCACTGTCCAGGGTATGTGGCCAACTGTAGTGTCCAGGCTATGTGGCAGGCTGCAGTGTCCAGGCTATGTGGCCGGCTGCACTGTCCAGGCTATGTGGCCGGCTGCACTGTCCAGGCTATGTAGCCGGCTGCGGTGTTGAGGCTATATGTCAGGCTGAGGTGGCCAGGCTACATGGCAGGCTGCAGTGTCCAGATTATGTGGTAGGCTGCGGTGGCCAGGCTATGTGTCAGGCTGTGGTGTCCGGGCTATGTGGCAGGCTGCGGTGTCTGGGCTATTTGGCATGCTGTGGTGTCTGGACTATGTGGCATGCTGTGGTGTCTGGACTATGTGGCATGCTGCAGTGTCTAGACTATGTGGAGGCTGCAGTGTCCAGGCTATGTGTCAGGCTGCGGTGTCTGGGATATGTGGCAGGCTGCAGTGTCCGGGCTATGTGGCAGGCTGCGATGTCCAAGCTATGTGGCAGGCTGCAGTGTGTAGGCTATATGGCCAGCTGAGGTGTCCAGGCTATATGGCAGGCTGTGGTATCCAGGCTATGTGGCAGGCTACAGAGTCCATCACTGGCAGAGCCTGGACACCGCAGTTGGCTACATAGTGCTCAGCTATCCTGAATCTTTTCATTATAAACACAGTGCACTCTGATGAAGGTCTGTATGACTAAAACGTTTGTGCCTGCTTTCTAATAAAAATCTTTAAAATTTTACAAGCATTCCAAGTTATCTACCGTACTTACTTGTATGGCGTTGGATCCTAACTCTGGCTCCTTCCATACAGGAAGCACCGTATCCTCTTCTCCTGCATTCCAGTGTACAGACTCATCACAATTGGTGTCTTCTGCTTGATTGGCCTTGAACCCCTGAAGATGTCAACTGTCACAAAAAAAATTGGTAGGCATTAAACTAATATATTAAGCACTGTTGTTGTCTCAGCAGATCACAAGTTCAAAAGCAGTGCTTTACTGCAAACACCTAAGTGTTAAATTTCCCAGTTTTTAAGGACAGAATAGAGGGACAATTACTGTAACGTGCAAAACAGCAAAATCTCACAGGTCCCACAGTGCACGCCTTAGACATTCTGATGCCCCCAGTGCCCACCACACAGTAACCTTCGTAACCTTCCTACACAATTTGATGCCCTCATACAGTATTATGGTAGGATGCCCAGGCACAATATTATGACCCCATATGATGCCCCCGCATATTATGATGTGAAAAAAATAATAGAGTAAGGCTAGAGTCACACTTTAAAAGAGAATTGCGTTCACCGCATCCAGATCCGGATGCGGTGAATGCAATTGGCTTCCCACACATTGGCTTCCCACACATTGGCTTCCCACACATTGGCTTCCCACACATTTTGCAAGCAAAACCGGATGTGTATTCCGGAGCGATCCGGTTACCGTACAGTTTGCTCGGATGAGCAAAGTGATAACACTGTACAAAAAGCTTTAATATTAATAATAATTGTGCCCATATATCTCTGGTGGGTGCCCACCCCCCTAGAGACATGCTACCTACTCAGGTGGGCATGTAATGTGTTAATGTTGCCTGTACAGTAAACCGGCTCCTGTCGGCTCTGTACAATTTTCTGAATGAAGCCGCGGCTCCCCTGTCAGCTGCGCGCATGCTATACATAATGTAAGTATAGTATGCGCACTGTCCGAGGTCCTGTATGCATTTACAGTAGATCTATGGGCAGCGCACCGCCGTAGATCTACTGTAAAAGCCTACAGGAACTCGGACAGCGGCACATACTATACGTACATTATGTATAGCATGTGCGCAGCTGACAGGGGAGCCGCGGCTTCATTCAGAAAATTGTACAGAGCCGACAGGAGCCGGCTTACTGTAAAGCCAATATTAACACATTACATGCCCACCTGAGTAGGTAGCATGTCTCTAGGGGGGGTGGGCACACCCTAGAGACATGATGGGCACAATTATTATTAATATTAAAGCTTTTTGTACAGTGTTAACACTTTGCTTATCCCGGCGACAGTATACGGTAACCGCATTGCTCTGGATTACACATCCTGAGCAATGCGGTTACCGCATTGCAGGGTTTAGAACCGCTCCGAAAACTGCAGCCTGCATGATTTTTCACGCAGGCTGCAGAGCCGGATGCGGTAACCGGATTGCATGTAATGCAATCCGGTTTTTATAGTGGGCTCCTATGAGGAGTGTTTCCTGATGCGGTTTTGAGCTTTTTGAAAGCTCAAAACCGGATTAGGATTTAAAAAAAAAAAAAACGCAAGTGTTACCCTTATTCAGCTTAATCCTTCTCTGTTGTCCTCCTTCGTTCTGGATTCTCCTCCTGTGCACGGATTTGCTTTTGACTCCAGGCAGTTTGAAGATAATGCAGAAAGTAGCATGATTAATCCAGCAACTGTGGGCAGTAGAATTTTTTTAATACGTCCAGTTTATTTTGTACACATTAAGACACAGTGCAGCATGTTGCAGCCACAGGACTAGGCATTAGGAACAATAAACCTACGCGTTTCAGCTATAGGAAGCCGTTAATCATGGACAATTCATGATTACAGCTTCCTATAGCTGAAACCCATAGGATTGTTGTTCCTAATGCCTAGTCCTGTAGCTGTAACATGCTGCACTTTGTCTTAATGTGTACAAAATAAACTGGATATTTTAAAAAATTGGTTGTATCCCTGATGAAGGAGCGAGGATTGCACCAAAATGCGTTGGAAATCTCCCCACTGTCTCCAGATCCTTTATGGTCCTTGTTCGTTCACAGCATAGCGCGAATCATACAAGCACCGTCCTTTTGGATTTACCTTCATAGTATGATGCGCCACACAGTAGACTGATGAGACCCATGAAGACTACCCTCCCACAACCACTTCTCCCCATGACGGATAAAAAAGGAACACACCATTAACCTTAACCATAACACTTATTGGAGAGATGCTGTGTCAACAACTCCCATCTTTTGTGGGATGGAGGTCGGTCACAGCCTGAGGTAGATAAACATTGAGGCACTAACTGGCCAAACAAACAACACAAAGCCATCTGCTGCCCTGCGCAAGTCAGCATTCGTAAAACATCTTCCACCATTAATTCACTGTGACTCCACTATGGTTCTCACCTTAACACCTAAAACAGGGGTGCACAGGCAGGAGAGCAGTGTCCGGGTCTCAAAGGGAGGAGAGGCTGGACCAGGAAGAGCACAGGGTTTAAGTAGCCCGGGGGATGGCCCCACTGACTATGGGGGCAGAAGAGAAAGAGTTAGGAAATTATCCTGCATGGGGAGGAGAGGACCAATTAACCCCAGGGATACCAGGGCTCATGAGTCAGGGGCATACAGCTAAATGCTGCAATGCCCTACATTATGCCCCCATATTATGCCTCTCACATAGTATGATGACCCATCTGATGCTCCCACGCAATATGATGCGCCACATAATGTCCCCAATTCCAGAACTATCTGAGACAGTTTGGAGGCATGACATCAATGCCATAGATGTATTCATACTTAGCTATATCTATATGTATATCCTTTCTAGTCACTCACTGAACTGTATTACCTAGGACGTCTACACTGAATGTAGTCGCTAATTATCCGAGATAACTAATGAAACCAAAAGGGATTATTTTGCTTTTACTGACAGAAATCCAATAATGTCAGTCTCAACAACGAGAGGCATGCATCATTAGAAGCCACATAAACAGAATTCTGTTGACATTGCAGGGCATAAGTCCATTAATTATCCACAAGAAGAGGGGAGAAGCAGAGCCTGTTGTTTTTAATTACTTTCCATTGATTACATTGATAGTATTTGCAATGATACTTGTTACATTTAAAGAAAGCAGTATACTCTGATGGGTTCTCCTTCTCTCTAGCTCTATTGAGGCCTCTGTGATGCAAATAATCCTGCGTGAAGTCCTGACTTGCCATAGAGAAGTGTGGCGCCCCGCCAAGCAGGCGTCACAGAGGGGTACTGCACTCGTAAAATAGGTGCAGATGCTCCAGCTGCAGGTGGACCCTAGGATGGTGGGTGGGACCCATTCCCAGCACTCCCACATTAGTACAGCGGTGGGAGGTTGCCCGGGAGGGAATAAATTCACCTCTAGAGGGAACAAGGAGAGCTTTTGAGTTTGGAGTTGGAGATCTTTGCTCCTGAGCTTTTGCTGCTAAGTCTCTTGGCTGAGGGACCAGGAGGAGAGATGAAGAGGAGGACAGGGTTTAGGAGCTTTCCAGGAGAGCAGCCAGTCTGGGAAAGAGGAGCCCACCAAATAGGTTCTCCCAGACACCTTACCGGGCACTGGAAGCCGCAGACTGCTGGAGCTATATGCACTCAGAGAATCCGGATTCCCATGGAGTCTTCAAGTCTCCCAGGCACCAGAGCAGGTCCACAAGAAGGGTACCGGGCACCACCAAAGGAACGAGCCGCCAGCCAGTAGAGGGTTACCCGACGACAGCAAAGGTGAGAGAGAACAGGAGGCCAGGCTGGATTCTAAATCACCAGGCTTCACACCAAACTGGAAAGCAGGGAAGGGGAGACATGGGGTAGTTAAAGAAGGCACACCAAGGGTTCCACCTTACCACCTGGGATCCACTTTCAGCCACCCGTTAAGCTACCTGTTCTTGTAACATCTAAAGTGCTGAACTGTGAACTCTGTATGATGCCGATGCAAGTTAACAGTAAAGTACCCGGAGGAAAAGTGACTTTGCCTCTGCTTGTATTTACTTTCATGCACTTGTTCCCCATACAGGAACGCTGCCCCAGAGGTCCAGCCCTACCTGTAGAGGACTTTGCCAAACTAGCTGCATTACCATCTACCTCCGGCGACTGTGGCGGTGCTTGTGACACATCACCAGAAACTACAGGTGGCGCCACGACAACTTGTAAATAAAATCCCCTGTAAATATACCCTTTTAAAAGAAGTCCCCCAGGACATGGGATCAGGCGCGGCCACCACTCCCCGTGACACAGGAGCGTTAACCCCTTGGAGCCTGATACCCGAGTACCCCAAAGCCTGGGGCTCGACAGAAGCACGTGTAGCCCACATAGTGAACTTATGCTATAATGCTGGGTCTTAACATGGAGATTTGTAGTAGTTTCAAATGCTTGACATGTGTTTTCTGACTGTGGTTTATCATGTGAAAATCATTTGGTCGGGTGTTTAAATTGCCAACGTTATTTCACTTGATGCCATCTGCTAATAGAGAATCAGGGGGCTCCTATACATAATAGATGGTAAGGTATCTGCGGATATCCGTGGCTTTGGTCGACTGTTGTCCAATGTGTAGCATGAGCCTTAAATCTAATAATACACATGAGAAAATTGTGGACTGCTATCTCTCCCAATTCCCCCCAAAAAATAGGCACTCTGTTCGACCAAGGGGTCATATGTTTTCAACGAGGAGAGAGAAGAAAGATGCCGCCATACTGCAGCTTATAACCCCTGAAAATAAGAGGATCAGGTGTTGATGTTCCAACTGCCTAACCAGGAGACACCCGTACAGATCAGATGGTCATCCAAAGCTGACAAATCGGCATGTTTGTCCATCTTTCATCTAGTTTGAGAGCCTTATGCATCACACATGTTCAGATTGCTGTTTAGATAACAATCGAGATAAATAATTAGCTGGTAAATAGTTACCCGACTCGGTTCAATGTAGCAAGAAACAGGGTACTCTGTTAGAGGGGATGTCCAGGGTTCCACCACCCCCACCCTGGAGAATATTGTGAAGTTGTAAAAGCATGACCTTATGTCATTAAAGTGCATGTTTGTTTTGCAGTCTTGTATGGCTGCTAGAGTCCAGTGTGTGAGTGACCACTTCCCTGCCCTTGTTTGGGTTAGTGAAGGTTAATTATGGCTAGCAGTATTATACACCTCTTAAGGGGGAAGTTAAGGGTAACAAAAGTGATTTTTAAATAAGGGAGAGAAAAAGAAAGAGAAGTGACAGAAGCGACGCCTGCAGGAGGTGTGGTGAGTGGAGGCCCCAAGAACTAATTTGACCAGACCCTGGAACCCGGACACACGGTGATTCAAGTATAGGGTCCCTTAGGTGTTGAGTCCATGGGTTTCCGGGTGCCATCTGTTTCCTCTTGTTGAATACTCTAAGATTCTTCTCTGTTTGCTGAATACCATAAGGCTCTAATGAATGGACGGTAGACGAAAAACGGGCGAGTGCTGTTTCCTTGACCATTCCAATAGCTTGTACTAAACACCTGTGGGTGGATCGGAGTGGACCCAAAGTGAGTATTTGACTCTGATCAGCTATGATGGCTCTTGGAAGAGGGGATGTGAGCCTTGAGCGTATCTACAGTAGCCCATGTGCCAGGGCAGCAGTTGACCAGCACATTTTTACTGACTGTAAATGTGAAAGCCTCATTTATAAGAAAAGGTTGTGCCTGCATTATGCGAAAAATTCCCCTGTCAACTGAGACTTCCAGTAAATTCCCAATGTTATCAATCAAGGAATATGTGACCGTGTATTCGTCCAAGGAGGGACCTGGATCTCAAGATGTGTTTGCACTAGAGAGGCGGCTGGGGTGCAGACTGCTAATCAAGGGTGGCGCTGCAGCTGAGGCTCGTCACACCCATGACCACTAAGGCCCCGTGCTGCCCCCCAACACCTCCACACTAATATATTAGGGAATTTTATTATACACCATTCCTTAGTATGTTACCAGAAGCACCCCATTTGTAAATTGGAACAATCCTGAAAATAAGTCTGTATGTACAGAATATAGGCACTGTTTACAGCAGTATATGGAAGGGTATTTATCAAGGCTGACGTATATACATGTGAACCTGGCTTTATATTGCCGCCACTCTTCTACATATTCAGTGTAATGGTGCATGGCTTTCTATGTTTTCCTTCTTCTAATGTATTTGGTTTCAGTAATTTCATTTTAATGGCATGTTTATCCTCGACGTCGGGAGCGTCCGCTCATTCTGAGCATGACAGCCATTCTCTACATAGTGCTGTAGATGTGGACAGGCAAATGTTCAGCTGGGACAGCTGCTAAATAAATACCACATACAGCTGTCAGCCAACATAGCCTGGCCGAGAATCACAGGGACGTGTCATAGACAATATCACAACTATTTACATATCTTTGTGTCACTACATTGCAAAATAGGATAAGTACTACATTGTATACCAGGTAGAAGGAGAAACAATAAAAAGGAAGCCATGCTAAGAAGTCACTTGGCTTGACCTGGGTATTTAGTCACAAGACTACAGCAGTGAACTGAATATTTGCTCCAGGTGGAATCAAGTCAAGATGCAACTCCAGCGGCCATGGTGAACATTAACTGGTTGCTATGCAGAAAATCCGAGTAGGGTTGGGGTTCGAAAGACTAGAATAATGGTGAACTTGTAGGCTCTGATTCATCAAAACAGGTGATTTTCATGTCAAAAGACCCCCTGACAGCTTGCCCCCTTTAACACTCATCTATTCACCTTACTAAAGCTCCATGACTTTAGCTCCCTTGCATGTTTTGATCTTTTGGATAGTATATACCTAACTTTTCATTCAGCCAATATACTGATATATTATGTTCACTTCAGTCCTGTAGTCGAAAATGTTCATTTCTTCAGTCACCGAAGTGGTGAAGAAAAAAACAGAGTGGTCATCTCCATGGTTGACTAACTCACCACAAACATATGGCCTTAACATTGGCTTTGAGATTCCTTCTATAATAGTCCATTTTATGCTTTGGTTTGTGTTTTAATAAAACTGACTTACTGAACCCCTCTCAACCCAAAATACAGGTGTCTGCATATGTATTTTCCGAAATGAGATGTGGGATTGCTGTGTGTGACTTGTTGGGGTCTGAGCAGTCAATATGCATGCAGTACATTTAGAAGTGTAATTAGTATGCTAGACAAGGTGTGGCACCCCAGAGTCCGGTTGCCACAATGGCATTATCTCCCACCGGGAGGGGTAGTGATGTCATGCCTGGAAGCAAGCAGGGGTCTTCACATCAGGTAAGCCAGCATGCAACACTTTTCCTGACTATAGGCCTGAAGGGTGAGCTTTGAACCCAGTTTTGGGGGAGCTTCCCTATGAATTCTCGTCTGGAGGGGAAAGTTAGGCAGAAAGTCTGAGAAAGTCTAAGCAGAAGAACAGGACAGACATCTTGGGGACTGGAGCAGTGTCAGGCTCAACCCAGGACAGGAGTGAGCATGAGGGACCCGTCAGAGAGGGTCTGAGGAAGTCGAGGAAAGGGCTGGGGAGTTTAGCTGTGATGGGCTCACCCCAGAGCAGTGGCAAGAAACAAACACTGGAGACTGAGGCTGTAAGGGTATCAACGACCCAGCAGCAAATACCGGAGGACGAAGATTCCAAGTATCCCGGTCACACTAAGCACCTGAAGGCACAGCAGCGCACTGGAGCCCAGGACCTCAGCCAGAGATGTGCCAGAGAAGGGCTCGAGCTGCCTGCCATGCGGGTGAGAGACTTGTCAGCAGGAAGAGAGGGCCGCAGCTTAGCTACAGGCAGCAGCAAGTCCAGCAAAGAGGAGCGCAGCAAGAAGGCCTCAGAACTCACGGTGAGGAGACCCCAACTTGCTTCCAGGCTGCCGGACTCACCAAACTACCTGTTGTCAGTGTTCCGGTCTGCACCTTGAACCCACAGTAAGGGTAAAGGAGACTGAGAACTCTATGTCTGTCAGTAATTCTGCGTCCTCAGTCTGCACCCCACCAGCCTACTACTGCCATAGACTTTAACGGTTGCCCTGGGGAACCACTCCACCCTTGGGGAGCGACACCATCACAGCTGCTATACCATCATTCCCAGAGGTCCAGCACGCAGCGTCGGCCATCCATAGCCGAACATCACAGATGGCATCACGATTTAATTTAAAAAACCATAATCCCTGAATTTTTATTGACACCGCCAGGGTCACTGAACCGGGTCTCGACCCCAGGCTCCAGAAACTGTTGCCCGTTCTGAGTACCCAACGGCCCTGGGGGGGCTGTCACAGGGCGGCCTCTGGATTCGGTAACCAAACGTCCAACTTCAACTCCTCAATTTCACTGAATCCAACTCCACCAAAATGGACACTGACTCCGACTCCACAACCAGGGCTGTGAAGTCAGTCTCCAACTCAATTTCCCTGAATCTGACTCAAACTCAGACTCCAGCTGAAAGGACTCTGACTCCAACTCCACCAAAATGAACACTGATTCCAACTCCACAACCATGGCTGTGAAGTTAGTGAGCCAAATATCTGACTCGACTCCTCAATTTTCTTGAATCTGACATCAACATCAACACCACGGAAATAGGCATAGACTCCACGACTTTGACTACACAGCCTTGATGTTAGGTTCACAAATATATACAGTGCTCTCCATTTAGCACTTCATAGGAGTTTCCATTGGAAACCCTGAAAAACACAGATGGGGCCATTCAATTCAGAGTCAGAGATTATTTTTATTTGCACAAAAAACATTGGCACATAATGGAATGAAAGCCAGATCGCATCCAAAGTAACTGTGTTTACCTCATAATAGTGATAGAAGCTCTGTGGGACTTTCTGTCAAAACCAGTTATTCAGGGATTCAGATAAAACCCCAACACAGTTCTCAGCACTTAGTAAAAGTATAATATTGGGTATAGATGAAAATCAGGCTGTAACATACTGCAAAACATATATTAAGCAGGATGCAAAAATAAAGATAAAATGCATTTTCAGTAAGACCGTGTGCACACATTGAGTATTTGGCTAGTTTTTTTACCTCAGTATTTGTCATGAAGAATAAGAGAATGTAAAGGGAATATTATAGATATTATATTAGATCAGGGGAAGATGGACAACCTGCTGTCCGCGATGCCCTTCTTTGTGGTCTTCAGCACCTGCTCACAGAAATAATGGTATTTGGTCATATATTTCATGAGCTGGAGTAGACCAGTGGTGCTTAGCACCATACAGATGGGCACTTATAGTTTGTGTGCTGTGTGGCTATTTCTAGGGGCAAGCCATATCTTGGCAATGGATCACCCGCCGGGGCCATGGAACACTCAGAATCGGGCCTTCAGTTCTCTTTTGGGGGAAGGGAGGTCACAGTGACTCACCCATCTCCATGGTCCCAGTGGTGCCAATCAACAGAAAAGGAGAAAATAAGGGGAAATTATTGTTGTGACACCACCATGGGTTGCGGCTAACTATGGCCACCGATGCTATCAAAACCCACTGGGGCTATTGGTGATGCAGCAGAGATGTTATCGCTCTCCATGGATAGAGTGTGGCCCCAGGGCAGTAGTGATGTTAGGCCATGATGTTAGTCATGGTCAAGGTTATAGCGCGGGGCTGATGACGCAGAAAATAATCTGAGAACCAGCAGGGTGCAATTTCCACAGTTTACTCACAGTTCTTGGTTTCAACAACCAGCCAGGTGCTGTGTCCTCAGAGCCAGGGATGCAGCCACTCCCAGGTAGATTGGTGGCACTTGACCGGTATCCACTTTTTATGTACCTCACCAGGTCGTATTCTCTGTGCTGGCTTGCTCCCTCCTGCTCGGCACCTCACACTCAGTGTCCTGATCCAGTGGCCTCGGACCCTCACGGGCAAGCTCCTTTGAGTCCCTTGGCCCTATGCGGCCACCTTCTCAGCGATTAAGTGTGGATTTTGGTAGCTGTACCTGAAGTCACGGTCGCCTCCGGATTGTTAGCCGAGTCCTGAAGCTCCTCAACTAGTCTGGGCCCGGTACCCTCTGGGCCCTGTTCCCTCCACTTGCCTGAAACTGGCAATGGATGCGGGACCCGGAAAGTCCCCCAATGAAAGCCTGTGACCGCTGCACTGTAGCTAGCATGCGGACAGACCGAAAAGGCCCAAAAGAGACACGAAAGAGGGAGTCACAGATAAACCATCCCAGCTGCTGAAACCACTCTGGAGCTGCTGGTGAACTGTTGTAAGCTGTACCATCTGTCAAGAAAAGAGAGTAAAACCTGGCTAAAACTTGATACTGTTTGAGACTGTGTTTCTTGCACCTGAGAGGAGACAGACTGATTTGAGAATCAGCAGTGAGAGACTGCCTGTGCCTGTGAATCCTGCATCCACTGCACAACACTTACTACATGGCTGTCCAAGGGACCAGCCCTGCCCGTGGAGGGCTCAACATCCTTGCTGCTACCCCCATCATCCCCAGAGGTCCCGACTTCAGCGGCGGCTACCTATAGCTGCGCACCATGGGTGGCGTCACGTAAAATCCCTAAAACTGTTTCCCCTCTTATTGACCGCCCGGGACCACGGAGCCGGGTCACGACACCGTGACATCCCACAGCCCAAGACAACGAGAGGGCCCTGCTCCGAGTACCCCACGGTCCCGGTGGGCGGATCAAATGGATACTGATATTAGGCAAGCAGGAATGTAATAACAGAGAATCAGAGATTAGCCAGTAGCCATATAGCAGTAGCAAACAGCAATGTCTTGTATTGTTGATAATTATTGTACTTGTCTATGTATGCCCCTTTTTCACATGTACGGCACCAAGGAATAAATGGGTCTATAATAATATATATACATATGTGGCGCCCCGCAACGAGTGCGTCACAAGGGAGTATTGCAGCCGCAATATTCTCTAGACAAAGCAGTGCAATGGTTAACTCAGAGATCCAACCCAACATACAACACCTAGAACAGGGACCAATCATAGGTCCTGTGTGGGTGGAGTGTTAGGGTAGTGAAGTAGAACACACAATAGTCTAGATCAGAGAGAGTCGAGTCTGGGATCTAGAGCTTAGACCACAGAACTTGGAGAGGAGCGGGGGCTCCGCACTCCGTGCGGGCCCCTGGGCCGTCACCGGTCGGGTGTCAGCACCTGAGGCCTTAACCACCGGGAATGGGCATATCTACACGGGTTCCCAAAAGACTCCCGTGCCCACAACTCACAGCCGGTTCACTGGTACCGAAGCTGGCAGCAGTTCACCTCTGCCACGCGAACCAGCCCCGTGGAGGAGCAGCTTTATAGGAGCACCCCACCACCAGCCAGTTTCCAGTCGTCTAACCAGCGGTGTACCCACTGAGGGACCCAAGGCTCCCCAAAGAATCCAGAACGTACAACATGGATAGGGCATTGAAGCAGCCTCCCCGTACCCGACCTGGTATTCCTGGGCGACGCTGGCAAGAGAAGTTAAGGAGGTAGAAAGGAGGTACACTGCGGATCTCTGAGGAGCACCATCACTGCTGAGTCCACCCGGTCTTCTACTCAACCACTGTAAGCCATGTACTGCCTGCTGGTTACAGTAAAGAACCGTTGCAGAGACTATCGGTGTCCGTGTCTCCTTATGAACTGTCCGTCATGAACTAAAGGTAACCGCAGCTGCCGCACAACATCTTGAGCAGCTCCAGCCCCCGGGGATCACCGCTCAGCCTGTGGGGAGCGTAACATCTTGCTGCTGTCCATCACCCCGGGAGGTTCCGCAGCGTCGGTAGCCCTTACCGAACTACTCATAGGTGGCGTCACGAAGAAAACAAATTAAACCCCCTTTAATCTGTTCCCGTAAGACGTCCTCATTTTGATCTGCACTACACCGGGCCCCACTACCGGCAGGCGCGGTCCACCCGTGACAAGGAAGGAGAAGAATCGCCTGTATAAACCGGGAGTAACCCTGGCCCCTGGTGTGCGTCAGAAAATGGCGTCACGAACAGGATACGAGCAGGCCCGTTGCCCAACGGGTATGTTGTGCTTAAACTGGAGTTTATTGTCTACAATTGGACTTTGTTCGTCCTAAAAAGAACTTTCCCGCCTTTACACCATTGGGTCAAGATGGCGCCCAAGATGGCGTTCCCGCCACAAGAAGCCGCCACGTGAAGCCCAGGAGTGAGTCAACCCCCCCCTCATCGTGGGAGGGCTAAAGACAAAAAGGCGCCAAACTCTTTGTCCGCCCTGATTGCTCGAATCAACCATGGGGGCGGACCCCAAAGACTTTTCCCACGATTGGACTACAAAAGCCCAAAGGAAATGGGAGTGTCATACATAGACACACAGACGGAATTCCTGACCAGCTCAACCAGAACGTCTTACCGGTTGATCGGGTGTGGTTTCCCTCCAAAGAAGAATGGCCAGCATGAGACTCCAAGACCTGATGCAGGAGGTCGAGGCGGAGGCCAGAGCAGCCATGAGCCAACCGGGTCCGGATCCTGCCCTTACCATAGATGGCAGCCCCGACTTCTGGCTAGAGGCTCTACAAGACCTCCGGGTGCGGTTACTAGAGACAGTGGAATGGACGATTCGCAGCTGGAGCGCGACCCTAGGCAGACGACTACACAATGCGATGCAGCAGAGCCGACCGGGTGCAGCTTCTCCAAGCCCAGACGACGTCACCAGCTTCTCGACCGCCTCACCCTCGCCTACCACCTGTCCTGCTCCGTCACCTGAGCCAATAGACTGTGTCATTCCGGTGGAGGCCGCAACTCGACCCGTTCCAGCGACCAACATCGCAACCGATTCCGTTCTTGAGCCGGAGCTCATAACACGCTCCATGGAAGAATTAGATCTCTACCAGGTTCCCACTGAGGAACCCGCGACATGTTTCACCACTACAGAGACAGTCGCCTGTTTTGTCCCCGTACCGGAGGCTTCCCTTGCCATTGCCGAGGCCTACCGGGTAACCGGGATTGAAACACCTTTACCTGCGGAAACAGATGAAGAGGCAGGCAGCCTGGAAGCCCTGCAGGACGTCCCTACGGAAGGATCCGCAGCACCACCGCCCTGTTGTACAACGGAACAAGCTTTAACGTCTTTCACCATCGAGCAGCCTGATGTGGTCATCGAGGAAGAGGTCGGAGAGGATGACGACGAGACCCACAGCACCGCTGAGGATTTCGACACCGGGTTCGCTTGGGGAGACAACAAAGAACTTCCTTCCGGGCACACAGCTCGGGTACACTGGTCGGGTGCACTGCCGACACCTTCCCCTGTGCCGTTCCACCGGGTTCCGATACAGACAGCCCGCCAAGTTCAAGCTTCCCGCCAAACCACCAGCTCCAATACTCATCTCTACACCCCGAGCCGTAACGACGGAGATATACGCCAGAGACGACGAGAGGAGTGGCAAGCCCGAGAACGCGCCAACATGGAGGCCCGTGCCGAGGCTCGCCGCCAGCCGCCGCTGCCTGATGAACTCCGCCGTGAAGGTAGAATTTCCACCTTTAACTTACATACCGGGTGGGGGTTCGCTTGGGAGGTGGGTTTGAATGAGGAGGTGTTTGTGGGGCGCCGGGACGTTGAGTCAAACTTGCCAAGAGGACATCCCGATCGCGACCTATACCGGGGCGATATAATCACCTACGAGCGCTATGCTTGTGCAGATGGGTGGTTCGCTATCCGGGTGCGCCATCACCCTCAGAGCCAGTGACTTAAAAACTTGAACTTTCATCAATGACTCTGTTACCGTTAATCACTGACCGTGTGATCTTGCGGCTACAGCCTGGACTCTAGTTAAAGTACAGCCGACCGCCCGCCGGGTCCGCACAAAGTGATTACCTGTTTCTGTGCTTATATCACCAAAGCATATCTTTACCTGTTTTTCTATTTTAATAAAAGTGTGTCATATATGTATAAAAATGTAAAAACCTCTGTAATGTGAGTAGTTTGACGCTTGGGGACAAGCTGATTTAACCAAGGGGGAGTGTGGCGCCCCGCAACGAGTGCGTCACAAGGGAGTATTGCAGCCGCAATATTCTCTAGACAAAGCAGTGCAATGGTTAACTCAGAGATCCAACCCAACATACAACACCTAGAACAGGGGACCAATCATAGGTCCTGGTGGGTGGAGTGTTAGGGTAGTGAAGTAGAACACACAATAGTCTAGATCAGAGAGAGTCGAGTCTGGGATCTAGAGCTTAGACCACAGAACTTGGAGAGGAGCGGGGGCTCCGCACTCCGTGCGGGCCCCTGGGCCGTCACCGGTCGGGTGTCAGCACCTGAGGCCTTAACCACCGGGAATGGGCATATCTACACGGGTTCCCAAAAGACTCCCGTGCCCACAACTCACAGCCGGTTCACTGGTACCGAAGCTGGCAGCAGTTCACCTCTGCCACGCGAACCAGCCCCGTGGAGGAGCAGCTTTATAGGAGCACCCCACCACCAGCCAGTTTCCAGTCGTCTAACCAGCGGTGTACCCACTGAGGGACCCAAGGCTCCCCAAAGAATCCAGAACGTACAACATGGATAGGGCATTGAAGCAGCCTCCCCGTACCCGACCTGGTATTCCTGGGCGACGCTGGCAAGAGAAGTTAAGGAGGTAGAAAGGAGGTACACTGCGGATCTCTGAGGAGCACCATCACTGCTGAGTCCACCCGGTCTTCTACTCAACCACTGTAAGCCATGTACTGCCTGCTGGTTACAGTAAAGAACCGTTGCAGAGACTATCGGTGTCCGTGTCTCCTTATGAACTGTCCGTCATGAACTAAAGGTAACCGCAGCTGCCGCACAACATCTTGAGCAGCTCCAGCCCCCGGGGATCACCGCTCAGCCTGTGGGGAGCGTAACATCTTGCTGCTGTCCATCACCCCGGGAGGTTCCGCAGCGTCGGTAGCCCTTACCGAACTACTCATAGGTGGCGTCACGAAGAAAACAAATTAAACCCCCCTTTAATCTGTTCCCGTAAGACGTCCTCATTTTGATCTGCACTACACCGGGCCCCACTACCGGCAGGCGCGGTCCACCCGTGACAAGGAAGGAGAAGAATCGCCTGTATAAACCGGGAGTAACCCTGGCCCCTGGTGTGCGTCACATATATATTATTACAAAGGCAACATAGTGTCAGAAGGACTCTTGGCACAAATTGTAAGGAACCTCTTCCTCTGAATACATTGGGTTCCCACAAATCCCACAGGGTTTTATAGCTCAGGGCGGGAATGTGTTAACAACCTGATAGAGGTGAAGAACTCTGGGACCAATATTTACCAGTGATTTTCAAGCAAAGCTAGCCCTGTACCTTGGAATTTCTTCCTTGGTGAAGAACTGCTTTATGCTATGTCTCAAACCCATCCTCAGTTACCCTTGGGTTGAACTCTGGGGCAAATATAAAAGAACTTTCAACTACTTAAAAATCTGAATTTCTCCAAAGTGTAAAACTGAGGGACACACAGCCTATTCCTAACTCTGCCTCATCTACATCACAATTTATGTGAAGTGTCAAGTTTTTACAAATGGTAATTAGTTCCCTTACTGGGAACATTAGAACAGAGGACAACTTGAGGACACAATCTTTATATAATATGGTAGAGCGTGGGAATTGGTGTTTCCTGGGTTGTCACATCCAGCTAGTGGGCCGTGTCCAGCATCAGAGGATTATGGCAGGCTGTGCTCCATCCTAATTACTGTCTCCCTGTAACATATTATACCTTTTTCT
The DNA here is from genome assembly GCA_033576535.1 of Allobates femoralis. Taxonomy (NCBI): domain Eukaryota; kingdom Metazoa; phylum Chordata; class Amphibia; order Anura; family Aromobatidae; genus Allobates; species Allobates femoralis. The sequence goes on along the minus strand of JARQOC010000011.1, from coordinate 42,116,005 downwards.
TGTTGTCAGTCACTCTCAGGCAGCAAATATGAAGCATTTACAGCCCTCCATTCATCCTGTGCATCTCATGGGGCTTATAGCTAATTACAAAAGTAGACATACATGGATGGGAAAAATAAGTGCATCCTTGCAGGATGTGGCCGACTCTTTGACTTATCAAAGATGTGTCATAATGATTGGCAAGGAAACGGCTCAGCTGCTTAAACAGTTTAGTTCTAGTTTTGTTTAAATCTAAATGCAAACAATGACTCATTAGTAATTCTTGTATTTTCCCTAACATGAATATAAATAGAATTTGAAGAGTTTGCATTGGAAAAGATACAGTAGGTTTGATCCTTCCACCTCTGTGGTCTGCACTGCTCTCTCTGTTTTGCTGCCGTGATTACATCCATGTAGCTTCTGCAGCCAATCACCAGTTTCATAATGTAGATTTATAGAAGACTTATTGGTTATCAGAAATACATAAAAAGTGACAGAAGATGAAATATTAAAATATCGCATGATTTCTGTAACATCTCCACCAGCTTCTGCTTTGGGAGCAAGGCGGCACGAGACTGTTGCTGCAAGTGATGCTTGATAGCATCAATCCTTTTTTTTCCTGGGACTTGTAGTTCTGTCCAGTCTGGAAGCTAAGGGGCTAATCTGCTGCTTAGTTTTCTATCTACTGTCAGCACTGGGTGGAGCTGCTCTATTTAAACCCCAGAGAGCCAGCTCCCACTGCCAGTCAATAAAATTGCTGTCCTACTGAATTCTGCTGCTCTCTAATCTAATGGTTGTTCTGTTTACTTATCATATTTGGCCTCAGTTTGACCAACTTGCTTTACGATTTTGTCCCTGATGAGACCTCCTGATTCTGACCTGGCTACCTGACTAGCCTTCTTGCCGGCTTCCACCACCAAACAGCAGTTGACTCTGCGGCCATTGCCCAGTTTCTTCTGTGTGAGCCCAGGTCCCTGTACATGGGTCAATGGTTGAAGGCCAGAGCATCCTATGGCTTCTGAGAAACAGAGCAGCTTACTCCAAGTCTGTTCGTGGAAACCACTTTAGAGCCACTGGGTGACCACGAACAATGCCCACGTGACACTTTCCCTCTGTATCACAGGGACACAGCTTGAGCTTTAATCGGCCAAAGCAAGCAAAATTATTGGTGATATATTCTTCTCTGGGAAATACCAACTGTGAGGGGGGGAAGAAATATTTTATATAGTGTCTAAATGGCAAAGTAGCACCTAGAACTCATATCTGGCCACATTCGGGATATTTTGTCTACTCATTTTGAAGACTACAATAGACTAATCAAGTTACCTCTTTCTCTTTTTCCTTCATAGATTAACCCAAAGAAAATCATAAACATGATGGATTCATTCACCGATGCACCTCAATGGGAATTGATAAGCCAAATGCAAATCAGATTAAAATATACTTCAAGGACATCCAGGAACCTGGACTTTATGCAGAATAATATTTATTAACCAATAATAAAATGTTACTGACAGGGGCGTAACCACCACAGGTGCAGGGGTTGCGATCGCACCCGGGCCCTGCAGCCTAGGGGGCCCCAAAAGTCCCTTTGGCCTATAGAAAAATATGAATACTAATAAAGATTTCCAATAATTGGGGACCCCGTTGGAGCTTTCGCATCGGGGCCCCTGGGCATGAAGTTACGCCACTGGTTACTGAGTATCATGCAGCCCATATAAAGCAGGATTATGCAGTTGCTTCTAAAAGGTTAATAAGCAAGAGGACAGAGCTGCTTGTAAAGGAGTAACCCTTTACAGGCAGCTGAGTCCTTCATCTCCTGGGTAATCCCAGTCTTTCACTATATACACAGAAAGTCACAACACACTGAGTTGAAGGTTGTGGATGAGTTTACCTCAGTTGCTCTTTCTAGTCTCTTCCTATTCCATAATGCACAGAAATCCATCTGGTATATCTTCTTATATAATTACAGTACATCCTGCCTGAAGTAAGACAGCACCATGTGGCATCAAATTTTCGAATCTATCTACTCTTACATCCCCTGCTCATCCCTTGCAGAGACCCACTATGAGATTTACACACGCTGGTATTATACCCCTCTTAAACGTCATCAAATTCAAAACTCCAACTCCCCCCTCTGCTGGAGGAATTGTAATGCTATTGGTAGCTTGACTCACATTTTATGGAGCTGTGGAGTTCTCAAATACTTCTGGGACGGAGTTGAAACTCTAATTAATAGCATCACTGGCTTGAAATTACACCTATCTTCTGAACTAGTACTTCTCCTTGTTGGCCTCGAATCCATCCCTCATAAACATAGACCCATCATTACGCAAATTCTACTCACAGCTAAAAGTAACATTGCTGCCCTCTGGAGGGACCCTATTCCCCCTACGGTGGAAAACACAATAGAGAAAATAGCATGTCACAACACCTACGAATATACATACGCCCTTAGAAACAACCTTTTAAAAAAATACTCCAAAAAATGGAAGGAGTGAAATAAAATTATGTCTCCTACAAATCAACCATAAAGACCTCAACATTGTACAAGACCAGATTAATCTTTGTACCCCAATCCAACTTATTTACCATTACTATTTCAAGTAAATCATACCCAGGTTAATTCATAGCGGGCATTCTTATATACGTACTCTTTGTACTTCCATGTATGTAAATAGTTAAGTTACTGTTTAGCAACTCGCTATTCATTAAATAATCAAATTAATGGAATATGATTAGGTAAAGAATATTTATACCGTGTTAGCCAGTAGATAGAAAAATATATTGCAATCTGAGAGTGTCTGTGTCTTCAGAATTTGTGTCATTATCAGCCTGAAGAAGGGAACTCAGCGTCCCGAAAGCTTGCTATGTTTACCATCTTTTCAGTTAGCCATTAAAAGGTATCAACCACTGAGGACTCTCAGATTGCAATATATTTTTCTATTGGAATATGATTGATATTTATGTAAATCATTGACCGAGCGACTAAAGTCTTCAGTAGTGTTATATATTTCTGATTCATTCTCGATCTATGAATATATAGATTGTACATCTTTCTTCATATTGTCCCACCTAGATTACTAATCTCCTTTTATTATACTTCATTGATTTCTGTATCATTTATGCTAATCATACTGTATGTTATATCGTTCTTTTATTTGCAAACCAATAAAAATATTTGAACATAAGACAGCACCATGGATCACCCTATGTTTATATGTTGTACACACCCAAGCAGGAGCGGACTGGTCCAGGTGGCAGGGGGGCAAGTGCCCCCCAGGCTGGTGATATTGGCCTCATCCAGGGCCGCCCCCATACTGAAATGGGCCGGTCCGGCTCTGCTTTGCGGCCGCAGCCGCTAACTACACAGCAGCTGACGCGCCAGGCAGTGTGGTAAGTGGGCTGCTCATCACCTCTCCAAGACCGCCAGCAAGCCCCTCCCCCATCCCTCAAACTCCGCTAGCACCCCCCCACCCCCCCGGCTCCTCAAACTCCTCTAGCCCCCCCCACGAACTCCGCTAGCACCCCACCCCTCCCCGCTCCTCACCTACAGCTAGGGCTGCCAACATGTCACTGCCTCCCGGGTCACGGTGCACCAGCCCCACCCTGCACCCAAGTACTCCCCCACATAGTTGTATAATATATCTCTGCTCAAAATCAGGAAGTCTCACACATCTGTCAAATGGACACAGAGGAGAGCCCTGGCTTTAGTCTAGGTTAGTTAAAGGGCCAAACTATTATCACTCAATGAAACAGAATTTTTTCAGTGCATATGTATTTAGAAAAACTATTGAATTGTAGGCCTGGTGCAACATCATCATTGAGGCGTGAAACATTTATCCAATAAAAGGCCCAGTTACACACACAGATATCTGTGCAGAGATTGTTAGCAGATCTCTGGTTGCAGTGAAATCATGGACACATTGTTACATTTGTACACGGCCACAAATTGGAACATTGTGTCCATGATTTCACTGCAACCAGAGATCTGCGAACAATATCTGCACAGATATCTGTGTGTGTAACTGGGCCTAAAGAACATAAGATGGAATCTAGCTCACAGCATAAAGGATTTTTTCTTTTTTATTTTTCAATAAAGTGCATACAGAAGGTGAGATTCATGGACAGCGTGACCTAAGTTGACGTGTTTCGGATGCTATGTGCATCTTTACACTTAGTCATAAGTAAGGGTGCACATGGCATCCAAAACGCATCAACTTAGGTCACACTGACCATGAATCTCACCTTCTGTATGTGACTCGCCCACCAGGGCTGTGGGGTACTCGGAATTGGGCAGCAGTTCTGCTGGGGGAGTCACAGGGATTGAGACCCGGCTCTGTGACCCTGGGCAGTCAATAAAAGGGAGGTAGTTTTTATGTATAAATGTGACACCACCAATGGTGTGCGGCTATGGGTAGCCGCTGCTGCAGTTGGGACCTCTGGGGATGATAGGAGTAACAGCGAGGATGTTGAGCCCTCCACGGGAAGAGCTGGTTCCCAGGGCAACTGTGAAGTCTATGAATATGCAGGTTCGTCGGGGATGAGGAGCTCACAGTCTTGGGCAGCCTCCTGCTGCTGGATCACAGAACCAGTCTATCTCCCCTCAGGCACAATTAGCACAGCCTCAGACAACATCGAGCTTTAACCGGGTTTTATTCTTTCCCAGCAGTTGGTAAAGTTCACAGACAGTACATTAGTAGCTCTGGTGTGGTCTAAGAAGCCGGGATGGTTCATCTGCGTCACCCCCTTTTGTGTCTCTTTCGGGCCTTTTCGGTCTGTCCACATGCTAGCTACGATCCAGCAGTCATAAGCTTGTAGAGGGTGACCTACCAGGTCCCCTTGCCCTAGTACAACGGCCTTCTTCTCACTGCACAGGAGGTTGGGTCTCGGGACATAAGGACCTCGCACCCCGCCGGAGTTCGTGGTTGGAGCATACAGCGTCCTGGCCACTTCAGCAGAGCCAGCACTCTGCTTCCGGCCCAGTCCCACAGTGTCCTCACTAATTCAAGCACACCTGGAATCCTTCTTTCGCTCACCACGGTCTACAGCCTTGGACCCAGGCTAGCCTCATAGTGGCACAGGCCGCTGGTTCCATGTCCTCGCAGTCCTGTCTGGTGGTGTTCTCGCCTCTCCTTCTACTGACTGGACTTCACTCCTCGACTCCCCTTGGCTGACTGGCTTACTGGTGTCTCTCCGCTGACACTCTCTGTCTTGACTTGGTGTTGTGTCCTTTTTGTTTTGTTGTTACCTCCCCTAACCGGTCCTTCTATAATTTTCCACCCATCAGCTGGCTCCTCCTGCTATCCTGTGTCTGGGAATAGAGTCCCTAGACTTAGGATTGGGAGTGTGTTGGGTGTGTGTGTGGGGAGACCGACTTACCAATCCTGGCTGCTGCGCTATCTAGTGGCGACTGGTCCGCAGGGGCGCCACATATGCACTTTATTGAAAAATAAAAAAGAAAACATCCTTCATGTTGTGAGGTGGATTCCACCTCATTTCCTTTATTGGATTGATTCTTTGCTCCAGGAGGATACTAGCAAAAGCATTATGGTGAGCTGGAACACATATATTTACTGTGACACATGCATCATGTTGTGCTTGTCGGTAGGTAGAAGGAGGTTTCCAGGGCTTCTTATCTTATGGAGTATCCCCCATCTAATATATTTAATTTTCAGTTTTATACATTTTTCTTTTCCTATCGTCAAATTTATGGTACATGGAACAACTATGATCTGCGGTCTTCCATGGTTAAAATACAGTGTACAGCCTTCCTCTGGGATTGACAGTACATTAACTGAAGGGTAAATTAGTTAAATTACTATAGGGCCATTAACCAAAGACAGCTGGTCTATTAGAGTAATGGAATGAAGGCTTACTTTATTGGAAATTCATGAATAACATTAGATTATGTGTCTTGTTAATGTTGTTTTATGTCAATGAAGTCCATGAAAAGAACCATGTGTTTGTATTATATGTTATGTTTGTATCCATAAGGGGGTTATTTCTAATCTCTTACATTTATGGCATTTTCGCAGCATATGCCATAAGTATATAGTACATGCAGGTTCCATCAATGGGACTCTTTCTGACACGCCCACTCCAGGGCAGGGGAAGGCTCGGTACCGGGCAGTTACTAGTTGTTCTCAAGTCTTCACTTTTTGGTTTCTTCACTGGGACAGACGGGGGCCAAGACCCGTTCCCGTGACCCTGGCGGTATCATTTTAATAAAGGGGATGATGTTAGGGAAAGTCTGAGGGGATAAGGTGTATTCGTGACGCCACCTGCGGCGCCGCTGCTGCAGAATCTCTGGGGATTATGACCGGCAGCTGAGATAGTCCTTCTCCCTGCATGCGGAGCGCATTCCTCAGGCCAGTGGAGTGGTTTCCCCCGGCTTGTACCTCGGCAGTTGGTCATTCAGTCAGCAGTACCTCCGGTGTCATAGATAGCCTTTGTGGCCGATGGGCGCCGCAAAAGTCTCTCACACCACAGCTGCAGTTCCGTTACTTTTACTCAGGTGTTAAACATGCCTGCCAGGTACACTCTCTGCCAGTCTCCAGTACTTTACTCTTTCTCCAGAGCCAGGGTGGTACAGTTAAGCCACGGTTGGTGCCCTTACTCTCCCTTCTACGTGTCACAGTCTCTGGTGGGTCTCTTTTCTCGGCATTCTAAGGGTTAACTTTCATCTGAGTAGAGCGGGTCATCGCTTTGCCCCCCAGGCTCTCGACACCCTCCTCTACACAGAGCTCAGGTACCGGTAGCCACGGGTGCTTCTGTGTGTCCCAGACACCATTAGGATCCCTCCCAGGCACTGCTCCCTAGTACGCCCACCTTCTCCAACATGTGTCGGGTGTTTGGCCACAGCTCTCGTTAGAAGTCTGAGGCCTCCGGTTTCAGCTCGGGCTTGAAGCTTCCGCATTGTCTGCAGGGCCGGTACCTATGTCCTCCACCAACCCCTATGTCTCATCAGATTCAGGCGTACGGGGGCCAATGCCTCGTCTGCACCATTAGGGCTCTTCTCTCAGTCAGTCAGGCTTTCCCTCCCGTGGGCGAGCGGGGTGGCATTGCTCCAACCCATAGGAGTCGGCACCACACAGCCTCTGCACCCCCGACTACCACTCCTCCGTCAGTTGATGTTACTCCTCCGTCTCCTACTACTGAACTAACAAACTAACTAACTTGTCTAACATATCTTGTTCCCCTTTTGTGGCCTGGGTCCTCCCTCAGGGTCCACCCATTGTCCCAGGGGCCTGTCACTGCGTGTGTGTGTTTTGTGTTTTGGGCTCAGCCATACCATCCCGACACCTGGAGAACAGGGGCACTGCATTCTCTAACCGCGGAAATGCAGTACCTCTGGTGGCGGTTTACCCGCAGGGGCGCCATATTTCCATTCTGGAAAACAGGGTACGATTGAACAGTGCTGTCTGTGGACAGGTGGCCAGAATTCTCAGATATTTGAATTTCTATCCCCTCTTCACTGACAGCAGGTTAGTTAGATACTAGTGTATCTCAATGAATTAGAATATCTTCAAAAAATCAATATCATGTTGCCATTTTACTGGGAGTCCTAAAATGCGTTGACTAATAAATCAATATGATATTCACCCTTTGATGTTTCATGGAATATGGCAGCGTGGTGTTTAACCTTTCTTCCTCCCTACATTAATTTTCTGAAACAATGACCTTTGAGTTTTCACTGGCTGTAAGCCATAACCATCAACATTAACAGAAATAAAGACTTGAAATAGAGCACTCTGTATTGACTGTGTAGAATATATGTTTCACTTTTTGTATTGAATTTATTAAATAAATTAAAATTTTGATGATATTTAATTCATTGAGATGCTCCTGTATATGCAGATCCCATTTTTACCTACAGTAAATTTATGGCACACCGCATGGATGTGAAATTTTCAATTTTGGCCCACTGTGTATTTAAGAGGGTTGTGCCATGAACAATTACACATTTTAATTAATAGATCTATGAATAAAAATAACAATTGAATGTAATAAAAAAATGTTCCTGTCCTGAGATATTCTTATAAATCACAGTAGGAGACATACCAGGCTTGAGCTCAAGTGCTTCTGTGTCGAGCAATGATAAGCTACTAGTGCTAAAACAAACATTGCAGGTAAACAACACACATTGCTGAATTATTTGTGTAACGCTTACAGCATGCTGTCTGTAGATCACATAGCAAATACCTGCTGACAGATTCCCTTTAATTATCTCAACCACCCCTGATTCTCATCTGAGATAGAAATCTTGGTTGCTTCCTTGGCATAAAATCCCATTTTAAAAGGAAAAAACATTTAGCATTTTGTGATGTAACTAGTGATCACTATATTCTCCAGAGAAGAAAACATGTATGTTTCTGAAATGAATACTATGGTTCGTATTCTTGTACTTACAAATGTCGATCTTTAGGAATTAAGGATCAGTTCTATAGATGTACGACCATCCTGCACATAAACAATCGAGCAGAAAATCATTTTGACTTCATAGACTCCATTTTTACTCATGTAACATATTTTTATTACATTTTCGGCACTACACTTTATGGCACGCTGCAATTCAATCACTTCGGCCCTGATCACATAATTGTTTCTCTGCCCATCTTCTCTGTAGGACGTCTGTTCTCTATGACAAATGAACGACTTCTCTATTATAAAGGCAGCTGCTTGTGATCTGCTGAGCAGACCAGACCAGTAAACAGCGGCAATAAATACACCAACCACTGTACAAATATCCCACAGCTGTGAATACACCATGGAGAAAAAATCCTTAACGTAAAACTGGTAACAACAACACCACATATAAAGCACTTTAAGATGTAAATTCAGTAGGCCTCAATGTTGGTCTTATTTCCTGGCTCACTTTTTAGGTGGTTACCCACAGACAATAAATTCCCCCATACAGATTAGAGCCAAATCTTGTAAATGTGCCAGTTTTGATAGTACTATCCTACATCCTAAAGGCTCTGTCACACATAAAGAGATCGCTAACGAGATCACTGTTGCGTCACGGATTTCGTGACACAACAGAGATCCCAATAGCGATGCTGTTATGTGTGACACGCACCAACGATCTGGCCCCTGCTGTGAGATCGTTGATGGTTACACACTGCTCTGGGTCATTCCTGCGTCGTTGTGCTCCCGCTGGGAACGCTACATCGTTGTGTTTGACAGAGATAATGAGCAACGATCTCAATGCTACGCTATGGAGAGAAAATTCACAATGACCTCGGTATAATTCTGGATCGCTGGTGCGTCGTTTTTCACATTGCTGGTAAGATGCCTGTTTGACATCTAAGGCCACATGCACACGCTGAATATTTGATGAGTTTTTTACCTCAGGATTTGTAGCCAAAACCAGGAGTGGATAATTAAACACAGAAGTGGTGCAGGTGTTTCTATTAGACTTTTCCTCTGATTGCTCCAGTCCTGGTTTTGGCTACAAATCCTGAGGTAAAAAACTACTCACCGTGTGCACGTGGCCTTACCAGCGATGTGTAAACGACGTACCAGCGATCTCTGCACATCGTTATCAGGATTGGGATCGCTGATGCGTCGTTATGTGAGACTGGGCCTTAACTCCCCCTGATAGATAATGTCAAGGAGAAGAAGGATTGGGCAGATTAAATTTTATCGCCTCCTTGACGAGACCGCCGAAAGTGTCTGAGAGCAGCTCACCCTCCTCTCCCCACTTATAAAACAAGTGCCTTAAGTCAAGTTATTTTATAAAAGATGTTATATTTCTATTACAGGCACAGCATAGAGTTGCTGATCAGTGGGCTCCAGGTACTGAGACCCCCATGGACCAGTCAAACCTCCACTCTGAAGTGTACAACTCATACAAGCTCAAAACTAAATCTGTAGGTCCATATACCGCTCTGTGAGAGGGAATGTACAGACACATAGACTTACAGTGAACCTGTCACCAGTTTTTGACACAATTTTTTACAAATTATTACATAATCATCCCCTGTACACCCCAAAAATACCATTTGATTTGTACCACACTGTATCTAAATGAGGAAGGTCTGGTCTGTGTGCTCCTGGTGATATATGTTACTTCTCTGTGCGCATAAAAACAGTCCTCCTGCTCTGATTGATATGGAGGACATGTCATGTGTCATCTAAATAGCTGAATTAAATCTCGCTCCTGCGCAGTATCATCGCACAGGCGCACTTTGATATGTTCTTCTGTGGGCATGCGCATTAATGTCCTTGGCTCTGAAGGGTTAGTTTGCATACCAGCTGGGATGCGTGCATGATCGGTGGGAATAATGTATGTGTCCAACTCACTACAAGATATGACATCAGCACTGCTCACTTCCCGATATGGAAGGGAGTGGGGCCAAACTAACCAGTTAATTGTGCAGATTTATTACCAATGCATCAAAGTTAAGTGACTTTAACATTTTCACAATCAGCTAAGAGGCGTTCTGAAAATACATATAGAGCAGTAACAAACTCCCCATCAAAATGAGCTAACTGATGGATTCTCAGTTAACTCATTCTGCAGTTAGCAATGTGCAGGTAAACAAATAGCCTGTTAAAAAAAAATAATAATTTAATTAATTAAGCCCAAAAGTCCAATTGCAAAAACATATTTTTAGCCTACAATACATGCATGCAAGAAAATTGTTCCCAAAGGTTTTTAAATCTGTGAAAGGAATTGTGTTGATCCATTTAGTTGGTAAGTAGCCCATAACCATAATTGCCTATGACCCTAACCAGTGTCATTCTGCTTACAATCAGATATTTGGAGATATCCAACCTATAGGTTCACCTGACAGATAGAAATTCTCAATAGTTCTTTATGTGGCACCCTGGCACCTTGTTGGGCACCACAGAACCCTTGTTACGCAAATGGAGTGGAAAAAGCAAGCATCATTCACAAACAAGCAAAACACCTAACAACACTTTAGAACACACCTGTTTCACCCCAAGCCTCTAGGGGGAGCTCCACTGGTCACTTTGAGCCAGTTCCTCCTATAAATAGGGTCCTGGAGGGAGAAACAGCAGAGTGTGCAGACGCTAGGAGAGCTGCAGGAAGTGTGCAACCTCCGGTTCTGGAGATATACTAGGCCCAAACCAGTACACATAGCAAGTGAGAGACCCTTGCAACTGGGGTCATAGGGAAGGAGAAAGTACCTCTCAGGGACACAGGAGTTACCTTAACTCCCCACCACCAACCGGTTACTGGAACTGAGCTGTGAGAGCTACCACGCCACCACAGAGAACCAGCACGCCTAACAGGGAGTTTAGCCCCCTGTTCACCTGATGCACCTACCGACGAGAGCCCAGGGAAGATGATAGAATTGTCACCATCCCTTTAACAGAGCCCTCAGTGCAGTTGCCCAGGTGAATCACGTCCCACTGGACGTAAAACCCGGTCCGGCAGGATTCCACATCCACCCGACCTCACCAGAAAGACAGAGAAAGGAAGCCCAAACACTGCTTGCTGTGAAACTCCAGGAGCGTCAACCTCATCACCTGGTCCGAGTGTACCTGCTTTCCACCAGTAAAGGTACTCAAAAGACTTTGATGTGTCTGCGTTTGATTCCTGAACCTAACAGCAGTCTACTAAGCTGCCTCACAACATCTTGTGCAACTTCTGGCCCCATCCTGTGGGGTAACGTCCCATCTTGCTGCATTCCATCCCCCGGAGGCCCAAGCAGCGACGGTGAAATCACCGGAATTCCCGCAGGTGGCGTCACGACAAGATTTAACCCCTTATCTGTTCAGCCATCCCCTATTGATCTGACTACCGGGCCCCACAGCCTCAGGCGCGGTTCCGTGACAAGGAGAGGAAAACGCCTGCGATGTGCAGAACCCGGCTACGGTGAGTCATTTAGAGCGGATCTGTCAGGTCAAAAATCTATATGTAATGGAGAGACTTTTCTAATTCCTCTCTCTTAGCTCTCTCTATTCATGTATTTCTTATATTTACACTCCCTACTATCATCTGTAAACTGCAAATAAAGAGATTCGTTCCATCTTTCAATAACAGTGAGTGATCACTTACTTCTCTGTTGCACACTCCCCAAGGAATGAATATTCATGTAGTGACATCACTGCACTGCACAAGGAATGTTCAGTATAAATCACTCACATGGGGAAGGCTAGATCCTTCTGTCTCTGCTCTCCTTGTATGCAGAAAAACAAATAATCAATTAAACACAGAATCTCTCACAACCAGCACTGTCTGTGCTCAGAACAACAAATGGATTTGATTGCTTTATCTAATATCTGTCAGCTTGGCATGCGCCTGCAGTCTTCCCCTCCTCCTCAGAAGCACCATAGAAAAATGAAAGTGAGACACAGAGCACAAGGGGAGATGGAGAATAATAAATGAATATTTACATACTGCGGACTATTCAGCAGTGAAAGTAATGAACCGGACTAGTGAAGCAGCTGCCTGCTGGATGTGAAGATGCTTATAGCAAGAGAATTACAAAGGGTACAGTAATGATTTTCACATATTTTGAAAGCTCTGCCCGAGCACTATTCAAGGGTACTATTAGTATCATACTGAAAAATGGCCTGACAGTGTCCCTTTAAGATATGATATAACAATAATCAATAAGTCTAGAATGGCAAAAGTGTGTGCATTCCAAGAACTTTATTTTTCTAATTTTACTTTTTTTTTGTAAAATTATCTTAGACAATGCTCCCCTGAATTCAGAGTTCTGTTTTTTTGTTCCAATATTTAGAAAGAAAAACCTGAAGGAAATGGATCCAAACCGTACCAGACTGACCCCAATAAAGTTAATGGGATCATTTGCCTGCAGCTTGAGTGCCATTTATTTTAACTGAAAATAATCATTACAACTTATTTAGCTGATCTGGGGGTAATAAGAGTTTTTTTTATCTGCAGGTAAAATATGGAGAATATACTGTAAAGAATAATATTGTAGCTAAATGGAGCCATGTTATATAAGAGGGGCTTAAAGTAGGTTTTAGAAAAAAATTGCTCAATATCTGAAGTGTAAACAAAACGAATGGCAATAAAGTAACCTGTAAAAGATATAAAACTGCATGAAAGCAAGCCTGAAGCTGTGATAAAAGCTGTGCTATGAATCATCGGGGTGGGGTCCTCTACACGTAGATACCTTAGCTGGGAGGAGTGAGACAAGTGTTCGTACAAGGAATCCGTGCCCCGACAGACACAAGCACAGATCGCTGACACATAACATAGTGCGTGTGCTCGCAGGCGAACGTCACAGCAATAGAAATATCAAACACTTTGTATCCCGTGAGACACTTCCTGCCCGGGACATTGTGCAGCATGTGGATGCATGATTAGATACCGCAGCCTCACAATTGTGACTAATGACTAGAAACCCTGGGGAACAAGTGATGTTATATAGATCAGCACTGAGTTATGTAGCTCTGGTCCGAACCCTAAAAACTGTATCTTACAAAATGTTGAATTTATTATATAATACAAAGCTTAAAGAGGACCTGTCACCCCCCTGCTGCATGCAATATAAATGCAGCACTGAATGCAGCATGTCTGCTGCAGTCAGGGAAGAGGTCCCCCATGTGTCTGTGTGCTGTGTACCCAAGATATAGCGTTAGAAAAAGTTACAGTTAGAAGTCATGGAGGTAGTCCCTGTGGCTGGAGTGAGCTCGATTAACTGGGGGGGCCATTCCCTCCCCCTGCCTGTCTGTGCTGCTTTTGCTGTGCTGGCTCTGCCCTCCCCCTCTCCTCCTCCTGTGTTACTCAGAGCAGATGCAAATCATTTGTCCTGACATCAGCTCCAGATTCCTACCCTGGTGTCTGAACAAAGCATAAACAGCACAGCAGGAGGCGGCACAGACAGGCAGAGGGGGAGGGAATGGCCTCAGTCAATCGAGCTCACTCCAGCCACAGGGACTGCCTTCATGGCTTCTAACTGTAAGTTTTTCTACGACTATATCTCAGGGTGCAGAGCACACAGAGACATGGGGGACCCCTTCCCTGAATGCAGCAGACATTCTGCATTCAGTGCTGCATTTAGATTGCCATGCAGCAGGGGGTGACAGGTCCTCTTTAAAAGAAAGGGATTCAGTCAAATACTTGCCAAGATTACTATTCACACTGCCTCAAGTTTTCTTGGCCACTCATAGTTTTGTATAAATCTGTTTAAAATGTATTTAAGGGGTATCCTCTCTATTAGAGCAAATGGCAGAAATAGAGGAGGATCTTTATTTAATAATGAGATACAATATGGAGGACCTGGTCCGAGTGGCAAATAATATTACATTTATGCTGTGAAGAACAGGAACTAGAGCTATTTGTTCTGAATTGTGTATATCAAAGGAGTGGTCACCACCATGAAGCAACCTCTTTAAGGTTATTATTATTTTAATTCATAGTAGTATTGTTGTTATTAATTCTTATGAATTCACCTGGTGAGTTGTGTTTGCTAAGCCATAGGTCATAGTTAGCAGCGCAGACTGGAAGCTTTGATGCAGCAGAATTGGATTTTCTGAATGATACATGGCATTGTGAGGACCGGTATAGGTTAATATCCTTGTCAGCAGGTGGAAAAGAAGGGCTGCAAGTTTTAGATGCCGTTGCGCAGGCAATCAGACACAGTGTTGCAGGACTGCAGAAGCATACAGAAATGAAAAGTAGGTTGGCAGAGACCTTGATTCAGCTGAAGGTGCAGACTGCAGAATCTGGATCCCTGATTACCAAATCAGTGTCACGCACAAGCAAAGCACAATACAGTGGTTATAATGGGGGATGGAAAAGGGTAGGAAGGCCCAAACGGTAGGGAAAGGGGAGACAGGTCACCACCTGACACTAACCTGTGTCTGCACCTTGCGCTCCTTAACGTTCCTAAGCAGGTCCTTCCATCTCATTTGTCAAATCCGTATTTGTTCATCCACTCACCATGGCTAGTGCAAAGGATGGTGAGTGCCCTAGACTATACTTCTACTATAGCCTAACATAGGGAAAGGTAGACAAACAGGAGAACATAGACGAAAGGATGTTCTTCTACTTCAAAAGCTGCATCCAGACACCAGCACTGCAGGCAAAAGGACTCCAACAGCTACAAGAAGCTTCCTTCCTCCAAGGTGGTCAGTTCAGAATAAATCTCTATAATCGGCATCAGGTGATGGAACATGTGACTATTTAAGGTTGAGAGGAGTGGTCATTAACTGGCTTCACCTGATATAGGAGTAACAAGGAACAACCAGCAAGGAAAAATTCCTTAACCCTTGCTGCACCAAAACAAAGCAATTATGTTTAAGGCCTCTTTCACACATCTGTGCCTCCAGCATGTTTGCAGTCCATGCAAACACATTCCAGAAGCACAGACATATGGAGACACATTACAACCTATGGCCCCCTTTACACGTCTGTGATTCCACATGGACCGTGTCTCCATGTGGAGCAGACGCATGTCCATGTGCTCCACATGGAGACATGTCCGTTTTTCAGCAACAGCACGGACATACGGACCCATTCAAATGAATGGATCCATGCAAAAAATGTCCCACACACAGATATCATCCATGTGACATGGGTGTGCATGGACCAGAGCCAAGAGTTTGAATTGTAAAAATAAAGAATTTCATACTCACCTATCTCCAGCACTGCCTATTCGTCTCACTTCCGGGGCCGCTCATTACTCTCATGAAATAGTGACTGCACTGAGTGTAGCAGCGGCCCCGGAAGAGAGAGGAACAGCATCGCTGGAGACAAGTGAGTATACAATGACAGGCTGTCCGTATGCTCTCTGGATGTCACACAGGTAGCACAAGGATAGCACACGCATGACCCACCATGCATGTCACACGGATACATACCCCCCCAAAAAACATCCTGTCTCACACGTGCGTATTTTGTATGGATGTGTGAAACAGGCCTAAAGCGCAGAGTCCCACAAGACAATGTGAGACTCAGATCCCAAACCTGTCACAAGTTTCTAAAGGACTATTTAATTTTTTTCTTCAAAATCATTTCATTGGTTGACTGCAAGAAGCAGAAATTTTGAAAATTTTGCTATTAAATCTAATTTGCAATGAAGGTTGAAAAATTTTGTTTGCAAATAAATCTAAGGCGGCCGTCACACGGTGAGATATCTTTAGCGATATTGTAAGCGATCACGTGCACGCGCAATCGCTTACAATATCGCTCACATCGCTGGTGAGATGTCACACAGACAGACTCACCAGCGATGCGGAGCCGCGATCTCGCTGGTAACTATGGTACACATCGGGTAACTAGGCGCCGCGCGTCGCTTAGTTACCCGACGTGTATCATAGTTACCATCTCCCAGCATAGGCTGTGCCGCTGGGAGATGGATCATCGTGGTGTTATACACCACGATGATGCAGATCGTTGCATCGTTCATCGCTAGATCTGAGAACCGAACCTCAGATCAGCGATGTCACGATCAAGCGATTTACCATCGTAAATCGCTTGATTACATGCAACGATATCTTGCCCGATATCGCTTAAGCGATCAAAAAGGAGATCGCTTAAACGATATCGGGCAAGATATCTCACCGTGTGACGGCCGCCTAACTAATATCTGGTAATAGACCCGGGACTTTTAATGATCATCTACCAAACCATTTTCAGCATAGACATAAAGAGGACAAATAGATAAAACATCAATATGGTTTTATATTAAGGATAATAGAAAAAATTAGAGTTTGACTCAACAGGACTCATGAGTCATGAGTAAGACTGCATAGGATAATAGGAATAATTGGAGTGTGGTCAACAGGACTAGATTTTCCCTTTATTTTTATTTTTCAAAATTAGTGCAGTTGAAGTGCATCCATTTTTTTCTATTATCCTAAGCAGTCTTACTCATGACTCATGAGTCATGAGTAAGACTGCTTAGTGCAGTCAAAATGCATCAACTGGGTCATGTCGGACAAGTAAATTTTTCTTTTGTATGCACTATATCTTCTTTTGAAAAAAGAAAAGGAAAATCCAGTCCAGTTGAACCGGACTCAAATTTTTTCTATTATCCTTGATGTGAGTGTCTGAGCCTCATATGGATGAGCGTAGAGCAACAGGGTGAGCTGGAATCAAGTTCCTATAATGCTTTTAAATTACTATTATATGTGAATGGACAATCTGACTCCTTGTTGGGGACCTCTGCATATAAACAGAAGTGTCACATAAATTTGCCAATATTTGCAATGTAGCCATAAACTGTAGCACACTTTAGTCATCAGTATATGTAAGCTATAGGCATATGTAAGATACAGATGATTCCGTCTGTGGGAAAATAGTAATCTGACTCTGGTGCATAAAATCTATTGTGAAGTTCAATTGTTGTGTGTGCATTCCTCATTGCTTTAATGTACTGCAGATAATTCCCATGACACATTGTGAAATGTTAAACCCTAGTGTGAAATCAGTGTTCAGGCCGCTGCAGGTGTTATCTGTCACACAATATCCAAAACATTGGTTCGTCTAAGGCAGAAAAATATCTGTTCTCGGGAGACGGAATATATTGTCTTCTTTTATTACCATGTTTGTTGTAATGGAAATGTAATTATATAATAAAGCAAAGTTTTTTTTCATGTTTTAATTTCTGACATTCACCCAGTGCACAGGGCTGAAACCAAACAACTCCATACATTGTGTAGCGGCTGCTCTCAGGTTCTGCGGTTCTGCTTCCATTTACTTCATAAAGAGCTGAGTCTAGAAATCATTGGCAATAATAGCGAACCGAACATCTTGAAAGAAGAAGTCTTTGCTGCAATAAAGCTTCCGTCACAAAACACCTGGATCTATCAATGTCACCTGGATCTACCAATATTCCAACAGAGCTAATAAAGTATTCTGAACCAGCAGTAGAAGTCATCACTTGCTTGTATCAACAGATATGGACTACTGGTAAATGTCCCAAGGACTGGACAAGATCTGTGTTTATTCCTATTCCGAAGAAGGGGATGCTACTAATTGTGCAAACTATCAGACTGTCATGTCCCAAGAATGGGAATGATTCATTGTTGTGTGTGTGCACTGTATTGCATTTTTCTCTGTTGCTAGGCAGAAGCCCTGACTTTGGTATTTTGTCCCTTTAGCCTCCCTGTAGCTCTGTTAGCTTTGCTCCTCCCATTCTCCCCATGTAGTTGTTTTTTCTTCCATCTTAGGATGCGCACATGTTTATTGCTGTGATGAAGAATCACTCTTTTTACCTGCTGCATTGTACTTCAATACAAACTTTTTGTGAATATCATCTCTATTTCTCCTGGACTCTTACTTCAAGTTAGTGTGGTTGAGTTGAACTATCTGGTGACACTTGCATGTAAGTACTGTTGGTATATGCAACAGTTGTGGACTTCGTTTGTGTGAAGGAGGACTTTATGATGATCTGACAATAGATGGCGATGTTATGTAAAGTTTTCTTTGCTTACTGTATTGTAAAAGAAAAAGTCTCTCTTGTACTTTCAGTTTCTTACTTCTTCCTGGTGCAGTACTGAGTGACTATACATTTTTCCTTTACCTCATGTTCTGAGAAATAAAAGCTTGTTATCCCATGTAATCTTCTCTATGAAGTTTCTACTGCAATGGTGTATGTATATCCAGAAGCTGGGCAACAGGTTATGGGCCCAGGCACCGAAGAGCCCAGGCACTGAAGATCCCAGGCACCGATGATCTTAAGCACCGAGAGCCCCAGACACCCAGGACACCGGAACTCTCAGCAAGACCCTGGCAAATGCAGAAGTACAATTCTCTACAAACAAGTAAGACAAGTTAAAGATGATGAGTAGCACAGAGCTAAAACTTACAGTAGCTAAGCAGAATAATGAGAACTATCAGTTATGGAAGTTCAAAGTAGAGATGTTATTGTCTAAAGATGATTTATGGGAAGTAATCACTACAGATAGACCTGATGAAGATAATCAGACATGGGATAAGAAAAATAGACAAGCAATAGCTTATTAGTGGATGATGCTCAATTAATCCACATAAGGAATGAGGATACAGCAAAGGGAATGTGGGAATCACTAAGAAAGTTACATGAAAGACCCAGCTTAAATCACAAGTTATTTCTGCTAAGAAAGCTTTACTGTATGAGCCTAAGTGCAGACAATGGACATGCAGAAGCATATATTCTCTATAATGGAAGTGATATCACAGCTGAGATCAATTGGTGAAGTATATTAAGGAAATCCATGTAGCAGCCATATTATTGTGCAGTTTCTGGATTCATATACTGCTTTGATAAATGCACTAGAGACAAGACCTGAAAAAGACATTACATTAGAGTTTGTGAAGACCAGACTCATAGATGAATAGTAAAGAAGGAAAGAACAAACAAATGATTCTTCTACTGAAAAAGATAATGGAAATGCTTTTAAAGCTTCAGAATCAAAAAGACCCTATAATAAAGAGACAAGAGAATGTTTCAGATGTAAGAAAAAATTTAAAGAAAGACTTACTATATGGAAAGCAGAACAACAGAAATTACACCATAAAGAGAATACACTGAAGGTGAAAATAATTTTTGATTCTGTGAAATAATTGGAATGTTGATTGCTTCAGTGTGAAAACAAATAAATCTTGTATTGTGATCCTTAATGGCTAACAAATAAATAATGTTATAAGCACTTCGAAGATCGGGTCTCTATCAGGATGTATGACATAATTGATGGCCTTAAGTAACTAAAAGAATCATTGGTTGTTTATTGACTCAGGAGCAACATGTCACATGACAAGTAATAAAAATTTCTTTACTGAACTTGATTTAAATAAGAAGGAAGCCATTTATCTTGCAGATGGAAACAAAATAACTGCAGAAGGTGTTGGACAAGGAATGATAAACTGTTCTAACAAGTTTGGGCATGATTCAAAAATACTTGTGCAGGATGTGTTATATGTTCCTGGATTAGAAGGTGGATTGTTATCTGTAAAACGTCTAACAGCTAAAGGATTTACTGTAAAATTCAAAGACGATGAATGTACAATCCTAGCAGGAAAAAAGGTAATAACCAATGTCAAGGCAGATGAACAATTATATCATCTAGACACATTAAAGGAACAGATGAAGTTGGGTACACATGATTACAAGAATTGTATTCACATGTGGTATAGACGTCTAAGGACACAGACATCCTGAAAGTATAATGGAGCTACAAGGGAAACGAATGGACAGATGGATCTATGTACTCATATATATTGATGAAATTTTAGTTTGTTTTAAAAAATAAAGGGATAAAGAGGACATACTAAAAATCCTGAATCAACATTTTGAGATCAAAGACTTGGGAAATGTGAAACAGTACCTATGAATATAGATAGAAAGGGAAGAAGATGGAAGTGTCCTACTTAATCAAAATCACGATTCAAGACATACCCAAACATATGGATTGAAGGATGCAAAACCAGCAACATCTCAAATGGAAACTAATTATCTTAAAGAGATGAATAGTGAGAAAAACGTGTTACCAAATAATGAAGAGTACAGAATAGCATTAGGAAAATTACTGTATCTAACGACTGTTACAAGGCCAGACGTCGCAGCAATTGGAATTCTGAGTAGAAAAGTGTCCAAGCGAAATAAAATAGATGGAAATGCTGTGAAGAGAGTAATACGTTATTTGAAAGGAACTAGCAATGTTAAACTGAAACTACCTACAAGTGATAAATGCATTTTAACTGGATATGTTGATGCAGATTGGGCTGGAGATCCAATGACAGAAAATCTACCAGTGGCTATCTTTTCTTTCTCTCAGGCGGACCAATTAGTTGGACTAGTTAAAAACAATCAATTGTAGCGCTGTCATCAACAGAAGCAGAATATGTTGCAGCAGCACACGCGAGTCAAAAAGTTCTATGGTTAAGACAATTGCTAACTGACCTAAGACAACCATAGTTGAAACCAACAAAATTAAATAAGGACAATCAAGGATGTCTTTTTGTTGCTCAGATGTAAAGAGTTAACCCAAGAACCCAGCACATTGATGTGAAGTATTATTTCTTGAGGGATCATCAGAACAAGGAATCCTGAAATTAGAATATTGTCCAACTGAAGATATGACAGCAGACATTTTCACAAAGGCATTGAATGCTGAAAAACATCAGAGAATAATGAAGAAATTGGGTTTGACTGAATAAGTCCTTACTGTTGAGAAAGGGTGTTGGTATATGCAACAGTTGTGGACTTTGTTTGTGTGCAGGAGGACTTTATGATGATTCTGTATTGTAAAAAGAAAAAGTCTCTCTTGTACTTTCAGATTCTTACTTCTTCCTGGTGCAGTACTGAGTGACTGTGCATTTTTCCTTTACTTCATGTTCTGAGAAGTAAAAGCTTGTTATCCCATGTAATCTGCTCTGTGAAGTTTCTACTGTAATGGTGTATATCCAGAAGCTGTGCAACAAGTACAGCAATCAATACGAATATCAGAGGGCTTGATACTTCAGGAACCAATGCTTTGCAGTGCATTGAACAGCCAAAATATTGAGCTCATATCTTATGCCAGCAAAATACTGCTGAAAATCCTGCAAAGGCGGCTACAGCCTTACTTCGACAAAGAGATGCCAGACGAACTAGCAGGATTCAGAAAAGGCAGAGGAACAAGAGATGCAATTGCCAACATGAGATTGATAATGGCAAAGGCCAAAGAATGCAAGGAGCTCTATTTTTGCTTCATTGACTACAGCAAGCCTTCAACTTTGATAATCACCAGAAACTTTGGAGTGCCATGAAGGATATGGGTTTTGCAAACCATCTGATCAGCCTCATTAGGAACCATTACATCAACCAAGAAGCAAAAGTCTGAACACAATACAATGACACAGAATGGTTCAAAGTACAGTGAGGCGTCAGACAAGGCAGCATCCTGTCACCATTTCTCTTCAATTTATATGCAGAAGCTATTTTCAGGAAGGCTGGACTTGCCAAAAAAAGAAGCAGGAATCAAAATTGGTGTAAGAGTCATCAACAATCTAAGATATGCAGATGATACAACACTGATAGCAACAAGCGTAGATGGAATGAAGGTCTTAATACGGAGTGTCAAGATAGAAAGCTCAGACATGGTACTGCTACTCACCACAAAGAAAATTAAGATATTGACTACTACCAGGTACGACCAGGACACATGATTTGGACCACGACAAACTAGAAGTGGTAAAGGCATTCAACCTTCTTGGATCAATGATCACTCAAGATATAGCAATGACATCGGAATTTAATAGGAGTGTCACAGTCTCCACACTGTTCTTGTCTGCTATGTTACTATTGTGTGGAGGCTGTCAGTCTGTTTTTGTTTTACTGAGTCTGTGCTGCAATCATCTGTGTTCACTTCCCTTGATTAGTCCACTACTTAAGCATGCTAGCTCCTCCACACAGTGTCAATTGTACACTTGCTGCTGCCTGTGTAGGACTGATCTCTCTGTGCTCAGTGCCTGGCCAATAATAATATGATAACTGGCACACCTACATGTTTAGGTGCTAGCTAGAAAATAACAATATATAATAATAATGATCCGCTGCACATTAAACAGAATATATGAATTGCTTTACCCCAAGAAATCAGGACTATTCACAACTTGCATGGCTTCAGGCGATCCCTAAAAACGCATCTTTTTAAGGCGGCCTATCATACTCCCTAATAGAAGTCCATTGTACTGTAGACAGTGAATGGGCTATCCCTCTGGACATTACTCTTCTACAAACTCCACCAAACCAAAAAGGTCTACACAGATTGTATAATGACCATCCATGTAAGCTTAGTCCTATGCCCCATTTCCTCAAGATGCCTGGACCATCAGTGCAATAAGCCCCTGTACCTTGTGCAACCCCTATCTCATTGTAGATTGTAAGCTCTTTTGAGCAGGGTCACCTTAATTTCTTGCTTTATTTATTGTATTTTTTTTTTCACATTGATTCTATGCCTATTGTTTTGTATCCAATTATTGTACTTTATTTGTTCTCTACTGTAATTACTTCCTGTATATTTTCTGTACTCTAACCCCTACATTGTAAAGCGCTGCGGAATATGTTGGCGCTAGATAAACCTTTTATTATTATTATTATTATTATTATTATTATATGACAAATGACTAAAGGATATATGTCTGGTATATAGGAAACTAATGCAAATTTTGAAGAGGAAAATGAACACTACAGAAACTGCTTTAGGACATACTATGAAATATGAGAATCTTAGTTGATGCATTGGCCATTGCATGTAAGCCCGGTAACCTGCTTCAAGGTGTTCTCATGTATACCGGGTCCCTGTCTCCCTTACCTTATCCCTCTGTCTGTGGTACAAATGCATACGAGGGTATAAGCCTCTGAGTGCAATTTAAAACCTACGTGTATGGGTGTGGTAGGAAGCTTGACTACAACAAGATGGTGGAAAGCATGATTACATTTAGCTAAGCTACCGAGGGAAGGGTGCTCAGTCAAAAACAGTAACATTAATAATATGATAATGAAAAGTGCCTGGCCAAGCCTGACTTTATTCCTTTTTTCTGCTCCCTGTTATCTGTCTTGTCTTTCTGGTTTTCCTGACCCAGGCTTGTGAAGTGGATTTCATCTCTGACTACTCCTTGTTGTGGTGCGCCATTTCCTGAACCTGACCTCGGATCGCTTGACCTCCCTCCACTTGTCCAGTAAGTAGTACAATAATAATAATTGTCTATCAGTATTGTAGTCTTATCTTTCTACTTCTGAGACTGTTATCACTGTAGTGACTCATGTCACATGGAGAATAGCTTTGGGAAAATCAACAATGAAGTCACTGGACAAGGTCTTTAAATCAAGGAATATATGATGAAGACATGGCTCATACATAGTCTGCTCTTTTCTGTAGTAACTTACCGAAGTGAAACATGGAAGATAAAGAAACAAGACAGAAGAATCAATGCCTTCAAAATGAGGTGCTGGAGAAGGACGTTACCAATACAATGAATGGCAGGAAGAACAAATGAATCAATTCTGGAAGTAATCAAGTCAGACATGTCACTTGAAGCAAAGATCTCCAAGGTACCACTTGTCTACATATCATACGAAGAGAAAAATCCATGGAGAAGGACATCATGGTAGGAAAATAGAAGGTACAAGGTGAGGATGAAGACCAGCCACCCAATGGCTTGATACTGTCAAGATAACGATGGAGAAAACCCTGGAGGACCTGTCTAGGCTCGTGCAAGATTGATCTTCCTAGAGAGCATTTATCCATCAAGTCACCAAGGCTCGAGATCAAGCTGAAGGCTGATAAATAAAAATAATAAATGTATAAGCAATCTAAAATAAGCTCTGCATCGGACTGACATACTTTTCGTACTCAGGAGGAAAGAGGAGTCCATGAACACAGAGAGATTAGCATCTGATAAGGAAAAAAAAAGTTCCCGTACTCATCTTCAAAGATTAAAAAATCTGAAATCTGTATTCCATGAGTTTAAAATCCAAATGATAAAAAAAAATCCAAGTTGAAAAAAAAGAAAAGCCTCATAAACCTGATAATTTTGAACGAACAGATGAATGTGTCATATGATGAATGTGACGCTGCTGCTGCCGCTCACTTCCTGTTGATTAACTCATTGGGGTGAAGGTGAGGAGACAGAAACCAGCGGTAATTGAACGCAGGGCTCACGTGACGTCACAATGTCAAGTGATCCCCAGGAGCACAATTAACTGAATCAGAAGGGGTTGTCCTAGTAGTTGACAACTCCTTTAAAAAACTTCAAGCAAATTTTGTGTAGTGAGCCCCTGTACTCATGATTAACACCTTACTGGAGTGTTAGACTACACAAAGTCATTGAAGGGTCTGGTCTAGAATTTTCATGTGACTCCAGTCACTGCACACGGGTTAGCTGTGAGACTGGGTAGTCAAGAGGTCCGAGGTCAGATACCAGGAGGGCTCATAATAGCCAAGTGGGATAAGACAAGCCATAGTCAAGTCACGGTCCAAGGTAAAAATTCCAGGAGGGTAGAGGATCAAGACAGAGGGGCTGGGCAAACAGGTAGTCAGAGGCAAGGTTAGAGGTCAGGCAACAATAGATCAGAGACTGAGCATGGGAAAAGAAAGCATGAAGACACAACCGAGCTTAAAGCTACAACCAGCAATGATGTGACCACCAGCCAGGTACATAACTAGGTAATCACCCTAAGGGCAACACCTGGAGGACGTCAAGTAGCCTCAGTCTGTTATAAGGTTGCAAAACAATCCTCAATTGCTATGGGATTGGCTTAGCCTGCTGCAGTCCCAGATTGGGCGATTTTGCTGTAATTCAGAATCTTGACAGTCCAGCACTCCTCTGCCATCTATTGAGCGGCTGAACTGTCACTCACAGCGTCCTTATGATTCAGTGAATGGCTGATTAGAAACAATTCAAATATGGAACCGTGGACTATACAACTGCAATCATTCTGTGAATAGTAAGTTCACATCATAGTCTACAGATGGATAAGCAGAGAGAAGGTCAGGTAACATTACATTTGTCTGTTAAATATCAATCAAGTGATGCAATGACATGGCTCTCTGTTCATTCCGATGCTCTTAAACCATGTACTCGAGAGTCATTAACAGGATATGTTATGAAAACGTGTGAAGAAAAAGTAAGTCAGACATTATATCAGCTGTCCTGATCCATCACTAATGTCTAGGCCGAGTGAAGAAAAGACGGATTACTGTAAACTTCAAGATTGTAAAGGTTACAGTCGTTTTCAGATAAAAAGTTTTAAAAGTTGAATACTCTGGATGGAAAATGCACTAAGATACCACATCTAGAATATGATTCAACTAATTATAAAGAACTATAGAAAGTGGCATATAGAAATAATGTGGTTAATGTGCGCAGTATTAGTTCCTAGCTTCACGTTAACCACCTGCCAGACCATGCACTGGCTTTTGACAGCGGGAAGTGCTGGTTCTAAATCTGCAGAGCCATCGATCTAACAGTACCAGTTTGGATCCTCTGCAATCTCTGACCCTGAGGAGAAGACAGAGTCAATTTATTACAGCTTCTGCCTTCTCTTTTCCAGGCTGCATGGCACTCAGTGAGACGTATTGGGTAGATGATGCTCAACATATTTATTCTGTGATTTTACTCCAAAATGCTAAACTATTCTACTCTATGCTGACTTAAAAGTGCCCATGTGCATTAGGTAAATATTGAAAATCATAGATTTTACCCAAAGGCAGAGATCTAGTATAAGAAGAATTGGGCATGTTGGATTTTCCATGATGGATCCTCGACCAGCAAAGATCACTCTGCTGCCAGAGGATTTGGGTTATTGACTTCATTTGAATGATGGCTATCTAACATGCATGGGGACCTTAAAGGGGATGTCTGGTCACATTATATAGATGATGACCAATCTACAGGATAGTTTTTCAATATCAGATCTGTGACAATCTGACACCCGGCACCCCCAAAGTTCAGTTACTACATGGTCCAGCAGCACCCAGATGTAAAAACATTGAAAGATGATGCAAGTGCAATTCATTCAATGTGCAGTAGGCTGCAGCTAAGAACTACAGAGGAGCTTCTATTTTCTTGCAGCCTCATTTAATATGTTTACTTTCAGCCACCAATGAACTTTGTAGAAGCTGATCAGTGGACCTTCACTCATCTGATATTGATGATTTATTCTAATGATAGTTCATCAATATCTTGTGACCGAACAACCTCTTTAAAGGAACTGACCCTCCAAATCACCCCCAACCCTATTAATAGCTGTCCCTGCACCCTAACATAACAGTATTAGTGCTCCTTTTTTATTAAAAAAAAGCGCTCTGTAACATTGGAATAATCAACATTTACACAACAGATCTGAGACTTCTTGTCCCTGAATAAGTTTCACAGGACGTCCCCTGTGAGACTAAGCCCTCCCTAGGTGCTCATTTTCACGCCACGAATGATCCACCTCTCTCTGTCTGTGCTGCTGTGATGTGGAGCTGAAGGCAGGACTAATGATTTGCATTCTGTGAGTGATAGAGAGGGGGGAGGGTAAAGCCTGCACAAGCAGAGCACACAGACAGAGAGAGGGTGGATCCTGGAGCCTGCAAAACAAACATGCCCTAAGGGCTAAAGAATATAGCCAATGCTAATTATAATCACTAATGAGTGAGTATTAAAACGTTTTTATGCACTTTCACAGTATGCTTTTAGGAGACAAAAGAAGTGTGAGATTAGTGATAGGATGCTGCAGGGACATGTTTTGGTAGCTTAGGAGGCGTTCTGGAGGTAACAGGATCCCTTTAAGACTACTAATAGTGTGCTTATTTTATGACTAGACGGGGCCCGATTCCATCACATTGGGCCATTCTAGAAGGTGTGCAATTACATATTAGTTGAAGATTTGTCTGGTTGGGACTGTAGTTGCAAAATGACATCCTGTGACAATCTAATAGCTCTGGACTGGGGAGAGTCGCGTGTGACACACATTCCTTCTGTGAAGTGGCATGATCAAGGCAATGCTCTGTTCATTAGTCTCATTTACACGTTTTCAGCCTTTTCTCATTGTGCTGCTTTCCTTTCCATGTCATCAGTGTACTATTTACCCTCATCTTGGCATAGATTTTGACCGATCAACCAAACTTATAGCCTTCTTCACATTCCAGTGTAACTGCCTTTTGTAACTTACCCAGTTCTATAGGCGGCGCTGTTTTCTTTGACTGATCAACCAAACTTGCCTGGTCAAGCAAAAAATGGGGCTCTTCACATTCCAGTTTAACTGCCTTTTGTAATTTACATGATGTCCTATAGGTGGTGCTGTTTTAAAGACAAGCAGACACACAAACAGACTGGATTTGGCTTTTATATAGTAGATATGAACAATAAGAAGTACAACCAATAGTACAACAAGAATCATATAATATAGGAACTGAAAGGGCAGTGGTGTGACTCACAAAAAAACATTTCTACAGCAATCTGCCAAGTATTGTGCAATTCAAGACTGAGCATCCTACCAAGCTCTCCAGATGGACCACTTCTTATTTTATATGCTGAAGTTGCATTGATTCATAGGTCAATACATCCAGATGTCATGCACAAGTCTTTAGTGCTCTTCCTTCCGTAATAACTTTACAAAGCTTCTCTACTAGGAGAGGCCAGATTATCACATACATTTTGTGTTGTAGAAATAATGCCATTTAGGTGTCAAAAGCCAAAAGATCAAGGCCATGTTATGACCTTCTTCACACAGTTTGAGATTTGTTTGTATCGCCACATTCCGAGACTTGTTACATTATTGTTTTTCCATCAATTGAGCTGGGTGTTTTTGTTGCCAAAGAACTGATAGTTTTATTGACATTTTTGGGTATATACAACATTTTAATTTGTTTTTATTGCATTTTTTTTAGAAAGGAATTCTTAATTTTTTTCTTTATTTTAAATGGGGGTTATAGATGGAGAGTTGAACATTTATCTTGTCTTATAAACAAATATTTTGTACTTTTTTAATTGCTTCAGGGCATTTTAACTTGCGATCAATCCTTATAGTATGAACTGCAATAGCAGAGTAATGCTTGATAAGAGTAAAGCTTGATCTCCTTTGACGTGCAGCATTTTGCTGAGTTTCAAAATGGCAGTGATGGAAGCCTTCAGCAGACAACTTTGGGTACCATAATAACCCTTCGCCACCTTGCGATGGCATCACAGGACGCTCATGGGAGCAAATAAGCACAAGAAGTGATGTGCGTTCCACACAAATGTACATTTAAATGGCTAACAACAGCGGCTGGAGGTCATCTCTGGTTGTGGCAATTCTAAACCCTGATGAGCCAGTGGAAGGGTGAGACTATGTTGCTTGCTACAGTGTGTGTTTTGCTTGGTATGTGTTATATGTGCCTTTAACTGTTGGGGATCCAATAAAGTCTCACCATTGTGTGGTTCCTTCCCCCTGTGATGTCTGAGTAGCGGCCTGCCGACAGTTAAGGAGCTCGGGCGTGCAGTGGGATGAGCCCTGGTCCATGCGGTCTTTCTAAAGGCAGCTGGGCCAGCGGATGAGAGTATCCACTGACCCCCATATCTCCACATTTGGGTCCAGAACAGAACTTCAAAAAAGTGCAGTTGAACCCCAGAACCTCAACTTCAACGGCTCCACTTATCTCTACTTAGCATCAACAATTAAATCACAACACCAAGAAGAATCACAGGATCCAGGATTGATACACATGTTAATAATATGCAAATAAAGAATTGAGATATTTTGGAAAAAAAAAATAGAAGTTCCTGCTCATAAAATATAATATCAGAGACCATGCCGAAATGCTAAATCGGGGGATTGTGGAGTTTGTGGGGGTGAACAGAGGTCCCAAGCAGATAAATAAACTGCATATATTGAGCTTTCTATAATTCATAATATTCGTTTGTCAAAGCTTGTACTTATTATGTTTTATTTTGACCTATGAATGCTTTACAAAGGTGTCCCCCAATATGAACCCCCTCTCCTTGGAGCAGAATCAGCTGTGATGCCGCTTATTGTCATTGATGTATTCTGTGTTATCAGCTATGTATAAAGGTCTTAAGGGCCTGTCACACGCATCAATATCGCCTGCACGATATCGGCTGCACGTGACGTTGCAGCGATATTGATGCGTGTGACATAGTGAATCAACCAGCGATAAATCGCTGGTTGATCATCGCCAGGTTTTAGAATCAGTCCTAAAACCTGGCGATTGTCGCCCGGTGGACACGCAGCATCGCTGCGTGTGACACCGGGACTAGCGATATTCCAGCTCCCAGCGCCTCTCACAAGCGCTGGGAGCTGGTAACTAAGGTAAACTGCGGGTATCTAGGCAGCGCGCGCTGCCTAGATACCCGACGTGTACCTTAGTTACCAGCCTCCTCCGCTCTCCGGCTGGTATCTAAGGTACACAGCGGGTAACTAGGGTCCCTAGTTACAGTTCATTGTAATCTTGACTCTGAGGATAATGAACCTGATGAAATCATTTAATGGAAAAAAATGCAAGATTACTAATTTATTTTAGAATAAAGATCACAATAAGGAAAAAAAAACAATTGCAACCAGGGGCGTGACTACAATAGGTGCAGGGGTTGCTATCGCACCAGGGCCCTGCAGCCTAAGGGGGCCCCAGAAGTCCCTTTGGCCTATAGAAAAAGATTAATTCTATTAAAGATGTTCAATAATTGGGGGCCCCTGGGCCTGAAGTGCTGAAGTTACACCACTGATTGCAACACTTCTTTTTTAAAGTACATGTAACAGAAGAGCCTGATCTAGACAATAAGACAACAAATATTCTTTAGTAGAAAAGAAAAAAAACATAATAAACTGAAAGCCTTATTGTACTCTAAATGGGTCATTGTTCCTCAAAAATAAGGTTTTAAATTAATTTTATTAAATGTCTTTGCTTACCAGTAGCAAATACCAAACTGGATGGATAATATTGTATTCTATGTAATTAATAAGATTAAAGAACGTTCTAGATTCTAGAAAATATCGGGTTTAGAGTATCCAATAGTTATTTGAAAGTCTAATAAAGAGTTTCAAATCTCTGCAGTTCCATACACTGCAATGGAAAATGATAATTGTTTCAGGACAATGGGAATAGGATACAGAATGCGACATACAAGGAGAAAGAAAGGCAAAGACAAGCCATTAGTCAACTCACCATGTATATCAGTCCCCTCTCTGTAGAGGATGTATTAATCTTATGAGTTAAGACAAGATGTCACATTAATCTGGGATGTTACTTCTTAGGGAATCACTTCAGTAGGACGATGTCTCTTATACACAGGAAGTAGTTAATCAGAGATGGAAATGAAAGCGCCCTTGAATAACGCGTTTGTATAAAACGACGCCTTCCATTTCTTTTGTGATCATCGCATAGATCATTGACCCAGAGCACTTCACGGATTATTTCATTTTGTAGCTTGGAAGAAAGGGGCTTGTGTAGACTAATTCTTTGTGAGTTATTTGCTGACAGCTCTCTACAAAGCGCCGTGCCATGAACACTGGCTAATCTGTGGTAACACTTAATGAGAAAGGAATGTTGGCCGGGTTCTCCGTGGCACAGAAAACCACTCATGGGTCAGCGAAGACCTCTGTGGCCTTTATCTAGATGACAAAGTTGTTATGCTGTCCTCCTTTGACTAACCAGCCAAAGAGTAAATTGTTCTAAAACTGAATTAAAAGGATTTTCACCACGACAGAGACAAAAATATATTTAAGGTCCCTTTTACATCTGCGGTAGGGTGTAATTCGCGGCCGATCCGGCAGATGCGGAGAACAGCATGATGTAGGCAAATTGACCCTGAGTCTAATGATGTATCACTCAGGCTGCTTTCACATCTGCGATTATTGTCATTCGCGGCAGATCTGGCAGATGTTGCCACATCTTCCGGATCTGCTGCGTAATGGCCGACTTGCGGCACTGATCCGGCAAGCCCTATTCATTCCCTAGGGGTTTGCGGTCGGGTGCGGCGAGTGTAGTATTGCTGAATCTGGCAGATTCGGCACTTACGGGCACGCAAACAATTGCTGCTAGCAGCTTTTTTTGCGGTGCCGCAAGTGCCGGATTCGGCAATACCACACTTGCCACACCTGACCGCAAGCCCCATAGAGAATGAATGGGGCTTGCCGGATCGGTGCCGCAAGTTGGCCGTTACGCAGCAGATCTGACAGATGTGGCGACATCTGCCGGATCTGCCGGGAATTACACTGTACTGCAGATGTGAAAGTAGCATAAGATTCGTCACAAAACTGCAAGCAAATCGTTATGCCAGCAAAGTCAATGCAAATCCTAAAGTTTTGTGCACACGTTGCTTATTTTTCCCTTGCAGAATTGGTGCAGAAATAAATCTGCAGCATGTCATTTCTTTCAGTTTTGTCATGCCAGATCGAAGATAGCAGGAAAAAATGTATCAAACCACATGTAAGGCTGCTTTCACACTGCAGTTTTTTCACTGATCAGTGTCCATCAGATTTGTGTGCCAAAACCAGGAGTGTCTCCAAAACTCAGAACAGGTGTCAATCTTTCAATTATAGTTTTTCTCTGCAAGTTCCTCTCCTGGTTCCTCTCCGGGTTTTGGCACACATATCTGATGGACACTGATCAGTGAAAAAACTGCAGTGTGAAAGCGGCCTAAAAGGGCACATTTTCCTGCCAAGAGATGCAGATTTGGTGCAGACATTTTTGTAACCAAACACTCAGCATGCACCCATAACCTAATCCTTTACAAAAGAGAGTCTAACCACAGCATTTTTCCATGTTTGGACTTTCTTTAAAAAGATACAGCCATGCTTTAGCAAAGAGTAAAAAATTAATGCACAGTTCTCTTGTGTTCGATTTGTATCCATATGTGTCCAACCATACATCTGCATAATACTAAAATAAGTGGCCTTCTTTGGCACAATTTACTCTCTACATACATTAGGCTGGTTTCACATTGCAATTTTATTAAATCCAATGCTGTCCGATGAAAATCGGACAGCATCGGATCTGAATTAGCCCCCATGTTCTCCAATGGGGATCGGATCGGATTTGTACTTAATGACATCCGATTTGCCTCTGATCCGATTCTGTCTGATTTTTTTCAGTAGCCAAAACCGTAGACTGCTGCGATTTTGGCTTCCGAGTGAAAAATCGGATCAAACCGGATCTGATTCGTTCCGATTAAAATAAAATGGTAGTCTATGGGGATCGCATCGAATGGAAAATCGGATTTGATATCAGATCCGATGTTCTGTATTGAACATGCTCAGACTCCCAGACCACTCCCAAAACCTCCCCTAGACCCCCCCAGCCCTCCCTCAGTTGGCGGAGCTCCGTTTAATCGGATCCGTCAGAAAATCGGACCGATGGCATCTGATGGCATCCGATTTTGTACATCCGATGCTGTCCGATTTTCATCGCACAGCATCGGATTTAACAAAATCGCAATGTGAAACCAGCCTTAGTGTTCAAAATAATAGCAGTCGAATATGACTAACCAGATTATTCACTGCTATTGGTATGAATTATTATATAACCACATGTCACACAATTTACCGGTTGTTGCAGTAGATTCTCAGAAAACCAACAGACTCGGCATTCATGATCTGCATGTTTTTGAATCTGTGTATCTGAATAATTAATTGAAAGGGGGGTGTTCAAAATAATAGCAGTGTGGAGTTCAATTAGTGAGGTCAATCATTCTGTGAAGAAATAGGTGTGAATCAGGTGGCCCTTATTTACTGGTGAAGCCAGCACATGTTGCACATGCATTTCTCCTTGAAAGTTTGAGAAATATGGATCATTCGAGACATTCGAGACATTGAGAAGAACAGCATACTTTGAATGGAGAGGGTAAAAGTTATAAAGAAGTGCAGACAATGATAGGCTGTTCAGCTAAAATGATCTCCAATGCTTTAAAATGGAAAGCAAAACCAGAGAGATGTGGAAGCAAACGTAAGACCACCATAGAAATGGATGGAAGAATAGCCAGAATGGCAAAGGCTCAGCTAATGGTCAGTTCCCGAATTATCAAAGACGTCTCAAGATACCTGTGAGGACCATGACAGTAGACGCCGGTGTGAAGATAATCTATTTAGCAAGAAGTCCCTGCAAAGTCCCGCTATTAAAAAAAAGACAAGTACTGAAGTGGATACAATTTGCCAAAGAACACATCGACTGGTCTAAGGAGAAATGGAGAAACATTTTGTACATCGATGAAAGAAAAATTGTTCTTTTTCAGTCCAAGGGCCACAGACAGTTCATCAGACGACCCCCATACTCCGAAATCAAGCCACAGTAGATGCTGAAGACAGTGAAGTATTGGTGGTGAAGCATCATGATATGGGCATGTTTCTCTTACTATGGTGCCGGGGCCTATTTACCGCATACCAGGAATCATGGACCAGTTTGCATACATGAAAATACTTGAAGAGGTCATGTTTCCTTATGCTGAAGAGGAAATGCCCTTGAAATGGGTGTTTTAAACAAGACAATGACCCTAAACCAGTAAACAAGCAAAATCTTTGGTTCCAGTCCAACAAAATTGAGGTTATGGAGTGGCCAGTCCAATCCCCCCGACCTTAATCTGAGGCAAAGCCAGCAAATGCAAGTAAAATTGTGGGATATAGTCGAAGCATCCTGGGCTTGAATATCATTCAGCAGGAGGCAGAAGTTGGGTGATTCTATGCAACATGGATGTGAAGCAGTTCTAAAAAAACTGTGGTTATACAGTTAAATAATAGGTTAGTAATTCATAGGAATGCTAAATCTTAAACAAAAAATACGGTAGTTAATATTTTGAGTTTGTAAAGACAAATGCAGACACTGCTATTTTTTTGAACACAACTATAAATCCAAATTTAAGAATATAGATAAAATTAAAAATTATATATATTTTTATTTGTTTGCTAATGTTGAGAATACAGTTATAATTGTAATACAACATAATTTAAAGTAAGAGTTGCAATGATAACACTGCATGTCATTAATGCTCAAAGCAATAAAAGGGTTAAAAAAGCTCTTCCAAGCATTTCAGTCAAGAATTAACTTGCAAAATCTATAGCCTGAAAGACAAGTTGCAGCGTGAATAGCCAGTCAAAGGAAAACTAGCCCTGCAGCGTGAAATAACTTGAGAAAATGAGGTGGCAAACAGCCAGCCCGGAGTAAATCAAGACTCTAGGAGAAATTCAACCTTGTAAGGATTTTTGCACTTAAGGATTTCCTTATGATTTACATAAGAATAAAGGGATCTCTGTGGCAAGAGGCGAGCTGTGTTGTCTACTGTATGTGATGCATGTTGAGTGCTGGTATCTTCAGCCATGTACATTATGGCACAACACTCCCTCTATTGATGCGGATTGGAGACCAAGCTTCCCAGTGACCAAAAATGAATGGGCGCCTGTATTGCCGCACAGAACGCCGTTCCCTATGTGTTTATACAGGATGATGGACAATGAGTTTACCTTCTTTGAAGAATATATGGTTATGGCTTGGTTAAATAATTCATAGGCAAACAGAAATATTGAAACCCACAGATGACTAGAATATAGAATATTTGTACATTATACACCTTGGTTGCTTGCGCATGATCAGTGTTTGTATCGTTATGGATGGAGTGTATGTTTGTGCTGCATCCATAACACTGCTTTGTACAGTGCAGGTGCCAGGCGGCTTTCTGTGCCGCCGCTTGTCCACAGCATGTCAATTTACTGCTGCAGAGTCAGAAGCGATCTCCAGCGGGTCAACGCAGGGAAAAGTCACTGTGCCCCAAACACAATGCATGGGCACAGTGCGGCTGCATTCACCAGCGGAGATCCTTGGCGTCCCGCGGGAGGAGACACTGCGTCCAGGACACAGTGTCTCCGGAACGTTTCCACATATCCTTAGATTGTAGACCTGCGAGGCCATCACTCTTTCCGAAACTGTTGAACTATGTGTTACTTTGCATTGTCATTATTGTTTGTACCATCAGGGAAGCTTTACATTTATTCTGCAGCAGGGCAATGAGCCCAAACCTACAGCCAATATCTTCAGCATAAAGAAGAGGTACAGTTGTCCTGGAGGTGATGATATAAAACCCTGATCTCAGCTTCATTCAGTCTGTCTGGGATTACATGAAGAGACAGAAGGATTTGCACATCTTATACACAGAAGATCTGTGGTTAGTTCTGTCAATCTCCAGGCCCTCAGGTACTCGGGTATCAGACTCGGTGGGTGCTTCACGGGGATGTCACGGGTGGCAGCGCCTGAGCCCGTGGCCTGGGTGACACTTCAATAAGGGGTTATGTACAGGGGATAAGAGTTTGTTGTCACGTGACGCCACCTGTAGAACCTGGTGAGGGATCACCAGCGCCGCCACAGTCTTCCGGAGGGCGATGGTATCGCGGCAAGGATGGCAAAGCTGGTCCTCCAGGGCAGCCTTCCTGAAAGCAAACAACTTGAATTCTGCAGCACAAAGACACGGAGGCCAAGTCACCCTCTCCCGGGTACTTTACTGTAAACGTTCAGCAGCAAAATACAGAGTCCACAGTTCAGCAAGATGTTAATCAAACAGGTAGCTCTATGGGTGGCTGCAAGTGGATGCCATGGTGTGCCTTAGTTGACGAATCCATGTCCTTTCTTCCCCGCCTAGGATGAGTCTATACCCAATGGCTACTTGTACGTAGACTTGGGGCTCCCCTCCCTCGTGGTGAGGAAGCAGGCAGACTGCTCTGTCTGGCAGGGTGCCGCAGCTAGTAAACAAACCGCAACAGCCGGTTGACGACTGCAGAGGTAAACTCTGGCCGTTTCCTCGGATCCGGCGTTCCCGTGGTGGACTGGGGAATTGCCTGGAGTATGGTCGCTCCACGCTGGGGTTGCCCCTTTCTCTCTAGGGCCCAGACTCCGTACATCAGGCGCCCTCTCTCAGGATCCCCTCAGGATCCTCTCTCTCCTTTCCTCCGGATTAGTGTAGAGCTGTCCGGGTAAACCTTCCACCTCCCTCCACACTCTTTTCCAACTATCCCGACTCCTCTCCTTCACAGACTAGCAGCTCTTTGTTCCCCCTAGAGGTGAAAATATCTCCCTCCCGGGCAACCTCCCACCACTATGCTAATGTGGGAGTGCAGGAATGGGTCCCACCCACCAACCTAGGATCCACTTGCAGCTGGGGAAATTTACACCTCTTTTACAGGTGCAATACCCCACTGTGACGCCTGACTATGTGGGGCGCCACTGTTCTCCAAGATGTTTGGAACAACCTCCCTGCAGAGTTCCTTCACAAACTGTCTGCAAGTGACAACTGTATCAAGAAGAACTGATGAAGGCAGTGGCGTAACTTCAGGCCCAGGGGCCCCGATGCGAAAGCTCCAACGGGGCCCCAATTATTGCAAATCTTTAATAGTATTAGTCTTTTTTCTACAGGCCAAAGGAACTTTTGGGGACCCCCCTAAGTTGCAGGACCCGGGTGCGATTGCAAACCCCGGCACCTGTGGTAGTTACGCCCCTGGATGAAGGCAGTGAGTGGTCACAGTAAATATTGATGTAATCTATATTTCTCTTTTGGTCATTCATATAACATTTTGTTAACGTATACAAAATAGACTAATTAACACATCTATTTTTGCATGTATTTTGCAACATTTTTTTCAAACCTGACTAAACATTTGCACAGATCTGTCTATCTATCTATCTACTCACCTACCTACCTATTTCTTTATCTATCTATCCCTATGTGTGTGTGAAAAATATTTTAAAGGACCCTGAAACAGCAGCCAAGTCAGTAGTCCATGGTCACTGGAAAAACAACCTGCAAACCTAGCCCTAACAGCCAACATCCCTAGCACCTTTCTAATTAGTCATGGAAATGTGGTACCCCTGCGGGTCAGTTGCCACAGGAACACCTGGTGTAGGGAGGGATTTCCACATCAGGTAAACTTACAACATGCAACACCTTCCACCCCAGAACTGAAGGGGGAGCTCTACTTGCCGAAATAATTTATAAATTCAGGCCTGGGGAAGTAGTTAGGCAGTACACTACAGAGCAGTACTGTGAAGACATCCTGGTGATGTCTTCCCGTGCCAGAGGGAAGGCTGGCCAGTGTGAGGGACCCAAGAGTGAGGGTGAGGCGAACCAGACAGAGTGGGGGCAGAGGAACCTTACCTGTTCACCCCAGGAAAGCAACCGAAGCAACCCAGACACCGGAGTCTGAGTCTGCAAGGGTCCAGTTTGCCCAGCAGAGATCACCGGAGGACCAAGGAGACTTCAGTCTCCTGGCGCAGCACTTGTAGCACAGCGATCAACAGAGCCAGGGACCACAGAGAAGTAAGCGGTGCCCATCAGAAGGTTCTGTGTTATGAACCGATGACTCAGCAGTAACATTCAGATTCCATAGAAGTCGTTGGTGACTGTACTGACCACAATCCCTGACTACACACCGCAACTAGAAGTAGCCAAGGGATTTAACTAACCAGACCTAAACACCTCTGCATAGCCGGAGAATTAATTGCTCCTAAAGATGGATGTAGGAAAAGCTATCTTGCCTCAGAGCAGAACCCCAAAAGAATAGCAAGCCCCCACAGATATTAACTGGGAAACAAGAGAAGGAAAAACAAACACAGGCAGAGTAAAAGGTTTAGCAAAAGAGGCCAAACTAGCTATATAGGAAAGACAGGATAGAATACTATTGCGGTCAGTAGAAAAACACTATAAAAAAAACACTAACAGCAGATAGTAACAAAAATTACCCTGAGTCACTGAGACTCGGCGACCTCTATATCTGCAGACTTCTAGAAATTTAATGCCAGCAGAACTGGAAATAACAGATAATAGTGAATGGTAAAATTCCTAGGAAGAAAACTTCCTATCTGAGAGCAGATAAACAAATATACAGACTAAATAGCAAACCCACAACTCAGAATAAGACAAAACATAAGCAGAACCTTAAGCACACAAACGTGTGCCACAAAATATCAAAAAACCATGCACTTAGCTTGCAAAGAATTCCACAGATCAGAAGAAACCAGAGAGATGTGAACTCCTCCGGGAACCAAATACAACTGGCAAGGATTGATCCACATCAAACCATTATATGCTCCAAGAACCAGATTGCCAATCATCACCATCACTTGTGAAGCCCACACAGTCAGCTGCATCACCAGCAACAACCACCGGAGGGAGCTCCAATGCATTCACAACAGTTCTCACAGCCTGCTATAGAAGTGAGGGATACAGGAGAGGTCAGGGCGAGGTTTCAGACAGGCCAGGACTTAAGCACACCTACACAGAACAAGAAGGCCTCACAATTCATCGGGTGTGGAAATCCTGAACTACCACTCGACCACCTGGACAGTACCCTGGATGTTACCTTGCTTCATCATCACCATCAGTAAAAGGTACGGAAACAACTTCCAGCGTGTGTGTCTGTTATTACGGCCCCTGATTCTGCCCTTAACATAGACTGTCTGCCAGCATCTCCACCTGATTAGTCGCCTTCTCCTGCAGCACAAGAGACAAGGCTGTGTGGAGAGCTGCCTCCCTGTGTAAAATCCCTATCATCCATCACTGCCCTGGGGATTCCACCTACGGGGAGCGATACCAACTAGCTGCCTCATCCATTATCCCCGGAGGTCTGCAAGCAGCGCTGGTATCGTTACCAGATACCGTAGGTGGTGTCACGGACTCTTTCTATTTCTATTTTTATTATAACCCCTTTTTAGCAGCCACGGGCCTGGGCATAGGCTGCCCGTGACATCCCCCGTGAAAACAACCGGGTACCCCACGGCTCTCGGGTGGGTCAGCATAATATAATGCTTCACAATGATGACATCGTGCTAACCCAGGGATCTCCAACTTCAGGCCTCGAGGGCTGAAAACAGCTCAGGTTTTCAAGATGTCCTCAGTATTGCACAGGTGATAATTGAATCACCTGCACTGGTGATGATTCCGATACTAAGGAAATCCTGAAAACATTACCTGTTTGGGGCCTTAAAGGCCTGGAGTTGGAGATCCCTGTGCTAGGCCTACTGATCAGAAGAGATGCTGGAGACGTCGGCAGGTAGGAGGAGGTTTACCAAACCACATTGGCTCTAGTAATAAGAATAGGTGACGGAGATGCTGTTGGGTCAGAAGATAATTGCAGGGCTTTTGGTGCAGGTTCCTCCAGATCATTTAGCTTAACTCTACTGTGTTTTTTTTACTTTGATTGGAAAATGCAGAGACTTTGTATTTTTATTTTATTCATATTAAATCCCTTCAAGACCACTGACATATATATTCATCATTGTCCTTGTCCCTGCCTTTGAGGAGAGCCCACATCTTTTGCCACACATGTTGGCTGATTTCTGTGAAAGCCTTTTTTAATTGTTTTTATTCTGTGCTTTCTACATGTTGGTTTTTGAATAAAATTGATTTAAAGGGAACCTGTCACCCCAAATAACCCTTATAACCTATTAATACCTGTCCCTGCAGCCTTACAATACATTCTAACACATCCCTGTCTCACCTTTTGTAGTAGTCTACGAGTACAATAATGTAGTTTGCAAACTTACGAAATTCTTGTCAGAGGGGCGTTCCTCCAAGGCATTTTGACGGGTAGGCGGGTCCCCTGTGCCGCGCTACCCCTGCCTCGTTGCTCTAATACGCCCTAATGGGCGTCATTGTACAAATGCAGAGCGCGGGCACAATTTCAATATCGCGCCCGCAACGTCATCGCTGCGACGCGGTCATGTGACGCCGGCATCGCCGCGTCACTTCCAGTCGCACACAGGCAGACGTCAGCATGCAATCCTTCTATGAGCCAGAACTTTGGACTGCACTAACAGGCGTGATCCATTCATGTGTAGCACCGATGGTCCTTCATCTCATACTACCTCTTGTTATGCCAGACAAGGCTTTCCCCAGCAGTATCAGCTATTTGATAGTCAGGGTCATTGAAATCAGTTGATTGCCCTGATGGCTGCCATCCAAAGGGAATACTTTTTATGATATAGCTATGTAATATTTTATTGGAGTTACCTGTTCAATGAATATTTCCCCTTTAAACAGAAGGAAGGACAGAGGAATTTTTTGGCGGATATCCTGATTGTCTTCTGATGAGTCACATTGACTCTCACCTACGCTATGACTCTACCAATCGCATCACTGCTTTTTATTGTCGTCGTCTACCATTGTCTGCGGCTTCCTCTATGTTGGCAGGTATAATGATCTGCACACTGCCAAGTTCCACACTGAGCCGTCAGTGCATTGTGAATAACGCTTCCATTTTGTGATGATTCATAATATCCAGGTCTGCTTCCTATGGTTTTATTAAACATTTAGGACAAATAGTTCCCCATGGAGAATGTCAGTCTTTATCATTTCTATATGACATTCCAACAAACCGAAACTGAACGACGTGCAGAGCACAGCTAGACTCCACCACATATGCTCATAGTGCCCAGAGCTCTTTTATACAGGGCTTCAATTAATACTGGTACTTATCACACAATAAGTGACACCGATCTCTCCTTTACCTCCTACATAGAATCTCTTGCATGCTCTTGCCGCTTTCACCTGAAGAACATCTCTAGAATACGCCCATTTATCACAATGGAAACAACAAAAACTCCGTGGCCCTGATCCACTCCCGTCTTGATTATTGCAATTCTAAATTAATTGGCCTCCCACTCACTAGACTTTCCCCTCCCCAGTCCATTCTTAATGTAGCAGCCAGGGTTACCTATCTGACAGCCATAAAGGGTGCGGCACAACCTGGCTTGCCAGTTGTTTCTTCCAGTTGTTCTGGTGAGAAACAGACAGAGGGATAAGACAGAGACTTACATCCTCTTTATAGCCCCACTGTCCCACTAGGACACCAAGCGCAAACATACTGTGTTCCTTCCTCTTAAAGCACAATCACTCTTGCTTGAAGTCTACAACAGCTTTACAAGAAAGCTACAGGAGTTATGGTTACAGCCCTCCCAAAGTCATGTCCCCCTTTGCTCATTGCTCTGGGGGTGTCTTTACCAAGAGCACAGTGCATAGGGTCACATAGCTCACACAGAGTTTAATGACAACAGTGATATTTCATTCTTAAAGGAGTTGTCCATTCACACAATAAATAATGATCTATCTCCACGATAAGTAATATTATGAGATCAGTGGAGGCATGACCAATCAGCTGTTAATTTGGTGGTGGATAGCTATAAACACTTGGAAATGCAGCCTCATTCAATGTGTCTAGCTTCTATTCAAGAATAGGAGCTGTCCTATACTACCCAGCAGAGATGTGTACAGATTAAGTGGAACTATTAAATGCTGACAATCTATTAGTCTCTATGATATGGAGTCATGTTGTCACGGGTCGCTATACGGACGAAGGGGTATGGTAGCAGGATATCAGTGACAGTCAAAAGGTTAACAGGGGTACTAGTCTGACCCTTAGGCTGGGGTTCCCTAGCTGAGCCTGTTCCCAGTAATACATCTCAAAAGGTAAGGATGTCTGAGCCGCAACCCTCGCCCTGCTCCTGACCAACCCTAGGCTTAAATCCAATTATGAGATACGCTGTGACAGGGTAATTGAGCTCATATAAATTTGGCCATCTTTATGTGCTAAGTATCTCAAATTTAAAAATAAATTTACACAATTTTGTTATGTTTTCTTTAGCAGTATTGCAAGTTTATTTTCTGTGTTCACTGTTCACATTCGTTAGTCTTTTTTCTTTGTTTCATAGTTTTCTATGTTTGAGTGACACTTTTTTTTGATATACAGAGTGAGTGGCACTGCGGTGAGCAGACGGCCCTTTAAGGATGAATCGTCCAATGACCATAATTAAAAACTTATTTTTCCTGTTTAAGCAATATTGGACAAACCATGCTCGTTTTAGAAAACCAAGAATGCTGAGCTTTTATGAAGTGAAAAATGACTATTAAAATAACTAGTATTAAAAGTATAAAAACAGCTAGTATCGTGAAAGTTAAGACCATAATCTATACTAACAAAGACACAGATGATTGTCAGCTACAATACACGTGTCACAGTAAGGACTCTCTTAGGGTATGTTCATACAGGATTATTTCCAGGATTTTTTGGTGAAAAACATCAGAAAAAGCGCTGAAAATAATCTTCCTAGTCATTTCTTTGCAAAACCACTCGCTGTTCACATGTTCAGGCTTTTCGGTGTCTTTTAAATGCTTCAAGCTTTAAACCCCATTGAGGGTAATATGTACAATTTCTTGGTGTTTTCTGCTACATAGAGACTCAATGTTTTACAAGACAAGTCAATGGAGATAGTTTCCTATAGACTCCCATGTTAAAAAAGCATGAATTTTTGCAAAAGCACCAAAAAACGCTGCATACCGCGCTTTTTGGCGCACTTGCAAAAAACGCATAGCGTCAAATGCATTGCACTTTTTCAATGCATTTTTTGCATTGGAGCCTGTGGGTGCGTTAACACTAGCAATTTTCAACATTTGCACATGAAAATAGCGCATGCATTTAACAAAGGCATAACACAAGTCTGACTCTAGCCTTGTTCAATCGTTTTTTCTTATTTGCCCATTAGACAGTAAAATATGAACGCACATGAATGATGTTCGTGTATCAGCCATTTTTTCATGAAGCCATTTTCTTCCATTGGTGAGTTTGATCTGCAAAAAGGGAAGAAATATTGATTGTAATGGGTCCATGAGCTATCAATAAACATAAAGGCCGGGATACACGCAGCGACATCGCTACCGATGCCAATGCAACATCACAGGTTTTGTGACGTTGCAGCAACCTCACCAGCGACGTCGATGCGTGTGACATGCCGCAATGATCAGCGATCAGTACGTTGCGGAATGGCCGTTTAGTGAAAATCACAATAGAAAGTGCAGTTATACAGAGTGATACTGTGCTTATATACTTAAATTACCCCTTTGTTAACGCACAGCTAAGGCTACTTTCACATAACGATTTATGAGGGAGCCGATGCTGTCCGATAAATTCGGACAGCATCGGCTCCCTTCTGATGCCTGGAATCGGATGCCATATAGGCATCTGATTCCGGCATAAAATCGTAGCCTCCGGGCAAAAAAAAAAAATATTTGCTCACCTCTTCCCGAGCCCCCGCCGTCTCCCGCCGTCTTCCTGCAGGCTCCCGGTGGCTCCCGCAGGCTTCTGGTGTCAGCAGAGGTCTTCCTCTGCTGTATAGGACCTGCGGTGATGTCACAGTCACGTGACAGCAGGTTCCACCATGGTAAACCCGCGGTCACATGACTGTGACATCACCGCAGGTCCTATACAGCAGAGGAAGACCTCTGCAGACACTGGGAGCCTGCGGGAGCCACCGGGAGCCTGCAGGAAGACGGCGGGAGACGGCGGGGGCTCAGGGAGAGGTGAGCATAAACTTTTTTATTTTTTTTAACCCCTGTGCTCCCAGTTGAGCATTTGAGAAAAATCGGGTCCGAGGAGACATCAGATGTTTCCTCGGACCCTTCTCCATAGGGCCCCATGTTATAGGGATCGGGTAAGATCGGATGTGCACTAAATGCCATCCGATTTGATCCGATCCGATTCTGTCAGATTTTATTTTTGGTGCAAAAATCAGAGCATGCTCCGATTTTTGCACCGATAAAAAAATCGGACAGAATCAGATC
Organism: Allobates femoralis; assembly: GCA_033576535.1. Classification (NCBI taxonomy): domain Eukaryota; kingdom Metazoa; phylum Chordata; class Amphibia; order Anura; family Aromobatidae; genus Allobates; species Allobates femoralis. The sequence goes on along the minus strand of JARQOC010000011.1, from coordinate 42,072,039 downwards.
GGACCAAATTGGATGGCATTTAGTGCACATCCGATTCAGTCCGATGCCCATAGGGCTGCATGGGGCCAAATTCGGATCCGATGCTGTCCGATTTTTATCGGACAGCATCGGATTTTAAAAATCCGTAGTGTGAAGGCAGCCTAACGATAAACGTTTTATTATTTTGATTTTATTGCATGTTGCTTTTCTAGGCATATACAGAATGTAGATGTTGTTGTCGTACTTGCTTGGACAGATCGCCATCTAGTGGAGAGAAATGAGATTAAATAAGAATAAGACTAAAGTTACAAAATAATTTTATCATTTCTTCCCTGGATGATCTAAGTATTGTATATATTGTAAGAAGGGTGTACTGTATGACCTCCACTTATTACAGATACGGATACCTGCTTGTATCCTTTTCATGTTGCCTACTACTTTGGATTGCACTTTAGCAGCCATTGCAGGTGGCAGCACAGCAAGAGGGGGCACCATCGCCGGACTGAGGTGTCTGGGGCCCACCAGGGAAATTAACTCCAGGGGCCCACCCACCCGGGCCCACCCATTCTTCAGCTATATGCAAATACCTGTTAGCCGTTATACCCATTATGGAGCCCAGAGCCAGGAGCCGCGATCCGCCACCGGAGGGTGACAGCTGATAGCCTGGTAATGTATGTGCGCAGCGCTGCATGCGGGGGGGGCCATCCTGTGAGGTGGGGGCGCCAAACTGTGAGGGGGGCCTGTGTAATGGCACACTGCTGGGGCAGTATACTGTGCAGGGGACCTGTATACCACTCTGCTGGGGCTGTATACTGTGCTGGGGACCAACATACCACACTGCTGGGGCTGTATACTGTGCTGGGGACCTGTATACCACTCTGCTGGGGCTGTATACGGTGCTGGGGACCTGTATACCACTCTGCTGGGGCTGTATACTGTGCTGGGGACCTGTATACCATTCTGCTGGGGCTGTATACTGTGCTGGGGACCTGTATACCATTCTGCTGGGGCTGTATACTGTGCTGGGGACCTGTATGCCACTCTGCTGGGGCTGTATACTGTGCTGGGGACCTGCTGTATACCACACTGCTGGGGCTGTATACCTGTGCTGGGGTCCACCCTCGGCTTATACGCGAGTCAATACGTTTTCCCAGGTTTTGGGGCAAAGTAGGGGGGTCGGCTTATACACGGGTCGGCTTATACACGAGTATATACGGTATTAAAGATGGAATCCCTAAATGTGTTTTGTGATTTATTGTTAATAAAAAAAAAAATCTGTTTTTTTTCTGTTTACAATAAATTCATGATGGCCATGTGTAATTTGAAGTGATGCCATGAATTTCAGGCTTAGTACCAGCTGATAATACAAAGCTGGTACTAACCCCATTATTACCCAGGGTGCCACCCACCACTAGGGCCGCTGGAAGAGCCATATAAAGCATCTGGAAATGGTGCTATGATGAATGCGCCATTTTCAGGGGTGGCTGCGATTTTCAGCGTGGGGGGCCAAGTACGTTTGGGCCTTACCATGCTGAGAATCCCAGCCCCCAGCTGCCTTGTTTTACATAGCTGGCGATCAACAAATGGCGGGAGCCCAAGCATTTTTTTTTTAATATTTGAAATAAGTTTAAAACAAATATTAGGCTTATCTGTCTTTTGATCACCAGCCAAGGTAAAGCCCGACAGCTGGGGGTGGCAGCCTGTAGCTGTCCGCTTTATCTGTGGTGAGAATCAAAAATTCTGCAGAGCGCTACTTCATGTTTTTAAAAATTAATTATTTTCACACTTCTATATGTGTGACAGACCCAACAGCCAATCACAGATGCTGTCAAAGAGGATAGGTGTCTGTGATTGGCTGTTCAAGTAATCTACAATCAGCCCATACATTCTAGTATGGTATTTTGTATGGGCTGTTTTCAGGTTACTCAAGCAGCCAGTCAGAGACGCCCCTTCTCTGTGTCAGCGTCTGTGATTAGCTGTTGGGTCCGTCACACATATAGAAGTGTGAAAATAAATAAATAATACAAAAAAAATGAAATAGCCATCTGCAGAATATTCGATTCTCAGCGCAGATAAAGCAGACAGCTACGGGCTGCCACCTCCAGCTGTTGGGCTTTACCTTGGCTGGTGATCAAAAGACAGGACAGCCCAATGTTTTTTTTTTTAATTATTTAAAAAAACAAATGCTTGGGCTCCCGCCATATTTTGATCGCCAGTCAGGTAAAACCAGGCAGGTGGGGGCTGGGATTCTCAGCATGGTAAGGCCCAAGTGTTCTGGGCCCCCGACACTGGAAACAGCAGCCCGCAGCCACCCTTGGAAATGGCGCATTCATCGTAGCGCCATTTCCAGGTGCTTTATCCGGCTCTTCCAGCGGCCCTGGTGGGGATGGCACCTGAGTAATAATGGGGTTAGTACCAGCTTTGTATTATCAGCTGGTACTAAGCCTGAAATTCATGGCATCACGCCAAATTAGACATGGCCACCATAAATTTGTAGTAAACAGAAAAAAAACCACAACACAGAGAAAAAATTTGTTTTAATAAAAATAAAACACAAAACACATTTAGGGACTTCATCTTTAATTTTAAAAATCCTCGCTCCGACGTAATCCACAGGTCTTCTGTCTTCAGCTCTGCTACATCTTTGCCTTCAGACAAATATGTCTGCTGACAGATGAGCAGGCACAGAATGACACTAGAACACAGCTATGAGAGAATCGCTCACTTAACAGCTGGCCTCCAGCCGTCAACCTTGTTTTCCTGTGCGTTGCAAATAACATATACTTTCAAACGCATGCCTATTTTTGCAAGTGTTAGTATGCATTTTTGCAATGCACGTCTACTGTACATTGCGTTTGTGCTGATTTACAATGGATCCGTTGTAACGCACAGCATAAACGCAATGTTAACCCAGCCTAACAGGAGCAAGGAGGGGAGACGGGACCCTGGAAACTGCCTAGTCAGTCTACTGGTGGTACTATCACGCTCATTAACCAGTATGTACTGTCAGCCTCTGTGGTACTATCATGCTAGTACTACCACCAGTAGCTGGCAGGACATACTGGGCATGATTCGTGCCAGTGTGACCTGCCAGCTTCTGTGGTACTTTCATGCCCATGGCCAGCATGTCCTGCCAGCCACTTGTGGTACTATCATGCTAGTACTACCACTAGTGGCTGGCAGGACATGCTGGGTGAGTACCAGAACATACTACACTAGTGGCTGGCAGGACATGCTAGGTAGTACCAGAACATACTAAGCATGAATCATGCCAAATATGTCCTGCCAGCCTCTGTGGTACTATCATTCTCACCTGGCATGTCCTGCCAGCCAGCCACTGGTGGTAGTGGTAGCATGATAGCACCACCAGTGGCTGGCAGGACATGCTTGGTGGGCATGATAATAACACGGAGGCTGGCAGGACATACTAGGCATGAAGCTCCCCCATCACCCATGCGCCCCCGGCTCCCCGGCTTCCCTGCGGCTCCCAAGGCCCCCATACTCACGTTCTCAGCCGCTGCCTGGGACAACTGTCCATCTTCTATCCAAGCACTGGCACCTGGTGAGCACACAGGAAGCAGTCCCAGAGCGATGATGTCATCGCCCTGAGACTGACCTCCTGCGCACTGGCAGTGTCACTCCCGCAGAGGAGGCGGAGAGGCAACTGCGGCAGCAAGCAGAGCAGGGAGATCTGTCCTGTACAGGGGGACCCAAAAAGGTAGGGGGCGGGGCTTGGGGGTGTGGTCACCAGGACCTGGGGCCCACCAGGGGATCTCCCAATCTCCCGGTGTGCCAGTCCTACCTTGGCAGGATCTCCAGTGCAGGCAGGGAACAGCGCGATCCCCAACGCGGCAGCTTTGGATCCCGCTGTCAGTAATTGACAGTGGGATCCAAAGGGTTAACAGCACCAATTGGGTCCGATCAGTGCTGTAAGCCCGACATCTCAGCTGATGACATCAGCTGAGATTTCGGATGTTTGATGTGAGCTCCACGCCGGAGCTCACATCAAATTCCGTTTGTACATCAAACCTTGGTTGTACAATGTCATAGGTCGGAAGCGGTTAATGGCAATGGCAGGCTTGGCACAAGGGTACAGACACATAAGGATGGCAGCAGAGCTGTGGTCCTTAGGCAGACACAGTCCTGTATCCTTATAGCACAGGAGGCAGCAATGATTGCCAACCTATTATCTCTGGCACATGCGTACAAAACTCTGGGCAGCTCCAATGTGGCTGCTGCCTGGCACTAACTAGTCAGACATGTCACCATGCAGCACCGTCCCACACCACATGCAACAACCTGCAGTCTGAGCATCAACAAGACGCCACTGCACTAAGCTGGTAAAATGGCAACAGACCACGTCTTCTTCTCCTAAAATGCTCAATCAATCACAAGCACTGCACATGGGGCTGTCCGGAGCTAACAGTAGGGGGCTTCCAATTGGGATGAGATATGGGAGAGGAAAGGGGGACGAGCGCTTCCAACCAACTGCTGCTCAGGAGAAACATGCCTGGATGCCTGGATGTACCGAGGGGCGACACTGGACCTGGTGTATAAATTATAGCCAATCCATCCTGCAGCAGAGGGACCACGCCTCCTGCACCAGGGGCATACAAAGAGATCATGTGGTCGCTATAGCAGAATCTAATTGGTCCCCCTCAAAAAAAAATGTGGCTGGGTCACATAAGAACATATCTAACAACTTTGCAGCCCTTACAAAGTAATTTTCCTCCTATTAAAGCTCCTAGATTCCTCCTTCATTGCTCCCATAAAGTATGATGCCAACAAAAGTGCCCCCCAACACTGTATGATCCTCCACAGTACCTTCCACATGCACAGTATGATGATCCTATTGTACCCCCTTCAACTATCCCAGCAGAATATGATCCCCACTGTGACCCCCACACAGCCCTTCATGTAGTGTAATGGACCTACATAATGTATAATGGCCCTTCTCCACTTCACACTGTATAATGGCCCTCAAATAGCCCTCCATACAGTATAAAGGCTCCTCATAGAACTCCAAGTGCGCAATGCACCCTCCATAGGGCTCCTATATCATGTAATGCACCCAAACATAGACTCCCATACCAGATAATGCACCCCTCCATAGGGCTCCATATCATATAATGCACCCCTCCATAGGGCTTCCATATAATACAATGCACCCCTCCATAGGTCTCCCATATCATACAATGCACCCCTGCATAGGGCTCCGATATCACATAAAGCACCCCTTCATAGGGCTCCATATCATATAATGCAGAAGCGCCAGCTGAGCGCGAAACGTTCGTTGTACCATCGGGGCTACCCGGTCCTCCTTCCTTTGCACCCCCCACCTGTAACACCCCTGTGATGCATTAAAATGGAATGAGCACTTTTACCCTGTGTGCAGCCCTGCTCTTTTTCTAAACTGGAAGTGACATATCGCTGTGTGGAGGAAGTGTGCACCAGGAATAGAGGCTCACAGTGTGTGGGACCCACATGAGAGGTCCCAGGGGATCCCAGAGGGCTGCTGGAACTAACAGAGACGCACGGAGGGAGCGGTGGTGCTGGCCTTGACCTGCAAACTGTAAGTCCCATATCAGATAATGCACCCCTCCATAGGGCTCCATATCATATAATGCGCCCCTCCATAGGGCTTCCATATAATACAATGCACCCCTCCATAGGTCTCCCATATCATACAATGCACCCCTGCATAGGGCTCCCATATCACACAATGCACCCCTCCATAGGGCTCCATATCATATAATGCACCCCTCCATAGGGTTTCCATATCATACAATGCACCCCTCCATAGGGCTCCCATATCATACAATGCACACATCCATGGGACTCCTGTATCATATAATGCACCCCTCCATAAGGCTGCATATCATACAATGCAACCCTCCATAGGGCTCCCACATCATACAATAAACCCCTCCATAGCGCTCCATATCATGTAATACACCCCATCCATAGGGCTCCATATCATGTAATGCACCCCTCCATAGGGCTCCCATATCATGTAATGCATCCCTCCATAGGGCTCCATATCATACAATAAACCCCTCCATAGGGCTCCATATCATGTAATGCAACCCTCCATAGGGCTTCCATATCATGTAATGCACCACTCCATAGGGCTCCCATATCATGTAATCCAGTGTGCTAATGTGGCGCCCGAGTGGTCTGGTTGCCACAGTGACATTGCCTTCATCACTGGGGGTGATGACTCAGGGGCGGCGTCAGCACCCGGCATACCCAGGCATTTGCCGGGGCCCTGACCTGACACAGGGGCCCACCGCCGCCCACACACATTGTGCCATCACGCTGCAATTATTATTTTCCTCTCCATTTGCTCTCTAACACAGGTTCTGTGACAGTCCCTGTCACATTGCTAAGGTTGTGGTTGGGTATCCAAAGGGCGTGCCTGCACCATTCCCCCAGCAACACCCACATCCAATCCAGAGGCAGCTGAGCAGAGAGGTGGGCGGGACACGCCGGAGGAGAAGCAGGAAGCAGCAGCATCTCCCAGCCTGCAGAGGGGAACGCAGAAAGGAGTGAGAAAGTAGCAGAGGATGAAGAGAAGAAAGTGCAAGAAATATATCGTAAGGTGAATATGTCAAGGTAGAAAATACGCCCTTCCACTATACTTATATTTTCTTTATATACTTTTATATTATATATTTTTATTAATGCTCTAGATGAGAAACAATACGTTTTTCCCTTAACCTAGTATCCAATAGATATATCTGTCTGCTGAAAAGAAGATACTGTTGTGTTGAGATGGATGAGAACTGAGAAGATAAGATGTCCTTGGATGCCTGTGTCAAGGAGTACCAGGAGAAACCTGAGATGTCCTACATGCCAGGAGCCCAGAGATGGCACTGTGTCAAGAAGAGGGATGGACTCAGCAGAGAAGACAAAAGACTAATTATTACTAACAGAGATAGATGTATTAGCGTAACCCCACCTAACCCCCATCTAATCCCACCTTGTCCTGGCCAATTCACGCCTAGTCTCTAGAGTATAAAATGCTGTGTACCCAGAAATAAAGTCAGTTGCTGTGACCATTGCCATTGCTTAATAAAGCAACGAACATATTATAAGTTTGAACCAGATTCTCCGTCTGATTTACTCTTATCTGGTACCATATGTTCATAGTCTAATTTGGAATGACTGGTGAAGGAGTGTATTGTCGCTACGACCCCGACAATTATAATAGTTTTTTTTACTGTATGCTGGAGGCTGCTGCTGTATTTCTATGGAGGCTGCTGCTGGCGTGTATATAGAGGCTGCTGCTGGGGTTTATATAGACGCTGCTGATGGGCTGTATATGGAGGCTGCTGCTGAGGTGCATATAGAGACTGCTGCTGTATTTCTATGGAGGCTGCTGCTGGCATGTATATAGAGGCTGCTGCTGGGGTGTATCTAGAGGCTGCTGCTGGGGTGCAGGGCCGGCTCCAGATTTTTGTGGGCCCCGTGTGAAAGAGTCTTAATGGGCCCCTTTTACACTCCACCTTCACCCCCTCCAAATTATATATGACACACAGCTCTGCTACATGCCCATAGACATAGATGCCTCTTCTACACGCACATGTAGATGTGGCGTCCTGTGCCAGGTACGCCACAGAACCAACTAGTTCACCAAGGGATTTCCACATCTGGTACTCACATCCACCCAACACCTTCTACTCCAGGCCTGTTATGGGGAGCTCCACTGGTTGCTGTTAAGCCATATCCCCTATAAATACAGGTGCTGGGGGCGGAGTTAGCCAGAGTGTGCAGTCGCTAGGGGAACTGTGAAGTTCAGCTCAGAGCCTAGCGAGCAAAACTGGTTACCGGAGCCAAGCTAGGCTCGAGACCAATGCACCGCCAGAGCCAGTGTGAGGTCCAGAGAGTGAGGACGAAAGGCAGAGGTGAGGAACACTACAGTGGGGGCAGAGGGGCCATCTCGGCTCAACTCAGGAGAACACCGGTCACTGGAATCCAAGTATGCAAGGGAAAGAGGTTAGCTCAGCAGAGAATCCCAGTAAATCGTGGAGGCTTAGCTTCCCAGACACCTGCAGCACTCACATTTGAGAGCCAGGAGCCGCAGGAGAGATAGCAGTAGCCGAACGAGAGCCCTCAGTGCAGCAACACGGGTGTGAAAGAGCAGGAAAGGTCAGACCTGGTTTCATACACGCCAGACTCAAGACAAGGGAGCAGCACAAGGCGGCCTATAATTCATTCGGTGTGGAAGTCCCAATGTGTTTCCTTCAGACCTGGATGTGTAACTGCAAAACCATCAGTAAAGGTACCCGAAAGACTTTCTTGTGTGAGTGTCCATTCCTTCATCCTGTCCCTCACTGCAAAGACTGCGCTGCCCCATTCCTACTGCACTACCCTATTCAATTAATTATACCCATACAGCCCCGGGGACCCCGCTCTACCTGTAGAGAGCCACAACACCTTGCTGCCCCCCAGCACCCAGAGGTCCCAGCAGCGCCTGTGCCATCACCGGACCTACAGGTGGCGTCACGACAATCTTCTATAAACTTTTATCCCTGTAAATTCCCCTTTTTATTGTCACCCAAGGGCACAGGCTCAGGCACCGACCACTAATGACATCCCTGCACCCGACTGCCCGAGACCTGAGTACCCAAACCCTGTTGGGCCAGGCATAGACACACAGCTCTGCTACATGCACACTACACATAAGACACACACACAGCTCTACTACATGAACATACAGATACACACAGCATTGGTACATGCCTAATTCATGCACATACAGACACATGCAGCTCTGCTACATGCACACTACACATACAGATACACATATGGCTCTGCTACATGCACACTTACAAACCCAGCTCAGCTGCATGTACAATGCATACACATACAAACACACACAGCTCTGCTACATGCACATACAAACACACACAGCTCTGCTACATGCACATACAAACACACACAGCTCTGCTACATGCACATATATGTGGCACCCCTGCGGGGATTGCCACAGGACCCATTGGTGCGGGGAAGGATGTACACCTTGGCACACACAGCACACAACACTTCCCACCCCAGGACTAGAGGGGGAGCTCTACTGACTGCCCTTAACCCAGATTCCCTATAAAGGTCCAGGTCTGAGGGAGGAGTCAGTTCAGTCAGTCAAGGAAGTCAGGAAAGTCAGTCAGTGAGCTAGGACTGAAGAGCCTAGAGGAGCTGGTTGCTGGGAATTAGGCCCAGAACCAGAGAGGAATGACCCAGCTGTGCAGTGCCCTAGAGAGAGGGACGGAGGCCAGTGGGAGCACAAGAAGAAGGGAACATAGTGGTTACCCTTATAGTTCACCTGGACGCCGGAGTCCGTGCCTGCCATTAACCACTTGTGGCAGAGAAACCCTGGAGGAACAAGGAGGATCTAGTTCCCCCTGAAGCTCAGGAAGCACAGTGCCCAAACGCGACCAGCTTAGGATCGGGGACCCCAAGGAAAGAATAGGGATCCCAAGAGAAGGTTCTCACCGGCAGATGTGGAAGGAGCATCCTGAGGAAAAGAGATCGGCAGATCTAGATTCAGGGAGATCTACCCAAATCATTGCATACACAAGACAGAGGAGGCCTCACAACTCTCCAAGGTGGACATCGCAAACCGCACCAGCCACCTGGTTACCCTCTTGGACTGTACCTGCACAGTGACACCAGTAAAAGGTACTGAAAAGAGACTGTTGTGTGTGTATGAGCCTGATTCTCCGCCGCCGCCAGCAGCGATTACATCAGGACCGCAACTATAGCTCCCCTCATCCACCCCACCGCGCTGAGGAAAAGCTCCACCTGTGGGGAGCTGTACTACCTCTGCTGCACCACACCATCACCTCAGCGCCGGGCTGCAGAGCTGGTAACCGCTTACCAGACACCACAGGTAGCGTCACGTATAATCCTCAATCATCATCCCCATCAGCCATTGAGTTCCCAGGGCACAGAACCAGGACCCGACCAGCCATGATCCCCACCGAATAATAATAAAATAATAATAAAAAGCAAGTGCTAGTAAAAAACTGTATAAAAGACAGGGTACTTAGTTAATACGTTTTTGCAAAAAAGTATGTAAGCCGTTCTACCTCTTCAAGGTGACCCATATCAGAACGGTCCTATGTAAACTAATTTAAAACCTGATCCTGTATAATATACCTCATGGATGCAGGGTGAAGACGGGCCAGAGTCCAATATGGACACGGTGTGGCAGACGGCTTATGTGCCTGGCTCAGAATGGGAGGGGGGTGGGGCACTCCCTGTCTTGCTAAAAGACTGAATAATGAGAAAGCTGCACCTGAGCCAGGGCACAATGTGAACGGGTGTGTAAGACTACGTTCACTTACCCAATATCTAGACCACAGAAAAAAAAACAGTATAACAAACGTGTGGAAGTACTCTGCTATAATAAAATAGTAATAAAAGCAAGTGCTAGTAAAAAACTGTATAAAAGACAGGGTACTTAGTGAATACGTTTTTGCAAAAAAGTATGAGTCACCTTGAAGAGGTAGAACGGCTTACATACCGCCAATTCTACCGGGGAGCCTAAGATGGTGGTCTAGCCATGTGAGAGACAGTGCGCAGGCCCAGGGGTGTGCCTCAGCCCCTTGCAATGGGGAGGTGGCCGGGGCACAGATTAACACCAAAAACCTGCATGGCACCTTGTCCTCGATGACTACTGCCCCACGCCGCCCCTCCAACATATCCATAATGACGTGTCTGTCCAAAAGGGTTTAAAAAAAAAAATAATTTTCAACAAAACTCACAAACTATCACCGACAAAATTTCCAAAGGTGCTGGATCTTAGTCTGCCTTCAGACTTGCAGATGCAGACCGCGGCCCCTATGTTTATAATGGAGCGCACGGCGGTCTGCAGATGTTTGCAGATCGCCGTGCGCTCTCATTGCCCGCCATTAGTGATCTGTGCGCAGGCATAAGCTGCGTTCACATACGCAAATGTGAAGGCAGCCTTAGTCTGCTGAAGTCACTCCTCCATCACATTTTTCTGCAGCCCCTTCCCTCACAGAATTCTTCCTTGGAGTTTTCCTTTATAAGGTCCATTTTCCATGTTGCAGATCAAGTTCCTTTCTCTTCTGAAAACAAACAATCACTGCATCTCAAGTGGTCACTGCCACTGACTGACCACAATTCCTACTTAAGTCTTATTTACAGAATATCTGTGGTGCTACAGTGCCCACTTGTGGTAGCAAAGAAAAATTGCAGGTATATTTTGCATTAAAACACACAGTTGCAAGAATAAATAAGCTAACCATTGATTTTCATATTCTGTAAATCCCCTTAAAGGGAATCTGTCAGGTCAAAAAATCCATATGTAATTGATATCATTTTCTAATTGAACCTGTGAAGCGCTCTCTATTCATGTATTTCTTTTGTTTATACTTCTATCCTCTGTAAACTGCAGAAAAAGATATTCTTTCCATCTGTCAATCACAGTGAGTGATCACTTCTCTGCTGCCCACAACACAGGAATGAATATTCATGTGAGGCGCCCCTGCGACCAGGGTGGACACATAGGGAACTGCAGCCAGGTAGGAAGAAAAGACAGTTTATGCATTAAACACCCTCACAGACATCCCACACACTACTAGGAGGCAGCACCCAACCCGGAGCCCGGAACTCTAGGCAGGAAAGGGGTGGTGGGTTTAGAGGACAGTGGGTGGGAAGCATGTAGGTCAGGTGACAGAAGGTACAAGTAGAGGAAGAGGAGGAGGAAGGAGTTAGTAGGCCGAGGGTGCTGAACAGAAAAGACCCAGAGTAGGCCGGAGTAGGCTGAGCAGCCAAGACACAGAGTGCTGAGCTGAACAGACATAAAAACAGAAAGAAAGACACACACGTTCTGGAGGAGTGGGGCTGATGGAGATGCAGAATCCACAGAGTCACAGAAACCATGGAGAGAAAGTTCGTCCATAGCCAGCACCCCATGGGAGTGTGAGGAAAGAGACGAACCAGCAGTACCAGGTCCGAGGAACACGGCAGCACTGACTAACTAGGAAGAGAAGTCTTCCCTACTGAAGCTGGAATCACAGGGGTCAGAGGGAGCCTGATAGTGCCTTGCGGGAGAGGGCTATTGCAGGCTAGGCACACAGCAGAGTGTCGGCTCTGACGGGGACCGAAGATTTACCCGGTATCCCCAGATTCACCGATGGGGAGCTCCAATTCTAATTTGGATTTCCCACCATAAGTACAGAAAGCACAGTAGCAACCACGAGGACCCACAGGGGTCCGAGCTGCCGCTATACTGTCCGGAGACACTTTAGAGAGAGAAACCACAGCCTGAAAGGACACTAGTAAGAGTGAGGGGTCTCAGCGTGACAACCTGCCTGCAGAGGGTTTAGTGAGAACCGGAGTAGAATGCCTGTAACTCGTGTTAAGAAGTGAACTGTACTGAGAACTACTGTGAACTGCTTAAAGAGAACTGACAAGTAAACCCGGTGAACCCTGCCTGTGTGTCCGTGTTTAATTCCAGGGATAAAGAACTGTTTTCATACCTTTCATTCCTGTCTGGAGCAGCCCGACCCGCGTCAGGCTCATCCATCTGGCTGCAGCCCATCCATCCTCCTGGCAGAAGAAGAGCTGCAACGGTGGTCCCATCATTACCACACACCGTGGGTGGCGTCACGACAAACTGTATCCTTTGTATATATCCCCTTTTACTTGTGAGAACCCGGGACATGGTCCGGACCAGGACCTCCGTGACATCCCCAGCAGCGACCCGGTCCGATACAGAGTACCCCGTCCCAGTGGGCTCCACACATGTAGTGACATCACTGCACTGCCCTCCTCTGGGTCTGTATCCTAGTGTGTGGTCTGCTACCCAGGCACCAGCACAGTCCAGAGGAAAAAAGAGGGGAAGGTGGTGTGTGCTCTTTGCAGCTGCACATCTGACATCTTCATTGTATGTATCTGAGGCATGTGTGTAGTGTGTGTTGGAGATATTTCTATGTGTTTATAAGAACATTTGTGCAGTTGCTCAGCAGATACACACATTACATGTAAGTAGGAAAACACATAGAAACACATAGACATCTCTTACAGACAACACACTGTAGCACAAACACCTCCTCCCTCCTATCTCTCCCCATCAGAAGGCGCCTGCAGAAGCCTGAGAGATTCAGTGTAACTTCAGCAGAGGGGAGTAACAGAATACCAGCTTGGATACGCAAGGTTATTTGAATAACATTTATATACTGTGACTATTCGCTAGTTGGGTCACTTACTTTTACTGCTGAAGATAGCTGCCTCCTGGGTGTGAAGATGCTTATAGCAAGAGAACTACAAAAGGTACAGTAACAATTTTTACATATTCTGAAAGATCTGCCCGAGCACTTTTCAAGGGTACTATTAGAATCATACTGAATAATGACCTGACAGAGTTCCTTTAAATTACTAGCACCTCCACTAAACACTTTGGGACCATTCTTACCTGCAAATGTGTTTCCATTTATCATTATTTCTGGGATGCTTTACATACACAGTCAATTTCAGTCCATGCCTAGCCATTACATGCAACACATCTTTTATTTTCAAATTTTGTTTAGTTGCTTTTGTTTTGTGCTTTGATTCAACATCTTGTTGACTTGGGTTTCTGTAATGCATCTGAGAACGGCTTGCTTGGTTGCTTGGTTCACACCAATTTGCAGTAACCAGGCGTTGAGTTTATTTACTTGATAACACACCAGTGAAATTCTCACTACGCTAGAATCTCTTTCATAAACACACCTTTTCCCAAAAAGCTCTAGGATAAACCATAACCGTGGAGATTTACTTACTTTTTCTCCCTGCACAGAGAATGCAGGCTCCATGTGTTCATGAACATTATTAGTTTAGATTATGTTTGTTCATAATTGTGACTTAAAGGGAATCTGTCAGGTCAAAAATCCACATGTAACTGCTATCATTTTCTAATTCCTTTCTCTGAACTCTCTCTATTCATGTATTTCTATTATTTGTACTGCCCTCCCATCCTCTGTAAACTTTAAAATAAAAGATTGATTCCATCTGTCAATCACAGTCAGTTCTCTGCTGTCCACTCGCCAAGGAATGAATATTCATGTATCATTACACTGTCCTGCCCTCCTACGATCTGTATGCTGAGTGACTCATTGCCGAGCTGAAAGGAGGGGGAAGGAGATGTTTGCTTTTAGCTGCAGTTCTTCATGTCATTGTGTGTATCTGAGACGTGTGTAGTGTGAGATATTTCTATGTGATTATAAAAACATTTGATTATTTGCTCAACAGATACACATATTACATGTCTGCTTGAAAACCAACAATCGTATAATAGAAATCTTACAGATAGCACAAAGTGCAGCACAAAATACCTCCCACCTCCCAGCACAGAGGGGAGGGACTGAACACCAGTTTGGGTAGGTGTGGATATTTAAATAAAACGTATACAGCAGCCGGACTATTCGGCTGTGAATATAATGGGGAGGACTAATGCAGGAGCTGCCCGCAGGGTGTTAAAATGATTATAGCAAGGAAACTAGAAAGTGTGCAATAATGATTTTACATATTTTTAAAAGGTCTGCCCAAGCACTATTCAATGGTACTATTAGTATTATACTGAAAAATGACCTGACAGAATCCCTTTAAACAGGTTGCCTGAAACATAACTGAATTCAATATGATTATCTATTTATTGTAAAAAAAAAAAAAAGAACTTTTGTAATATACTTCAATAAAAAATTCCCTACTTTTCACTCTGTAACTTTCAATATGTGTTCAATGATGTGTCATTTGCATCTTCCATCATGCACTGAGAATTCTCAAAGAAGACGTTATCAGAGGGCTGGCACTGCGCTCACTGATGTCACTTGGGATCACCCATTTTGAGACTGGGCTATTGTGGCACCCCAGGGGTTAAGTGCCACAGAAACAACACCAAGGGTTAACTCCCCACACAACACTGAACACTGCACTAGTGCCTCTAGGCCAGAAGGGGGAGCTAAAGCAGATCCTCTATATAGTCTGGTGTCAAGAGGAAGTAGTTAGTTCAGTTCCTGGGAGAACTGAGGAACAGAGACTGTAGTGTAAAGGGCTGCATTAGGCTACTCTACAGTCTGCTACTCGATTCCAGGCCTAGCCAGGGTCTGAGGGAAGGAGTAAGAGAAACAGAAGAACACATCTGGGAAACTGAGTTACCTCATAACTCGCCCCGGAGGAGCGCACAGACCGGATACCGGATCCATAACTGTGACTGACACACGTAGCACAGTAAACACCGGGATAGTGGAGGTTGTAGATCTACACTGTACCTCAGCGAAGCAACACAGTGGGGTCAGTAGCATACGGAAAGACTCAAATTGCCTAGCAAAGGGGTGCCTGTGAGGAGAGACAGTCCCAGCAGCTCAGCTAAAGCAGCAGCAGGGCCATACACACAGCGCAGCAGTGGGAAGCTGAGGACCCAGACAGGGTGGGAGCAACCCAGCCCCGGTACAGACTCTGTAGACAGTACTCTGCTACCAACATCTGCAGTAAAGTCTTGAAAGACTTCAAAACCGTGAGTGTGTGTGATCCTTGTACTCAAGCCGTACTTCCCCTCATAAACTGCCATCGTCTCCACTATCATCCCTGTCCTGCAACATCTATAGCATCCATCATAGACTTTAACTATCACTGCCCTGGGGAACCAGGCTCTACCTGTGGAGAGCCGTTACATCTCCAGCTGCCAAACATCATCCCCGGAGGTTCTGCAGCAGCGGTGGTCACCCTGACCACAACCCGTGGGTGGCGTCACGACAAACTCCCCTGTAAATATTCCCCCCATTTACTTGCGGAACCCGGGACAAGACCGTCGTGATATCCACAGCAGTAACCCAGACCAGTACCGATTATCCCGTCCCAGTGGGCTCCACACTATTCTCTGTTATACAGAGAATGCACTGTTGTCAATACCGATACCTGCTCAGTATGCTGTCCCTGCTTGCTGCTGTGTCACCTTCATCTTGCACTGACAGTGCACTCCTTTGCAGAGTCTATGTCAATTTGCCGACTAGAGAGTAGTGTTGCAGATTTTTTGCTGTCAGAAATCTGCAACTGCATAAAAAAAGCAGCAAAAAAATGACTGTGCCAGGGGGTGCAGATTTCTTTTGCTGCGGATAAGCTGCGTTTTTGTGTTTTAACTTATGTTCCAAAGTCTAACAAAGTCATGTTTCTCCTCTGGAAGCGAGAGAGAGGGAGAGAGAGAAGGAGAGATGGAAATGTCCGCAGCAATAATTGACATGCTGCAGATTTTCCTGCATTGAAAAAGGCAGCATTTCCATCACGAAAAATTATGCAGCAAGTTCCTATAATCTTTGCTTACCTAACACTGTGCTGAAGATTTGTTGCAGATCTGCTGCGTATAGGAACCAAATACGCTGCAAAATCCCCAATTATTCCATACCGTTGGCACATAGACAACATGCCCATACTTGAAGGACTTAGGGACAATGGATGTGATCTGTGCTGCCGACAATTCAATGAAGCTCAAAGTATCAGAAGTGAAGGATATCAGATTTATTGTGTGGTGCCCCTATGGCAAGGCGCCACAGGGAGGTACTACACCCCAAACAGAAGGTGTAGTGCCTCCGTAGTCAAGGATATGGGGTTCTTACAGAGTCTGTCATAAACACGCATACAATAGGCCACCTTAGGATAGGGGACTGTATATTCAGTAGGTCCCAGGGGGTGAAGTCTAGAGTAGAGTGGGAGACTAGAGTGACAGTTAGCTCCACTCAGTTAGCAAGTGAGTCAGCAGGAGGACAGACGTCAGGAGACTGCGTCCATGACAGTAGGGCACCTCTTTGGAGAGGGGTGACCCAGACACTGGAGGGGATGAACCAGGACCGGTTGAAGCCGGCTGGGGAGTCCGGGGTCGTCACCGGCATACCGGAGCCGAGGTAGTCAGTTGGTCTATCCCTGACTGCAAACCGACAAGCTGTGGAACCGACATAAGGAACCCATAACAACACGGACTAAATCCCTAGTTCTGACCCACATCCACCCCGCTGCCCTGAGGTAAAGCTCCACCTGTGGGGAGCTGTACTACTCTGAGCTGCACCTCCATCACCTCAGGGGCCGCCCGCAGCACTGGTATCCACGTTACCAGGTACCACAGGTGGTGTCACGTTACCATTCCCCCCATCCATCATCATCATCATCCCCCACCATCCCCACCATTGAGGGTCCAGGGCACTGAACCAGGAACTGACCAGCCGTGATCCCCCATCAAAGTGTCCTTCAGCCCCGGTATCCGAGTACCCCCTACCCTGTCGACCGACTCAATTAAAGACAACGTTTTTTTAAACCAACCAGTTTCTTCATCAGGACAAACCATCATCATTGAAATCGGTTGGTTTCGAAACACGTCGTCTTCAATAAATCACATATCCTTCACTTCTGATACTTCAAGCTTCATTGAATCGTCAGCAGCACAGATCGCATCCATTGTCTCCTTGCCTCTGATTTCTAATCACTGTGGAGCTGCAGCAGCCATTATTATTGATGTTTCTACAGGAATTTTGCCTCTCACAACAAACCCAGGTGAGCGCATCTCCCTTCTGATCCTCCATTTTCCACACTGGTAGCCTCCCTGGCGGTCTGTTTAGGTCTGGTTTTTGTTGCTAAAAGCGGGCTTACCCGCGTTCGCGGCAGATGCGGTAAAAAAACCGCATCTGCCGCACTTGCCGCACTTGCCGCATAGCTGCCGCACTTGTGCCGCACTCGCGGCGCGGTTGCGGTAATCTGCATAGTAAAGGGAACCATGCAGTAGACATGAGATAATGATTGTATACACTTACATGAGGGCGTCTCCCTGTGTGTGCTGGCACTTGTGAGCTGTGTTCGTCATGCCTGCTCTCCCCCTCCCTTATGCCCGCCCCCTCTCAGCCTGCTATAGTGATGTGAGGCTGATCTCGTCATAAAGGGGCGGGGCTAAATCGCGCATCCCGGTAGCCCCGCCCCTTTATGACGAGATCAGCCTCACATCACTATAGCAGGCTGAGAGGGGGCGGGCATAAGGGAGGGGGAGAGCAGGCATGACGAGCACAGCCCACAAGTGCCAGCACACACAGGGAGACGCCCTCATGTAAGTGTATACAATCATTATCTCATGTCTACTGCATGGTTCCCTTTACTATGCAGATTACCGCAACCGCGCCGCAACCGCACCGCGAGTGCGGCACAAGTGCGGCAGCTATGCGGCAAGTGCGGCAGATGCGGTTTTTTTACCGCATCTGCCGCGAACGCGGGTAAGCCCGAGCCTGACTCGGGGTTAACGCTTCTGGTAGTGAATGTTAACCCCGAGTCAGGCTCGGGAATAACGCTAGGAAGGTTAAGACCCAATTTGCGCTTTTCTGTCTTTCCAGTCCCACTCCATTATTTCCATACATAGAAGGCTTGTGTCACATGTGGTACAGCTCCACCTGGGATGACGCAGCCTTTTCCTGGAGGCCTCCATGTCTAGTGCTCTCATTGAGCTTGTCCTTTATAACATCACTCCAACTATGATGATACTGACCCATCCCACTGCCTTGGGGACTCGATCCCAGGCGTTGTAGTTCACGGGGATGTCGCGGGCGGCCTGTGCCCTGGCCCTGGTGGTTGCTGAAAAAGGGGAAAAATAAAAAGTAAAAATAAAATAAAAATATTCATGACGCCATCCACGGTATCCGGTAATGATACCGGTGTTGCTGCAGACCTCCGGAGATGATATTGAGGCAGCTAGTTGGTAACACTCCCTGTAGGTGGAGCGGGATCCCCGGGGCAGTGATGGAAAAATGGAGAACTCACACAGGGAGGCGGCTCTGCAGGTAGAGGTGCTGGCACACAGTCTATATGAGGGCAGGATCTGGGCCGCAATGAAGGACACACACACACTGAAAATTGTTTCTTTACCTTTTACTGATGTGGTGAGCAAGGTTATATCTAGGGCACAGTCAAGGTGGTCGGGTGGCTTTTCAGAATTTCCACACCTGATGAGTTATGAGGCCTCCTCTGTGCTGTGTGTGTGTACCTTAACTCCTGGCCTGTCTGAATCTTGACCAAACCTCCCTTGTGTTCCTCACTTGTATAGCAGGCAAGATGAACCTTCGCTTGGGCACTGCTGTCTCCTCTGCGGTCCCTGGTTCTGTGTGATGTTGCGTTACAAGTGCTGCCATGGGACTGAAGTCTCCCTGGCCCTCCGGTGTTCTCTGCTGGGCTAACTGGACCCGTGCAGACTCGGACTCCAGCGTCTGGGTTGCTTTGGTGTTTTCCTGCGGTGAACCGGTATGGTTCCTCTGCCCCCACTTTCTGTTCCTCACCTTGCCTCCAACCTTCACTCTTGGGTCCCTTACACTGGCTAGGCTTCCCTCTGGCACGGGCCCAGCGTGGCTCCATTCAGCAGAATGTCTTCCTCAGTACTGCTCCCTACTGAACTGCCTAACTCCGCCCCTGGACCTGAATTTATAGGGGACCTTGCCTGAAGTCAGCAAGTATTGCTCCCCCTTCAGGTCTGGAGTGGAAGGTGTTGTATTGAAGTTTACCTAATGTAGAAATCCCTCCCTGCTCCAGGTGTTCCTGTGGCAACCATCCCGTAGGGGTGCCACAATACCAATCTGATCCAATCAGAATAACACTCATCCATTCTGAGTAGTTTAGGCGCTTATCATTGGCATGTTAGATAGTAAATCAAAGAGAACTGGAATTACTCTGGTACATTAGCTGCATCATGTAAAGACAACAAAGGACAATTGTTTCCTCTGAGTTTATGGAAATACTGTAGTGTAATTTAAAAAAAAAATAATATCACAAGTTTTCCAGGGATTCAGGATACAGCCAGAGTCCAAAGAAGAATCTCCAACAGCAATAATGTGAATCCCACCAAGGACGACACCTGCAAGGAGTTTGTATGTTCTCCTTTGTTTGCATGGGTTTCCTCCGGGTTCTCCAGTTTCTCCCCACACTCCAAAGACATACAGCCCCAATGGGGACATTGATGATGATGTCTGTAAAGTGCTGTACAATTAATGGGGTCATATAAGTGAATAAATATTATTATTATTATTATTATTATTATTTAAACAGAACTGTAAATAAGCTGCTTAAATATATCCACAAGGGGGAGCCTGGAGCATACAAGTAACGGTTGTGTACCGTGAACATCAGGTAGAATATGTCCTTTGTAATCTGTTGCTTATATGGCAGTACTAGTGGCAGCAACACATACTGTCTAGCTCAGGGGTCCCCAAACTGTAACTCAGGGAGCCACATGTGGCTCACCGGCCCTGTAATCAGTGGCCTACCTAGAGTCCGAGGGCCACGGTGCAAAATGTGGACCTGGGCTTCCTCCTCCACACACACATTGGTCAGATATATGAGCCCTTGCAGTGCACTAATTTCTATAAAGACTTATGAATTGCCCCCTCTTCCCCCTTCATTATTTATTTATGTTCTCCTTCTTAGTATATATTTCATCCTGATACATATGATCCCCATCCAGGTTTAATTGTCCCCCATACAGGTATATGTATGGTCCTCCTCCTGGTATATATGATTCTCCTCCTTGTATATATGGTCCCTATTCTTGTATATATGTCCCAATTCTGATATATATGGCCCCCAACCTGGTATACAGTGGGTACGGAAAGTATTCAGACCCTTTACATTTTTCACGCTTTGTTTCATTGCAGCCATTTGGTAAATTCAAAAAAGTTCATTTTTCCTAATTTTTCCTCATTTCTGCACCCCATCTTGACTGAAAAAAACAGAAATGCAAATTTATTAAAAAAGAAAATCTGAAATATCACCTGGTCATAAGTATTCAGCCCCTTTGCTCAGTATTGAGTATTTGCACCTTTTGAGCTAGTACATCCATGAGTCTTCTTGGGAATGATGCAGTTTCCCCCCCCTGGATTTGGGGATCCTCTGCCATTCATTCTTGCAGATCCTCTCCTGTTCAGTCAGGTTGGATGGTGAATGTTGGTGGACAGCCATTTTCAGGTGCCTCCAGAGAAGCTCAATTGGGTTTAGGTCAGGGCTCTGGCTGGGCCAGTCAAGAATGGTCATAGAGTTGTTGTGAAGCCGCTCCTTTGTTATTTTACCTGTGTGCTTAGGGTCATTGTCTTGTTGGAAGGTGAACCTTCAGCCAAGTCTGAGGTCCAGAGAACTCTGGAAGAGGTTTTCATGCAGGATCGCTCTGTACTTGGCCACATTCATGTTTCCTGCAATTGCAACCAGTCGTCCTGTCCCTGCAGCTTAAAAACGCCCCCATAGCATGATGCTGCCACCACCATGTGTCACTGTTGGGATTGTATTGTGCAGATGATGAGCAGTGCCTGGTTTTCTCCATACATACCACTTAGCATGATCACCAAAAAGTTCTATCTCATCTCATCAGACCAGAGAATCTTATTTCTCATAGTCTGGGAGTCCTTCATGTGTCTTTTTGCAAACCCTATGCAGGCTTTCACTGAGGAAAGGCTCCATCGGGCCACTCTGCCATAAGGTCAGACTGGTGGAGGGCTGCCGTTCAGAGTGCATCTCTCTACTGCATCTCTGGAGCTCAGCCACAGTGATCTTGGGATACTTCCTTACCTCTCTCACCAAGGCTTTTCTCCCACGATTGCTCAGTTTGGCTAGACGGCCAGGTCTAGGAAGACTTCTGGATGGTCCCAAATGTATTCCATTTGAGGATTATGGAGGTCACTGTGCTCTTAGGAGCTTTGACTACTGCAGAAATTATTTTGTACCCTTGGCCAGATCTGTGCCTTGCCACAATTATGTCTCTGAGCTCATTGAGCAGTTCCTTTGACCTCATGAATCTCATTTGATCTGACATGCACTGTGAGCTGTGAGGTCTTATATAGACAGGTGTGTGCCTTTCCAAATCAAGTCCTATCAGTTTAATTAAACACAGCTGGACTCCAATGAATGAAGAAGTAGAACTATCTCAAGGAGGATCACAAGGAAATGGACAGCATGTGACTTAAATATGAGTGTCTGAGCAAAGGGTCTGAATACTTATGACCATATGATATTTCCGTTTTTCTTTTTCAATAAATTTGCAAAGATTTCTACATTTCTGTTTTTTCAGTAAAGATGGGGTGCAGAGTGTACATTAGTGAGAAAAAAATTAACTTTTTTGAATTTACCAAATGACTGCAATGAAATAAAGAGTGAAAAATTTAAGGGCCACTTTACACACACCAACTTATCTGTCCAACGTCTGACCAATTTGCTGGTTGCAGTGAAATCATGGATACATTGCTCCATTTTGTGACTGTGTACAATGGAACAATGTGTCCATGATTTCACTGCAACCAGCAAGTTGGTCAGAAGTTGGACACAGATGTTGGTGTGTGTAAAGTGGCCCTTAAGGTCTGAATACTTTCCATACCCACTGTATATCTTCCCCATCCTGGTATGTATGTTCCCCATCCCGCTATATACGGCCTATTCTGGTATGCATGATCCCCATTTTAGTATAAATGTTTCTCCTCCTTGTATATATGTCCCCATCCTGGCATACATGGTCCCCACCCTGGTATATATGGGGACATCCTGGTATACATAGTCCCCATCCTGGTATATATGTCCCCAATCTTGGTATATATGACCCATTCCGATATATATGTCCCCATCTTGGCATATATGTCCCAATTCTTGTATATTTGTCCCCATTCTGTTCCTAACACATAATTAAAAACAAAAACATTCTACTCACCTTCCCTTTGCTCCTACGTCACCGCGGTGTCCTCTGTATCCAGCATACAGTGGCTTACCTGCCAGATGACATCAAAATTCACATCAAGGTAAAGGCGCATGATGTTACTGTCATGCACCGCCCCCTGTCGCAGCACCTCCAATGTCAGCTCCCAGACGCTGTGTCGGCAGCATGTATCACAGTGTAGGGTCCTAACGGGTTTCTGCAACATGAGGACGCTGACCAGCAGGTCGCTCTACCCCGGGCCCAATTGCTGTCACAACTCCTGCGACCGTGATCGTTACATCCCTGCCGCTAATGGGGCTTTGCCGAGGGGCCAAACAGCCAATCACAGACGCTCACAGAAAATGGGTGTCTGTGATTGGCAATTGGAGTAAGCTGGATATGTCGAGCCCCAGGCTTTGGGATACTCGGGTATCAAGCTCCAAAGGGTTAACTGTGTCACGGGGACTGGTGGCCGCACCTGATCCCGTGTCCTGGGGGACTTCTTTGAAAAAGGGGTATTTACAGGGGATACTATATACAGTTTGTCATGACGCAACCTGTAGTGTCTGGTGATGTGTCACCAGCGCCGCCACAGTCCGCCGGAGGTAGATGGTAGTGCTGCAAGTTGGCAAAGTCCTCCACAGGTAGGGCTGGACCTCCGGGGCAGCGTAGTGTGAAAGGGCACTTGTAGTGGAGCTGTGGATGGGATGGAGAGTGTTGGAGCAGTCTATGAGGGGCACCGGGATGGACAAGAATGACACACACACACTGCAAAAGTCTCTTTTACCTTTTACTGATGGTACGCAGGATAAGATGTCCAGGGCACTGACAGGTGTCCAGGTTGCACAGTGGGTTCCCACAGCAAGTGGGTATAAGGCCTCCTCTGTTCCTGTGTACTGATCGAAGCACAGCCTGCATGCAGCCAGAATCGTCTCCTCTCTCTTTTTGACTCTGATGTCTGTCTCTCCTCCTGTGCGGTCTCTGGGTTATCCTCTCTGATCACCGTGGTGGTACACTGCTGTGTCTGGTTCCCTCTCTTGACCCACAGGGGGACCTGGTGACTGAAGTCTCCATGGTGTGACGAGGTTCTCTGTGGTCCTGGAGTATCCCACAGGTGCGAATCCCCATGTCCGGTACGTCCCAAGGCGAACTTTCACTAGTTCCTGGCTTCCCTTTCAGTTCACTGCTTCTTGCCTTCTGTCCCCACTTAGGCTGGCGGGACGTAGAAGGGCCACTCCGGGTCACTGGTTCGTGCCTAACCGCGGCACCGACCACCAGGACGTCTTTGCAGCTCTCCTAGCGTCTGCACACTCTGACTAACTCCTCCCCCAGCAGCAGTATTTATAGGGGATCTTGCCTAAGGTCAGCAAGTGGCGCTCCCCCTACTGTGTCGGGGTGGAAGATGTTGCATGTAGTAAGTACCTGCTGTGGAAACCCAACTGTGCATTAGAGAAGTCTGTGGCTACCTGCGTGAGCAGGGTGCCACAGAAACTGCCCATATATTCTAACATCTAGAATGTATGGGCTGGTTTCAAGTTACTCCAGCAGCCAATCACAGATGCCCAATCTCTGTGTCTGTGTCTGTGATTGGCTGTTTTCCATGAAGTTAATGAGCAGCCTGGAAGTAGAAGCAGTGCGACTCCTGGCCGCTGGTAAGTATGATGCTGCTGTTTAATAACTATTTGCTTTATTTTCACTGCCCTTTCCACCCCCTTCCCGCCCTGAACGAACCCAAGCTGTAATACAGGTCTCCCAGGGATGTCCGTGTTCGGGATCTGTGCTCGTACATAGGTGTTCGGTGTGGACCCCAAACCTTACAGTTTGGGTTCGCCCATCATTACATCACTATTCTTGACACTAAACTTTCCTCCTTGGCCAGACTCGTCCAACCAGCACTGGCTGCCAGTGTCCTACAGCAATAGAGGGACAAGATCCTATAATGTCCAGGCTATCAATAAACACTTTTCTTTCAATTTTCCATACGACACACAGGCTATTGTCCAAGTTAACATAGTCCTGTATCCTGCATGTTTGCTATTAATTGGCATATCAATTTCAAATCACCATGAAATCCCATGAAATTGATCGCATACTATGCTTGTGCCTTTAGGGAAAAACAGGAGAAAGATCACTCTAAAATTAGCATGAAGTCTCACAGTAATTGCCTTTACCATGGAACTTGTACAAAGTCACACAGCAATAGTGTAACAGAGTCACATACTCACAAGTTATGTAATAATAGTACAAATATCAGATTGCTACATAAAACATAGTGTGACAAAACACATTAGTATAGATGATCGCTGTGATATAGAGATGTAGAAAAGGTACCATTAGAGATGAGCAATTCACTTAAGAAAATTGTAAGTGCCTACAGTGAAATATGGGGGTGCAGAGTCCTGGGACTGCTGGTGTGGTGGACCTACATTTCATTGATAGTATCATGAATTCATAGATGTTCAACTTTATGCAAACTTTATTTTAGATTACCACAAACAACATAACAGCAGGATATAGGATGCCCCTGTTGAAGCGCTTTCTGCAGCACGAAACAGCTGTCGTCCAACCTCCCTCCTGCCATTATGTTGTTTGCAATGATCTAAAATAAAGTTTGCAGCCGAAGCCTGGGTGACTTTTTCAGCATGACAATGATCCAAAACAGACATCAGTTGCATTTCTGAAGGAGAACAGCATGAAATTGATTCAGTATCTCCTGATCTGAACCCAACCAAACACTTATGTGGTGTAACTATAGTCTGTTAGGCCCCGGAGCGAAATTCCAACCTGGCCCCCCCCTCCCTGTGCAAATGTTGCCACCTAACCCTGTACACGTTACTGCCCTGCCCCCGTTGGTCAGTCGTATGGGCCCCTTAAAACGTTTTAAATCCTATAAATATTACCGAATTTATCCGTCTCCTCCATTATGTATTAATATCCCCCATCCTGCTATATATGGCCATTATCTTGCTATACAATGGCCAATTCTGCCATATATAGTCTCCATCCTGCTATATATGGTCTATCTCCTGGAATATGGCCCTTATCCTGGTATATATGTCCTCCATCATGGTATATATGGTCCTCCTCTCATCACCATAGTCCTCTATTTATTATAATGCACAAACATATTCATCCATATAATGTACCCCCATAGTACCCTCCAATTATTATAATGCTCCCACGTTATCCTCCATATATTATATTGCAGCCTCATAACCCTCCACATATTATAATGCACCTCATAATCCTTCAATTATTAAAATGCACCCACATTATCCTCCATCTATTATAATAAAACCCTAAAGCTACTTCCATTAGGATGTAACGGTATGCTACATCACATCCTGGCTGAAGTAGCCTCTACACCCACTGTGGGTGTTCTAATATGGCCACCCGCACACATACACACACACCACACACATACACATACACACACACACATGCACACCACTATACTTACCACCGGGCCTGCGTCTTCCCCGCTGCCTGGATCCTCTGTTCCTCCGACATGTCGCCGCCCCCCGGAGGACTGGATTCAATATGGCGTCTGGGAAGTCTCACGAGACTTCCCGGACGCCATCTTGGACAAAGTATGTCGCCACCCCCGGAGCACTGGATCCAATATGGCGTCCAGGAAGTCTCGCGAGAGTTCCCGGATGCCAAATTGGATCCAATCCTCTGGGGGCGGCGACTTGTCGGCAGAACGGAGGACTGAGGAGCCAGATGGCGGGGAAGACGCAGGGCCGGTGGTAAGTATAGCGGAGTGTGTGTGTGTCCGTCCACCGCTGACCACTCTGCCCACTGCGCGGCTGCACTGACCACTCTGCCCACCGCGTGGCTGCGCTGACCACTCTGCCCACCGCGCGGCTGCGCTGACCACTCTGCCCAAGGCGCACCTGCGCTGACCACTCTGCCCACCGCGCAGCTGCGCTGACCACTCTGCCCACCGCGTGGCTGCACTGACCACTCTGCCCACTGCGCGGCTGCACTGACCACTCTGCCCACCGCACTCACTGCTAACCACTGAGCCACCGTACAGTGCTAAACACTGAGCGACCATACTTTGCTAGCCACTGAGCCACCGCGCAGTGCTAACCACTGAGCCACCGCAAAGTGCTAACCACTGAGCCACCGCGCAGTGCTAACCACTGAGCCACTGCGCAGTGCTAACCACTGAGCCACTGCGCAGTGCTAACCACTCAGCCACCGTATACTCTGCTAACCACTGAGCCACTGTATACTCTGCTAACCACTGAGCTGCCGTACAGTGCTCCATCCTCCCTCACCCCGCCGCTTTGTCCTCCATCCTCCTCCTCCCACCGCTCTGTGCTCCGTCCACCCCCTGCCTGTGCCGTTCCATCCTCCTCCACCGCTTCCTCTTCCTTTGTCCTCCTCCCCTCCGCCACTCCATCCTCCCCCTGCCTGTGCTGCTCCATCCTCCCCCACCCCACCGCTTTGTCCTCCATCCTCCTCCCCCCTGCTGCTCTGTGCTCCATCCTCCCCCTGCCGCTCTGTCCTCCCCCACCCCACCGCTTCCTCTTCCTTCCTTTGTCCGCCTTCCCTCCGACACTCCATCCTCCGTCCTCCCCCTGCCTCTGCTGCTCCGGCCTCCCCCACCTCGCCGCTTTGTCCTCCATCCTCCTCTCCCCCGCCGATTTGTGCGCCATCTTCCCCCTGCCGCTCCGTCCTCCCCCTGCCGCTCCGTCCTCCCCCTGCCTGTGCCACTCCATCCTCCCCCACCCCACCGCTTCCTCCTCCTTCCTTTGTCCTCCTCACCTCCGCCACTCTATCCTCCGTTCTCCCCCACCCCGCTGCTTCATCCTGTCCTCCACCCCCCCGTCGCTCTGTGCTTCATCCTCCCCCTGCCACTCCGTCCTCCCCCTGCCTGTGTCGCTCCATCCTCCCCCACCCACCGCTTCCTCCTCCTTCCTTTGTCCTCCTCCCCTCTGCCACTCCATCCTCCGTCCTCCCCCTGCCTGTGCTGCTCCGTCCTCCCCCACCCCGCAGTTTCATCCTCCGTCCTCCTCCCCCGCTGCCTGGATCCTCTGTTCCTCCGACATGTCGCCGCCCCCGGAGGACTGGATTCAATATGGCGTCTGGGAAGTCTCACGAGACTTCCCGGACGCCATCTTGGACAAAGTATGTCGCCACCCCCGGAGCACTGGATCCAATATGGCGTCCAGGAAGTCTCGCGAGAGTTCCCGGATGCCAAATTGGATCCAATCCTCTGGGGGCGGCGACTTGTCTGCAAAACGGAGGACTGAGGAGCCAGATGGCGGGGAAGACGCAGGGCCGGTGGTAAGTATAGCGGAGTGTGTGTGTGTCCGTCCACCGCTGACCACTCTGCCCACTGCGCGGCTGCACTGACCACTCTGCCCACCGCGTGGCTGCACTGACCACTCTGCCCACCGCGCCTGCGCTGACCACTCTGCCCAAGGCGCAGCTGCGCTGACCACTCTGCCCACCGCGCAGCTGCGCTGACCACTCTGCCCACCGCGCAGCTGCGCTGACCACTCTGCCCACCGCGTGGCTGCACTGACCACTCTGCCCACCGCACTCACTGCTAACCACTGAGCCACCGTACAGTGCTAAACACTGAGCGACCATACTTTGCTAGCCACTGAGCCACCGCGCAGTGCTAACCACTGAGCCACCGCAAAGTGCTAACCACTGAGCCACCGCGCAGTGCTAACCACTGAGCCACTGCGCAGTGCTAACCACTGAGCCACTGCGCAGTGCTAACCACTCAGCCACCGTATACTCTGCTAACCACTGAGCCACTGTATACTCTGCTAACCACTGAGCTGCCGTACAGTGCTCCATCCTCCCTCACCCCGCCGCTTTGTCCTCCATCCTCCTCCTCCCACCGCTCTGTGCTCCGTCCTCCCCCTGCCTGTGCCGTTCCATCCTCCTCCACAGCTTCCTCTTCCTTTGTCCTCCTCCCCTCCGCCACTCCATCCTCCCCCTGCCTGTGCTGCTCCATCCTCCCCCACCCCACCGCTTTGTCCTCCATCCTCCTCCCCCCTGCTGCTCTGTGCTCCATCCTCCCCCTGCCGCTCTGTCCTCCCCCACCCCACCGCTTCCTCTTCCTTCCTTTGTCCGCCTCCCCTCCGACACTCCATCCTCCGTCCTCCCCTGCCTCTGCTGCTCCGGCCTCCCCACCTCGCCGCTTTGTCCTCCATCCTCCTCTCCCCCGCCGCTTTGTGCGCCATCTTCCCCCTGCCGCTCCGTCCTCCCCCTGCCGCTCCGTCCTCCCCCTGCCTGTGCCACTCCATCCTCCCCCACCCCACCGCTTCCTCCTCCTTCCTTTGTCTTCCTCACCTCCGCCACTCTATCCTCCGTTCTCCCCCACCCCGCCGCTTCATCCTGTCCTCCACCCCCCCGTCGCTCTGTGCTTCATCCTCCCCCTGCCACTCCGTCCTCCCCCTGCCTGTGTCGCTCCATCCTCCCCCACCCACCGCTTCCTCCTCCTTCCTTTGTCCTCCTCCCCTCTGCCACTCCATCCTCCGTCCTCCCCCTGCCTGTGCTGCTCCGTCCTCCCCCACCCCGCAGTTTCGTCCTCTGTCCTCCTCCCCCCTGCCGCTCTGTGCTCCATCCTCCCCCTGCCGCTCCTTCCTCCCCCTGCCTGTGCTGCTACATCCTCCCACACCCCGCCGCTACCTCCTCTGTCCTCCATCCTCCTCCCCCCTGCTGCTCTGTCCTACTTCCTCCTCCATGCCACGCCATCCTTTCCCCGCCGCTCCTTCTTCAAAGTTCCTCCCAATTCAGCCCTCACCGCCTTCCCCATGCAATTTCTATATCTATATTCTAGAATACCCGATGCGTTAGAATCGGGCCATCATCTAGTCTAATGTATTGAGCTGAGTGTTTGTATGTATGTATGTGTATATATGTGTAGTCCCACCCCCTTCATAGCACCGCCCCTTCCACATAGCCCCACCCTCCAAAAATGCCTCCCCAATACGCACCTCCCCACACCCACAAACCCGTACCCTGCCCCCTCCAAATCTGCACCCCCCACAAACCTGCACCCACACGCTTCCAAATCCACACCCCTCCAAACCTGCACCTCCATTCCCCAAACCTACCTCCTTTAAATCTGCACCTCCCTACAAACCACACACCCCAAAAAATGCCCCACCAAGCCCACCCCCCACACACCTTTTCCCCCACAACCCCCACACCCTCTAGACAAAATGATATGAACAACACATTGTAACTCAAAGTCAATCACACTTCTGTTAAATCCCCCTCTCCAGTTATGAAGCAACACTGAGTGCAAACCAGTTTCTCCTGCTGTTGAGAAAATGGAACAGACAACAGGTAAAACAGATCGGCAATTGGCAAGACACCCCTACAAAGGAGCGGTTCTGGAGGTGGTGACCATACACCATTTGTCTGTTCTCATCCTTTTTGGCTGGTGTTTTGGTCACTTTTGCATTTTGTCATTGGTCTCACCCCTAGAGGTAGCATGAGATGGTTTCTACAACCCACAGAAGTGGCTCAGGTAGTGCAGCTCATCCAGGATGGCACATCAGAATGAAAGGTAGCTGTGTCTGTCAGCACAGTGTCCAGATCATAGAGCAGATACCAGGATACAGGCCAATACACTAGAGATGTGGAGGAGGCTGTAGGAGGGCAACAATGCAGCAGCAGGACCGCTATCTCCTCCCCTGAGCAACGAGGAACAAGAAGATCAGTGCCGCAGCCATGAGCAGGATACTAACATCCATGTGTCTGCTCAAACTGTCAGAAACAGACTTCATAAGGATGGTATGAGGGCCTGACATCCATAAGTGGGTGCTGAGCTTACAGTCCAACTGTGCAGGGTGATTGATATATGGCAGAAAACACCAAGATTGGCAGATTCAATATTGGGGCTCTGTGCTCCTCACAGATGACAGCAGGTTCACATGGACCACCTGTGACAGACGTGACAGAGTCTGGAGATACCGTAGAGATCCTTCTGCTGCCTACAATATCCTCCAGCATGACCGGTTGGCAGTGGGTCAGTAATGGTGTGGGGAGGCATTTCTTTGGATGGCCACACAGACCTCCATGAGCTAGACAGAGGTACCCTGGCTGCCATTATGTACCAGGATGAAATCCTCAGACCCATTGTGAGACTGTAAGCAGGTGTTGTGGGCCCTGGGTTCCTCTTGGGCACTGCTCCTCCTGTTCATCCTTGCACAATGAAGGAGGTAGTGGTCCTGTGCTGGGTTGTTGCCCTCCTATGGCCTCCTCCACATCTCCTGGTGTACTGGCCTGTCTCCTGGTATTTTCTTCATGCTCTGGACACTGTGATGTAGCCAACCTTCTTGCCACAGCTCACATTGATGTGCCGTCCTTGATGAGCTGCGCTACCTAAGAACATCTGTGGGTTGTAGACAACACCTCATGCTACCTCTAGGGGTGAGAGCAATGGCAAAATGCAAAAGTGTCCAAAACAACAGCCAAAAAGGATAAGAACAGACAAATGGTCTGTGGTCACCACCTGCAGAACCGCTCCTTTACAGGGGTGTCTTGCTAATTGCCAATCATTTCTACCTGTTGTCTGTTCCATTTGCACAACAGCAGGAGAAATTGATTCACAATCAGTGTTGTTTCATACCTGGACAGGTTGATGTCACAGAAGTGTGAATGATTGAAGTTACATTGTGTTGTTTAAGTGTTCCTTTTATGTTTTGAGCAGTGTATTTATAATGACATTTCCAGGTACCCCTTGAAGTTACAGCGCCCCAGAAAAAATTTGGAAATTGAACATTTTGTAACTTGAAGTATGATGGACATCATATTGTACGATCTTAATCCCCCTCTTGCGGTTACTACAAGCAGCCAAAACAATGTGTTTTAAATGTCTATGGCCAGTTTCACACCACGGTTTATCTGATCGGGGGCTGTCCTGTGTGAACCGGACAGCCTCGGATCAGATTTCGGCCCCATAGTATTCCTATGGGGCCGGATGGAGCTATTTGCCATCCGGCTTACATCTGTCCGGGAGGATCCGGGACAATTCAGATTTTTCTCGTTGCAAGCAACGTTTTTGTGTCCAGGCAAAAATCGGCACAAAACGGATCCGGCACCCCCTAACATGGGAGTCTGTGGTGCCGGATACGACATAAAATTGGATGCGTCTCCCGGACGCCTGCTGCTGAAGTTTAGTAGTGAGCACTGCTGAACCTCAGTATCTGGAGAGCTCCCCGCCTGAGATTTCAGGACCACAGTTAGCTCCCAGCTAGCCGCGATCTTGAAATTTCAGCAGCTGCAGCTGTGATCTGCCAATTCCATCAGAAAACAGAACGGGGTGGGGGGGAGGGCATATTTGACCTCCGCTTCTGTTTGTCCGGGGCAGTCAGGTTCTGTCCGGTGTTTCCGGCAAAGCACCGGACAGAACCTGAACCACAAAAAGCGTGGTGTGAAGCCGGCCTAAGCAGTGAATTTTGTATTTCTGGAGATTAGGAACAGAATGGTGCTGAAAGCTGGATATTCGCATGAAGAAACATTAATTTGTCTTACTAATACAGCGGCCTGAGGTCAACAAAGCCGACATCACAATGCCTCCATGTCTTATATTTGGTGCTTGTTCTCAATATTCATGTATTTTGCTGCTTTGCTTTTGTATTCGATCACCTATGTAGCCCCACAACAATGAAGCTCAAAGTCCCCTTTTATCCAGATTTTCTTCTGCACTACGTCAACCCAAACTATCACCTTTCTTTCATGATTCCTTGGAAACAAAGCAAGCAGCCTCTTGGAGGTTTTCATAGCCGATGTCTCAAGGTATTAATTGCACAGTATGTGTAAAAGTCATCGTATGATTCACTCCTACCCAAAGGCAAAGGGTAATGCATGCGCGGCACCCGTCGTCTCGGTTCAATGGTCTTCTCAATAAATAGCAAGTCGAATCTGTTAAGCTGCAAAGATTTCTTAGTATAATAGGTATTGAGTTTGGGGGAAAAAGGTTCAATAGAAGCAGAGAATAAAAAAAAACTACGATTTATTCTAATCAATGCGCTCACATTATAGGCTTAAAAGAGAGTAAAAGGAAAAAAAAGCAATATTATAAATATATGTTATGGGAAAAATGTTTACAATAAACAAGGTGCTAAAAAAATGTTGCAATCTGAAATGTGAACTACTATTTCCAAAACCATACACCATATTTACAAGGCAAAAATCTCTATAATTCCAATATATTCTCAGAGCTGCATAGCTACCCTTCTATTACTTGCTCTCCAATGTAGGTTATCATGCTTAGTATCACTGTGGAGCCCAAGATGATCATACAGGTGCATGTCAATGAATTAGAAGATCAAAAAGGTCATTCATCTCAGTAATTCAATACATAAAGTGACACACATATATTATATAGAGTCATTACACACAGAGGGATCTATTTCAAGTGTTTATTTTTGTTAATGTTGATGATTATGGCTTACAGCCAATGAAAACCCAAAGGTCATTATCTCAGAGAATTAAAGTGGGGAGGATGAAGGGTCTGAGAGATAAAATATGACCTAAATAGGTATCAGAGGCTTCACCTTGTGTGGTTGTGAGAGTCACAACCACTATAAAAGCAGATCACGGCTGCTGCAGTCCCCAGCGTGGTGCATATAGAGGAGGGAGGATGGAGGGTTTAATTGGCTGTAAGCCATAATAATCAACATTAACATAAATAAACACTTGAAATAGATGACTCTGTGTGTAATGACTCTATATAATATGTGTTTCACTTTCTGTATTGAATTACTGAAAAAAATGAACTTTTTGATGATATTCTAACTCATTGAGATGCAGCTGTATTAAGGCTGCCTTCAGACTTGCAGATGCATCTGCAGCGTTTTGCAGATGCATCTGCAAGCATCTGCATGCAGACCGCGGCCCCTATGTTTATAATGGAGCGCACGG
The DNA here is from genome assembly GCA_033576535.1 of Allobates femoralis. Classification (NCBI taxonomy): domain Eukaryota; kingdom Metazoa; phylum Chordata; class Amphibia; order Anura; family Aromobatidae; genus Allobates; species Allobates femoralis. The sequence continues at coordinate 42,038,456 of JARQOC010000011.1, read as the reverse complement.
CGGTCTGCAGATGCTTGCAGACCGCCGTGCGCTCTCATTGCCCGCCATTAGTGATCTGTGCGCAGGCAGATGCCTGCGTACAGATCACACACTCTCGCCCGCACCAGGGACGCGACATGCTGCGTCCCGGGTGCGGACACGGGACACCGGAAGGAGCAGATATGGTCCGCATCCGCACCCGAACGCAGCAAACGCTGCCAAACGCAGGCACTATGCATTCCTATGTTAAACATAAGACCGCAGTGCGCATGCGTTTGAATGCGTATGGGAACGCAGCATAAGCTGCGTTCACATACGCAAATGTGAAGGCACCCTAAATGAGTTATCCAGGACCTATATAGTGATGACCAATGAGTATCAGAATGGTAGGGGGCCGACAATAGGCATATACAACTACATACACAGTGTAGAGAGCTATCACACAACAGCTTAGTATACTTTGTAGTGGCTGTCTTTTGGTATTGCAACTCAGTCCTGGTAAACTCCTTTAGACTGTGCACCCACAATGAGTTTTTGGGGAGTTTTTGATGCTGCATATTTTTGCTGCATCAAAAACTCAGCAACTTACACAGTGGCATAAGTAGAGTCCAATGGGCCCTGGTGCAAAATTTGGACCTAGACCTCCCCCACACACATACATACATTTTGGTCAGATGTATGGGCCCCTGTAGCATTCTAAATCCTAGGAAGACTTATGAATTTTCCTCCTCGCCCTTCATTATGTATTAATGTCCCCTTATCCTGTTACATATGTCCATATCCTGGTATATATGTCCCCCATCCAGGTATAAATGTCCTCCGTCCAGGTATGTGTGGTCCCCCATCCTGGTATATATGATCCCCTCCTGGTATGTATGTCCCCATTCTGGTATATATGTTCCCTGTCCTGGAATATATGATCCCCTCTGGGTATATATGTCCCCATTCTGGTATATATGTTCCCTGTCCTGGAATATATGATCCCCTCTGGGTATATATGTCCCCATTCTGGTATATATGTTCCCTGTCCTGGAATATATGATCCCCTCTGGGTATATATGTCCCCATTCTGGTATATATGTTCCCTGTCCTGGAATATATGATCCCCTCTAGGTATACATGTCCCCATTCTGGTATATATGTTCCCCATCTTGATATATATGTCTCTAACCTGGTATATATGGTCCCAATCCTAGTATATGTGTCCCTGTTCTGTCTCTAACACGTAATTGAAAACAAAAACATTCTACTCACCTTTTCACCCGCTCCTATGTTGCCTCGTGTCCTCTGAAGCCAGCACACAGCCCGGCCACTGACATCGGAGTGCGCGCCAAGCCGCATGATGTCACTGTCATGTGTCGCCCGCTGTCGCTGCACCTCTGACATCAGCTCACAACTGCTGTGCCTGCAGCGCGTATTACACAGTGCAGGGACGGTAGGGAGTGCGAGGACGCAGCTGGTGTCAGTGGGTCCCTGTACTCTTTGGCACATTTGCAGCTGCGACCGCAGTCGTTACGCCCCTGGTGTTACAGTTCCAGCAAAGTAGATGGATTTATAGAAATATCCTGCCCCTGTGCTTTTCTTTAAGGCTAGGTGACATTTTGATTCATTTTATGGCGCATCCGATTTGGAAACTTCAAAAAGGTAAGCGCTATATGAGATAGATGAATAGGATAGAAAGAGATGGGATAGATAGGTATATAGATGGTAGAGAAGCTTTACCAGCCTCCCTGCGCTGTCTCTGTCTTTGTCTTGCTGCTCCCGGGCCGATGGGTGAATATTCATGAGGTGTAATGAGCGGCACCGGAAGCAGCAGAGAGAGTGGGGAGACAGAGCAGGGACACTGGTAATGCTTTTCTAGCCTCTATATTCCTATCTTTCTTATCTCTTTCTATTCTATACATCTATTTCTAACACAGCATGCCACAATGCTGCAGAATTGCACAAATCTGTAGCATTGCGTTATATTGCGTTTGTGTTGTAACAGACTGAAAAAAGCTGCAGTCCGCGTTTGCCTGTGCGTTTCAACAAACGCATACTTGCACACAAATGCCTATTTTGGCATGCGTTAGTATGTGTCGAGCCCCAGGCTTTGGGGTACTCGGGTATCAGGCTTCAGGGATAGCGTCTGCTGTGTCACGGGGAGTGGTGGCCGCGCCTGATCCCGTGTCCTGGGTGACACTTGAAAAAGAGGAATTATTTACAGGGGAAATATATATACAGTTCTCATGACGCCACCTGTAGTTTCTGGTGATGGGTTACCAGCGCCGCCACAGTCTGCCAGAGGTAGATGGTAATGCGGCTAGTTGGTAAAGTCCTCTACAGGTAGGGCTGGACCCCTGGGGCAGCGTTCCTGGAAGGGAACAGGTAGATGTAGAAACTCATACGCAGAGGTACTTTACTGTCAACTTGTAGCAGCATCAGTTACAGTTCACAGTTCAGCACTTTAGATGTTACAAAGACAGGTAGCTTAACGTGTGGCTGCAAGTGGATCCCAGGTGGTATGGTGGAACCTTTCGTGTACCTTCGTTAACTAACCCGTGTCCGTTCTTCCCCCGCTTTAGATTGATCTATACCCAGTAGCTCCGTGTAGGTAGTACTGGGAGTCCCCTCCCTCGTTGGTGAGGAAGCAGGCAGACCTCTCCGATGGCAGGGTGCTGTGGCTGATGAACAAGCCACAGCAGCCGGTTGCCGACTGCAAAGCTGGACTTTGGCCGGATCCCAGGGCCCGGCGTTCCCCTGGTGGAATGGAGTATCCCCTGGAGTATGGGCGCTCCACACTGAGGATCTCCCTTTCTTGCTAGGGCCCGGACTCCCCCGTCGGGCGCCCCCTTTCAGGACCTCCTCAAGGTCCCTTCTTCTTTCCTCCCGGTGCGGCTTGTAACCGACCTGGTGTGACCTTCCGCCTCGTTCCACTTAGCTACTCTTCCTAGAACCTTTCCTCCTCCATCTCCTCCTGGTCCCTCAGCCGAGAGACTTCAGGCAAAAGACCAAAGACCTGCTTGTTCCCCCTAGAGGTGAATTTATCCCCTCCCGGGTAACCTCCCACCCTAAACTAATGTGGGAGTGCTGAGAATGGGTTCCACCCACCATCCTAGGGTCCACCTGCAGCTGGAGCATTTACACCTATTTACGGGTGTAATACCCCTCTGTGACTCCTGCATTTGCGGGGCGCCACATACCCCCTTGATTGAATATACTCGTTCGCGAGTATCCGTACCTGTTACCGGGAAGTGAAAAAGCATTTTTCATATTTTCTATTCAACCTCAACGGGTAAACTATTTACAATCAAGCATATTTACATTTCTTCCTATTGCTAGGAGGCACTTTTCTTAGAACGTTACACATAAATAGACAATGCAGTAGTTAGTATGTTAGACCCCACAGTCCTCGGTTCACCTGTTAGCAAAGTTATTACTCTCCGGCTATGACTATCTGCATAAAAGACATTATCTAACTTGGCCCAACGGGGATCGGTACTAACTACGAGGGCCCAGCGGTAATGTATTGTTCCGCACAGTCCAGTGTGTGGGCCGCTGCTCATACAGCACACATCATCAACAGGGAAAGTTCAAAAATAAAAGTCTCTGATTCTTCAGATGAAAACAAAACTCACAGGGACACACTCTTCATTCTTAGGGACTTGCAAAAAGGAAAGGCAACATTAAAGGGGCATGGTTGCTGGAAAAGGGGCTATGTACAGTGCAATGTGTCAAAATGGGAGTCTATTGCTGGCAGGATATTCTAATGGCGAACCAGCCTAAAGGGCTGGGGTAACACTCAAAAGTGACCTGCTCACCTCGGTATAAGTCTCTGTCCGGGTGTCCTCGCCGCAGGTAAGACTCTGCATCGTGTCTGGCGAAAAAGTTATCGTCCTGAAGTCCGGGTTCTCTAAGAAATCCTCATCCTTCATCCTGGTACACGGAGATGACGGCTCCTTGGCGGCGTAGTTGTACTGGAAGCGGGGGCTGCGATCTTGCCTCATCCCGTAGTCGCCTTGTTGCCTGTTCTTGCTGGAACCATTCCTCTCAGCGTCTTTGTCTAGTCACTTGGTCTCTTTCATTTAAGGCTGATTGAGACGACTGGGGTGTCTGGTACTGTTGGTGTGGTGAGCTGCCGGTTGGGACTCTGGATAACACTCTCGTCTCCGCTGAGCTCACTATGGCGGGGGCTCCTCATTGCTGCCGCTGTCATGTGGTCCACCACGCAGCTTCTGGGATGCTCCCTCCCGATGCTCCTTCAACGTCCTCCGGTTCCTCGAAATCTGTCCCGTAGTACTCTTCCTCGACGATGACGTTTGGTGCAGTAGGGGATGTCCGCGTTGCCTCCAGCTGGAGGTAGCTGCTGGTACGGGACAGTGGTGTTAACAGGGGTTCGGTCTGAACTCCCGTGTTCCGGGTCTGGACAGGTAGTGGTACGGGTGGTAAGGAGGCACGGTATTCCACAACGGCTTGCTCTGCTACCGCTGCCTCCCGCGCTTCGCGGCCTTCTCTCATTGACGACAGTTCATAGGCCCACTCCGCGCTCCACCTTCTGCACACCCACGTCAGGGCTTCTTCCATGTCCTGGCGGAGCCGTCCAAAGGCGTCTCTCCAGTAGTCAACATCCCCCTCTAGTGTTAAGAGGGATGCCGCTGCCGGGACGCCTTGCGCGGCTCAGGCTTGCTCCTCAAGCTCACGCAGTATATCTCTCCAACGGGGTGCCGCCATGCTGCCGGGTATAAAGGAGCCTTTGTTGTTCTGTCCTTCTCTCCTGGCTTGTCTCTTTATGGGTGGCCACTCCCGAGGAACTTCCTGTGGGCCGTCCCCCTGATTGATTGATGGCAATCTGGACGCCCACACTTTTTGGCGCCTGTGTCTTGGCCCTCCTTCTTCTAGGGGTTGAGGCACACCCCCGGGCCGGCACATGGTGCTTAGTACATGGCTACAGCGCCATCTTGGGTCCTCCTGCAGTAATGGCAGGAACCCATTTTTGGCGCCAAGCAATGGCGGAAAAAGTTTGTTTCAAAGCACAAGTCCAAGGCGCACAGTACCCGGTAAAACCGGGCACGATATCCTGTTCATAATGCCAGAATGATATGTCCTTTGTTAACTAACTCATGTCCGTTCTTCCCCACTTTGGATTGATCTATACCCAGTAGCTCCGTGTAGGTAGTACCGGCGTCCTCTCCCTCGTTGGTGAGGAAGCAGGCAGACCTCTCCGATGGCAGGGTGCTGCGGCTGATGAACAAGTCACAGCAGCCGGTTGCCGACTGCAAAGCTGGACTTTGGCCGGATCCCAGGGCCCGGCGATCCCCTGGTGAACTGGAGTATCCCCTGGAGTATGGGCGCTCCACACTGAGGATCTCCCTTTCTTGCTAGGGCCCGGACTCCCCCGTCGGGCGCCCCCTTTCAGGACCTCCTCAAGGTCCCTTCTTCTTTCCTCCGGTGCGGCTTATAACCTATCCGGTGTGACCTTTCCCCTCGTTCCACTTAGCTATTCTTCCTAGAACCTTTCCTCCTCCTCCATCTCCTCCTGGTCCCTCAGCCGAGAGACTTCAGGCAAAAGACCAAAGACCTTCTTGTTCCCCCTGAGGTGAATTTATCCCCTCCCAGGTAACCTCCCACCCTAAACTAATGTGGGAGTGCTGGGAATGGGTCCCACCCACCATCCTAGGGTCCACCTGCAGCTGGAGCATTTACACCTCTTTTACGGGAGTAATACCCCTCTGTGACGCCTGCATTTGCAGGGCGCCACATATGCGTTTGTTGAATGGAGTCCTATGGATGCGTTAACACATCCGCCACATTGTGTTTGTGCTGTTGTCAAACAGATCCGGTGAATGGACAGCACAATGTGAACCTGGCCTTGCTCAGTGTGAACTTACCTGCGGTGCGAGTTTCAAATCCTCAATATGTCAATTTCTCTTGCAAAAAATAAGAGGGTGGGGGACAAGAGGCGCAATAGTGCCCTATCACTAGTGACACTAGAAAGAGTGATGCTGAGGAGCCACTCACCTGGTTCAGTTGTGGACCCCACAACTGGTTTGAAGGCGTTTTGAGAAGAATCTCTCAGCTGCTGCAGGACCTCCACCAACTACTGACCAGTAGTGAAATTCAAGGAGATGATGGGAGTACAGGTGTGACACGGTCTGCGCTGCTCCAATGTAAAAACTCACCCAAAGAGTCACAAAGTCATCAGTAGGTTTTATCTTTTTAATCCTCCTTCCTCCTACGCGTTTCGGCGCCCCTCCTGGCACCTTCTTCAGGGTAATCCCTGAGGAAGGTGCCAGGTGGGGCGCCGAAACGCGTAGGAGGAAGGAGGATTAAAAAGATAAAACCTACTGATGACATTGTGACTCTTTGGGTGAGTTTTTACATTGGAGCAGCGCGGACCGTGTCACACCTGTACTCCCATCATCTCCTTGAATTTCTCTTGCAAGTGCACAAAGTTTTATTTGCAGATTTTCTCCATAGACTTGAATTAAAAGCAGAAAATCCGCAGGTAAAAAAAACGCATGAGTTTTTCCACTATGGAAACACAGCAAAAACACTTGTAATATGCTCATAATTGTAACAATAAAGTGTTATCAAAGCAAAATACCAGGAAATATTAAAACAAAGCAGCTTTATGTAAAACGACATACCAACGAAAGACAAAAACTGCAGTGTCAAAAAACGCAATAAAAATACAAGTAAAAAATGCACTCAATATCGCAATGAACAAAAAAAAGTAACCTAATTTACATAATAGATTTAAGAAATGCTGCACAAAATCTGCATCAAAAACTCACCAAACGCTCCTCATGGGATGTAGCTTTAAAGGGAATCTGTCAGCCGGTTTATATTATGTGAGCTGAGGACAGCTTGCTGCAAGACTATGTTCACACAGAGCATTTTTGCAACTTTTATCTTTTTTTTGCAAAACCTGATCTCTTGGTAGTAAGGTCGGCTTCACACCACGTTTTTTTTGGGTCTGGGGCTGTCTGGTGTGAACCAGACAGCCCGGACCCGATTTTGCACTAATGCATGCCTATGGTGCTGGATGGGGCCAGATGGCAGTGATTTGCCATCCAGTTTTGTCCCTGTCCGGCAGCTTCAGGCTGTATTCGATTTTTGTCCCAGACACAAAGTCGTAGCTTGCAGTGTTTTTGTGTCCGGGGCAAAATTCTGACACAATCGGATCCTGCCGGATCCTCCTAGATCCGATGCAATTCGGCGCCCCCATAACATGGGAAGCTATGGACGCCGGATCGCACTGGATTCAACAGAAAATTGGATCTGTCTGCTGGACGCCGGGTTCTGAACTTCAGCACCTGGAAAGCTCCTGGCTGATATTTCAGAACCGCTGCCAGCTCCCCGCTAGCCGCAATTTTAACATTTCAGGACCTGGACAGCGGCATCAGAGCGCACTGATTATTCCGGCAGAAAACAGGATCAGAGGGCATATTAACCCTCCAGTTCTGTTTTCTCCAGAGCTATCAGGCGGTGTCAGGTGCATCCAGCAAAACTCCGGACACAGCCTGACAGCAAGAAAGCGTGGTGTGAAGCCGGCCTAAGGAAGCTGCGTACTTTGGTGCGTTCTTTATGGTGCTTTTTGCTGCTTTTTGCGGTTTTTTTGCTTTGTTTTGCTGATGGATGAATTTTCTTTTGCAAAAATATTTTTATTTCATTAAAAAAAAAGAAACTGAAAAAAGTATTTTATCTTTCATTGTACAAAGAGACGTAACCTGAAGCTCAGGGGCCCCAATGTGAAATCTCCAACCGGGCCCCGATCCCCGATTATTGAAAATCTTTAATAGCAATAGTCTTTTTCTATTGGCCAAAAATAGACTTTTATTGACCCCCCCAGGCTCCAAGGCCCGGATGTGATTGCAACCCCTGCACGTGTTGTAGACCCCGGTGTCCCATATGTAAAAATGTTGTTATGTTCCCAACTAATGTCACAAATGGGCAAAAATGTCACTATTTATGACTATGTCGAGCTCCTGATGATGATGATGATGATGATGATGATGATTGATGATAATACAAAAATGCATATGGACAACTTAGGCATCAGAGTACACCTCAAGGAAAATTGATCCCCATAAAATCTTCCAGATTTCAGAGAGATCAGTGAAGAATTGTACGTCTAGCCGACAAGAACATGTCACTGCTTGTGTTTCCTTGGAGATAAGTGTTAAATGAGGAATCTGACAGCTGCTATTGTCCTCAGCTGTAATAAAATGAGTGAAGATAGCTGTCATCTAAACGATCAGTCAGCTGACCGCCATCCGATATCAATATCGTCAGCGTAGAGGACACCTACCAGGAAATCATTACACATGGATTTTAGGGTACCTTAAGTCTACTTGTATCCCTCACTTTCTAGCTACATTATGTCATTTCACATCAGCATTGTGCACATATGTTTGTCCCTTTATTAGTTTGTTGTTTTTACACGTACATTGTTGCTGTTTTTCTCTATTATCCCAGTTCACTGATTCATTTAAAATCAGATCCGTTAAACAGATGACAAACAGATGATTTGGGGTATTCCATTTTGGGTTTTTATTGACTTTAATTGAAATTTTTTTATCCAAAAACTTTGAATCGTCTGCCATATTCTGACTGCACCCATCCATGTCTAACATCGGTTATCTGCAGGGGCATAACTACAACAGGTGCACGGTGATCGCACCCGGGCCCCCGGAGCCCAGGGGGCCCCAAAAGTCCCTTTGCCCTATAGAAAAAGACTATTGCTGTTAAAGATTTTCAATAATTGGGGGCCCCGTTGAAGCTTTCGCATCGGGGCCCATGAGCTTCAAGTTACACCACTGGTTATCTGAATGGGGCCATTGATGATAAGGGACAGGATCATCGTGCAAGTTGATTTGCCCAAGCTTCTAATATAATATAATAATGTGGCGCCCCCAAATGCAGGCGTCACAGAGGGGTACTGCACCCGTAAAAGAGGTGCAGATGCTCCAGCTGCAGGTGGATCCTAGGAGGGTGGGTGGGACCCATTCCCAGCACTCCCACATTAGCTGAGCGGTGGGAGGTTACCCGGGAGGGGATAAATTCACCTGTAGGGGAAACAAGGAGATCTTTGCCCGTTTGGTCTCTGACTGAGGATGGAGGAAGAGGAGAGGTTCTAGGAAACAATAGCTGAGTGGAACGAGGCGGAAGGTCACACCGGTCGTTACAAGCCGCACCAGAGGAAAGAAGAAGGGACCTTGAGGAGGTCCTGAAAGAGGGCGGCCGACAAGAGAAGTACGGGCCCTAGAGGAAAGGGAGATCCTCAGAGTGGAGCGTCCATACTCCAGGGGTATAGTCCCAGGGATCCAACCAGGAACCTATGTAGGGTATCACTACTCTCCATCCCTTGTAGACTGTGAGCCCTCATGGGCAGGGTCCTCTCTCCTCACCTACTGTATCCTCACCCATCCTTATAGACTGTGAGCCTCATGGGCAGGCTCCTCTCTCTCACCTACTGTATCCTCACCCATCCCTTGATACTGTGAGCCTCTGTGTAGGCCCTCTGTCCTCACCTACTGTATCCTCACCCATCCCTGTAGACTGTGAGCCCTCAGGCAGTGTCCTCTCTCCTCACCTACTGTATCCTCACCCATCCTCTGTAGACTGTGAGCCCTCTGGGCAGGGTCCTCTGTCCTCACCTACTTATCCTCACCCATCCCTTGTAGACTGTGAGCCCTCATGGGCAGGGTCCTCTTCCTCACCTACTGTATCCTCACCCATCCTTGTAGACTGTGAGCCCTCGCGGCAGGGTCCTCTGTCCTCACCTACTGTATCCTCACCCATCCCTTGTAGACTGTGAGCCCTCATGGGCAGGATCCTCTTCTCCCTCACCTACTGTATCCTCACCATCCCTTGTAACTGTGAGCCTCGCATGAGGTCCTCTTCCTCACCTACTGTATCCTCACCCATCCTCTTGTAGACTGTGAGCCCTCACAGGCAGGGTCCTCTCCTCCTCTCCTACTGTATCCTCACCCATCCCTTGTAGACTGTGAGCCCTCCCGGGCAGGGTCCTCTTCCCTCACCTACTGTATCCTCACCCATCCCTTGTAGACTGTGAGCCTCATGTGGCAGGGTCCTCTGTGCTCACCTACTGTATCCTCACCATCCTTTGTAGACTGTGAGCCCTCCGCGGCAAGGTCCTCTTCTCACTACTGTTCCTCACCATCCCTGTAGACTGTGAGCCCTCCCAGGAGGTCTCTCCTCACCTACGTATCCTACCATCCTTGTAGACTGTGAGTCCTCGTGGGCAGGGTGCTCTTCCCTCCTGTACCTATCTGTGCCTTGTACTTTTTATGATTATTGTACTTATCTATGTATGCCCTTTTCACATGTAAAGTACCATGGAATAAATAGGCTTTAATAGATTAATAATAATAATACAATTGTGTCAGATGTCATCCGAGTGCAGTGCGATATTTTCCATGCTCCTAAAGTCTTTGCGTTGTAAATCGCATGCTGCAGTTTTGTTTTCTGCCAGTTCATGCATGAGAGAGAACCCCTAGATCAGCAGTAACATAGGTCTGATAAAACATTGGCTATCAGTGGTGCGATGTATCCTGCGGAGTGAGCGAACAATGTCTCAGTGACTGGACACCAGCCTGAAAACACTAACGTTCAGTAATTATGGGACAGGTGAATGCGCTCCTATGTGCGTAAGACATTAGCTTGCACGTATGAAGGTATTATTTGTCTGCTGCCGTGGCTGCTCCTGGTAAATATCCTGTGCACAGATGTCCTGAGTATCAGGATCCCTGTTTTCACATCATCAGCTACTTTTCCCATAACAATCCTGTCCCAGCAGGTAAGGCTCCTATGAGCCGCTATCAGACAGTAAGCAGGAAAACACTTCTGTGGCTTTTAATTATTATTTTGGAAAGTCAGAAGTGAGAAGAGACTGGCGCCTGGGTCAGATTAAAGAAAGTGTCTTCTTCATCTATGGGGGATTATATTGTGGTTTGCCACAAGGTGGCGCTGGTGGGCAGCTGTAGCAATGTCTATGAAACACAATCCAAGTGCAAATTGCAGACAAGTAAATATTTATGTTTTAGAAGAAGGATTTTTTTTTTCTTTTGAATTCATCCTTGTAATTTCCAGGGAGACAATGGTGATTTGGATAGAAACATAACTATATCTATACCTGAGTATAGAGAGCGAATGGAGAAAACAACCATAGTCGAAAACTGGTGAATCACTCAATGTCTACACATAATCAGGGGTATAACTACAGTAGGTGCCGGGGGGTGCAATCACACCTGGGCCCTGGACCCTAGGGGGCCCCAAAAGTCCCTTTGGCCTATAGAAAAGACTAATACTATTAAAGATTTGCAATTATTGGGGGCCCTGTTGTAGCTTTCACATTGGGGCCCCTGGCCTGAAGTTACCCCAGTGGGTGTAACTATAGCTGGGGTACAAGTTCCACATCTGGGCCCTTGAGTTTCAGAGCCCAAAGGTCCCTATGCAAAAAAATCAATATTATTAAAGATCTATCATAGTTGGGGACTTTGTTGGAGAATTCAATTTACATTGAGTCCCGAGAGCTTCAAGGTATATACAGGTGCATCATCTATATTCTCCCTTTGATGTCTGATGGAATACGGCAGCGCGGTTTTTAACCTTTCGTCCTCCCCACCTTAATTTTCTGAGATAATGACCTTTGGGTTTTCATTGGCTGTAAGTCATAATCATCAACATTAACAAAATAAACACTTGAAATAGATTCCTCTGTGTGTAATGACTCTATATAATATATGCATTTGACTTTATGTATTGAATTACTGAAATAAATTAACTTTTTGTTGATATTCTAATTCATTGAGATGCACCTGTAAATTGCACCGCAATATAATCAATGTCTATGTAGCTCTGCCATAGAGGCACTGAATCCAGAGTATCAAATTCAGAATCAAAATGACAAAGAGTAGTGTACGATATTAAGATATAGTTCCAAGTGTAAAGTCTGAAAATGTCCTCCATCTCCATACAAGAGCTGCGTCATATCTGTACAATGAGTGATACCAGTGGCGGACCTTGAGCCCAGAGGGTCCTGGTGCTGGCGGACCGTCAGTGAGGAGCGGCGGTGGGGGGGGTGCTAGTGGCCGTTGGTGAGGAGCGGGGGGGTGCTGGCAGCCGTCGGTGAGGAGCGGGGGTGCTGGTGGCCGTCGGTGAGGAGCAGGAGGGGGGTTGGGGCGGTTATTTGTGATGCAGCTCTCATACCTGCGCTGAACCGCGCCGAATGCATGCATTCCTGGGAGCCGGGGCGGCAGTGGGGCAGAGTAGAGGAGGGGCGGGATCAGGCAAGGGAAGCAGGAAGCTTCCTGCGTCCCTTGCCTGACCCTCCTCTCCTCTGACATCGGGTTATGGGGGTCGGCTGGGGGCCCCCCTGCAGGCTTGAGGGGCCCCCTAGCCGGTCAGGGCCCTGATGCAGCTGGACCAGCTGCACCACGGTAGGTCCACCCCTGAGTGATACATCAACCTCAGAGCCAATATTTATAGAATTTTAGATATAGACTATTCAAAGTACAGGGCAGCGTGGGTATCATTTTTTTGTTTCCACCAAATCACATACTGTAAGTGACCAGAACTCCAATACAGACCCCATCTAAGGCTATGTTCACATGCTCAGTTTTTGGTCAGTTTTTCACATCAGTATTTGTAGCCAAAACAAGGAGCAGATAAAAAAAATACAGAAGGGGTGACATCTTAACTTGTCCACCATGATATAAAGGCGTAGTCTGAAAGTAGCATGTCCATTAAAAGTGAGTAACTAAAACTACTGGAAACCATGTATGTTAATATCAGTTATAGATTAGATCCCTAGAACTATGGCTTACCCATACACTCATTCATATGCTTTGTTTTTCCCAATGCACCAAATATCATCTATATATCTGTCTCCGATCCTATGTGGCGGAAGAGAGGTAAAAACTCCTATTAGCTATTATGATGTTTTCTTCATTCTTTAAAGGAGACAATGCAATAAAATAGGAACTGTCACTGCACCATTTCTCAACATGATGAATGTGCTGATTGGATATTCTTTATTTCCTTTCATATATTCTCCCTTTGTATCTGTCCAGACTGTTCTAATGTGTTTTTTTAGTACCCAATACAATTATATTAAGAAGATAGGATCATTCTTCTTTTCAGACTGTTTCTAAAATTGTGTCTCAGTTCTATCCACGCCAATGGGGTTGACAGTTCAATGGCACATGAAGCCAATGGACAAGTGAAGCACTGTTTCCAAGAGAAAGCAGCCATGTTTGTTATAGATTGTAAGCTCATGTGGGTAAGGCTGTCACCTATCTTGTAAACACCACTTACCTGTCTTTTTTTAGCTTTGCAATGTGTTTTTTTCCAATAAACTGTAATGTAAAGTGTTATGGAAGTTTGATCGCATTATATAAATAAATGATCAAAATCTTAAGTAACCCCATCTAATGATTTGTTAGTAGTAAAGAGCACAGATTATATAAAGATATGGTTGAAAATTAAGGCCCAAAAATATCGTAAAGCTTTGTCCACTACTTAAAAAATTCACAAATTGTCCTTAGGATAGGTCATCAATATCAGATTGTAGAGGTCTGAGAGCCAGTGCGTCAAACTATTAAGTCTATGCACCCTTGGTCAAATCAAGACAGTGTATGGAGCTAAAAAAGCATGGCTCCATTTCACTGTGTAGTATCCCCATACCCTGTGTAGTGGCTCCATACCCTGTGTAGTGGCTCCATACCCTGTGTAGCAGCTCATTACTATGTGTGGTGGCTCCATACTTTGTGTAGTGTCTCCATACTCTGTGTGGTGGCTCCATACTTTGTGTAGTGTCTCCATACTCTGTGTAGTGGCTCCATATCCTTTGTAGTGGTTCCATCCCTGCATAGTGGTTTCATACCCTGTGTAGTAGCTCCATATCCTATGCAGTAGCTCTATACCCTGTGTAGTAGCTCCATACTTTGTGTAGCAGCTCCATACCCCATGTAGTGTCTCCATACCCTGTGTAGTAACCCCATACCCTATGTAGTGTCTCCATACCCTGTGTAGTAGCTCCATATCCTATGCAGTAGCTCTATACCCTTTGTAGTAGCTCCATACTTTGTGTAGCAGCTCCATACCCTGTGTAGGTGCTCCATACTCTGTGTAGTGGCTCTTCATATATGGTGTAGCAGCTCCATACCCTGTGTTGTGGCTACATACTCTATGTAGTATTTCAATACCCTTTGTAGGAGCTCAATACCCTGTGTAGTGCCTCCATAAAATGTGTAGTAGCTCCATAATAAGTGTAGTTGCTCAATACTTTGTGTGGTGGCTCCATAATAAGTGTAGTTGTCTATACCCTGTGTAGTGGCTCCATAAACTGTGTAGTGGTCCCATGTCCTGTGCAGTGGCCCTATACCCTTTATAGTGTCTCCATACCCTGTGTAGTGGCTCCATATTCTATGGAGTAGATCTATAACCTGTGTAGTAGCTCCATACTTTGTGCAGTGACTCTATACCCTGTATAATGGCTCCATACCCTTTATAGTGGCTCCATACCCTGAGTAGGGGCTCCATACCCTGTGTAGGGGCTCCATACCCTGTGTAGGGGCTCATTATACTGTATAGTGGTTCCATACTTTGTGTAGTGACTCGATACCCTGTGTAGTACCTCCATAACATTTGTAGTGTCTCCATACCCTATGTAGAGGTTCCATACTCTGTGTAGTGGCTCTATACCCGGTGTTGTGGCTCCATACCCTTTGTAGTGGCTCCATGCTCTGTGTAATGTATCCATTCTCTGTGTAGTGTCTCCATACACTGTGTAGTAGCTCCATATCCTGTGTAGTGGCCCATACCCTTGGTAATGTTGGTAATGGTTCCATACTCTGTGCAGTGGTTCTATACCCTGTGTAGTGGCTACATACCCTACATAGTGGCTACATACTCTATGTAGTAGCTCTATACTTTGTGTAGTGGCTCTGTACCCTCTGTGGTGGCTCTATACTCTTTGTAGTTGGTCCATACTCTGGATTGTGACTCCATACCCTGTGTTGTAGGTGTTGGAGCTCCATAACATATGTATTGGCTCCATACCCTATCCAGTGGCTTCATGCCCTGTGTAATGGCTCCATGCCCTTTTTAATGGCTCTAAACCGTGTTGTGGCTCCATACCCTGTGTAGTGGCTCTAAACCCTGTGTTATGGCTCCGTACATTGTGTATTCACTCCATACCCTTTGTAGTGGCTCCATAGCCTTTTTAAGCAGCTCCATATTCTGTGTAGTGGCCCCATGCCTGTGTAGTGTCTCCATACTCTGTGTAGTATCTACATACTCTGCGTGGTGTTTCCACATTCTGTGCAGTAGCTCTATACCCTGTGTATTGGCTCCTTACTCTGTGTAGTGGTTCCATACCCTGTGTAGTGGCTCCATAGCCTTTTTAGTAGCTCCACATTCTGTGTAGTGGCTCCATATCCTTTGTAGTGTCTCCATACCCTGTGTAGTGGCTCCATACTCTATGTAGTGGCTCCATACTCTGTGTAGTGGCTCCATACCCTGTGTAGCAGCTCCATACTCTGTGTAGTGGCTTCATTCCCTGTGTAGTGTCTCCATACCATGTGTGGTATCTCCATACTTTGTGCAGTGTCCCCACACTCTGAGCAGGAGCTCTGTACCCTGTGTAGTGGCTCCATATTCTTTGTAGTGGCTTCATATCCTTTTCAGTGGCTCTGTAACCTGTGTAGTGTCTCCATACACTGTGTAGTGGCTCCATACCCTGTGTAGTGTCTCCATACTCTGTGGAGTAGCTCTATACCCTGTGTAGTGGCTCCATACCCTGTGTAGTGGCTCCATACTCTGTGTAGTGTCCCCACACTCTGTGCAGTAGCTCTGTACCCTGTGTAGTGACTCCATACCCTGTGTAGTGTCTCCATACTCTGTGTAGTGGCTCCACACTCTGTGTAGTGGCTCCACACTCTGTGTAGTGGCTCTATACCCTGTGTAGTGGCTCCATACTCTGTGTAGTGGTCCACACTCTGTGCAGTAGCTCTGTACCTGTGTAGTGGCTCCATACTCTGTGTAGTGGTCCACACTCTGTGCAGTAGCTCTGTACCTGTGTAGTGGCTCCATGCCCTGTGTAGTAACTCCATACTCTGTGTAGTGACTCCATACTCTGTGTAGTGGCTACATACTCTGTGCAGTCGCTACATACCCTGGGTGGTGGCTCCATACCCTGTGTATTGTCTCCATACCCTATGTAGTGGCTCCATACCCTGTGTAGTGGCTACATACTCTGTGTAGTGGCTTCATACCCTGTGTAGTGGCTACATACCCTGGGTGGTGGCTCCATACCCTGTGTATTATCTCCATACCCTGTGTAGTGGCTACATACCCTGTGTAGTGGCTACATACCTTGTGTAGTGGCTACATACCCTGTGTAGTAGCTCCATACCCTGTGTAGTGGCTACATACTCTGTGTAGTGGCTCCATACCCTGTGTAGTGGCTACATAATCTGTGTAGTGGCTCCATACCCTGGGTGGTGGCTCCATACCCTGTGTAGTGGCTACATACTCTGTGTAGTGGCTCCATACCCTGGGTGGTGGCTCCATACCCTGTGTATTGTCTCCATACCCTGTTTAGTGGCGCCATACCTTGTGTAGTGGCTCAATACTCTTTGTGGTGGCTCCATACCCTGTGTAGTGGCTACATACCCTGTGTGGTGTCTCCATAGCCTGTGTAGCGGCTTCATACCCTGTGTGGTGTCTCCATAGCCTGTGTAGTGACTCAATACTCTGTGTATTGGCTCCATACCCTGTATAGTGTCTCCATACTCTGTGTAGGAGCTCTTTACCCTGTGTAGTGGCCCCATAACACAGCAGACTATGTTTTCCTATACAGAGTGGCATTACCAAAAGAAAACATATTGTGCAGGATACTTTTTTTGTGATGAACCTCCATGATGCTTGGATACCCGGCCTTTCATACAGACAGTGGTCAGTGGCCATTGTTGAGTACTTACCTTCTGAGCATATAGACCTGACAGTACCCATACCACAGTGTACATATTGTATGTATAGAGATATATTGGGGTCATAAAATAAGGACATGCAGATGACCATATTATGAAGGTATTGTCAGCTAATGCTCTGTAATTAAGGACTCCTATGTGCCACTGTGGGTATACATGCACAGACACTCAAGACTGAAGGGACTGTGTGTTTGTTTTCCTTCTCTAGATCTTTCCCATGGGAAAAAGTTATCATCTCTTATAGGAATAAACAGCTGAAAAGAAGGATGGGGCACAATAGTGTGTATCTGTGGGCAAAAAGTCTGCAAATAAATGGTGGAATTGTTCACCTGTTTGAATTGCGAGACGTCACAACCACCCTTTGCTCCTGTGACAACTTAAGATGTCAAGCTTTCTTCGCGGTCTGCAGCAGTCCTCCCTCCGGTAGTAGTCCAGGAGAGTAGATATAAGAATAGGGACTTCTGGTACATCCCATTGGTGTGGTATTCCTGAGGAAGGGGTTTACCCTGAAACGCGTAGAAATAAATACCACCCTATGAATTCAGATAATACTTGACTCTTGGATTATGTTTGAGCGGGGGCGCAGCCACAAGTCCCTATTCTTATATCTACTTTCCTGGACTATCTCTTATAGAAAAGAGTCCTGCATGGATTCTAACCACTAAAGAACAAATTAGGAGCGACCCGATTTGGGCCCCCTCACTCCTAGGGACACATAGAAGAAACATGGACTTCATTTATGGAAGGTAGTGATCATGCACTTAGCCACACATAGCTCTGCCCAGTCCAACACTCAGGGCAATAATCAACTGTGGATCACAAATGCTCTTCATGTTTACCATAGAGGACATGGGTAGACATATCAATGGTGCAACCTGTACAGATTCAGTAGAGCCCAAGAGGTAAGGGGACCACTTCCACCTCCAAAGCAGCATTATGATGAGCTATTGGGCCACAAAGGGCCCCTGTAGTGTTCTTCTAAAGGGGCCCTCCTTTGTCTGTGTCCGCCCCAAATAGAGGTGACAATTTTTGCTGACAATCAGAACAAAAATATAACCATTAATGAAAACCATTTAGTCCCTGATACTAGAAGCAGTCGGTTCTGACATGTCTCCTCTATCGCATCAGTGCTACTTTGACTTTTTTCCATGTTTTATAGATAAATGCTAAGAATTAGTATAATATTTACTATCACCTGCAAAAAAAAGTGGACCATGGGGCACTGCAAAGAGTTAATGATTGCACCTTTTGCAAATTAATTTCTATGGAAAATAAATTGGTCTATTGCCTTAATCCCCAATACATCTCATAGTCTTTTTGGAAGAAGGACGGTCATTACATAGGGAGAAAATCACAGATATTCATATTCCTATTACAGAAGTCCTTTGCTGTATTGACAGGCCTTGTCTTGCTGACTATATCACCTCACCTTCCATGGGGAGCATCAATTAATATGGAGACTTTTATTTTCCAAACATATATTTAATACAATACAGTATAGAATTCTTTTGCATTCTCTTTCTGTTTGGCAGCATTCTTACTTTTGTTCTGTTGGGAGCATTGCATTGCCCCATCCCTAGCTATTCTTTCCCCTCCATATATCTGGGTTTGGACACCACTAGTGCTGGTTTTTCCTCCAGGGTCAGGATAGAAGGAGGCTTGCAGCTACTAGTTGTCTTCTTTTTCTCCTTCTTCTGGGACCTGGAGTGAGTTTCCTTCCCCTCCCCCTCCCCTGCTGTGTAGGAGTCAGTGGAGCTCACATAGAGGGAGGGAGAAGCTCCTGTCCTGGGGCAGAACCCTGAGAACTCTGAGCCAGCAGTGGGCGCTGTGATTGGCTGTTGCTAGGTGACGTGGTTGACAGTCACATGACTGGAGTTAAATGCCTGGCTCTGGAGCAGTGTGCAGCAGACAGTCTGTGGTGCTCTGCAGCAGCTGTGCCTTGTGTGCTCTTCAGCCAGGTCTCCTCCTGTGTGGATCATCATGATTTCAGCATCCTGAGCTCTGATCACCACCTTCACTCACTCACTTCCTTTGGCTGCACTGATTTCTGCTCACCTCCTCCCAAGACTCTTTAGTTTGCGATCCACAATGACTGGAGTGTTTGACAGCTTAGTGTCAGATATGCATTCGAACCAAATGACCTCAAATAGTTATCACAGCCTGCACAAGTCACAGGAGTCCCCCACCCTGCCTGTGTCCACAGCCACTGACAGCAGCTACTATACCAACCAGCAACAGCAGCAGCAGCACTGTGGAGGGGGCTCTCCCTATGGACAGATGGGATCCTACCCCTTTCATAGCAATGGACTCAATGGGATCTCCTACTCTGCCAAGTCCTATGATCTCACCTCCTATAATGGCTCTTACAGCTCCTATGGACCCTATGGAACAAGCCCTTCCCCAACACACAACGACCAAGGTAAAGTATTATTACTATGCCAAACTTGGAGCACTCCCTACTTGCCTGTGCATGTAATGTGGGTTCATCAATGGCTACTGCTGCTTATATAATGTGCAAAAATAGAACCTAACAGGATGAGCAATGTATGTGCTGCAGGGACAGATAGGATGCATTACATTATATTGGCCCTGACCTGAGATTACATTATATGGAGTATATTCTGCATTAACTAACTTCTCCCTATGTTTCACAGAAAAGGAGGAGTGTGAGCCTGAGGTCAGGATAGTCAATGGAAAGCCCAAAAAAGTGCGCAAACCCAGGACCATCTACTCCAGCTTCCAACTGGCAGCTCTGCAGAGGAGGTTCCAGAAAACACAGTACCTGGCACTGCCCGAGAGGGCTGAGCTGGCAGCATCCCTGGGCCTGACCCAGACACAGGTCAGTGCTGAGGGCAGGAGGCTGCTGGGGCACCTACAGAGACACCTGGATTACTGCTATTAATAGGGAAATACTGTTATGTCATGGTGTTTGTGAATATATACATATGCGTATATATATATATATTACGTGTGAATATACATGTATGTGTATATATATATATATATACAGACATATATACACATATATGTAAGTGTGTGTGTGTTATGTATGTATATATATATATATATATATATATATATATATATATATGAGTGTGTGTGTATGTCTATATGTATATAAATATAAAATGTTTGAATATATGTATATATAATATATAAATATATTTATATATATTCACACATATATGTGAGTGTATATATATATATATATATATATATATATATATATATATATATATATATATATATATATATATACTGTTTCCAGTTATATATCATTTCTGTTCCCTAATACTTAGATTATCCAGTGTAATAGACACATTATGGATCGTAGTGTACATATGTTACATATCTACAGAATACTGAGAATAGAAAATCCATAGTAGTAGCTACACATGATATTAATATTTAAAATCAAATATTAAGCTGTGTACACTGTGTGGAGTTCCCTCCTTTATGGAGCTTTTCTTGGTTACATCCAGTCTTTGTCTGATATCCGGTTTTCACAATGTATATTAAGCCATTCACGCTAATTATACATGAAATTAGAAAAGATAACAAAAGTATAAATGACTACTATTAAAATGATATATTATAAGTACTAATAACGTGTTATTATCATGTAGAACTATATGGTTGTTTGATGTATTTCATTAAATATTTCGGGGGGAGAACAGATCTGTATTCGGCATCTGGGAGCGCAGTATGGCTCACTACATGGATAGAACTGGGTCTATCTATAGTATCTATTATCTATCTACTGAATCTATCTCGTCTATCTACAGTATATATCTATTATCTATCTCATCTATATATCTATAGTATATGTCTATCTATCTCCCTGTCTACAGTATCTATTTATCTCATCTATGTATCTATACATCTACAGTGTATATCTATGTATCTCCCTGTCTACAGTATCTATTAGCTCATTATGTATCTATATATCTACAGTATGTATCTATCTACTGCATCTATCTCGTCTATCTACAGTATCTATTATCTATCTACAGTATCTATCTCATCTATCTACAGTATATATCTAACTATCTCCCTGTCTACAGTATATATCTATCATCTACCCATCTAATTATCTTATCTATCTATCTTCCTATATACAGCGATAGATAGATTCTACCGATAGATGAGATGGATGGATAATAGATATATACTGTACATATATAGATACATAGATGAGATAAATAGATATTATAGACAGGGAGATAGATTCAGTAGATAGATATATACTGTAGATATATAGATACATAGATGAGAAATAGATACTGTAGACAGGGATATAGATGAGATGGATGGATAATATATATATACTGTAGATATATAGATACATAGATGAGAAATAGATACTGTAGACAGGGATATAGATGAGATAATTAGATGGATAGATAATATATACTGTAGATAGATAGATGGATAATAGATATATACTGTAGATACATAGATTAGATAATTAGATACTGTAGACAGGGAGATAGATAGATAGATAGATAAACTGGTGAATGCGTGTTAATAGTCCGGTTTCCTTGTATATATGTATCTATCAACTAAGAAAATATATCCATTCATGTTTATATTTAGGTTCTTTTTGTTACTGTAAATCTGCTATTCTTTCCCTATAATTGTAATAAAATGACTGCAATGTTGGTATTTGTATTTACCTTACAATCCATTTAATACTTTCCAATATCGCAGAACAATGTAATCTAGCCGGAATATCTATGTAGAGATAGATAGATAGATAGATAGATAGATAGATAGATAGATAGATAGATAGATAGATAGATAGATGACATTCCATCCATTTACACTATGCTGTCTCTCTCTCATTGATCTCAGCTCATTGACTTTAACCCTATTTTGAATCATCAGGTGAAGATCTGGTTTCAGAATCGTCGGTCAAAGTTTAAGAAGATGTGGAAGAGTGGAGAGCTGCCCTCCGACCAGATCCCGACAGGCCCAGAGTCCCCCACCTGCAGCTCCCCACCTTCTGCTGTCACCTGGGACTTTGGGGCTCATCAGAGATTGCAGGGACCTAACCCAACCCCCAGTGTCCAGCCCCCCACCTCCAGCCCCAGTGCCTTCCTAGGCAGCTACTCTTCCTGGTACCAAACCTCCAACCCAGCCGCACACCACCTCCAGCCCAGTCCATTACTGCAGCAGCAGCACCTCCACCATCACAGCAGTGCAGCTGTCACCGCAGGGACTATCTTCTAAAGGGACCCCAATACAAGGGGGGCTGTGAGAATGAACACTAATAGGCAGTGTGGACACAATGACTGGGAGAGGTCTCCTTTCTGTGTCACTGATCACAGGTGGCCTCAGGTTCATGTCATATAGACTCAATCCAACCCTGGACTCACTGATGACTGGAGATAATGCTGTCTGCCATTGCAGGAGACATGAATTGAATTGATGTATAAAATTAAAAAAAAAATAGTTGGATAGGAATAATTAATTGCAGCAATTAGGGCTACATGGTGGTATCCAATCCTGAGTGGATTTAAACCTTTTTATTCGTTTTAAATCCTGACTTCACTTTCCAGGCTTAGGTTATATAAGTGTTGTCATTTGTGGAACTACAAGTCTCAGCATGCCCTGAGATCAGCTCCCTACCTCTGTGATGCCACTACTATGTCCACAAATGAATGGCAGAGACAATCAGTCTGGGTTTTTTTTCTTTTCTACATCTATTTGCCAAATAAATGTGATCCTTGTTTGTGTAATTTGTTACAATGTAACAGATCAGGAGTCCCCTGTAGTTTGTGGGTCACCAGTGCAGTTTGGGTTTTTTATACAGGATTTGGTGCCTTTTTGGATAACCTCATTTTTAATGGATAAAGATGATTTTTATATGTAGATATAAGAAACCCCTGTGTCTAAATTATCTTTTTTAATGAAACCTGCATAGAACCCTTGTAAATTGCTGCATCCTTTATGTACAGTTTCCTTTTCTTTGTGTTGCAGAAATGGGATTTTTTAAGCATTTTCTCCTCAAACATTCCCAATGTCCAGTGCAAAAAAAAAAAGCTTTTATCCGTCCATCTTTTTCTTGTTCTTTCTTTCTTTCTGCCTCCACACCAGGCTACTACTGATGTATTTCATGGACAAAAAAAGGTTATTTATTTTGGATACAGTTTATCCATGTTGTTATTATTTTTTTTTTTCTTTTATGAAAAAAAAAAAAATATTTAAAATAAAATATTGTTTTGATGAAATGTTCCCAGTTCTGAATATGCTGTTATTTCCATGAGGTTGTGACATTTTTATTTAACTATTATTATGTTACTTCTGGATGACAAGGAGAAGAATATGAGGCTGGTGTATGAATGGAGTCTTTCCAGCTCAGTTTTATGAGCTTTTTGATTGATTTGTGCAGTGATCATAAATTGTGGCTTAGGAAGTAGGAGGGTTCTGGTGGTGAATCAATCATAGGGAGACTCAGGTTTGCAGACAGAGTTACTCCCATCCCAAGGAGCTGGCGCCAGGGCCTCTGTAGTCTGCTCATGTCGTCACTGGCCCACGCCCTCTCACACCCACTTTAGTGCTGAAGTCTTGGCACACAGGAGCCAGTTCATCTTGCTGAACAGCTCTCCCAGGTTGTTTATGATTTTTATCTTGTCTGAATTCTATATACCTTGGATCAGGGAGCTGGCTGGTCCGGGGGGCAGGGGAGCAGATGCCCCCCAGGCCGTTGGTCAAGCTGCAATTTTGGGGCCAACCGGCTATCTGTCATGTTGGTTCGGGAGGCCACTCTGTCCCTGAAACTCACTGCACATGGGCCATTTGTGTGTGCTTGCCCCCCCCCTCCCCAGGCTGAAATTTGCCAGCCAGCCCGCCCCTGCCTGAGATTCTTCATTTTATCCAGTCTGCACCTTTTATGCCCAAGGCAATTCCTCCAGAGTTAAGATTCAGTTTGGCCTTTAATATATTCTTAATACATTAAATCTATTCTTCACCTAACAATAGAAAAGAATACAAAATTGCAACTGTTGTTAGGTAATAGACAATTGCATCATATCAATAATCTAATATAAGGTACGAGTATTTCAAAAACCCTTTGTTGTATTTATTATTTGCCTTAGGCTATGTTCACACTGTGTGTTATTAATCCTTTTTTTTTTGGGACGGTCTTCTCTTTTTCAGTTGGCCATATTCACACGCAGCGTCTTTGATCAGTTTTTTTTGCATCCGTTTTTTTTTCAGTGCACTAACGGATCACTCAAATGGAATCCCAGCAAAGTCAATGGGGTTTTCACTTTTCGCCATTCAGAGGGAATTTGTGGTGTGATATGGTTTTTCCCTTGAAAAGTGATCCATCCAAAGAGAGGGCACGTTGGTTTCTGTGGGCTTTTTCTCATGCGTTCTTCCCATAGGAACCACGAATAGGGGAAAAAAACTAAACGGATGATCTGTTTTTTGGTTCATTTTTTTGGGTTTTCACTTTTCGCCATTCAGAGAAAGAAGTTGTGGTGTGATGTGGTTTTTCCCCTTTAAAGTGATCAGTCCTAAGAAAGGGCACGTTAGTTTCTATGGGGTTTTTCTTATGCGTTTTTCCAATAAGAACCATCAATAATGAATAATAAAGACAGATCAGAAAGGGATGATCCGTATTTTGGTGCATTTTGTGTTAAGACCGCTCCTGTTTTGCAGCCAAAAACAGCAGCACAGAGCAGTATGTCTGAATGTAGCCTTAGGCTATGTTCACACTGTGCATTTTTTTTGATCCGTTTTTTTTTTTTTCTGGTCTGTTTTTCTCTTTGTTTCAGCAGGAAATCTGGATCAGCTTTACAAAAGAATGCCTTACTAACAGATGATCCATATTGGCTGCATTTTTTATGGTGCCCTTTTTAAGCCAATAAACCATGTATTGAATGGGAAAAACTGATCAGAAAAGCGCAGCCATAAGGGTAGCTTTACACGTCACAATATTGCACGCAATTTCACTTGCAACTTACTGGTTGCAGTGAAATCATGGACACATTGTTCTATTTTGTTGCTGTGTACAAATGTAACAATGTGTCCATGATTTCACTGCAACCAGTAAGTTGCAAGTGAAATTGCATGCAATGTTGCTACGTGTAAAGCTACCCTAAGTGACTGCTCATTGTTTGTGCGGATCACTTTCCAAGGGAAAAATGCACCAGATCATGAAAGCACAGGCTGAACGGCAAAACTTGAAAACCCATTGACTTTGATGGGAATACATGTAAGTGACGCTTTCACGACAAAAACGGATCAAAAAAATCTGGATAAAAAATGCACAATGTGAACAGGGCCTAATCTGAGGGCACCGTTACACTCGGCAATATTGCATACAATTTCACTGGCAATTTGCTGGTTGCAGTGAAATCATGGACACATTGTTCTCTTTTGTTGCTGTGTACAAATGTAACCATGTGTCCATGATTTCACTGCAACCAGCAAATTGCCAGTGAAATTGCATGCAATGCTGCGACGTGTAACGGTACCCTTAGAAAAATACATTTAGCAGATACAAGATGATTTAGGGCAGACTTTATATTCCAGTCCATGGGAAAGATTCAGGTCAATGTAAATGGCACTACATATACTACTAGTATATCAACAAGGTTAGCTACGGTAATTGTACCTTCTAATAATCTCCAAAATGTCCTTTTCAAACAGTTTAAAATATGGAACTTTACCCTAATGTGATGGAGAAATAATAGTAACAATTTTCAGATATGTATATTTGATTATTAGATTTGCTGCCTACTTCTCAAAAGATGCACTGAGAAATATAGCTAATTAGTCTCAAGACAATTGTATTTCATTGCCTGAAATCTGCAGACTTTCTGGTCTCATTGGTCACCATCACAGACAGTGAGTGACCAAAAAATTCTCTTGGTGGAACAATAGTATTTAAAAAATTAAATAAAATAGGTGCTGAAAAAAAGTGTGCATGGGAATTATTATATTATTATTACCAATTATAATAATTAATTATTACTATGTCCTCAAAAACATTCCTGCTGATGCATGATACACATTCCGTCTAGTTGGGAATATTGTCTATGTGCCAACACATATCTGCATCCGCATCAATGTTTTTGAGGATTCATTCTCCTACATACAATTTTTTTCAGCACATATTTTATTATTTATTTTTAATACCACTAGTTTTAATCTTTTTTTTTTTTAGTTTATATATATATATATATATACCAGAAAGAAAAGTTATACGTAAAAAAAAGCCAGCGGTTTCACATTTTACTTGCTTTTTTCCTGCAATTTTTTAATGACTGTGTCTTAATAGCTGATTATTTTTTTTTAAATTGGACTTTTAATGTCACGATTTATTCGATTCCTTAATCAAGTGATTCCAGGATCTGTAGGGTTCACATGTTGTATATTTGTTGTGGATTTTACATGAAGGTTTCTAAACTGAAATCCACATTGTTTCAGCCTCCATTCATACTTTCCGCACTTATTTATGCATTTTTATAATGTTCTTTTTGTTGTTGTTGTTACAAGAAAACAAAACTAACCTGCAGATATATCGTCCCCATCCAAATTAGTGATTAAAACTGCATTGAAATAGTTAATTTCCACAATAGAAATTGACATGCTGTAGACAATAAAATCCAATTTATGCGCAGATTCTGCATAGAAAAGACCCGCAGCATGTGGCGAGTTGAGATTAGATGAGATTAACCCTTTCATCTCCAGGGGATTTTCTGGTTTGTCTTTTTTCAGTTTTTTTTTAATGCCTCTCCTTCCGAGAGCCGTCATTATAATTTTTTTTTACCTGTCAGTATACCCATATGAGGGCTTGTTTTTTTGTGTGACGAGTTTTACCCTTGAATGACATCATTCATTTTACCATACAGAGTACTGGAAAAACGGGGGAAAAAAATTCCAAGTGTGGTGAAATTGCAAAAAAAATAAGTGCAATTTCATGATTTTATTTTTCTATTTACTACGCTCACTGTAGTAAAACTGACCTGACAACATGATTTCCCTGGTTGGTTTGTAGACATCATAAATATATATACTATCATGTATAGTTTTTTTTATTATTTAAGAGGTGAAACATTTTTATATTTTTTTTGTAAATGTATATTTATTAAACATTTTTCAATTAAAGGGTATACATTACGGTACACTTAAACATAAAGAACAGTATGATTCCAGAAGAGGATAATATAGTTAAAGTCGATGAACCACAGGTCTAACAGTTCAAGTCCAAGTAGTTGTGGTCACGAAAAGACTCTCTAGAATATATGGAGGGAAGTCCTCCCCTCCAACAAGGGAACCAAATTTTGGCTCCGTCTCTTACCATAAGAGACTTGAAATATAAAGAACATATATACAAGGTCACACGCAACTTGTTTATGACCAGAGTCAGTCCAACAAGGGGAAAGAAGAATAGGCAATAGAGAATTCTTTCAAGATAGCTAGTAGAGGGGTCAAAAAAGAAAATAGGGAAGAATTAGAATGGGGGGGAATAGCTAAAAGAGTGAATTATAAGAGAAGGAGGAGAAAAAGAGTAGACGGAGATATGAGATGTGTTGTTAAATGTAGAATGACGGGTGGCAGCAGATAGAGAACGGTACAGGTGCTCCACTACTTATGTAAAGAGGTCACCAAAGTTGGGGGCATCTCTGAATAATATCCATTCTGTCCAGGTACTCACATACACTGCTTGGGTTTGAGAGAAGTCAGCTGAAATCTCCTCGAAACGTCGGAGAGATTCCATCTCGGAGTACCATTCTAGAATAGAAGGAGGCATCTGCTCCCTCCAATGTCGGGGGATCACATTGCGCGCTGCACATAGGCAGAACCGGAGGATATCCTTCCTCTGTCTCTTCCATGATCCAGGGAGCAGAGAGAGCAGGGCCACCTCGGGGGAAACCTCCGCATGCCCACCCGTAACCAGATTGTAGTTATGGAATACCTTTGACCAAAAGTCACTGATCAAGGGGCAGCTCCACCAGACATGAATCATTGTGCCAATCTCGAGACCACATCTCCAGCACAGAGGGGAAACGGCAGGAGAAAATCGATGCAGCCTATCCGGAGTGAGATACCATCTTAGGCGTATCTTATAACACTTTTCTAGTGCTTCACAAGAACCTGAGGTTTTTCGAGACATCATAAAACACCTCTCCCAGTCCTGGGCATCCAACACCCTCCCCAAGTCGGCCTCCCATGCCCGTTGATAACCGTGGGCTCCTGATACAACTGCTCTAGAGAGGATGGAATAAATGACTGAGATACCCCTAGGAGGCCCCTGGTTGGTATCAAATATCGCCTCAAGGGGAGATAATGTAACGTCCGGGTCTCGTCGAAGGGGTAGAGAACGCACAAAAGAACGGAGTTGGAGGTACTCCCACCACTTCAGCCTCGCGGCTGGAGAATATGCCTGCAATTCGGCAAACGAAGGGACCTCACCATGGCGAAGAATCTGGCCCACACGGGTATCATCCTCTGCTCGCCACAGAAGAAAATATTGGTGGGTCATTCCCGGGGGGAAAGCCGGATTGTGAAAGATCGGGGTCAGGGAGCTGGCCACTTTTTTCCGGTTCGAGTCTCCCATGCCACTCGCCATGCTTTCAGCAGTTCAGCAGTCAGATATGCCAATTGGCAAGAAGGAGTGAGGGCCTCCAGTGGGATCCACTGTAGATGGCATAGAGGAATTGAACTACCGGACCTCTCAATCTGGATCCACTGTTTCACGTCTGCCTTGTAATGCCAATCAAGCAGACGCACAAGAATGGCGGCTAAGCAATAACGTCTCAAGTCCGGCAATCCAACACCTCCCGTCTCCCTCAAGGAAGACAGAACCCCGAAGCCCACACGCGGCTTCGCACCATTCCAGACGAATCTAGAGATCAATCCGCGAATGGTGCGAAAGTACGCCCCACATGGCCAAATAGGCACCGCCTGGAATACATATAAAAATCTTGGGAGAATATCCATTGTCACGACATGGATTCTCCCCAGCCAAGATATCCTCAAGGGCCTATAAGACTCCAACAAGGTACCAACACGGTCCAAGAGAGCCTTGTGGTTCAAGTGGAAGGCATCGTGCACGTCAGCAGGCAACTTGATACCCAAATATGAGATGTGACCTGGTCTCCAACGGAAGGAGAATCCCTTGGAAAGGGAGGACACCTCAGAGGCAGACAAGGAGACGTTCAACGCCTCGGATTTGGAGTAATTTACCTTAAAATTACTAAGGTCTCCAAACCTGTTAAATTCTTGCAACAAGGCGGGGAAGGTCTCTGAAGGGCGAGTGACGTACAAAAGCACGTCATCAGCAAACAAGGCTGTCTTATGTTGGGTGTCACCCACTGAAATCCCGTGGATACCTCCATTATCCCTAATGGCTTTCGCCAAGTGCTCCATGACAATGACATAGAGCAGGGGAGAGAGTGGGCAACCTTGTCTCGTACCGTTTCTTACAAAGAAGGGACCAGAAAGGCTACCATTGATGCGTACCCTGGCAGAGGGGCAGGAGTACAGTGAGGAAACCCCATTTATGAATTTACTCCCTAAGCCGACGTGCTTCAACGCCTCCCACAAGAAGCCCCAATGGACCCTATCAAAGGCCTTTTCTGCGTCTATGGAAAGCAGACAAAGAGGGGACTTCCACATCTTAGCCTTCTCTATCAGGAGAAAAGACCTAATGATGTTGTCCCGCGCCTCTCGGCCTTTAACAAAGCCCACTTGGTCAAGATGGACGATCGAGGGGAGCTTCAGAGATAATCTGTCAGCCAATATCTTAGCAAACAACTTGACATCTATGTTTAGCAGAGATATCGGTCGGTAACTTGCCGCCTCAGTAAGATCCTTGTTTGGTTTGGGGAGCACACAAATGTGTGCCTCTAAGGCTTGCGGCGGGAGATTTCCCCCTTCAAAGAGTGCTTTAAATGCTGAAAGCATGTGAGGCAGCAAGTCCTCAATTAGGGTCTTATAAAAAATGGGAGTGTAACCGTCTGGGCCAGAGCATCTAGACGTCGGAGATGACTTGACTACGTTCGTCACCTC
Source organism: Allobates femoralis (assembly GCA_033576535.1). NCBI lineage: Eukaryota > Metazoa > Chordata > Amphibia > Anura > Aromobatidae > Allobates > Allobates femoralis. The sequence goes on along the minus strand of JARQOC010000011.1, from coordinate 42,008,451 downwards.
CTCCTCTGTGATGTCACTCTCCAAAGAAAGCATGTCATCGTCAGATAGGGATGGGACATTCACCTCGGAAATGTATGCCTGAATTTTAGCTCGTAGGGCGTCAGGATGCATGTCTGCAAACTTCCCCTTCAGGGCATAAAGATCAGCGTAAAAGGTTTGGAAAACCCCTGCTATATCTTTCGTGCTGTGAACCATCTTGCCATGTGACGTTTTTATGGAGGGGATGAACGCAGGGCCCCCCGGGGATGTAATAGCCTAGCTAGGGGTCGTCCACAACTATTAGCCTTCTTGTAAAAAAACGCCCTTGATCTCTCCTTGTATCTGTCGTATTTGCTGTCTAAGAGGGTCTTCAACTCTGATCTCTTAGATGCCAGTTCAACCAACACCCCTTTATTTCTAGAAGTCTTATGTGCCACCTCCAAACGGCCGATCTGGGAAAGCAATTCACTCATCCGCTCAGATTGTTGTTTCTTAATCCTCGCTCCGTGTTTAACTAGCGTTCCCCTAAGGACACATTTAAGGGCTTCCCACTTAATGGTAGGAGAGGACACATCAGACGCATGAGTCTGAGTGAAAGTCCGGATGTCAGATTTTAATTCCTCCAGACAGACTGCATCGGTTAGGAGGTGACTATTTAATCTCCAGGACCACTCTTTCCTAGCCAGACCGGGAACCTCAATGGACAAGAAAATGGGGCTGTGGTCCGAATGGACAATATTGCCAATAGAGGCTTCAGGTGCCCACGAGAGAATCCCATGGCTGACCAGGAACAGATCAATACGGCTATAAGAGCCGTGTACACCTGAGTAAAAAGTGTAGTCCCTAACAGAAGGGTTAAGTACCCTCCAGACATCGACCAGCTGGAGCCTGCATAAAAATCTCCGAAGTGCCACTACACGCCTACGTGGAGCCGCCCCTCGACCAGAAGTGGAGTCCATGGAAGGGTCAAGAACAAAATTGAAATCACCCCCGATGATAATCCGCCCCTCCGCAAAGTCTGCCAGCCTCGTCAGGAGGGTCTTACATACCCTAGTCTGTTCCCTGTTAGGAAGGTACCAATTGACTAAGGTCAAAGGAGTTCCAGACACCAACAATTTGAGAAATATGTAACGACCTCCTTTATCAATCACCGAATCCAGAATTTTGTATGGCAGATTCTTGTGTAGGGCTATAGAAACCCCTTTGGTTCTGGATTCAGGATTCACGCAATGTATCCATTCAGAGAACTGTCCCCCTCCAAAGGAAGGAACATGGCCCTCCTTGAAATGTGTTTCCTGAAGAAGCAACACCTGCACTCCTCTCCTCTGCATGTCCGAGATGACATGCTTTCTTTTTTGAGGGGTATTAAAACCCCTGACATTTAAGGACCCTATCTTCAAGGACCCGCCCGCCATACCAATCCCACCAAGTGAAGTCTCAGCGGCCACAGGATATTATCCTAAACAACACCCCGAGTGGGATAGAGAAAAGAAAGAAGGAATTAGAAAGAGTGATGTAGAGAGAGAAACCTGTTGGACTGACAAGGAATAGAGAATACAATCAGGTGGGGAATGTTCTTTACAGAAGCGTCACACTCAGAGAAGGATGTGACGTCCCCGTGGGAGGTTGCCTTTCCAAATAGAAGGAGCTGTAAGCAGATGCGAACCCCAGGAATTGCGTCCAGAGAATGCAAGTGCTCAGAGCTGTAAAAAATTATAAAAACTTCAAGCGACTGAGAAAAACCATCTCCCCGGCCTAAACAGAAAAACAATAAAAAAACTAAACAACACAGCATTAATATAGCATCGATACTCCGGCCAGCAGGCAATAAGTTTATCTAGATAAAGTTGGCATATTGCTAAAAAAGAAAGGAGGTGGCTCCCATCCCAGGATATTATAGGACTGGAAGCTCACTGCTTTGTAAAACAAGAATCTATGATGGAAATAGAGAGTGTTTACTTAGGTATGGTAGCATGAGAGATCCAGAGAAGGGAAAGAAGAAGGGGGGAGGGGTGAGAAAGAAAGGAGTATAAGGCTTAGGAAGGGAAGTGAAAGCGAGTGAGGGAAGAAAGGACAAAGGAAGGATGTCGAGGCCAGATACGGACCTCTAAACAAACATAAAGGCAAACACAAGCCATAGATTTATATCAGAAGGGGCGAAGGAGGAAGGAGGGAAAAGGAAAGGGAAAAAATGGAGAAGGGGGGTACGGAAAGAAAGAGGTGAGACAAATCTCTGGAAAAAATCTAAACCTATTAGTGCATAAACACTTAACACATGTAAACGGTATATTAGAAAAAACCTGTCAAGATGATTATGGCATCAAAAGAGGATACATAAGTTCTCATCAGCTTTTGTGCATATTGAAAAGTCACCCATCTTCGAGTCCGCTCTCTTCGCTGAGTCTGCGGCGTCGACGGTTCCTGCTTCTCCCGTTCCGTCTCTTACGGTTACTCCGTGGCAGACGCAATCTTTGTTGACTTATACCATCAAAAGAGGAAGACGGCCAGTCCGGAAACAGGAGCCCCGGGTCCGAGATATCCAGGGCTAGGAGAAAACCACGTAACTCCAAAGGGTGAGACAGGGAGACCAGCAGACCACCATGACGAACCTGCAGGCGGAATGGATAACCCCAAGAATACAACATCTGGTTCTGACGTAGGAGATCCAAGAGAGGCCTCAATGCGCGCCTTTTCTGAAGAGTCCGTCTGGATAAGTCGGCTAGTAGTTGCAACTGGGAACCCTGAAAGGATAAGTCCTCGCACCTTCTTGCTTTGATAAGAACTTCCTCTTTAACCTGATATCTATGGAACCTGCAGATAACGTCACGTGGCAACGCTCCTACCGGAGGAACCGGTCCAAGGGAACGGTGAGCCCTGTCAAACTCGATGACAGTCTCCGCAGGGATGTTCCGGATAGAATTAAATAAGTCCCGTAAGGTGGACCATAACTCAGACGGTGTCACTGACTCCGGCAGGCCTCGTATCCGAATGTTCTGCCTCCGCTCCCTATTTTCCAGGTCCTCCATAGAGTCTAGAAAGGCTTCCTGTTGGGACCTCTGAAGCGAGACCTCTTCCTCAAGAGCTTGGACTCGTTTAGTTAAGTCCTCAACAGTGGTGTCAGTCTGGGCTATCTTGTCAGAAATCACCTGGACCTCGCCTCTGATTGATGCTGTGGTAGACTTAAGGGAGGACTCCACTTTGGTAATAAAGTCAGATAATTCTTCCCTCGTGGGAATGTTCATTATTCGTGCCTTAAAGGATTCCCACATATCACCTTCATAGGTTGGCGGATCACCCATAGCCCCTGTCGGGTCAGCATGACGTTCTGGGACATCCGGGTTAGAAACATCTCCTCTTGTCATAGATGGGGGTGACAAATGGGACAGGTGTTCAGATCTAGTACACAGGGTCTCAGAACAGCCATTAGCAGGAGGTGTTTGGCTCTGGTGTGGTGCTCCTGCATATTGTGGTCTGGTCAGAGAATGCACTTCCACCTCCAGGCAGCTGACCACCTGGACAGGGTCCATCAAAGAGACCATAGCCTCACAGGGATTCTTTAGTTTAGAGTGTCCTATTGTGCTGTTCCCTCCATTCCCCACTGTGTCCCTATTCAGGGAGCTGCTGTTGCAGCATTTATCACCTGCAGGCATCCCAGCTCCAGCAGCCTCAGCCCTGCCCAGGGGAGATCGCGCTGTTATCACTGTGCTCTTATCACACTTCTGGTTCTCAGGCTCCTCAGACTCACCGGGTGGTTTTCTGCGTGTATCTTTTCCTCCAAGGCTGCTGGGCACTAGAACAGGCACCAGGGGCGACTGTGGAGAGAGGCCAGAGTGCGTGCTTCCATCTCCACTGTATACAGCATGGGGCTGTGCAGCTGCAGGCTCCACCATCTTGAGATCAGCAGCAGAGACCGGGGGCTTGTTTGAGCTCCTCAAATACCTTGTTATGGAGCCCGGGGACGAGAATGAAGGGTCCGGTGTTGTAGCCGGGAGCCTGCTCCTTCTTTTTGCCGGCATGTGGTGCCAGAAAAGCCGGGGTAAGTGCCTCTACTGTGTCATGAAAGCGGCCAGGGAGACGGAGCTCAAGCACTAGTGAACTGCTCCCTCCATGGCCAGGACACGCCCCTACATTTTTATATTTTTTTTCAAATTGCACTTTTGTCATTTTATGGGATCTGGGGCTGTGTGACGCCTTATTTTTTGCGTGTTTAGTTGACGTTTCTAATTATACCATTTTGGTGTAGATATAACATTTTTATCACCTGTTATTGCTTTTTATTGTAATGTTGTAGCGACCACAAAAGACCTAATTTTGTCGTTTTTAACTTTTTTTTTCCATTACGCAGTTTATCAATCGGATTAGTTTGTTATATTTTGATAGATCGGGTATTTCTTAATGTGGTGATACCAAATATTTGTACTTTTACATTTTGTAATTGTTTTTAATGAAGCAAAAAGGGGGTGACTTGAAATTTTGTAGGTTTTTTTCATATTTATTTTGTTCACTTTTTACTGTATTTATTAGTTTCCTTAGGGGACTTGAAGCCTGCACTGTCGGATAGGTTGTGCTATATAGAGCCATCCTGATGCACAGCACAAATGATCATCTGCTGTGAAAACTGGTGCTCAGCCATGGTTCCCAGGAAGTGAGTCATGATAGTGCCAGGGGTCATAACTTGACCCCTCACTGACAACCCATTGGCGCTCCGCCTTCACATCACTGGGCCGTCAATGGGGGCGGGTAATAGCACAATCCCCGCCGGCGATCTAGTTTACAGGCACGGGCGGATCTCCAATATACCTGGCACCTGTTAGCTGCACATGTCAGAAGATCAGATCAGCCAATATGTGCAGGGAAAGATGTGCGCTCACATCAAAGGGAGGGACACGACCAATGAAGTATCTCCATGTCCTAGTTCAAGAGGGGGTTAAGTTAGAACACATCTACTTTGACAGTATAGGAAATAGCTCAGGATTTTGCATTCAGAAAACCAGCTCCAATTATAATATGTAACATGTGAACCTAGCCTTATAGAATCACAGTAAAAAAAAAAAAAAAGTCATATTAACGTGGGTTTTATTTATTTTTATTTTTTTTTTTCAAGAGAACAGAAACACTGGAGGTCTGAGATCAAAACCACAATGATGAACAGGAGAAAAAACTAAATAAAAACTACACCTAAAGTATAATAATTGTAAATAAAGGACAAAAAAGTGCAACCTGATTTAAAATAAAAATAAACCCAGAAAGTGTTTAGTACATTTCACAGTCAAGAGTCAAATACATTAAACTTTCTAATTTTGTTATATGAGAATTATCCAAAATCACATGTCGGTGAGGAGAAACGTTTGCTGACCTTTAGCTTTCAGTATATGGAGTGAGCCTTTTGTGCAGCAATAACTGCATCTACGTGTTTTTGGTAATTGTTGATTAGTTCTGCACATCAGTTTGGAGGAATTTTAGCCCATTCCTCCATATAAAACATCTTCAGCTCTGTTATAATCAGCTGGCTTCAGGTCCTTCCACAACATTTCTCTAGGATTAAGCTCAGGACTATGATTTGACTACTCAAAAATTGAATGTCGCTGACATTTTCCTTTACAATTTGCTAAGAAAATTCAGAATTCATTGTTCCATCAGTGGTGGCAAGCCGTCCTGGTCCAGATGAAGCGAGATAGGTCAAAACCATGATGTTACCACCACCGTGTTTTCCAGAATAGTATAAGGTTTTTATGTTTGTAATGCAGCATTTTTCTTTCTTCAAATATAATGTTTGTAACTTAAACCAAAAAGCTCTATTTTGGTCTCATCCATCCACAAAACATTGTTGAGTAGCCTATTGGCTTGTCCAGGTGATCTTAAGGAAACAACATATGGGCAGTAATGTCCATTTTTGGAGAGCAGCACCTTTCTCCTTGCAATCCTGCCTTGAACAACAGAAACCTCCTGAAGATGGACTCATGAACATTAGGCAATGTGAGAGAGGCCTTTAGGTGCCTAATTGTTAACCTTGGGGTCCATTATGAATAGTATAGAAGTGATCTTTGTTGGCCGACCACCCATGGGGAGGGGACCAATGTAATAGAATTTTATACATTAGTATACAAACTGTATGACTGTGGATTAGTAGAGTCCAAACTCTTTAGAAATTGTTTTGCAACCTTTGCAGCCTGATGATCATCAACCACTCTTCTTCTGAGGTCCTCAGACATCTCCTTTGTTCACACTGTAATACATACAATTCCATAAATGTGTTGTGAAAATCAAACTAGATAAATTCCCGTTCCTTAAATAAAATAAGTCATCCACTCACTCCTGATTGTCATTGAGAACACAATACAGTAGAACCTTGGATTATGAGCATAGTTTGTTCCGGGAATATGCTTGTAATCCAATCACTTGTATATCAAAGCAAATTTTCCTATAAGAAATAATTGAAATGCAGACGATTCATTGCACAACCCAAAAATATATACTATATTCATATAAAAATTACAGTTCTGCAGTTAATTGCAGTTCTATGGTATATACAGTATACATATATAAAGGGAGGTAGGCTAGCGTCACACATAGCAATCCGTTTTTGGAAGTGTTTTCAATGCCAAATCAGTTTTTCCTAGGCTGCTTTTTGTGCCTCCTGTACACCTGAACGTTTTTGGGACTTTTGCCATTTTTTACATAAACAATGCTCTAAAAAACAAGATCCGTTTTTCCATAGGGCCCATGTTAAAAAAACAGATCGGTTTTTTTACTGCACCCAAAAAGGTTCCTACCAACGTTTTTTGGATTTAAAAAAACTCCTAGGAATGCTTTTGGGTGCAGAAAAAACGGAAAGGGTTTTTATTACATATAATCCGTTTATGCATCAGTTTTTGGACTTAGAAAAAAAAATGCAAAAATGATGCCAAAAACGTACCAAGGGCTTATGTGTGACCCTAGCCTTAGTCAGTTACAGTACCTAAAGTTGGTTTGCTAGAGGGGTCACACGTTCATTATCAAGTATGGAGGCTCCATGTTTAGAGCGCAGTGAACACTCAAAAGCCGGAGCCTGGAAGTAAGGAAAAGACCACGATTGATGGCTTATGCGCATGTTTTAGAAGCGGTGAGTATTACTAGAACTGTACTGTATCTGTGCAGGGAGGGCGGTATAGTACTGTAGATGGGTGTGGAAAGCTTGTACTGTACTGTATCTGTGCAGGAGTAGTACTGTAAAGGGTGGGGAGAGCTCATACTGTACTGTATCTGTGCAGGAGGGAGTATAGTACTGTAGAGGGACATGGAGAGCTCGTACTGTACTGTATCTGTGCAGGGAGGGAGTATACTACTGTAGAGGGGTGGGGAGAGCTCATACTGTACTGTATCTGTGCAGGGAGGGAGGTACAGTACTGTAGAGGGATGTGGAGGGCTCGTACTGTACTATACTGTGCAGGGAGAGAGTACAGTACTGTAGAGGGATGTGGAGAGCTCGCACTGTACTGTATCTGTGCAGGGAGGGAGGTACAGTACTGTAGAGGGATGTGGAGAGCTCGCACTGTACTGTATCTGTGCAGGGAGGGAGGTACAGTACTGTAGAGGGGTGCGGAGATCTCACATGTTGCTCTTATTGAAAATCTTGCTCTTATTACAAGTTACAATTTTAATAAAAATATTAGCTTGTCTTGCTAAACGCTCTCAAACTAAGTTACAATGGAGCCTTGGATTATATGCATAATTCGTTCCAGGAATGTGCTTGTAATCCAAATCACTTGTATATCAAAGCAAATTTTCCCATAAGAAATAATAATTGAAATACAGATAATTCATTCCACGACCCAAAAATATATATATATACGGTATTCATATAAAATTATTACAGTTCTGCAATTGCAGTTCTATGGTATATACAGTATACATATGTGCAGGAAGTTAAAGGGAACCTGTCGGCTCCTTTATGTCCTCCCCAGCTATCACTGTATGTCCACTATTCTAATCATCCCTGTCTGAGCTCATAGTGTAATAGTGCAACATGTTCTCAAATCTGCGATCAACGATCCAACGATTTATCGTAGTCGTATCTGTGTTACACGCAACGACGTCTTAACAATGTCCTTTTAACGACTCCAAACCCGTGACGTTTGAGCGATATCGTTCACAATCTTGTACTGTGTAACGGTACCTTTAGAATGATACAACTATGTTCACAATGCTAAATGTTGGTCACAGTAAACTATTTGGCATATTGGGGTCTACAAAGAGTAGAGCTATCACTCAGAACACAGGCTTGATCCAAAGTGGAGGAGGAAGGGTTAAGAACCGCAAACACCGATCCAGGAATAGTAGAAAATATGCTCTTTATATATCAATGTGAATAAATCATCTTCATCAGGACAAATATCACATATGTTATCCACTATTCCTGGATCAGTGTGGTTTTTAACCTTTCATCCTCCACTTTGGATCATCTCTCGTAGCGGTGCTGTGGCAGCCATGTTCTATGCTGTTATATTTGTGGTGACTGTCACAACTACATAAGGTGAGCCTTTTATTCATGTCAGGATTAATTCCATCGTCTCGGATAAGACCCTATTGGTGCTCCTATTGTGTTTCCAGTTTTTCTCTAGCTCAGAACACAGGTTTAGGAGGGCACTTTCTTGTATTGGCTCTGCTATCAAAAGTATCTGACATTAAGTAAATGACATATTTTGTTGCAGGAACCATATCTGGTTCAGAAAATATACAAGTCACTGTACTTTCTTTATCCATTAGGAAAATATAATCAAATTAACATATGACTGAAATGCAATAAGGAAGATTGACTATTACTGTAATATTTAAAGGGGTTGTCACAATTTAAATAAAATAACATTAAATGCTCATAAATTATAAAGTTACACAACTTAGGGCAGCTTCATATATGCTTTTTTTTGTATTCAGTGAGATCAGACGAAAACCGCGTCTGACAGGATACAGATTTTGCCCTTAAACTGGATGAAACTGTACAGGTGTTATACCAGATCTATATAATCTATATACCAGCTCAGTTATCATACTAGTACAGTTTTATCTGGCTGCATACGGTAACGTCCAGTATTGTCCGGATCCGTTTACCTGTTTTGGGTCTATATCGAGTGCCTGAGGTTTCGGCACAGACCCCAAACAGGGACTTCATTGAGACGCCTGTGATTAAAACCCCTTCCAGACCCATGATGTAGGAGGATGTCATGGGCCGGTCACCAGGGTTTGATGTGAGCTCCGGCGCGGAGCTCACATAATTTCCCTGACATCTCAGTTGATCTCATCAACTGAGATGTCGGGCTTCCAACACCGATCGGATCTGTGATCTGTCCGGTGCTGTTAACCCCTTGGATCCCGCCATCAATCACTGACAGCGGGATCCAAAGGTGCCGCGGCGAGGAACCCGATGTTTCCCGCCTGCACCGGAGATCCCGCAATGAAGTGCTGGAGTGCTCATTGAAAATCAGGGGTCACAAACCAGATCCAGGTTGCATTCCGGTTTAAAAAAAAAAAGAGGCAGTTCTCCACCTGGTTCCAAAAACCTCATATGTGAAAGCGACCTTACCAGTATATTTTAATTATCAAAGCTGCCCTGATCTGCAGGTTTCACTTATGGCTTGTACTGAACAAAGAACAGCTTTTATTCTATTGACATATCATCGATAGGCATTGATTGACTGACTCATTTCGATAGTTAAGCCAGTCCACTTCTCTGCCTATGAAGGTATGACCAAGAAGGGGCAGACTGAGCTGCTGAAATTGACTAGTAAGCCATCCCCTACACACACAGCACTCATGACAGTCTACACAGGAAGAGATATTCTGTGTCCAGCAGGGTCATTTTAGACAAAGTGGGGCCCTTCGCAAAAGTTTAGAGTGGGGCCCTAAATGTTCCCATAATGCACCATCACACTCAAACATTTAGGATAGATTTACATGCCCTGAGTTCAGATCGTCAAATGAGTGCGATCTACAATATTCAAGTAATTCAGAACTTGTTTCCAGTCTTTTTACACAGGATGAAGAAGAATAATGGGCACAAAACCAGCAGTCTGTCCCCTACAGGCTCATGTTATCAGCAGCACTTCTGAAACTTGCACCGGACAATGTTCTGCCAAGAACAATGATTTCTGTTCCACCATAAGCAATCCAATCACCCGATGAATCGGAAGCATTTAGCTTGTTCGTTGGGCGACTGCCGACATGTTTCCACCTAGGAACTCTGGTATGTGCTGCCAGTATTTATAAATGAATGCTACATACACACAAAACATGGTATTTGACACACACGTATGTATACACAGAGCACACACATAAGTATACAGCGAGCACCCACAGACACAGGTATACACCGAGCATGCACACAAAGACATATATACACCGGGCACACACAGACATATATGTACACCGAGTACACACACATCCACTCACATTATTGTACCATCTACGTCATACAGGATGGCTCCTCAAGGGAAAGTCACTCATTGTATCCACAAGAGATGAGGATTCTGAACACAGGAGCCCTTATATTAAGTAAGAATTACCTGTAAATGTTTCATAAAATAGGTTTAGGCCAGTAAGAAGAATGTTTTCTTAGGATCATTTACTTATATGTCATTTTTAGTAATGATCCAATATACTTCATAGTAAAGTCTATTTTTACACAGAAAAAAATTAAATTTGAATTATTACACCCCATCCTGGAGGTCTTGTGTTTTTCTGGGGTCACTAGTGGAAATGTTGACCTTAATGTCTTGTAAGTTCTGTCTCATATCTGTCTACAAATTTTGGAATTAAGGAGGTTGCCTAACCCCAATTACATTTTAAACCCTTCATGAACATGTGAAGATTGAAGCCTGCGGGGGGCGCTCCTGCTGCTATTACATGACCATGACAAGGATTTTATCCCTTTCACCACCGGCGATTTTTCATTTTTGTCTTTTCCTCCAATTCTTCTAAGAGACATAACTCTTGTATTTTTCCTTCCAAAAAGCCGTCTGAGGGCTTGATTTTTGCAGGATGAGTTGTACTTTTGAATGAAACATTCATTTTACCAAATATTGTACTGGAAGATAGGGAAAACATTCTAAGTGCTGTGAAATTGCAATAAAAGTGCAATTGTTCAATGGTTGTTTAGTTTTTTATTTATGATGTTAACTATAAGGTAAAATTGACCTCATAAGATGGGATCAGTATGAGTATACATATACCGAACATGTTTTTTATTTTAAATGGTGAAAAAGTTTTCTGAAATTTGTAAAAACTAAGAAAATAAAAAGCAATTGCTTTTTCTTTTTATGCTAAATTGCTAAATTTGCTTTAGTTGCCATATTCCAAGAGCCGTAATGTTGTCATTTTTCAAGATATGTGCTATGTGATGCTTAATTTGCACCCTGACCTTTTTATTGATACCATTTTGAGGGAGATACAATGTTTTGATTGCCTTTTATTGCAAAAAAATGTAATTCTAGCTTTTTGATTTTTTTCTCATTACGCCATTTACCGATTGGATCAATTTACTTTGTATTTTGATAGATTTGATTCTTACGATCGCAGCGATACTTAGTATGTTTATTTTTTATTATTTTAATACTATTTTCAGTGTAGATCCTGTTGTAGGCCCTGGAGACCCCCAAGGGAGTAGGGACCATGAGAAGTGGCCCAGTATGCCCCCACCCCCCAACGTCAGCCCTGGTGTCCAGCACAAGCCAGAAGTGGACATTGGGAATATTAGATGGTGGATATTGCAACATAGTCATTTGTATTACTTGCTGTTCTGTGCACATTTCCAGATATCCCTCATGCTGTAAAATTAAAAAGAAACTCTGGGGAGATAAAACATTTCTATACTATCCCTGCCCTCCTACATGATGAAGCAGAGCTGTATACTGCAGTTCTAGGATCTATAGATCTCTTATAAATCAATAAAATCATATCTGCTCCTCAGCTCTCACCCCTCCCTCAGGGGTAAGAGAAATTCAGTCTCATGCTGCTGCTGTGATCAAGAGGTGTGTCGGGGGCATGGATCCTGAGGGCTCTTACATTCCTGCCCACTCATACTTTTGTATGAACAGGGAGCATGGCTGCTGGCCCTATGTAGAATCCTGCCCCTGATATTCCATCTATGTAATGTAACAACAGGGGTGTTCTCCCTTCAAATAGCAATTATGTCACCAAGGAGATATAAATACACGCTGTGATCCTCTGCTGTACAATCATATATGGTACATAATGTGTACTGCCATGTATCAGGCTAGGAGCAGAGGTAGAGCACTGCATTGATTGATTCAGCACTGCCATGGTCTCCCCTCCCCCATATCAACTTGGTAGCTTCCTGTCCCCCTGAAACTGCATGCCTGAATTTCTCTGTCCCAAAGGGAGGGGTGAGAGCTGAGGAGCAGATATGACTTTATTGATTTATAAGCGATCTATAGATTCTAGAACTGAAGTGTACTGCTCTGCTTCATCATGTAGGAGGGCAGGGACAGTACAAACATTTTTTTATCTCACCAGAGTACCTCTAAGTAAATGGAAAAAAGTTAAGATACAGTTATCACCTAATATCCTCAAAACAGTCACTGTTACCACGTTACTATATCCAAATTCTCTGCTACAGCAATTGTTTAGTGTCCAAGTCCATGCTGCATTTGTTTATTTCCTGCAATAATGGCATATTGTGCAATCATGGCAAAGATGCCAGTGCTGACACATTATAACATTGGGCTATGACGTGATTTGCTGCAACAGTCATGTGACATGACATTCCTGTAGACGACGTAAGCAAAGGATTGCCGTAGACTGAAGCATAATTATAAAGGTTAATATATGCAACAATGTATAACTTTTGCACAATATGCTACATGGCATCAATTTTATAGGTATCAATTAGCATTTTTTTCTATACATTATTTCCTATAACTAATTAATTACCTTTCATCACTTTAAAAACAAAACAATATACAATCAAATCTGTTTAATTCAGCAACATCCTGAAACTTTAGGTGCCAGATTTTCAATTCTTCTGTATTCAGTACTCCATATTATTGTACAGCCATATTTAAGTAAATAATACTTTGGGTTACTGAACCTATAGGTAGACTGTTAAAGGGGTTGTTGGTCTAAAATGATAAGTTTGCAGTAACTCAATGTGACTGCAAGTTTATCAGTCCTCCCAGTGCCCATTTTGGACGCCGCAAGGATTTGTGGATTCTAAGCCAGAAACGGACCGGAATTATACGATATGCACGTTCCCGGCCTGAAGCCAACTTGTGGGCAGCCTTGCTCAGTACAAGTGTATGGAGCAGGTGTGTCTGACTATTAGGCATGACCTTCTAGTGAGCACGGCCTTGCTTTATACACTTGTATTGAGCAAGGTCGTGCCCACGAATCAAGTTCTGGCTGGGAACATGCATATCGCATAATTCCGGTGCGTTTATGGCTTAGAAACAGCAAATTCTTGCAGCGGCCAAAGCGGGCACTGGTAGGTTTGATAGGTCTGCAGTCACATAGACTGACTGCAAACTTATCATTTTAGACCCGACAACCCCTTTAAGGACTGGTTCTCACACTACATAAATATTAGTATAGAAAAGGTCTAAGTTACATTGCCGCGGAGCCTGATAGTGTACTTTTGAATTATACATTTCATGTTAATTCATATCTCCAGATAAAAACAGGTGCCAAACTATCAGAACTTCTGAACTCCTGGATGTTGTATTCAGTAATTACTTTATAAATACAAAAGAATATTCCATTGATGCTGTTTTTCTTTCTGACACAGTTCTAGATGATCACAGTAATATATGACTTTGTGAAAGGTATCAATCAAGAAAAATATCCACGCTCTTAGGCAATGCAAGAGAAACACTATTTCATTGAGACGTACATGCCATACCATGAATGCACGCCTCTGAGCATTCTGTGCCAAATTTTATTAATATGCAAATGTGAAATGGTTTCTGAGTGCTGTAGCTATGTGACTATTCTTAATATGTCAATTAAGTAGCAGAAAGTAATATTAAAGCCTAGTTAGTTTTGGTTACCCTGCCCAGAATCACAGGGCGTTTTAGGTACCAGCTATTAATGACATGAAATCAAGGTTTCATACTGTCAGGTTAAAAAACATGTTATACAATGTTTTGGCTATGAATTGTAACAGAAGTTGATGCCACTATGTAGCAATAGTGCTCTGATTGAGTTGTTCAGCAGATATTTGGCCCTAAAGATAGCCAGCTGTCTGTCAATGCTATAGAGAGATGCAGTGGCGTAACTACAGAGCCGCGGGCCCCGGTGCAAGATGAACCTCGGGGCCCCTTTGGTGAGGACCGGAGGGGGTGCTGCTGGAGCTGGCAGGGTGAGGAGCGGGTGGGGTGGGGGGAGGGGTTGTGCTGCTGGAGCTGGCCGGGTGAGGAGCAGGAGGGGGGGTGCTAGCGGTGCCGGCCGGCGCGAATACCTGCTCTGCCGGCTTGTGGAGGAATCGAGGGTGGGCACTGTCGCGCGGCAGCAGGAAGTGACTTCTGTCACTTGCAGTCCACCCTCCGCTCCTCATCCGGCGCTATCGCGGTTGCGGCGGGCGGCTGGAGGCACGGGGGCGGGCCGGATCTCAGCCGCGACCGCTGCAACCGCGACAGTTCCGCCACTGGAGAGATGTGAAGCCAGCCTTATATTTTTGTTAAAAGGAACCTGTCAGGTCGTCTGGTCATGCAGAACCATGAGTAGGTGTGTGAACATATCGATATTCCCTGCATAGCAGTCCCTTCCTGTAGCAGCATACATAAACAGATTTTTAGAAAAAGTATTTTTGAAGACCATTTATTAGATGCTAACTAGGGCTTTGACTAGTCGAAGGGGTGTTGGTTCCCCAACTAGTTGGCCCACTTAGTATGGTATTCCGTCATAACGTGCTTTACAACAGCCAGCTGTTTTGTACCTCTCGGGATTGAGCCTTCTCTGACGCTGGGTGTTTACGTCCCAGCTCAAGAAAGGTTTACTGTGCAAGATCACAACTCATCCGCACTTCCGGTCATGCGCTCTACTCCTCGGAAGTCGGGACGCATACATCCGGCGTCAGATAAGCTCAATGCTGAGGAGTACACAACCGCTGGCTGTGGTAAAGCACGTTATTACAACCATAAGGCGATCCCAGTGCTGACAGTACCGGAAGTACAACCGGCATACAGTTCAGCCACCTCTTGCAGAACCCAGAGTCCTTGCAAGGGATGCACACACTGTCTGCTGTATTATCATTACTGCCAGCCCCGAGATCGCATTGCACCCTCAGCTGAAAATGGCAGCATCTGTCTATACAGCTGTTACTGTCATTTTCAGCTCAGGAGAGATACAGAGGCTTGTAATGCAATCCTCACGCGGTTATCCAGCATCACCCATTGCAAGGACCTAGAGCAGTGGGTGGAATTAGGAGGAATTGAATTATACAGCAGGCATATAAAGTTGAGGGTGGCATAGAGTGTGGGCTGGCATGTAGGTGGAACGTCAGGACAGAAGGGCATGCCCCACAGTGCCCTGTTATCAGCAGCAGCCCATAGATGCTTACAGCTAAATCTGCACTGTGACAGATTGGTCCCATAAAGGAGGAGTGAGGGCTGAGGAGCGGATACAATTTTATTGATTCATAAGCAATTTAAACATCCTAGCACTGTAGTGGACAACTCAGCTTCATCATGTAGAAGGGCAGGGATAGTACTAAATGTTTTTTATCTCCCCAGAGTTCCTCTTTAAGTTTATGGTGTGCCATATCCAGGCTGCACAAGATCATACATCCTACAGAGAGTACATCCATCAAGTTGGCATGCTTCGAGGTCAAGCTGAAGGCTGTTAGAATAAAAGTTATTAAAAATTAAATTTATTCCATTGGCCTATGCTGGATGATAAGCTACATATCTCGGTTGGCTAACTTTAGAAGAATTCCAGTGGCACTCACCATTGCCTAAAATAGAAAATTTTTATTTCCTGGTTCATTAAAACCAAAGCAGGTAAGGAGATCCCAGCAAGTTATGCTCTCTGGACATAGGTCTACAGAATTTAGCTTGAGGGGATATCCCTACCTGCTGTGGTTTTGATGAACCGGGAAATAAAAATGTTCCATTTTAGGTAATGGTTAGTTCTACTGGAATTTTTTTCTTCTTTTGATGAACTTTGACACTTATGATTAAGTGTGAACCCCAAGTTTTGTCAGTTATTTTGCCTAAATTGCCATGAATAATACCTTATGCGTTGGTTTCTGACACTTGAGTGGTGTGGAACAGTGGTTTGTTTTTGCACGCACTAACTTTAGAACAATCCTAAATGCCATAGGCAGGGGCATAACTACAATAGATGCAGGGGTTGCGATCGCACCCGGGCCCTGCAGCCTAGGGGGGCCCCAAAAGTCTTTTTGGCCTATAGAAAAAGACATACTAAAAATTTGCAATAATTGGGGGCCCCATTGAAGCTTTCGCATTGGGGCCCCTGGGCCTGAAGTTACGCCACTGGCCATAGGGAAATCAAAAGTCCATACGACAGCTCCATGCAAAACGGCCGTTATGCGGTAATCGTGGCAGTTGCGTTTTTTTCACCGCAACTGCCGCAATCAGCGAAAACCACTGATGTGAAAGCAGCACATCAGTGGTTTTTGCCGATCGTGGCAGATGCTGTGAAAAAAACGCATCTGCCGCGATTACCGCATACCCGCTACACTTGCGGCACAGTTGCGGCAAGCCCCATACAATGTCTATGCGGGCTTGCAGCAGGTGCGGCAAGTGCGGTATCGGCACTTGCAGGCGCAAAAAAAACGCGGCTGACCGCGTTTTTTTTTCGCGGCCGCACCTGCCGCAAGTGCCGAAACCGCACTTGCCGCACCTGCCGCACACTTACCGCAAGCCCCATAGACATTGCATGGGGCTTGCCGCAACTGTGCCGCAAGTGCAGCGGTTATGCGGTAATCGCGGCAGATGCGTTTTTTTCACCGCATCTGCCGCGAACGGCAAAAAACGCTGATGTGAAAGTACCCTAAGCTGGTCGGCTGGTACTGTTAAAAACAGAATTTGGCAACATAAACCTAAAGAGTTTTTTTTTTACTATTTTATATCTTAGAACATTTTATATTGGTATTGCCAAAAATGCTAAAGCTTAGCTGTGGTATTCATATGTAAAACAAGTACATAAGATTCATTCTGAGCCTCCACAGTGTGAAAGCATGCAGAGAATTGTTAACCTAGAGAGTAAATAAATTAGAATGAATGTCCCCATTGGACACCCCATGCAATTAAATAATAACTGAAAAAATGAGTGTCAGGACAGAATGAAAATACAAATCATCAAAAATTTAAAAAAAATTTAAATATAAATATCAAAAACAATATTTTAATTAATACAAAGATTAAACTTGGCAGGTGAGCCACAGTCGGAACCCCTAAAGCAATTAGCACAGATCACAAGATGCTACGTTATATGGAATACAGATCAGTATACATAAATAAATGATTAATGGTGCATGGTAATAAATGTATACAAAAAGTGTGCGTACAAAAAAGAACCAATAAATAATCAAACACAATGAGAGTCGCAGGTATTGGAAATAAATGTATAACAGAGGGGGCAAACCGTGCAAATACCTGAGGACAGAGCAAAGTGCTGTAGTGCACAAGTGCCAGAAAGGCTAAAGAGTGCCAACGACTTGGAAGTAAAGCCGGTGCATGCGCACTACAGCAATTTGCTCTGCTCTCGACCAGGAAGAAAGAAGAGCGCCTATGCAGGAAGTCAATGGGTATTCTGTGTGGATGATGTAGGACTAGTCATTCACATGAATTATGTAGGAAATACCTGGTCACAAGTCTCTTTTAACCTATTGTTCATTAGGATTTCTACTACCACAGAAGCAAATGTACCCTAAGCCCTCATTTAAACATCAGTGATTTTACTCTTTTGTTTGATGGACCGTTGTTCATCATTGCTTTGAATCAAATTATTATCAGTGTTTGGTCAGGGTCACAATTTTTACCATCCTTGTTTCATCAGTGATTTTTCATGTAGAAAAAAGTGCAAAGCTTCTCTTATCCATTACATTGTTAGTCACAAATAGTAGACGTACTGCACAATTATGCCATCTGTGTGCTGCCTCCAATATTCACACAGCCATAGACTGGTAAGGGCTTGAAAACATGACTATAATATAAGACCGAATGCGATCCAACAAAACATCCGATCGCCTCAGACCAATGTTATGCTATGAGGCAGTGGACATGTCTGATTTTTTTTTCTCTGACTAAGGCGGCCGTCACCGCTTCAACTTAGTGAACGATATTGTTAGCGATCACGTGCACGCGCGATCGCTAACAATATCGTTCACATCGTTGGTGAGCTGTCACACAGGCAGACTCACCAGCGATGTGGACTAGCAAGGTCTCTGGTAACTATGGTACACATCGGGTTACTATGCTTTTGTGGTACAATTTTGCCACAAAACTGCATGTATTGTGTTCAATATGTTCATCTGCATCTCTTGGTCCAAAAAAGCCCAAAAACCATAATGCAGTATTTGCTGCAGATTTCATGTTTTTTGGTGCATTGTGTTCAATGTGTTCATCTGCATCTCCTGGCCCAAAAAAGCACTAAAACCGTAATACAGTTGAGCCCTTTTTATAAAATTATGCCTTGAAACAATTTAAAAAAAAATGACGAGGCTTCACCGTATTTTGTATGCCAGCCAAGTACAGCAGGCAGATACAGGCAGGCCTCTACCCCAGAGGCCTATTTTTACCTGGCTGGAAACCAAAAATATAGGGAAGCCCTTTTTTTTAATTAATTAATGAGCTTCAAGAAATAATTTTAAAAAATGACATGGGGCTTCGCCGTATTTTTTGTTTCAAGATGGGTATAACTAGGCAGCTTGGGGCTGGAATCTTCAGCGCAGGGTGGCCCCATGCTTTTTGCGGTCTCCCCACTGTGAATTGCAGCCCGCAGCTGCCCTAGAAAATGGTATTTTCATAGAAGCGCCATTTTCTGGCACTGTACCCTGACTTTTCCAGTGGCCCTGGTGGCATTGGGTTGCTGGGTAATAAAGAGGTTAATGCCTGCTTTGTACTGGCTGCTGGCACTAAGCTTGAAATTCTTAAGGCCCAGTTACACAGCATGACGTTGAAATGATGTCGGCAGTGATCTCGGGGGCTCGCGGTCGATTTTGGCATCATTTCAACATCGCTGATGAGATGTCACATGTCTAGATATCGTGAACAACTCACCAACGATGTTGTGAGCAAGTATCGTTCGCAAACCCCGCGAACAATCTCTGCTCGTTGCTGTGAATGGGCAAAGTCACCCACGACATCGTTATCGCGGTGTCACACAGAACGATGCAGCAGGTTGCAGGAGTTGAGATCGTCAGGTTTTCCAACATGTTGGTAAACCTGTCAACTCCGATCCAACGATTTATTGTTACAAATTGTCAGAGTCACACGCAACGAGGTCGCAACAACTTTGCTGAAACGCCTCCAAACCCGTGACGTATCAACGATGTCGTGCCATGTAACTGGGCCTTTAGTGTAAGCAGTAAAGAAACACAACACCAAAAAAAAAACATTTAGAAATAAAATACAAGACAACCCCGTTTCCCATTTTTATTTCACAAAAAAAAAACTACCCTCCGACATAATTCACAGGTAACCTCTTCAGCTCTGCTGCATATCTCAGTGAGTAGACGCTTATTCTCTATGGCAGCATCTGTGATTGGCTGTTGGGCCCCTCTGCATTGAATATCTAGATAATGAGCAGCACTGGAAGTAGACGCAGTGTGGTAATGGGATGCGGTAGGTATAATACGTATTTGCGTGTCGCCTAAGGTCGCCGACGCCCATTTACACTGGGCGACAACTTAGGCGACGCACGGGTGACGACCCGACCGGAAACTGCCTGAGCGTCGCCCAAGCCCCATGGGCGAGCAAGTCGTTAGTGGCCGCATCCGCGTCACACAGAGCCACCACATTAGCGATGTGGGCGTAATTTTGAGCCGCATCTCGGACATAGGCGTGACCATTATGTTGTGTGACACCTCGAAGAAATGTGGTTGGCGTAGGTGTCTGATGCAGAGTTGACATGTACTGACAATTGTGTTGGTGAAAAAAAAAGACATCTCTGCACTTTGTAGCACACACTGGCGCATCAATGCACTGATTTTAAATAGTATGTACACTCCTGGGTATGGCCCCTTTGACATCTGCGTTTTATGCTGATTGCGGCAGTTGTGGTTCAAAAAACGGGGTCATTAGCATATCGCACCCAATGCCACATGCTAGTCTGACCATAGCCTTCATCTGAGAAAAAAAATCACATCATGTGCGTGTGCAATCTGATGTTCACGGACTGAGAGAATAGAGAAGTTGGTGAATTTTTTTCTTCTCCATTTTCTCCACATCGAAGAAAATTGGATCACGTTCTGAGCATACTCGGGGTTTGATCAGTGTGATTTGCATAGTCTGCACCGATCGTAATTTTGATCAATGACTAGGATCCAAAATCAACGTCTCTGACTTTTCCACGGACCCAAAGACATGTAAATAGCCCATAGATTATATTGAGTGCATGTTCTATCTGTGAAAAACAGACATTTACGAGATTCACACGAACGTGAATAAGGCCTTAAGGTCTCAGCATTAATAATGCCTGGTTTATAATATATTAAATTATATTAATAAAAAAAAACAATTCACAGCTGCTGAATAATACTAAATGTAGCTTAATGGGTCATGTTACAGGTGAGAGTACACCCATAGTTACTAGTAAACAGCAGTAACTGTAAAGATGTAGGATCTATGTGGAGGGTAAATATGTATTAACATAATTAGGATACACTGATTTTTGCCTTCACACATGGCCTGTTTTCGAGAATCTACATGAGGGCTTCCAATCACCTGTACGTTTACCGGAGTGAATGGAAGATTGCACTCAGCAGTGAATATTGCCATTAATAAATCAGCAAAGATGTAAGCATGGTGTAAACCATGCAAAATGCCTTGTTGTAGATCCACATATATCGCGTCCGGAATTGCAGAACGTATAAAGCGATTACCTAGACTAAAATTATTTTCATTGTATGTATAAATATTAAAAAAAAATGCCAGACCTAAACGATTTTCAACCCCATATTTTTTGCAGCGGTTCCAGAGGAGTACGGTAGTTTGATGTTCTTGGGTCATAATATCAAACCCTTAAAAGGGCCTCTCTCCTATCATGTACCATAAAGAATGCTGCTGTATTCTTACACAGTGGGGGACCGTTGGGCTTGGAAGCAGGTAAACCACTAAAGACAAAATGGAATTTGATTACTATAGGAAATGTTCACTTTTCATCTGCACCGGATTTTAGCAGTAAGGTACGGTAAGCTCTTGGGTGATACTGTGAGGGTCCTTTGACCACTATGGAGGGAATAAATGTCATAAGACTGTCCTTTTGGCATCTGCCAGCTTATATATGTTGGGCAGTATGGTGTCTGAGTGGTTGGCACTGTTGCTTTGCAGTACTGGGGTTTTCTAGTTTCTTACCACACTCTGAAAGTAAAAATACTGATAGGGAATTTGGATTGTGAACCCCAAGAAGGACAGTGATCATATCTACAACATACTGTGGAAATTAATAGTGCCATATATAGATACCGTCATAGGTAAACAATAAAATATATACAATACAGTTAGTAATTTAAAGTAGAGAATCAATATAAAAATCCAATACACTAACCAGAGAATCAATGTAAAAAGTACAATAAAGCAGAGAAACAATGTAAAAAATACTATACTGTAATTAGATAACAATACAATAAGCAGAGAATTCATGTACAATACAATAAAGCAAAAATAAAGGTGACCCTGCTCAAAAGAGCTTACCATTTACAACAAGATGGGGGTTACACAAAGTACAGGGGCTTATTACAGTGATGGTCCAGGCATCTTGAGGAAGTAGGGGATAGAAATGAATGGTCACCAGCCAATCTGTGTAGAGCTTTTGGGATTGGTGGAGTTTGAAGAAGAGTTATGACCGGAGAGATAGTGAATGTGCTATATACAGTACAGAGAGAACTTCTATTAGGGAGCATGATAGGCCACCTAAAAAAGATGTGTTTTCGGCAGCATCTGAAGCTATGCAAGTTGTGGATAGTTCTGATTTCTTGGGGTAGAGCATTCCAGAAAATTTGTGCAGCTTGGGAGAAGTCTTGGAGCTGGGAGTGGGAGGATCGGATTAGTGATGTTAGTCGAAGGTCATTTGTAGAACATAGAGAACAGGTGAGGTGATAGAGATGAGGGAGGAGATGTAGGGAGGTGCTGCACTTTGAAGAGCTTTGTGGGTGAGAACAAGCAATTTGAATCGGATCCTGTAGTGTATAGGCAGCTAGTGCAGTGACTCAGATATTCTTGGACGAAGTGCCTCAATGTCCGCGCTGCTGCTCCAGGATCAAAGGAACCAAGACACAGGATGTTCCCTGAGGAAGGAGCTCGGTATGTGGCTCTGAAACGCGTCGGAAAATAAAGGCTGTAGCTGATCCAGACATTCCTGTGTCTTGGTTCCTTTGATCCTGGAGCAGCAGCGCAGACATTGAGGCACTTCGTCCAAGAATATCTGCATCACAACCACGGTTACTTGTGGGAGTGCGGTCCCTGCATTAACGCTTTTTTACCAGTTGTGCGTTTCACAACTGAATAAGGTGAGCAATTCCACATCATAAAGAGGAAGTGTGTAATTGAGATAGGACCCTATATGCGCATTCTTTTTTCACTTTTCACAGTGCAGTGACTGGCACAGAGTGGAGGCATCTGAGTAACGATTGGCCAGATGGGTGATCCTGGCTGCTGCATTAAGGATGGACTGGAGAGGAGAATGTTTAGAGAGGGAGGCCGATTAATAGAGAAATGCAATAGTCTAGGCGGGAATGGATTAGTGCCACGGTGAGGGTTTTTGTTGTTTCCATGGTGAGAAAGGGGCGGACTCTAGAGATGTTCTTCAAGTGCAAGTGACAGGAGCGGGACAAGAGATTTTATATAGGAGGTGAAGATCAGTGTCAAATATAACACCCAGACAGCGAGTCTGCTTCCTTGGCTTTATAGTGGTGCCTCACACAGAGAGAGATGTCATATTTAGGGAGGTTAGTGGAGGGCGGGAACAGAAGTTGTTCAGTTTTGGAAAGGTTGAGTTTCAAATAGAGAGCAGACATGATGTTGGAAACTGAAGCTAGACAGTCATTGGTGTTCTGTAATACAGCAGGGGTAAGGTCAGGGCTGAAGTGTATAATTGTGAATGATCAGCATAGAGAAGGTACTGGAAGCCAAATCTGCTGATGGTCTGTCCAATCGGGGCCGTATAGGAGAGAGAGAAGAGGTCCAAGGACTGAACCCTGAGGGACCCCAATAGTGAGAGGAAGAGGGGAGGAAGTGGAGCCAGCGAATGATACACTGAAAGAGCGGTCAGAAAGATAGGAATGGATCTAGAAGATAGTGCAGTATTGGGGGCCTGTTGGCGCCCCTTGGGTCCGGTTGCCACAGAGATATTACCTCCCTCACCGAGGGTGATGTCATGCTTGTAAGCAGGAAGAGATCTCCACTCGAAGTGACCCCTCACATGCACACAACAAACCTGACTCCTGGCCAGGAGGGGGAGCTTTACACCCGAGTTCAGGGGAGCTGCCCTGTTTCTGGCAAGGGGGAAGGAGTGTAGAGAAAGAGCGGGAAGGGAGAGGGAGCAGACAAGCAGACGAGGAGTGAGGAGGAGAAGGTCCTGGGAAGCACAGCTGTTGGTGAGCTGACACCAGAGTCCTGGGTCAGATGGCCACTGCACGTCCCACTGATCGATTCTGGAGGATAGGAGACTGCAAGTTTCCTGGCCGCATGTAGAGACCCAGCGGCACAACAGCTTAACGAGGGCCCAGGGCTGCAATCAACACGGCAGTGTCCGTTACAGATTCACACTGTCTGCCAGTTGGGAGCGAGGGAAGAAGGAAGGAACAGGACTGCAGGATAGCTCACAGGCAGCTGGGACCCTAACTGAGAAGCGCAGCAGGCAGGCCTACAAACCCACCTGGCGAGGTGGACTCCAACTGATTCCAGGCCGACCTCCTGGGCCTGGTAACCAGTGCCCCCCAGACTTGACCATGTTATTCTTTAGCCCTTAGGGCAGTGATGGCGAACTCCAGGCCTCGAGTGCCACCAACAGTGCAGGTTTTCAGGATTTCCTCAGCATTGCACAGAGGTTGGAATCATTACCAGTGCAGGTGATTATATTATCACCTGTGCAATAGTAAGGAAATCCTGAAAACCTGCACTGTTGGTGGCACTCGAGGCCTGGAGTTCGCCATCACTGCCTTAGGGCATGTTGTTTTGCAGCCTGAATGAACCACCCTCTCTTTGTCGGTTTGCTCTGCTTGTGCAGGTTTTGCCCTCCCCCTCTCTGTCACTCACAGAATGCAAATCATTAGTCCTGCCTTCAGCTCCACATCACAGCAGAAGCTGCACAGAGAGAGTGGATCATTCAGGCTGCAAAACAACACGCCCTAAGGGCTAAAGAATATAGCCCCTGCTAATTATAATGCCTAATGAGTAACTATTAAAACGTTTTTATGCACTTTCACAGGATGCTTTTAGGAGACAAAAGAAGTGTGAGATTAGTGATAATATGCTGCAGGGACATGTTTTGCTAGCTTAGGAGGCGTTCTGGAAGTGACAGGATCCCTTTAATTTTTCCTGTGACACTGAGAAAATAAAAGCTTAAATTGATTATTACAATGAACAAGGACACTGTTCTCTCAGACATTTCGGATCAGTAAGGTGTTATTGATGTCTTTCTGTAATATAATAAGGAAAGCATATTGGAGAAACGCCATTTTTTGCCAGTGCTGTACACACTATAACTACATTATTGGGGCACACATCTTAGGGTGGAGGCACACTGACGTGAGAAACGCACAGTGCAATGCGAGAAAAACTCGCATTGCACTCAGACCAGTATTAGTAAATGTTTCTGGTCATATTTGTGCGTTTTCAACGCACTGAACTCGCATTGTGAGTCAAATGTGAGTTCAATCGCAGCATGCTGCCATTGAACACCATTTTGATGTGGGAGAGGCCAATGAAAGTATATGGGTGCGAGATAATCTCGCAGCCATACAGCACACTGTGGGATTTAGTAGCATGGTTTTTGCTATGCTTCTGAAATTGAGACTAGACAGTAATGACAGATATATACTGTAGATATATACAGTATATAGATATATAGTTTTAATAGCTAGATCGGTTTTACTGCTGCTACTGTCAAAGCAGCAGTGTTTGAATTTCCCGGGTTACCGGCAGATTAGCCAATGCAGCCACATTGACTAAACTGCCGGTAATGTTGGCTTCACACCACGGTTTTTGCCTGTCGGGGTGTATCTTGTTTTTTGCAGGATCACCCTGACAGGACCACATAGCACCTGATGTGTTGAACCTGATGGTAAATATTGTCCCTGATCAGGGTTTTTGCCAGATTCGTTTTGTGCTGTTGTCCTAGGTGCTGAAGTCTGCCTATGCTGGATGCTAGTGCTGTCAATGGTGCTGAAGTTTGCTCGCCTGGATTTCTGAGCATGCTGTTATTCAAATCAAATCCGGGAAATGATCTGATTTTTTTCCCGGATCTGGTGCCCATAACATGGAAGTCTATGATCAGGAAAAAAAATTGGATCGTTTCCCGGATCTGATTTGAATAACAAATGCTCATAAATCCAGGCGAGCAAACTTCAGCACCATGGACAGCACTAACATCCAGCACAGGCAGACTTCAGCACCTAGGACAGCAGCACAAAAAAAATCAGGCCAAAACCTTGATCAGGGACAATATTTACTATCAGGTTCAACACATCAGGTGCTATCCGGTCCTGTCAGGGTGATCCTGAAAAAATAGGATACACCCCGACAGGCAAAAACCGTGGTGTGAAGCCAACCTTACCGGCAGATTAGCCAATGCAGCTGCACTGGCTAATCTGCCGGTAACCCGGGAAATTCAAACACAGCTGCTTTGACAGCAGCAGCGGTAAAGTAGATCTAGCTATTATAACTACCAATCGCTGTATACATCTGTATATCTATCTGTCATTACTGTCTAGTCTCCCTTTCAGCAGCATGGTAAAAGCCATACACACACACCACACACGCACGACCATACGAACAGCATTTGCATGGCTGTCATGCATCAAAAACTCTCAGTTTTTGATGCACGATAGTGTGCCTCTACCCTTAATCATTGACTTCAGGTTCTTCATTTGGTCCCATTGCCACAGGTGTATGAAATCCAGCAACTCGCCATGCAGTCTGCCATTACAATCATAAAGAATGGCTCATTGTGAAGAGCTTGCTGATTTCAGCGTTGTCCTGTGAGCAGAAGCAAAAAAGAAACATTTAAAAACCACATCAGCTCATCCATGAACCACTACCGACTCCATAACTGAAGAGCACCAAACCTTATCTGGATTATTAGCAACCCAAGAATTGAGCCCAGGAGCTTTATGGCATGGATATCCAAAGCAGAGCAGCTGCACGCAAGCCTTAGGCTGCGTTCACACATAGAGTAATTGCTGCATTTTTCACTGCAAAAGCGCCCGCGCAAAAAGAATTGACACGGCAATTCTTGGCACTTTTTTCGGCGCGCTTTCCCCATAGGCGACATGTTAACGTGGCATGCAGTAGCGCTTTTTTTGCGCGCAAAAAAACGGCACTGCCGATTATACAACTACAAGCGCCGCGTCTGAACGCAGCCTTAACCCCATATCTACAGGTTAATAGCATTTTTCCATGTGACAGGTTCCCTTTAATGAGGTGTGATATTTAGGGACCCTTTATAAATTCTATATTGGGACCCAAGAACTTCAAGTTCTCTTTCTCTGCAAACAAATCTATATAATTACAGCTTGAGGTTAGGGTACGGTAAGTGTCCTGTGGCATTTCCTCCCAGTCGATTGATACAAGTAGCATCCAATTTGCTTTTTGACATTGTTTACCTGTAAATTATTTCTTCCATGGCTGTGACATTATCCTCAGTTTACCTGCACATGCCGCTGATCTTGGACAGTCTCCAGAGTTAGAAATAGTTGAAATAAGATCAGTTCATAGTGTCTGTCGTATCCTGTGGGGTGAAAAAAAATCAATTTATAAAATTGGGGAGATTGCAGCTTTCATTTATAAGACATTTTATGATTTTCTGGTGTCCGAAGCTAATGATTATTATTACTCTCACTTTGTTCCATACACTTCAGCTTCGGATGAGACTGTAACTGATAAACAGAGCTTATCGCCTGATTTGTGCAATGAAAAAAGATTTATTTTGTAATGAGGGGAAAAAGCATGAATGCCGCCTGTTTATTCTTTTTCTTTGAACCCTTACTGGATAGAATCAGTAAATAAAAAGATTTTACAGAAAAGTACATGTTTTTTACTCCACTAATAAAGAGCAAAGACAAAGATTTTCTGCAGGTCACATTAACAATCTATTATTTATTTAATCTGGAAGTTTGGAATGACACATAGCTTTTTGGATTGAAGGTTTGTGTCTGCCTTTGTGTTAGGGTGCATGCACACGGTCCGGAGGAGCTGCATGTTGGACGCTGCTCCTCCAGACCTGAGGGAAGCCGCGGGTAGCCGCAGGGACACCGCAGCCACCCTGTACTCACCATGTGCGGCGGGTGCTGGGCGGCTTCTCTCTGCAGTCACCCGATGGGAGCCGCTTCCGACTCCGCAGCATGAAATAAACATGCTACGGAGGAGCGGTCTCCCGGCAACCCGCACCACAGCTCCAAACACGCTGCAGGCGGGTTACGCATAGTGAGGATGGGATTTCTTGAAATCCCATCCACTATGCTAGTACTGTACTACGCAGCATTTTGGACGCAGCAGCAAGACGCTGCGTCCAAAATGCTGAGTACACTGATCGTGTGCACGCACCCTTAAGGTAGTGTCACACCAGGCGATGTCGCCCGCGACATCGCCGAAAAGTGACGTAACAGCGATGTCGCGGGCGATATTGCAAGTGCGTCGCGCTGTGTGACAGCGCGACGCAACTGCAACTTATCGCTGGTCGCAGGTTGATAGGTTTATGAACATGTTCATAAACCTGTGAACCTGCGACCAGCGATTAGGCTGGATCGCGCCGTCTGACACTGTTGGCGGCGCTATCCAGCCTATATCGCAGCGTTCCTGAGCCATCGCTCGCTGGGCTGAGCCCAGCCCAGCAAGCGATGGCTCCACCCACATCGTCGCCGCGTCACCGGCAACGTCGTGCCGTGTGACAGCTGGCCTGCGATGTCGGAAGCGAGCGTGCACCTGCACATCGCTTCCGACATCGCAGGCCAGATCGCCTAGTGTGACACTACCTTTAGGGTACATTTACACGTCGCAACATTGCATGCAATCTCACTTGCAACTTACTGGTTGCAGTGAATTCATGGACAGAACAGAGAACAATAGCAACCTGGGCCAATCCTGGGAAGGGTGCACAACTGAACGTGTGATCCCATAATCTAAACAAGAAAAAATCTGCCACATTTAATCCTATGGTGTGCACAGGTGTTATGCTGAACACAATACATTGTAACAAAAAAACTGCGGCACTCTGCTAAAACATATAACTGAATACAGAATAATATTATAGCTAAGGAGAAATGAAAAAATGAGACACTTAGCTTATACATTTGGCCATATCGATAACAGCCCAGTAGCCATGTGGAGGCATGTCTCTTATATTGAGTCCCTACACTCAGACACAGCCTCTATCTGGATTAAAAGTCTTCTATTTTATGGGCGAGTAGGAACCTGCTAACAGAGAATAATGGCATCCTGGACTAATGGGAAGGTAGAGTGCACAACACAGGGTGTCATCCCATAATCTAAATAAAACAAATCTGTGGCACTTAATCCTATAGTGTGCACAGGTGCAATGCTGAACACGATACATTGTAACCAAAAAACAGCATCACTCTGCTAAAACTATAATTGAATGTAGAACAATATTATAGCGAAAGAGAAATTAAAAAATGAGACCCTTAACTGTGCGTCTCATTGTTCTATATTCCATTAGTATTTTATCCAGTGTTTTCAACAATCAGCTTTCTATACGACTCAATAAAGCACTAGATTTAAAAATAATGCAAAAATTAAAAACAACAATTTAAAATCACAAAATAACCACAAAAGTTCATTCAAAAGAAAATTGCATAGCAAGCGTGTCTTTCTTTAATGTGCGTTTGAAAATACAGAACAAAAACAGTGAGAAGGAACCATGACGTGTAGAGATCGGCTGCTAGAATGGAAATGAATATCAAAAGCTGCAGTTTGCATTGACACATTGAGGTTAAACTCAAACAAGCACAGCAATAAGGGTATGACATATGTTGCTACATCTGCGAAGTGATCAAAGCTTGTAGTACTTTGCAGTTTTGTCACACACTGACATGGTTTTCAATGATTGTGATCATATGGTTTTGCGGATAAAACTGCTGTTTACCTGAAAAAGGTAACTGTCAGCCCTGTCGTCGGTAACTTTTTGGCCACCTGGCAGCCCGAAATGTGGCTGTACAATGAGCAATATACAAAAATTAATATAATTTTGTTAAGCTGGTGCAGTAAAGGTCATGCTGCGTTTTGGACGATGTGTCATATATCTTGCGGAGACACTAGTGTTCTCTGCAGAAGAATGCAGCATACATGCCTACGGTCATGATTCTGGGTGCAGTGTACATTTGCTGTGTCTTGACATACTGTGGCTAGAGAAGTCGCTCCACATGTCAGTTTACGGAGCGTAAAAAAGAAGCACAGTGGACATGAGATTTCCATAATTCCATCCACTGGGCTTGTATTGCACAACTCAGCGATTTGGAAGCTGCAAAAACACGTTGAGTCCAAAACGCTACTAACACTGATCGTGGGCACGCAGCTTAAATGTTCCATTGGTTAGAACAGATTTTTAGATGTACCATTGACACAATTATGTCTGTTTAGGATTGACCTAATTACATGAACATCTATAGCCATAGAGTGGCCTTGTGTAGGAGAAAAACTAAATCTCCAGCTATAGAAAGTTCTTCACTGATTGAAGTCCTAGTGTGTTAAGGCTGCTTCACACGCTAGGATCTCGTTAATGATATTATTGAAACGTCACGGATTTGTGATCGCTCTAACGATATCGTTAGTGTGTCGTTGCGTGTAAACGAACGATGTAGGATGGAAAAATCGTTGGAAAGTTCATCCAAAAAATTAGATCCTGACCTCAAATCTATCGTTCGTCGTCCAATTAACGCTGCTTGAAGAAGCCACATCGTTCAGTGTGACACCTTTATGAACGATGTCGTTCATAATTCTCCTATTCCTGCCGCTATTTAACAGCGGTCAATCGTTCTTCTCCAAGTAGCTGGAGCGTTGCCAAATTTAGGATCGTTAACGATATCCTTGGGTATGACAACGCACTAACGATGTCGGAAGGATCGCAGTCACGTAACACAGGTAACGATATCGTTCACCTATATCCTTGCGTGTGAAGCGGCCTTCAGAGGGGCCAAAAACTGTTGCAGATGCATCCAGTTTGTGACAGATTCACACTGATGGTGAAAAAAACAGTGTGAAACCAGCCTTAGGGCCGCTTTACACACACCAACTTCTGAACAGATCTCTGGTTGCAGTGAAATCATGGACACATTGTTCCATTTTGTGGCTGTGTACAAATGGAACAATGTGTCCATGATTTCACTGCAACCAGAGATCTGTTCAGAAGTTGGTGTGTGTAAAGCGGCCCTTAGGGCCAGGTCACACACAGATATCTGTGCAGATATTGTTTGCAGATCTCTGGTTGCAGTGAAATCATGGACACATTGCTCCATTTGTACACAGCCACAAAATGGAACAATGTGTCCATGATTTCACTGCAACCAGAGATCTGTGAACAATATCTGCACAGATATCTGTGTGTGTGACGTGGCCCTTAGTCACTGTGCACACTGCTCTGCCATGTTCATGAGTTTATCACCGCTACATTTGTACTTCTGCTTTACCAAAGCAATGAACAAGTTTAACAATTTTTCATCTGCTGTAATTCTGAGTGATCTCAGATAAGACAATAAATATGGTTGTATTATTTTATCAGCCAAGCAAAAGAAAAACCGTACATACCCCTCTATGTCAATTTGGAATTGCTTTCAATTCCTTATCAAATCATTATAGTAGAAATATGGCAATCACAACCATTTTCGACCAATGCAAAATTACACACATGACCAATAAATTCACAGTTCATCAGATTTTCAGTGGTCTGAAATGATCGTTTTCAGTGAATACACATACTGATTATCACTACTTAGATTAAGTAGTGATAATCAGTATGTGTATTCACTGAAACCGATCATTTCAGACCACTGAAAATCTGATGAACTGTGAATTTATTGGTCATGTGTGTAATTTTGCATTGGTCGAAAATGGTTGTGATTGCCATATTTCTACTATAATGATTTGATAAGGAATTGAAAGCAATTCCAAATCTGTCGGAATAGCCAGAAGTAATGGGCCTTATGTTCCTTTGGCAGTTGATACAGTTGTGGCCAAAAGTATTGACACCCCTGCAATTCTGTCAGATAATACTCAGTTTCTTCCTGAAAATGATTACAATCACAAATTCTTTGGTATTATTATCTTCATTTAATTTGTCTTCAATGAAAAAACACAAAGATTTGTCCTAAAGCCAAATTAGATATAATTCCACACCAAACATAAAAAAGGGGGTGGACAAAAGTATTGGCACTGTTAGAAAAATCATGTGATGCTTCTGTAATTTGTGTAATTAACAGCACCTGTAACTTACCTGTGGCACCTAACAGGTTTTGGCAATAACTAAATCACACTTGCAGCCAGTTGACATGGATTAAAGTTGACTCAACCTCTATCCTATGTCCTTGTGTGTACCACAATGGA
This sequence comes from Allobates femoralis, assembly GCA_033576535.1. Classification (NCBI taxonomy): domain Eukaryota; kingdom Metazoa; phylum Chordata; class Amphibia; order Anura; family Aromobatidae; genus Allobates; species Allobates femoralis. The sequence goes on along the minus strand of JARQOC010000011.1, from coordinate 41,976,526 downwards.
GAAAAGAAAGAAGACCAAAGAACTGTCTGAGGACTTGAGAAACCAAATTGTGAGGAAGCATGAGCAATCTCAAGGCTACAAGTCCATCTCCAAAGACTTGAATGTTCCTGTGTCTACCGTGCGCAGTGTCATCAAGAAGTTTAAAGCCCATGGCACTGTGGCTAACCTCCCTAGATGTGGACGGAAAAGAAAAATTGACGGGAGATTTCAACGCAAGATTGTGCGTGTGGTGAATAAAGAACCTCGACTAACATCCAAACAAGTTCAAGCTGCCCTGCAGTCCGAGGGTACAACAGTGTCAACCCGTACTATCTGTCGGCGTCTGAATTAAAAGGGCATTATGAAGTCTGAAGACTACCAACACATTTTGCAGCATAATGTAGGGCCCAGTGTGAGAAAGCTGGGTCTCCCTCAGAGGTCATGGGTCTTCCAGCAGGACAATGACCCAAAACACACTTCAAAAAGCACTAGAAAATGGTTTGAGAGAAAGCACTGCAGACTTCTAAGGTGGCCAGCAATGAGTCCAGACCTGAATCCCATAGAACACAATTTTTCTTTTCCGTCCACATCTAGGGAGGTTAGCCACAGCGCCATGGGCTTTAAACTTCTTGATAACACTGCGCACTGTAGACACAGGAACATTCAGGTCTTTGGAGATGGACTTGTAGCCTTGAGATTGCTCATGCTTCCTCACAATTTAGTTTCTCAAGTCCTCAGACAGTTCTTTGGTCTTCTTTCTTTTTTCCATGTTCAATGTGGTACACACAAGGACACAGGACAGAGGTTGAGTCAACTTTAATCCATGTCAACTGGCTGCAAGTGTGATTGTTATTGCCAACACCTGTTGGGTGGCACAGGTAAGTTACAGGTGCTGTTAATTACACAAATTAGAGACGCATCACATGATTTTTCTAACAGTGACAATACTTTTGTCCACCCCTTTTTTTATGTTTGGTGTGGAATTATCTCCAATTTGGCTTTAGGACAATTCTTTTTGTGTTTTTTCATTGAAGACAAATTAAATGATACCAAAGAATTTGTGATTGCAATCATTTTCAGGAAGAAACTGAGTATTATCTGACAGAATTGCAGGGGTGTCAATACTTTTGGCCACAACTGTATGTGATGTATGTAGTGTATAGTATATATGTGATGTATGTGTTCTTTGTTGTGTGTGATGTATGTAGTGTATGGTATATATGTGATGGATGTGTTCTTTGTTGTGTGTGATGGATGTAGTGTATAGTATATACTGTATCTGATCTATGTGTTCTTTGTTGTATGTGATGTTTGTAGTGCATAGTATATATGTGATGGATGTGTTCTTTGTTGTGTGTGATGTATATAATGTACATGATGTTTGATCGTCTTGTGTGTGATGTATGTAGTGTATAGTATATATGTTTTGTGTTGTGTGTGATAGATGTAGTGTATAGTATATATGTGTTGTGTGTGATGGATGTAGTGTATAGTATATATGTGTTGTGTTGTGTGTGATGGATGTAGTGTATAGTATATATTTGATGTATGTGTTCTTTGTTGTATGTGATGGATGTAGTGTATAGTATATATGTGATGGATGTAGTGTATAGTATATATTTGATGTATGTGTTCTTTGTTGTGTGTGATGTATGTAGTGTATAGTATATATGTGATGTATGTAGTGTATAGTATATATGTGATGGATGTAGTGTATAGTATATATGTGTTGTGTTGGGTGTGATGTATGGAGTGTATAGTATAGATGTGATGTATGGAGTGTATAGTATAGATGTGATGTATGGAGTGTATAGTATAGATGTGATGTATGGAGTGTATAGTATAGATGTGATGTATGCAGTGTATAGTATAGATGTGATGTATGCAGTGTATAGTATAGATGTGATGTATGCAGTGTATAGTATAGATGTGATGGATGCAGTGTATAGTATATATGTGATGGATGTAGTGTATAGTATATATGTGATGGATGTAGTGTATAGTATATATGTGATGAATGTAGTGTATAGTATATATGTGATGGATGTAGTGTATATATGTGATGTATGTAGTGTGTAGTATATATGTGATGTATGGAGTGTATAGTATATATGTGATGGATGTAGTGTATAGTATAGATGTGGTGTATGGAGTGTATAGTATATATGTGATGGATGTAGTGTATATATGTGATGTATGCAGTGTATAGTATATATGTGATGTATGTAGTGTATAGTATATATGTGATGGATGTGTTGTGTTGTGTGGATTCCTGTGAAGTTGAACATTGTGATCCTCCTCCTCCTCTGTATGGAGAGGGTTAAGTGTGTGGTGAGGCCAGTAGACATCTATGGCGGGGAGAGGCTGAGGATCTGCAGCAGACAAGATGATTAAGAGCTAAACCGGAGAGCCCGAGGCAGGAATGTGAGAGAGGAAGAGCAGAGCTGAGCTGAGGCGAGCAGGCCCCGGCAGGAGGCGGCGAGCGGGGCTGAGCAGCCGGGGTGGAGCGGGCAGGGCCGGGATCACACAGCAGCACACAGTGGAGGCGGCGCAGACTGCTGGCGCCGGGCGATGCTGCTCACCAAGGCCGCTTTACACGCGACAGGGCGCCGGTGCCATCAGGGCGGAGACTGAACCTGGCTGGTAACATGGGTTCAGGGTGCGATGCAAGGGGGTGAAGCCTGAGTGCCCTCTGCACCCTGTGCCCTCTGCACCCTGTGCCCCCTGCACCCTGTGCCCTCTGCACCCTGTGCCCCCTGCACCCTGTGCCCTCTGCAACTGGCAGGAAACAAACGTGTCCTTCCTACAAGTAAAAGCGAAAAAGTGTCTTGTGTGCAGAGTGATGCCAGAAGGTGGAGGGCACAGCTAGCAGATAGAGGCACTGCCAGAAGGTGGAGGGCACAGCTAGCAGGTAGAGGCACTGCCAGAAGGTGGAGGGCACAGCTAGCAGATAAAGGCACTGCCAGAAGGTGGAGGGCACAGCTAGCAGGTAGAGGCACTGCCAGAAGGTGGAGGGCACAGCTAGCAGATAGAGGCACTGCCAGAAGGTGGAGGGCACAGCTAGCAGGTAGAGGCACTGCCAGAAGGTGGAGGGCACTGCAAGAAGGTGAAGGGCACTGCCAGAAGGTGGAGGGCGTAGCTAGCAGGTAGAGGCACTGCCAGAAGGTGGAGGGCACAGCTAGCAGGTAGAGGCACTGCCAGAAGGTGGAGGGCACAGCTAGCAGGTAGAGGCACTGCCAGAAGGTGGAGGGCACAGCTAGCAGGTAGAGGCACTGCCAGAAGGTGGAGGGCACAGCTAGCAGGTAGAGGCACTGCCAGAAGGTGGAGGGCACAGCTAGCAGGTAGAGGCACTGCCAGAAGGTGGAGGGCACAGCTAGCAGGTAGAGGCACTGCCAGAAGGTGGAGGGCACAGTTAGCAGATAGAGGCACTGCCAGAAGGTGGAGGGCACTGCCAGAAGGTGAAGGGCACAGCTAGCAGGTCGAGGCACTGCCAGAAGGTGGAGGGCACAGATAGCAGGTCGAGGCACTGCCAGAAGGTGGAGGGCACTGCCAGAAGGTGAAGGGCACAGCTAGCAGGTAGAGGCACTGCCAGAAGGTGGAGGGCTCAGCTAGCAGGTAGAGGCACTGCCAGAAGGTGGAGGGCACAGCTAGCAGGTAGAGGCACTGCCAGAAGGTTGAGGGCACTGCAAGAAGGTGAAGGGCACTGCCAGAAGGTGGAGGGCGTAGCTAGCAGGTAGAGGCACTGCCAGAAGGTGGAGGGCACTGCAAGAAGGTGAAGGGCACTGCCAGAAGGTGGAGGGCACTGCCAGAAGGTGGAGGGCACAGCTAGCAGGTAGAGGCACTGCCAGAAGGTGGAGGGCGTAGCTAGCAGGTAGAGGCACTGCCAGAAGGTGGAGGGCACTGCAAGAAGGTGAAGGGCACTGCAAGAAGGTGGAGGGCGTAGCTAGCAGGTAGAGGCACTGCCAGAAGGTGGAGGTCACTGCAAGAAGATGAAGGGCACTGCAAGAAGGTGGGGGGCGTAGCTAGCAGGTAGAGGCACTGCCAGAAGGTGGAGGGCACTGCAAGAAGGTGAAGGGCACTGCCAGAAGGTGGAGGGCGTAGCTAGCAGGTAGAGGCACTGCCAGAAGGTGGAGGGCACTGCAAGAAGGTGAAGGGCACTGCCAGAAGGTGGAGGGCACTGCCAGAAGGTGGAGGGCACAGCTAGCAGGTAGAGGCACTGCCAGAAGGTGGAGGGCGTAGCTAGCAGGTAGAGGCACTGCCAGAAGGTGGAGGGCACTGCAAGAAGGTGAAGGGCACTGCAAGAAGGTGGAGGGCGTAGCTAGCAGGTAGAGGCACTGCCAGAAGGTGGAGGTCACTGCAAGAAGATGAAGGGCACTGCAAGAAGGTGGGGGGCGTAGCTAGCAGGTAGAGGCACTGCCAGAAGGTGGAGGGCACTGCAAGAAGGTGAAGGGCACTGCCAGAAGGTGGAGGGCGTAGCTAGCAGGTAGAGGCACTGCCAGAAGGTGGAGGGCACTGCCAGCTATCTGCCTATGACTTTTCTGTAAAGGGGACCCCAACACACATCTATCACATTACATACACTGGTTTGAGGATGCGCCTTGGAGTAAGTGCACACATGGCAGATTCTCTGTTTGCATTTTCAGCCATACACTCAGCCACAGACCAAGTACAGTGAGTGGTTGAGATGGTACCAGACTCATCCACACATTGCTGTTATTTTCAGGACCTGTTCCGCGATTTCTCATCACATCAGTTTCACCTGTGCTAATAATTGCAGATGTCTTATAGATTTTCCCCACAGTTAAGAAAGTGGTTAAAATCCTTCATAAATAGAAACAGGATGGAGGAGTGAGCTGTGGGTCCCTGCAGCAAGTGGAAAAGATATCTACACTCCTCAATATTAAAATCACATCACCAAGAAGGAAAAGACGGGGAAATATGGCTGGATGGAGACATGTTAGGGGTATGCAAATGGTGGAAAGTGAAAACAAATGTTTTATTCAGTATCCAGTATGAGCGTCACTCGGAGACGTCCACACACTTACAGCTTTGGCCACAATGAGGTTATTAATATTTACTGAGGAATGTTCTGCAGCACTAAATATAATTGAAAAAGTTAAGATCCGCTGCTGGCAGCATCCTTTTGTGGTTGCCGATCAATGGCATCTCAGGTGTTCTTGATGGGAGCCATCTCCGGACTTGTCTCCCATGGAGCATATCTGGGACATCATTCGTCAACAATTGCAAAGTGGCTTCACATTAGCGTTCCCCTCCGCAGCGTTCTGCAGAGGGGTCCGCAGTGTGTGCGCAGCGGCCGCCAGCTCCTATCTTTATAATGGGAGCGTACGGTGCTGCGCTTGACAGCGCATGACCGTGCGCATCCATTCACTCCTATATGTGATCTGTGCGCAGGCGGATGCCTGCGTACAGATCACACACTCTCGTCCGCACCAGGGACGCGACATGTTGCGTCCCTGGTGCGGGCGAGAGTGTGTGACTTGTGCGCAGGCATCCGCCTGCGCACAGATCACATATAGGAGTGAATGGGTGCACACGGCGGTCTGCAAGCATCTGCAGACACTGTGTGCTCCATTATAAAGATAGGGTCTGCGGTCTGCATGCAGATACCTCCGCAGCGTTCTGCAAATGTGAAGGCAGCCTTAACCCCTCCACACCCTGGGACATTTTCCATTTTTCGTTTTTTTCCCTCCCCTTTTTCTAAGAGAAATAACTTTTTTTTTATTTTTCATTCACTATAGACATATGAGGGCTTATTTATTGCAGGACGAGTTGTACTTTTGAAAGAAATGATGCACTTTATCATGTAGTGTACTGAAAAAAAATCCAAATGCAGTGAAATTGCAAAAAAAGTGCAATTTGTTTATATATTTTTTTTAATTACCATGTTCACTTTATGGTAAAACTGATGTGATGGTGTGATACTTCAGGTCGGTACAAGTTCATAGATACTAAACATGTATACTTCTACTGTTATCTAAGTGGTAAAAATAAATCAGAAGCTGGTAAAAAAAAAATTAAAAAAATGGTGCTTTTGATGCAATGTTCTGCGGCCCGTGGCGTTCTCATTTTTCGGGATCTGGGTCTGTGTGACATCTCATTTTTTGCATCTTCAGCTGACGTTTCTAATGACACCATTTTAGGGCAGATGTTCTGTTTTGATCACCATTTATTGTATTTTATTGCAATGCTGCAGCAACCAACTTTTTTCCAGTACGTCGTTTACTGATCAGCTTAGTTAACTTTATATTTTGATAGATCAGACAATTCTGAACAAGGTGATACCATATATGTGTATTTTTTTTATTTTTTAATAGTTTTATTTCCAATGAGGCAAAAAGGGGGTGATTTGAACTTTTTTTTTTTTTCCCTTGGCCTCTTATCTTATGGCGGGTTTACACGTTGCGATATCGGAGTCCAATTTCAATGAAAAGTCACGTGGTTCGATCGTTGGAGCCGATATCGTTCCTGCGTTGTATGGTGTGAACGTCCAATACGATGCAGGAACAATGTCAATGCGATATCGGGGATTGAATGAGCGTGCTATTCAATGCTCCGATATTGAATGGAGATTGGAGCCGGATCGTGCTGTGTGACAGCCCAATTCCGATGTGAAGTTCTACGTCACCCATTCACTCCCATGTTAAATGGTTGTTCCTGGGTTGGGGGGCGTAGACATCGCACGGACGTTGGATTCAGAAATCGCAACGTCTAAACCTCCGATGCGATGCGGGAGAAACGAGCACTAAATGCGCGCTCCCGCGCCATTGAATTGCGATATCGCAACGATATTGAAACGTGTAAACCCACCATTAGAGCACCTCAGCACTGCACAGTCATCGCTTCTACTGTTCACAGCTGTGATGCTCCACAGCTCTGAACAGGAGAAATGATCACATTCTGTAAGCGACGCTGCTGCAGCATTTACATACCAGAGGTGAGTCTTGACAGCGTCCAGGGTCATCAGCTGACCTGCAGCTGTCAGGCAACCTGTTGGCACCACATGATCGTGTCACGGGGCCATCAATCGCAGTGGGAAGTGGCACCCCCCCCACTGTGACTCCTTAGACTGCTCTGTCAGTGTTTAATAGAGCGATCTAAGGGGTTAACAGATGCGTACGGATAAGCGTTCTGCACAGATCAGCTGATATGTACTGAGGAGGATCAAAGTTAGGGAGCCGCACATGATGTACCCGGTACGTCCCATGTCAGAAACAGGTTAAAGGGGTGTTAAGTTCTTAAATTGTTTTCGTTAGATGGCATGAAAACTATACACATTTTCAAATTTCTTGCTTTTTTTATATGGTGTCATTCTCCTGCAATGACAGCCTTAATATGTTATTAAATACAGCTCAATTCCATGGGGCTCAGCCTCCAGATACTACCATAGCTAGAATGTGAAGTGGTATATTCCAGGATAGGAGTTAACTCTTAACATTAGAGTCAGCTCTCTCCCAGCCCATTGATTTTTATACAGCAAGTATCTGCTCACCTCCCTCCCAGTTCTGAGCTGCTCAAGAGATATTTGAGAATAACCCTTAAAGGGAGCCTGTCTCCAGGCTTCTATGTTAAGTGTGGCCTCCACCAGTAAGACCTTATATTCTGCATTCTAGAATATAGTTTATAAGGCCTCAATCCACTCTGCATAACATTAAAATACCTTTTATTGTACTCACCTATGAAGCGGTCCGGTTCGATGGGCATCGCTTATCTTGATCCGGCACCTCCTCTGTTCTTGCGATCACCGTCCTGCTTCCCTGCTTCGTGTGGATGACGCGTCCTACATCATCCACACACTGTCCTCCTTTGTGTACCTGTGCAGGTGCAGTACTTTCTGCCCTGCCAAGGGCAAAGCAAAGTATTGTAGTGTGCATGCGCGGCTACTCTTTGGTCTTTCCCTGTGCCTGCACATTACAGTACTGTGCTCTGACCTCAGCAGGGTATAAAGGAGTGTCCAGGAGCGCAATGGAGGCAACTGTGTGCGAGATGAAGGATGCATCATCCACACAAAAAACAGAAGGGGAACAGTGATTACAGGAAGAGAGGAGGTGTCAGATCTAAATCAGCGAAGTCCATTGGACTGGACCGCCCCATAGGCGAGTATAATAAATGCTATTTTGTATGTTATACAGATCGGCTTGGGGACTTACATATGGGATTCTAGAATGCTATAAATATGGGCTTACTGGTGATGGGCATACATTATATGGGAAAAACTGTACATTATATATTGGGCTCTGCATCCTGGTCTACCATGCAAATGCCATGTGACAACTACAGCAAATTAGCAGAAGATGTAGCAGAGCCACATACTGGGCTTCATCTGCTACATGAAGCAATACTGGTCCAGGATGGGACCAGAGTAACATGTTCCTCTATTGTTCATCAAAAAGGTTCTCAAGGACTACAAAATCCATAGCGTTTCTTTGGAAAAGGCCATCAATTTTAGATCAGTGGGGTTCCCATTCTTAGCGCCCATCATAAATTAATTGAAGGGTTGGAGACTGTACTAATCCCAGCTATTAACATTGTATCAGTCTTGTATACAAAGCACAGTTTTGCACATTTTGCGGGACCTGTGCCTGAAATTGCAGCTGCCATTCCTGGACTGCAGCACCAGGCACAGCCACTGCAGAAAGGAGAGATCCATGCCTAATAACAATCAGTTGTATCACACTTTTCTAATATTGATAGCTTTGGATCTAATATTGATGGCTTGTCCCAAAGGCTTTCATACACATTACATTTTCCTTGACCATGACACTGCTAAAACCCTTATTCAGGCTCTCATCATCTCCCGCCTCGACTACTGCAACCTCCTGCTCACCGGCGTCCCCAATACCTCCCTTGCACCTCTCCAATCTATCCTGAACTCCGCTGCCCGCCTAATCCATCTGTCCCCCCGCTACTCCCCTGTCTCCCTACTTCCCAGAGATCCCGGTTTAAAACATTAACCATGACATACAAAGCCATTCACAACCTGTCCCCTCCATACATCTCTGATATGGTCTCACGATACCTACCCTCACGCAACCTGCGATCCTCCCAAGAGCTCCTCCTCTACTCCCCCCTCATCTCCTCTTCGCACAACCGCATACAGGATTTATCCCGTGCTTCACCCATACTCTGGAACTCACTGCCCCAACACATCAGACATTCTCCTACCCTGGGAACCTTCAAATGAAGCCTGAAGACCCACCTCTTCTGCCAAGCCTACCACCTGCAATAAGACCTGGTCCACCACACCGCCTCACGACCAGCACCTCCCCTCCTACTGTATCCCCACCCGCTCCTCGTAGACTGTGAGCCCTCGCGGACAGGATTTCTCCCCTCTTGTATCTGTACGACCGAATTGTCCACATTTATTGTTACTTGTATTGTTACTATGTTACATGTCCTAGTCTGCCTCTTTTAGCATTTAAAGTGCTATGGAATATAATGGCGCTATATAAATAAATAATAATAATAATTACAGAAAAGTCACCCAACCCATTGACTTTGTTAGTTTGACTGACAGCTATCTCATCCAATTCCTACTTACACTAGGAGAGCTCACTATTCCAAGCACTCTGTGTTATCTATGAAAGTCATTGCGAGACGCCACTGGTTGTGTCTTACATCGCTGAGAACACAAGCGTGATCCGGAGTACAGAGAAAGAGTGAGGTGACCGTGACACAGAGTAACCTAACAGAGTCAGGTCATCATACTGACCAAGAGCAGCTATATGGTCTATAACCAAATGCACTCAGCAGGATGCAGTAAACCTCAGTAATATAGGAAAAGACATCATAGGTACAAAATACCAAATTACTCTCAACCTCCTTCTCTTCTCGTGGTCCAAAATACCTACTAATAACTCACATCTTATTCATATTTTGTATTGTGTTTTTTTGCACTTTTTCTTTATGCAGGGTGCAACTGGGCCATATAGAGCGTCTGTATTTTGGTGCATTGATATAGTACCTAACAACCCACCTAGATCTCATAGGGCGTAAGTAATAGGCTGGGCACACTTTGCATCACATGTATGTGACTGGCTGCCCTATGGGAACCTCATTCCCATGGGACTTCTGCAAGAGACAAAGTGAGTGTCTCTTGCAGAAGTCCTCAAAGCATCGGAGAGTTTGAAGCTAAAGTCCGGCCATATTGGCAATATAGCTCCTTTACAAGGGAAACAAGGCGCAAAACCGCAGGAGGGGAAGAATGCCTCTAATGGTCTGTATAGTGAGGTTGAGCTGAGAAGTGGTGAAGCAAGCAGGACTGGTGAGGACGGCAATAAGTGAGATGGATGGAGAAGAGAGACTGTTTATGAAACACACGTACGAAAAGATATGTACCCACTATCTCATGTATATAGTTGTCATAAAATGGTTGTTTTGTAAATAAATGTTTTTAAAGAACTGGTATGGTCCTTCCATGAACTGGTTAACATCTAGTCCTGTCCAGCCGAGGTCAACAGCGTCACGTGGCCTACAGGGGCGTACCACCCCCCAACATAACTGCACACACCCAGCCAAGACCCATCTATCCCATGTAGCATGCCGGGGCATTGAACATAACTGCCTCGCCCAAGGCTACTGCCCCATACCATGTTGCACAGCCATGACAGTGGTCTATGACCACTGGATAGAATAGGGAGCACTGCTTTTCATCTACCGGCATCCATAGCTCGTAGTTGTAACGTGACACACATGTGACATCATACCATGCCAGCTAATCAAAAGAAGAGCCATGGACACCATCAGGGAAGGTGCAGTACTCCCGCTAGCGCCCAACAACCACAAACCATTGTCATGGCCAATGCAATGGGATGTGTAAACAAATTTGCACCAACTCTACACAAACACATATAGAATAAACTTTAAAAAAAAAGCGAAAAATACATTGCAATGAAAAACACCAAAAACTAGACAACAATAAGGTGCAAATTCAATAATGAATATGGCTCTCAGTGCTATCACCAGTTCAGTATACACCAACGTTCACATACAGTTACTTCCAATGGAAGCAGCAAATATGAATTCCTACTAGTGTTAGTACAGTGAATTATTAGAACTTGTGAAAGATCTTACATGTTTAAATTACTTTATGCAAATCATCATGTAATCTGTTGTGTAAATTATATAAGTCACACTAGGCTAATGATAGGAATGAATAAATAAAGATTTATTTACAGTACTGAGCTTAGAAATATTACTTAAAGGGAACCTGTCAGGTCATTTATGCCCCAAACCTATCACTACCTGTCTAATTCAAATACACGATCCGGTGTCTGAAATCAGTCTTCTCCTTCCTGGTGTGACGCACGGCCGCATCATTTCTGGTCCTGCGCAGCGCAGGGTGTATTGGGTGTACTGACCGGCTCCGGAGCATGCGCAGAAGGAATAACGAACAGGGCAATTAGTGATCTGTTTCTCTGCTGCGCTTTCTCCATTCTACTTTACAGAAAAAAAGTATCACAAATGGATTGGTATTCACATAGTCTGATTGTGATGCTTTATTATTGCACTTCCACACCACAAACGCTGGTTCTCACCCTCCCCGATGATCCCGCGGTGTGCTCCGATGATGAGTTTTGGGGTAACAGGACCAGTGAGAAGTAACAAGGACCCTGGCCATGTGACCGGTCAGGTGACCTATTACCGCGTGATACCTGGAAGTAACCCAAAACTGGACACTGCGGACCTTTGGGAAGGTGATAAAATCTGTCTGTCTGTCTGTGTCCCCCGCCCCTGCTTTGAAAAAGTAAAATCGCAGTACTAAAAAATAATTGGTGCAAAAAAGCAACACAGACGGATGATGGGTTTGTGATGGTTTTTTGCCAAAAAATGGATACTTGTTTTGGAGGCAGAAAATGCACCAAAAACGGATCACAAACGCCTGTGGGTACATAACCTTACATACATGCAGTAGGTTAGCAGAAAATAGGGAACAGATGAAAAGAAGTAAGACTGTAGTTACAGATTAAATAGGGTATATTGGCTGCAGTGTGTACCCATGGCTGCATGTACAAAATAGGAGATGTTTTATGACAACGATGGTCAATACTATTTTATATGTAAATGCTTCTTATAAAAAAAAGTATGCCATCATTTCGAATATTTAGCATTTTTGGCCTTGTACACACCAACTGGATTTATAAGTGCATCTCAATGAATTAGAATATCATCAAAAAGTTAATTTATTTCAGTAATTTATTACAAAAAGTGAAACACGTTATATAGAAACATTACAGAGTGATCTATTTCAAGTGTTTATTTATGTCAATGTTGATGATTATGGCTTACAGCCAATTAAATACCAAAGTGGGAAGAATGAAGGATCTGAGAGATAAAATATTACCTAAATAGGTATCAGAGGCTTCACCTTGTGTGGTTGTGAGAGTCACAACCACTATAAAAGCAGATCATGGCTACTGCAGTCCCCAGCGTGGTGCATATAGAGTAGGGAGGTGAAGGGTTAAAAACCGTGCAGCCATATTCCACGACACATCAATGGGTGAATATAATACTGGTTTATTAGTGAACCATTTCAGGGCTCCCTGACCCCTTCCTTGAGACAAATCAATATCATATTGCCATGTTTCAAGGAGGCCTGAAATGTGTTGACTAATAAATCAATATTATATTCAGCCTTTCATGTCTCGTGGAATACGCAGCGCGGTTTTTATCCTCCCTTGGTTTTCATTGTTCTAAGCATAATCATCAACATTTAACATAAGTATAAACTGAAATAGATCACTGGTGTGTAATGACTCTATATAATATAACTTGAAATAGATCACTGTGTGTGTAATGACTCTATATAATATATGTATTTCACTTTAGTATTGAATTACTGAAATAAATTAACTTTTGATGATATTCTAATTCATTGAGATGCACCTGTCTATGGGGTTTTTTTCCCACCTTTTTATATCTTATTGAATGGGAATTAACAGATGTGAATTAGGGCTTGCTGTTGTTTTTCCCCTTTAATTACTTTCATAACTGTTTATAATAATGTCATTATGGTAGCAGCAATATTTTCAATGATTACTACAACCATTTCTAGGTGATGATTCACTAGTAACTAATCACAGTAGGTGTACTAACCCATGCCTCTGAGGCACTCTCACTATATAAATGACCTGCACTATTTCTAGCATTTATTTGCTCATTGTAACCTCCATTAGTTGAGTATTAATGATTCTAACATTTCCTACATAATCACTATTATAATCCAAAAAAAAATTACTTTATGATCTAGATTGCATAAATACCCTATAAATGTGTGTCAGTCCTAAAAAGCACAGCTGTCCTCTCTATATAGCAGAGGGCAGATATCCAGTAAAAAAAAAAAAATATTGGTTTTTAGTACCCTTTACAGATTAAAAGCCAATATTTCTACTTCATACTGGCTGCTTCCATTTTCTACTATTGTTGTAGGTTTGGTTATTGCCTAGGAAGGTTTGCACCCATATTTTGATTAGTTTTCTTTTAGCTGGTGCTGCACCTGTTATTTCTTGAGATAGATAGATAGATAGATAGATAGATAGATAGATAGATAGATAGATAGATAGATAGATAGATAGATATTCATTCTGCTCTATAAACAATGCTATATACAGCATTCTTCCATATAAAGTGACAGAAAGGGTGGAGGGTGTGCACTGTACTCAAGGAGTGTGACACATTTTGTCTTTAAAGTGATTTAGAGGAGGCACAGCCTAGCCAGGAGATCTGAGTCAGGCTGTGCACTATGGTCAGGGGCTGCTCTCAGTCACTGATGGCTACATTACAGAATGTTTCCTGCCTGGGGGCTGCTACTGAGCACTCATAGCTGGTGACTCAATAGGGATCTGAAAAAATAAAGCTAACACTATCTAAATATATCTACCTGTAGACAAAGAGATAAAAACACAGATAGATAGATAGATAGATAGATAGATAGATAGATAGATAGATAGATAGATAGATAGATAGATCATCAAATCAACACTTTGGTTTACACATAGTACACTTAATACACTCAACCTAATACATTATCTATTATAACCAAGATGATCCACTATGGATCATTAAAGAATCCACTTTGTCACCTTTAGATTGGGAGTGCTGCCTGTTTTCTTGGTTATATTGAAGGATTGCTGGACACAGGTTTTTGCACCCCTTGTTTCTTGGTAGTGCTGCCATGTTTTTCTAATTTATCTATCTAGCTACATACTATAGATAGGTAATAGATATGAGATAGTTGAGAATGATAGTTTATTAGGTTGATTAATAAATGTAATATGTAAACTACAGTGCAGATATGATAGACATTTATTAGGTTGATTAATAAATGTAATATGTAAACTACAGTGCAGATATGATAGACATTTATTAGGTTGATTTATAAGTGTAATCATTTAGATCATTTTTGGATCCATAGAGAAAGGTTTGTTGGTATTTTTTTATTAGTCTATTATTTCGCCTTTATCCTATCACAATAACGATGTATAACGATAATAATATAATGAATAAAGAGCATGCAAGCAATAGAGTCTTGTAGAAAACCAAAGCGAATACAATGGCCATCGCAATCTTACGGTCCATTGTGCAGACTGCTATTTCAGGCTCAGTATCCAGCAGTATACACAGCACATGCTGCAGGTCGGTGATCTCCATCAGGAGCCCCTCTGCTCCCCTTGTTCCCTGTGCAGGCAGGGGCTGCTGCTTCCCTTCTGCTTCCTGCCTGTTCTCTTGCCCCTGTCCCCGGGGGCTGCAGATTGAGCATCCTTTACCCTCCTCCTGCACCCCCATCCTCCTCCTCCTTCTCCTCCAGGGCTCATCATCCTCTGTGTTACTTGTGGCTTTTTTTTTTTTGCTATAATTAACTTTTTCCTCTTGTGCAGCTTGTATGTCACCCGGGTGCAGCCATAGCAGAAGCAGCAGCCACCGGCTCCACAGCTGATAGAACATAGAACGTTCTGCAGCCGAACCCGGGTCACAGGGTCGGAACGCGGGTCATAGTCTCTGC